>CM067327.1:44157500-44806111 GCA_034376525.1 Nicotiana benthamiana
TTTTTTAAATTTTTGAAAAATTTTGAGATTCATTTTTAAATGAAAATTAAAAATCTTACAATTAAATATTAATTTCGAAAAAAATGAAATAAATTTTTTAACAAAAGTGAAATTCTTTTTAGACCAGACTGGCCCTTAACACAATGGAAAGGATGACATATAGCTACAGTACTAAAGTGCAGCGCATTGTATGATGTGCCTTCCCCTGAATAATATAGTATTACTATATATAATATTTGGTCAGCAGAATCGTGCTTGTCATGATCTAAAAAAGAATTTTGTATATAGTATATAAAATATAATTATTTTTTTAAAAACAGCTATACAATATTATTATTCTTATTAATTTCAAACACTACGTGCCAAACAAGAGCGTCTTCATTTGGCACTGAATCTTCATTTGGCACTGAACTATGTTTCTTCACTCACTTGTCCAGACATATTAGACTCTTATTTTGCAATTACTCCTTCCGTCTCATAATATATGTTGTGATTCTTTTATGTATGCCCATTAAAAAAGAATATTTTTTGACTACTTTACCCTTATTCAATATTTATTTAATTAATGTGTCATCTCTATCAATGATATTATCTATATTTTTTATTAAATGAATGCAATTGATTATTAGGGGTAAAAAGAGAAAAATATAATTAATTTTGTCTTGAACTTCTAAAATGACAAATAGTTTGGGATAACTATTATTAGTAAACATGACACAATATAAGACGGAGGGAGTACTAAGTTAAGCTCAATTTGCAGGAATTAAGCCTATGCATTGAGGCTTGAGCTAAGCAAGTCGAGTTCGAGCCAAGGCAAACAAAATTTACTGTTTACCCTAAAATCGGATAACAATTGAATTTATAGTGTGATTTTAAGGATATGTGATTTACTTTGCATGAACTGAGAGATAATGTAAATTGATACTGAAATTAACTACAAATATAAATAAAGAAACCAAATGAGGTGTATAACTTTGATCCTCGAGGTGGGTTGCCCTCGAATCAATTGGATATTTCGTCAGAAGGTATGAATAAAGTAACATAAATATTGATAGCTTGAGAGAATAAAAATATATTGCTTTTTGTAACGTGAATATGTTGTGTTTTATAAATGATCAGACCGCCTTTATATAGTCTAAGAGTCTTACTCTTGGTACAATTCCAAAGATTTCTTGATTGGCTGATTAATCGACTTCTTCTTGATACGTGCTGGGATTTGTGCCTTGATCCTTGCCTGATTGTGATGTTTTATAAATCGACTTCTTCTGCTATTCGAGCCAGTAAGCTTCCTTCAATCTCGATCTTATCCGATCCCGATCTTGGTCGGTCTCAAGGTCTTGATCTTGACAACTTAATTCCGCATCATAATTTGATATAAATCGAAGCCAATCCTCGATTAATTACGCTTCAACCTCGATCAATCAGGAAACCCGTTTTTGACAGTATACACTTACTATAGTACCAAATTAAGTTGAGCTCAAGCGAGCTTGCTATAGTATCGACCGAGTCAATATCTGGCTATATTTACCAAACTTTTCAATACTTTCACCGGTGATAAAAAACATAAGGAAATTAGCATTAACTATACAAACCAAAGCTAACTGAATTTAAACAATCAAAATTAGTAATCCAAAATTCATAATCATTTTTCCTATGTTAGATGATTCAGGCCATAGTACATAGTTTATGGGAAAATTCTCAGACGCAACGAAAGTGAAATAAAATTCAAAGAACTCACGACAACGGTAATGTAAATAGAAAAGTATGTTTATATTAAATGATCGCACGAGGAAGTGATACGTGGAGTCGAAGACTAAAGATAGTTGAATCTGAAGGCAGCGGTCCTGTCTGTTATCAGAGAGAATGATAGTCATAAAAATGAAATAAATGTCCGCTACCCTATAGCCAGTGGCGGATTATGGAATTCAAGTTTGTGGGTGCTTAATTTTTTTTGTACATAAAATTAGTGGGTGCTTTTGTAAATTTTTATACGTTTTCTCAAATTTTCTATATAACTATACATACTCTGCGTCGAGGTTAATGGGTGCTCGCGCACCCAAATTTTAAGTGTAGATCCGCCACTACCAGTAGCATTTAATGAGCAATATTCTACAATATTAACTACATGGTTCGTTACAAGGAATATGATATTTAGTACATGCCATTACACATTCTTCAATGGCTCTCATAATTGACAAAAAGGAGCTTGATCCTTTTACCTTGGTCCGCAGGTACAGCAATAAATAGTAAGCTTTATTATCATTGTAAATGACATTAATTTTCTGACAAACATATACTACACTCTATTCAAAGCTCAATATAATTTTATTTTCTTGTTTACTGATATTATCGCTATTGTCACTGGAAGCCCTGCTCCCTGAATTACTATTTCTGCTATTTTATCTCCATCTCAAGGCTAACTATTACAGTTTTGTTTAATTCATCCATTATTTTAGGATCAAATTAATTCACTTGTCTATAAACTATGTATAAATTCAACTGTACTATTTTATGGGTAAATAAGTAGCTAGCAAAGTTGCCCATGAAAGAGTATCACTTTTTGAAATTTTATTTGAACCATCGATGTCTCATCCGACATAGTTTTTGCAAAATGTTTATGTCAATCGAAAAACTATAAAAGAATGAAAAATAAAAGTTGACCAAATCGGCAAAGATCATAACCAATTAAATTTGTTCTTTAATTCTTTTGTTTAACCATATGGTATTTGAAAAATATGGCTCGACTAATCTAGATTATTCTCACTGTATGTGACCCATTTAAGGGAGAAACGCTCCCTTCCAAGAGTTTTCCACGTTTGTAGTAGGTTTATTCGTAATATTTATTTGTTAGTCTTTCGGACCTAGAAAAGAACCGACCCATTGTAATAGACTCAATTGTAGACACATACTTCAATTCAATATTTTCCTCGGTCAGAAATAATATCTCGAAGCTTCTCTCAAAGACCTCATGAACCCTAACCATTACTTTGTAAAATCTCACATAGAACTCAACAATTAATATGGTATCAGAGCGTAGATTTTGGTAGATCATCTCTTTTGCTTCCGATCGACGTTACTCTCGGCAGGCTTCGTCGGTGTTTTCGAATTCGGCAGTGTTTACTCATTTGGGATTTTCAGTAATTTTTCTCATTTGATTTGTAGATTTTCCTTGGGTTTTATCCCTGTTACTCTTCTCCATTGTTATTCGATTAATTGACTGTGTTTGCATCAATTTTGTGAATTTTTCTTCCAAGCTAGGGTTTCGTCGTTGGTCGCTGAATCTCCGGAATACTTCTCACAAGATTTTTCTCTTTTCGGTTTCAAAAGAGGGGGTAAATATATTCCTTCTTTCTATAATATCAATGACTTTGCTTATATTTCCCATTAATACGCATTTTCTCAAATGACGAACGATACTCACGTAGCTACATCCTCTACTACTTCCTCTGTGACATCTTGTGCCGTTTTTCACGAGGATGACTATATACATCCTTGTCATCCCCTATATGTCTAACCATAAGACGTGCTGGAAACCTCTTTGGTTTCTAGTATGTTTGATGGAAGTTGTTATGGTAGTTGGTGGAGAAATTTTTCTGGTTGCTCTCTCCATTCGAAATAAATTTGACTTTATTAACGGAACCTTTGTGAAACTCCCATGACAATAGAATGACCTTGTGGTCTCCTGGTTGACTAATTCCCTCTCAAAAGAAATCTTTTGTAGTGTAGAATATTCTGAATTTGCCAAGGATATCTGGTTTGAGCTAGAAAAGAGCTATGAAAAGACTGATGGTGTTAGAGTGTTTGAGCTAAAAAAAATAGTTAGCACATATCTCTTAGGGATCACTAAACAAAACCTCTTATTTCAACAAAATTAAATAATTGTGGGATGAGATAACTTCTAATAAAGAGAGAGTCTGCACTTGTGGTGGTAAGTCTGCTGAAGATAAAGAGTAGAAGGTTTATCAGTTTCTTATGGGTTTAAGTAACACAGATATTCAAAAATGAAGTAACATTTTAATGATGAAACCTCTTCCATCTGTTGAGACTGTAAATAGTATTTTGTTGTCTGATGAGAAGCAAAGGCATATGTCCTATGCATCTCAATTCTCTATAAATTTTGCATTGGGACTTCCAAGCCTGATTTCACCTCCGAAATTTCCTTTGAGGCTCCTAGTCTTCTACCACATGCAAGTATCGCAAGAAGCTTGGGCACACTACAGATAAATGCGATAAGTTGCATGGGTATCCTTCTAATTTCAAATTCATCAAAGGGCCTCAGCTCGCAGAACTGATGCACATGTTGAGGTTGGCACTGTTGGCACTATTGGTGTTTCTTTTGTGCATGGTAGGTATGATGGTTATACTGATAATGACTAGTCATTTGCTATTTTTGGCCATACCAAAGATCAATACTCTCAGAAAGGTACTGGAAAGTAGAACTTTGATCCTAGAGAGCCAACAGCTTCAAGGTGATCTAATTGACAGACTACAAAGTGTATTCAGCCTGGGCAAATTTCAAATCCAGAAACTTTATCTCACTCTTCTGCCCAGTTTCAACAAGGTTGGGTGGAAGAATTTGATGCTGATTTCTAATGTCCTACCTAGGCATAAATTCATTGTTTGGTTGGTTGCTCAACATACTTCCTAGTGTTGAAAGATTGCAGAACATGGGCATACAAATTCCAACAGATTGTGTGTTCTGCAAACAGAATATAGAGGACTTCAGTCATCTGTTCTTTGATAATCCTATTACAAACAGACTGTGGTCCAGAATATGTATTTGGTTGGGGCATATCAGAACAATTGGCTGCTGGGAAACGGAACTTCTTTGGGCATGCAGTAAAGCTAAAAGTCGACTGTGGAAGAATTCTATAACAGCTTCAGCATTTGTCACTACTACTGCCCTCATATGGAAAGCAAGGAACCTCATTCGATTTGAAGGAACTGCTTATGTGGAGGAACTGACTTGTAAAGAGATTGACTTACTCTTGCACACTCGAGGCAGCAAATGCAACCAGTGGCAACCTGGTCTAAGACAACTCAATTACTATCCTTAGCTATTGTAATTAGACAAATAGTTTGCTCGAGTTTAGATAGTCAAGATAGTGTAGGAATACTTGTATCAGTGTAGTAGTTAGTCCAAACTACTACCTAGCTCTATGATATACATATTTGTTTTGAGATCAATGAAACTAACATTAATTTTTTTTTAAAAAAAAAGATCAATACACTCAGTTGATGATGTTACCACAACAATCTCAGACTACTTCCCCACATACTCCAAATCTCTTAGATCTGCTAACTTTGTTGGTAAGTTACTTCCTTATGAGTGTGTATTTTATGGAGCTTGCATACTTCTCCATCCTGTCAATATATTGTTGATTCTGTTTCATTTAATTCTTGTTCTCCCCCTATGATTTTTGCTAGTGTTGATGTTGAGAATTTGTTGTTAATGCCATTGATAAATCTAATAAGATGAGTAAAGATGAAATAGCTTGACATTACAGACTTAGGCATATTCCTTTTTCTAAAATGAAATTATTTTTGGACTTACTTGCAATTTATCTTCTAAGTAACCTTTTACATGTTCAATCTGTCCTCTAACAAGACAAACTAGGTTGCTCTTCCCTATAGCTCTATTCAATTCACTCATTCATTTAAACTCATCCATATAGACATTCGGGGCCCCTACCCTACACCTACATACACTTGGTCCAAGTATTTCTTAACCACATTTAATGATTACACCACGGCAACTTGGACACATTTAATAGGGGGCATAGAGCAACGCTTTCGACCCGTTAAAAACTTTTATTGTTATGTGTAAAATACAGCTCAAGCTAAGATAGAGACTGTCAGAAGTGATAATGCATGGGAGTTGGGTTCCAGTTCTTCTGGTTCTCTTTTCTTTTCTAACAAGGGTATAGGGCATTAAACCTCATGTTCTCATACCCCACAACAGAATAGTATGGTGGAAGAGAAAATATAAACACTTATTGGAAACTGCTAGGGCTCTTTTATTTTAGTCTCATCTTCCCATTAGGTTCCGGATGATTGTCTTCTCGCTGCCACCTACCTCATTAATTGATTTCCTTCTCGCCTTCTTCATCGTCAGAGTCCCTATGAATTGTTATTTGAAAAAGCTCCTCTTTACTCTTATCTCAAGGCCTTTAGTTGCCTTTGTTATTCTGTTATACCTAAATTCCAAAGGGATAGGTTTTATCCTAGGTCCATTCCTTGTGCATTTATGGGTATCCTTTTTGCGAAAAAAAGGTTATAAACTTTATAATCTAGCAACTTAAAATTATTTTTTATCTAGACATGTGATTTTTCATGAACATCTTTTTTCCCTTTTTAAATCTTCTATTGATTCATCCTATAATATTCATTCTCTTTCTCCTACCTGTTTTGATGATTGTGAGTTTCTCATTCTTCTCCTGTTTCTTCTTCTATTCCTGCTTCCTCTCCTTTTCTTTCTTCTCCCAGTTCCAGCTCTGCCTCTGATCCAATTTTTCCTCTCCACTTCCTTTAAGAAGATCTAGTAGACCTCACAATGCTCATGGATATCTTCAGGACTATGTCTACACCACCCTTCCTCATTCTTTAGGCTCTGAGTCTGCATCATACAATGCAACCACTAATCAGTTCCATATTCCTAAGCCCTACACTTACTCGCGATCAGCAACTATCTTGAGTGGAAGGATGCCATGTGAAATGAGTTTGAGGATTTGGAGGCTAATAAAACTTGGGATACTGTTGAACTACCACTATATAGATTGAAAATAGGTATATAAAGTCAAGTACAAAGCTGATGGGAGTTTGAAAAGGTATAAGGCAAGGCTAGTTATTAGGGGTGATACTTAGGTTGAGGAGGTTAATTTTCATGAAATCTTTCACATGTTGTCAAAATGTCTACTGTGAAGTCTTTAATTGATGTAGCTTTTAAGAAACACTTGTCTCTGTTTCAACTTGATGTAAATAATTCTTTCTTACATGATGATCTTGATGAAAAGATCTTTATGAGATTGCCTCCTAGTATGTTTGTCCTTCCTCTTCCTCTTTTGCTTCTGCTATTTTGGTCTTCAAGCTTCTTAAGTCCCATTATATTTTGAGGCAGGCATCCAAACAATAGTATGCTAAGTTGTCTCAAGCTCTAGAGGATATTCTCACTCTTTAAATAATTACTACTTATTCACTAGGGGTTCTGGGAGTTCTTTGGTAATAATAGCTCTTTATGTGGATAATATTATATTGAGTGGGACTGATTAGCTTGAAGTTTCTTCTTTAAAGGATTTTTTGCATAAGTAGTTCAAAATCAAAGATTTTAGGTTCTTTCAATTATTTTCTGAGAAGTGAGACACTTTATTCTGATTTAGGGGTTCCTTTACATTAAAAAAAGATTATCAGTGAGCTATTAGATTCTTTTAATTCTACTGCATGCTCTCCTGTTGTTTGTCTCTTGAGCTTAATGTGAAGTTGACGGCTTCAGTTGGGGACCCTTTGTGCAAATCTGAAAAGAATAGGTATTTGGTGGGCAAGTTGAGTTTCTTAACCCACACAAGGCCTGATATCATTTTTGCAATACAACATCTGAGCCAGTTTCATGCAGGCTCAATAATTAAAACTAGTTAATATTTTATATGTATATGTTAATACTTGTCTCATGAAATGCCTATGGTGGTTATTTTGAATGGAAGTTAGATTTTACCTCTAGCAAAGGAGTTATTTTAAAAATGCGAAGGGCAAAAATGATTCAGCCTACACCTTTGCGTGTAAGGATAGTCTGAGAATGGAAACTAGAGTTTTAGCTCTTGAGCTGGGGAATTGTTTGATTACACTTCTAGGGGAAATAAAAGTTCAGCCCTATTACACCAAAAGGTTATTTTTTATGAGAAGAATGCATAGTATAGAAGTTAGTTAGGATGTCAGAAGCAGTTAGTGGATCACATGTACAACTATCAACAGCTAATATATTATTAGGTAGTTAGTGGTTAAGTGATGTATAAATATATACATGTGCAGTACATGAAAAAATGGATTCCATATTTTCCATGGTCTGCTCAATTACTCTCTTCTTCCTTCCTCTGTTCTCTTGGCTCTTTTAATGGCTATGCCTCTCTTAACATGATATCATAGCTTCGGCTTAATTCCAGTGGGATTAACAATGGCAGATGAGTAAGGAGAATGTACAATTGAGCTGGTTGAATCCAGAATCAGTTTCATCGGGTTCAAGTTGCAACTAAAGATACGATCTCCTTGCCTAGTTAGTGTTTGCTGATTTCTGAGCAAATTCAACCACCTTTCTGAATTTCTTCGACAATTTGAGTAAGTAACTCTCTTCAATCTCCAAGTCTACAAAATTAGTATGGGGGTTAATGAAAATGAGTCTACTTTGACTACTGTTACATCACCTACATTTGATACTCAGAATACTGACTTAGTTCATCATAATCTTCTTTTGTATATTCATCCTTCTGATACTCAAGGTGTTGTTGTTATCTCGATTTAGCTTTGAGGATCTGGAAACTACTCTCTTTTGGAGTAGATCTATGAAAATTGTGTTTCATGGCAAAAACAAGTTAGGTTTTGTTCTAGGAACTAGTAGAAAAGAGTTTATGATCCAAGTCTTCATGAACTTTGGGATCGATGTAATGCTATTGTTTTAACATGGATAATGAACAATATAGCTCCAAATTTACTAAGCACTGTGATCTATGCATCTAATGTTCACAAGGTCTGGGAAGATCTTCTTGAAAGATTTGATAAGGTGAATGCGGCTAGATCATTTTATCTTCATAAGGAAATTGCAAAATTCACTCAAAATCTACAAACAGTGTAAAAAATATTTCTCAAAACATAGAGAGATATGGGATGAGTATGAAGCCTTAGCTCCTCCTCCTTCATGTGGATGCCCTGAATCCAAGCAACATGCAGAACATTACCAACTACAGAAATTGTATCCGTTTTTGACAGGTTTAAATGATTCTTTTGACACTGCTAAATATTAGATTGTTATGATTCAACCACTTTCAAATGTCAATAAGGCTTATGCTATGGTAGTCAATGTTGAGAATCAAAGGAAAAACAATGCAGCTCTAAGTGTTGGCATTAGTGATCAACAACACTGATGAGTAAAGCTAATGCAGAAAATGGAAATAGCAACTTCAAACGTACAAATAGTATTGGGAGATCTACACTACAATGTGACTATTTTCACTTAAAAGGTCATACCAGACACCTGCTATAAACTCCACGGATATTCTACTGATTTCAAGGCCAAGAGAAGAAGTTATTCAGGCCCTTAGGTGAACAATGCATTTACTGCGAGAGGATTTCAATCTTCTAACCTTTATCAGCCTACTCCACAACCAACTTCATAAACTACTCCTCAATTTTTTATTGCTCCAGCGTTTACTCAAGAACAATATGATCAAATTTTTCATATGCTGAACAAAAGAAAGCAGGTAGAATCAATGGCAAATGTAGTACCTATGAATAACATAAGTACTATAAAAGCCTTCATGTCTTATATAGTTAATGGTAACTGGATAGTAGACACAGGGGCCTCCAACCATATGGTACATAATTCCAAGCTACTAAGTGAAATCAAATAAATGACTAGTATAGACCATAACATGGTTAATCTTCCTAATGGAAAGCAGATTGCTATCAGTCACGCTGGAGTTTCCACAATCTTCAAAACTAAATCATTATATGTATTATACATTCCAGTATTTGAATACAGCTTTCTTTCAGTTTCAAAGGTTGCAAATGAGTTAAGATGTCTTGTTGCATTCTTTCCTGACTTCTGTCTTTTTCAGGATCTCTTGAGTGGAAAGGTAATAGGGATTGGTAAGGAAGAATGTGAACTCTACATCCTGAAGTCAAATATTCCTGAAGGCTCAGTACAACAACTGAATGCAATACACAGTAACAATCTAGCATCTTCTACAAATAACATCTCTCGTTTCAATAAAGCAGTTCCTCTTAAACCTACTAAGAATTGTAGTGTGTCCTTGTGGCACAAGATATTAGGACATACACCTCTAAAAGTTCTAAAAAAATTAGTAGTTTACTTTACATTCCTTTGCAAGAACATTATTTTATAGTGTGTCCTATTGCTAAGCAATCTAGATTGCCATTTCCTCACAACATTTCTTGTTCTACTCTTCCTTTTGAACTTGTGCATACTGATGTCCAGGGTCCATACATGGTTCCAACTCATGATGGTAAAAGGTAATTTATGACATTGGTAGATGATTTCTAAGTACACATGGATCTTCTTAATGAACACAAAAACAGAATCTGTTGTTGTGCTGAAAATTTTTTTAGCCCTCGTTCAGACTCAATTTGATAACAAGGTTATGTGTCTCAGATTTGACAATAGTACTAGTTCTTCAAGCAGGTAACTAGTCTCTTGTTGTTGCATGGAATTATTCATCAGAGTTCCTATGTCTATATACCTCAACAGAATGGTATAGTTAAGAGAAAACATATGTCTATTCTTAACATGCCAAGAGCTTTGAGGTTTCAAGCCTTTATTCCACTCCAGTTTTGGGGTGTGTATTTCTACAACAGTCCATCTTCTGAATAGATTGACTACTGTCTTGTTGAAAGGAGCTTCTGCCTTTGAGAAACTTTATAGCAAGGTCCCATCTCTTCAGCACTTGAGAGTTTTTGGCAGTCTATGATATGCCACTTCTACTAGCAAAATTGATAAATTTAGCCCAAAGCTATTCCTGCAGTCCATCTTGCCTATTCTTCTGTGCAAAAGGGATATATTCGACATGGCCTTCATTCAAAACTATTCTTTGTAAGCAGGGACACTATTTTCCAGGAGGATGTCTTTCCTTTTAAGCATGACATATTTGGCTCTTCTCCTCTATTTCCTATTTTGGATCTGTAAGAAGCTGATTGTTCTTATCCTCAGTACATCCCTTCTTCTAGAACTCCTACACTTGAGTCTTCTTCTTCTGTTCCAAGTCCATCAGTTGATTCTCCTCAGCTACCTTCTTACCCTCCATTATCCAGTCCTTCTCCTATTATTGCTCCTAATCCTATTAGGAAATCATCTAGGACCTCTGTTCCTCCTATATGGTTAAAAGACTATGTTGTACCCTCCAAAGGAGCAGTCTACAACTATCCCATTTCCCAGTATGTCTGGTATGGAAAGCTATCTTCCGCCTATCAGGTTTGTATTGATGCATACTCTATGCATTTGAACCAACTTCCTATGCTGAGGCCAGCACTGATCCTAAGTGGATAGAAGCCATGTAGGATGGAATTGCTGCTCTTGAGGAAAATCAGACCTGGTCCATTATTTATCTGCCTCCTGGTAAGACTCTTATTGGTTTTAAGTGGGTGTTCAAATTCAAATATAATTCCACTGGGGATGTGGAGAGGTATAAGGCTCGACGGTTGCTAAGGGGTATAATCAGCTTAAAGGGTATTACAAAGAGACTTTCTCCCCTATAGGAAAAATGGTAACAGTGAGGTCTGTGGTGGCTTTGGCTGCAACATCTTGTTGGCTCATTTTTAATGGATGTGCACAATGCATCTCTCCAAGGAGACCTTCTCGGGTAAGTCTATATGCAAATTCTATATGGCTTTGTCAGCCGAGGAGAGGAAATCATGTAGATTGTATAAGTCCTCGTATGGACTCAAACAGGCTCCCATACTGTAGAACCTAAAGCTGACTTCTGCTCTCAAGGATATGTGATTTGTTCAATCTCATTATGATTACTCTCTTTTTACCCAAAGGGTAGGTAGTGATCTAATTGTAATCTTAGTGTATGTTGATGACCTGTTAGTCACTAGGAACAATGTGGAGTTTATTCATCAAATGAGGACAAACTTGCAAGCTAAGTTCAAAATGAAGGACTTGGGAGAATTAAAGTTTTTTCTCGGAATTGAGTTCTCTAAATCTAACGAAGGAATTCGTATGAATCAAAGGAAATATGCTCTTGAGTTAGTGTCTGGGCTGGGAGTAGTTGATGGTAAGACTGTTGCTACACCTCTTGAGTTTAATCATAAACTCACCTCAGTAGCATTTGATAAATTCATGAACAAAGGGGAAGCCTCTACAGATGCACAATTGAGGATCCAGAAAGCTATCAAAGACTAGTTGGCAGACTGCTGTACATAACAATGATAAGGCCAGACATTGCCTTTGTTGTTCAAGTATTGAGTCAACATATGCATGCTCCTAAGTAGTCACGTATGGAAGCACCTATAAGAGTAGTCAAGTATATCAAGGGAACTACAGGTTTGGGACTGTTTATGCCAGTAAAAGGTAATAAGGAACTAGTTGCCTATTATGACTCAAACTGGGGTTCATGTGTGAACATAAGGAAGTCTATCACTAGTTATATAGTTAAGTTTGGCGAAGCTATAATCTCTTGGAAGTCCAAGAAACAAAGCACATTTTGGTAAAGATAGTTGTAGATTGCTAAATTTGGCACAGGGCACTAAAGTTGGGTTATCATGTCTAATGTCTGTAATGTATATGGTATACTGCAGTGGTTTGGTGCTTGTCTGATGCATTTGACATTTAATCTAATATATTTTATTGTGATGTTTTCTAATTTTCCATTGTAATAGAATATTTTGATTTATAATATTTTGGAATTATGCTGGCATTTTGACCTTGTTGATAAATGTCTTACTTTTTCTGAAGCACTGGAAGTACTGTTCTTCACTATGCTGCAAAATACAATGAGTATGTGTATGAGATTTACACCTTTAGCAAATGACAATTACATTTGGAAATACAATTACTCATGATACGAGGATGGATGAACAAAAAATGTACCAATTACTGTAGTTTACACTTATATAACTTGAAATCCTTCCTTTATCCTAGTCAAGTAGTGTTATCATTCACTGGCAAGTATTGTGCTCCATTTTACTTGGTTGCTCATGTCTTACTAGTGCGGAGATTAAGAAAAGCAACACTGTGTTATGACATTGGAGTAAGTAGGATACATGGTTAAAATACTTGGAATGCAAGTTTAGCGCCGAGCCGAGCGAAGTAGGCAGGGACGTGATGATTGGATCTCAGGTCATCGCCAAGAGGAACAGTGTCAGATATCTTGGGTCGGTGATTCAGGGGGACGGAGAGATCGACGGTGAGGTCACTCATCGTATCGGAGCGGGGTGGTTAAAGTGGAGGATTGCATCAGGAGTCCTGTGTGACAAGAAAGTTCAACAGAAACTCAAGGGGAAATTTTATAGAGCTGTGGTTAGACCTGCCATGTTTTATGGGGCGGAGTGCTGGCCTGTGAAGAACTCTCATGTTCAGAGAATAAAGGTTGCGGAGATGAAGATGCTCAGGTGGATGTGCGGGCTTACCAAGTTAGATAAGATTAAGAATGAAGTTATTCGAGAGAAGGTGAGGGTGGCCCCGGTGGATGAGAAGATGCGAGAATCGAGGCTGAGGTGGTTCGGGCATGTGCGGAGGAGAAGTCCTGATGCCCCGGTGAGGAGTTGTGAGCGGCTGGCGATGGTCGGCGTACGGCGAGGCAGAGGGAGGCCTAAGAGGTATTTGGGGGAGGTGATTAGGCATGACATGGCTAGAATGCGGGTTTCCGAGGACATTGCCCTTGATAGGAAAGTCTGGAGGTCTAGTATCAGGGTTGTAGGATAGGGGCTCCTAGAGTGTTTCGTACTCCTCACCCGGGGTTGGGTGAGGCTTGGCAGGGCTATCCGTAGACGATTTGTGCATTGGTATGTGTCTCCCTTTGGTAGTTATTTATGGTAGTTACTCTCTGGTATATTTGCATGCTATTTTATTTATGGTTCTTATGTTTAGATAATTATTTACGCTATTTCTGCTGGAGTTACTAATGCTCTTTTGTTTCTGTTTTTGTTTTTCCTTTCCTCCACTGAGACGAGGGTCGATTTGAAACAGTCTCTCTGCCCTTTCGGGTAGGGGAAAGGCCCGTCTACATATTACCCTCCCCTGACCCCACTTTGTGGGACTATACTGGGTAGTTGTTGTTGTTGTTTAATATTGAGTTGTCCCGCATCGGTGGGATTTGAGGTCCTTGGTCTCTTTATATGATTTTAGTCAATCCTCACCTTATAAGCTAGTTTTTGAGGTTGAGTTAGGCCAAATATCCATTTATCATCTAAAAGAAATATCACCAAAAAACATAGGCTAAATAAAATGTAGTAGTTCATGTATTTTGACTTCTAGTATTAAAAAAGTAATCTTCTAGGAAAATGGTAGAGTAAGCTTCTAATAACTAGATGCTGGTCAAGAAATCGGGATGGCATATATTTTGCTGGGAAAATGGTAGAGTAAGCTTCTAATAACTAGATGCTGGTCAAGAAATTGGGATGGCATATATTTTGTAATTTTTTTCCGTTATAACATTTACTATTCATTTACTCATATTTGCTTTCAGTCTTGAAGTATATGTATTGGAAAAAAACGGGCCCTAATAGGGAGAAATGGATATAGAAAATTCACATAGCCGGACCCAACTAGTTTGAGATTGAGGCATTTTTGATTTGTTCGATTGATTGATTTGATTGTCATTTGCTAGAATTTAATGTATCATGTCAGTATTGTCTCACCATTCTTAGTTTGTTTACTTTTCTAATAAGAGTTGTTTTCGGATCTCTTTTATATATCAGTACCTTGCCTATGCAAATCGTTGTAGTCTTTAACAAATTTAGTTTGAAAGTTCCAGACACATTTTGAGTGGTACCATTCCATAAGTATTTTGGCAGGTACCTGCTGATGATTTTCGTAATAACACCTTCGGAACTAATTTTATACAGCCACTTCATGTGGCAAAGGGTGTAGATGAAACCAACTTCTACAAAGGAAGGCTTCCAACCGGGAACAATATAATGGAGATTAGTGAGTCTGGTCAACCCTTTCAAAGTCAAAAGGATGAGAATAATGTGTCTCTTGGGAAAACTAAGCAAGAGAAGGTGCTACCTGTTGGTGATGTTAACACATGCTTTTCAAATCTCAACCAGCAGTCTATAACTTCTCTATTTCGTGAACAAGACAATAGCAAACCAAACCAAGGGGTAAAAGAAATGTATGACACGACCAATCAGCCATCACTAGATTTCTCTTTGAGTACTCCTGTGGGTTGTTCAAGTCCAGGATTATCTTTTCCTGGTGGAGGGGTTGAAGGAAGGGAACATGAAAAAACTCCTCCCTTTCAACAGGGGCCAAGGACGCGCCACATATTGCTCAAGCCCCTCAAACCTAGTCCCAGTTTTGGTTCTGATTCGAACAAAGAACTGCCTTCGCAGACACGGATTGCAAGGCCTCCTGCTGAAGGGAGAGGAGGCGGCAATCAATTACTGCCTAGGTACTGGCCTAGGATAACAGACCAAGAGTTGCGTCAATTATCGGGAGAGTATCCTTGTACTTACTGCTCCTTGTTACAATTGCGTACTTTTGAGTTGTTCATCAGCCTGTTAACCATAATAAGATTAGAAAGCATAACTTAAGGAATTTTTATATCACTTCTCTAGCTTGGTATCAATTATGTTTGCTTTGACTGCTATTTAAGCTTGAAGTCCGTTATAGTTCCACTGTTCGAGAAGGTCCTAAGTGCTAGTGATGCTGGTCGAATTGGTCGTCTGGTTCTCCCCAAAGCATGTGCTGAAGTAAGACCTACCTCTTATGATTCATGATTCGTGAAGTTCCTACTATTCCCCTTGTCCCAATTTGATAGACTTATTTAGGATATTTAAGGTCGATTTGACCAATTTTGGAGTTAAATCTGGTTTAGATTACTTTGTCTGGTGATAAAAAATAAGTAATGAACTGTCACGACCCAAATTCTCCTTCTGTGAATTGTTGTGACGGCACATAGTTTCTACGACTAGGTAAGCCTAACATTTGCGGAATTGAATTGCATGAGCTAATTCTTGAGGAGGCCCATAGTTCATGGTATTCCATTCATCCAGGTGCTTCCAAAATGTATCAAGACTTGAGAAAGCATTATTGGTGGAGAAGAATGAAGAAAGATATAGTATATTATGTAGCTCAGTGTTTGAATTATCAGCAGGTGAAGTATGAGCATCAAAGGCCTGGCGATTTGATTCAGAGACTTGAGATTCCTAAGTGGAAGTGGGAGCACATTACCGTTGTTGATCTCCCACGGACTTTGAAGAAATTTTACGCAGTATGGGTTTTTATGGATAGGTTGACCATCTCGCTGCATTTTACTTCACTGATTGCTACCTATTCTTCATAGCAGTTGACTTAGAACTATACCTAGGAGATTGTTTGTCTCCATGGCGTGCCAGTTTCTATTATCTCCGAATGAGGCATACAGCTCACATCGCATTTCTGGAGATTTATACAGTACGGTTTAGGTACATAGATCGAGCTTAGTACAATATTTCACCCTCAAACAAATATGCAGTCTGAGCACACCATTCATATTTTTGAGGACATGCTACATGCTTGTGTTATGGATTTTGGGGTTCTTGGGATCAGTTCTTACCACTTGTGGAGATTGCCTATAATAATATCTAACAATCGAGTTTTCAGATGGCTCCTTTTGAGGCCTTATATTGGAGGTGCTATCGTTCCCTAGTTGGTTGGTTAGATCCGTTAGAGATTTTATTGTTGGGCACTAATTTGGTTCGTGATGCCTTAGAGAGAGTAAAGTTAATTTAGGACCATCTTCGTACAGTCCAGTCTAGGAAGAAAAGTTACAGTGATTGGAGGCCTCGTGATGTAGCCTTCGTGGTGGGAGAGATGGTTTTGTTGCGGGTTTCACCCATGAAGGGTGTGATAAGGTTCGAGAAGAAAGGCAAGTTGCGCTCTAGGCATAGTGGTATATCCTTGAGAAAGTTGGTGATATGGCCTATATACTTGCATTGGGACCCATCTTATCGGCATTTCACCCGATGTTCCATATTTCCATACTCCAGAAGTATCATGGAGATCCTCCTGATGTATTAGATTTCATATCAGTCCAACTGGACAAAGATTTAACTTATGAGGAGGAGTTAGTGGCTATTCTAGCCCGACGGGTCCAGAAGTTGAGGTCCAAATGTTATCCTTCTATTAGAGTGTAGTGGAGAGGTCAGACGATCGAGGCAGCAACGTGGGAGTCAGAGTCCGATATGCGGAGTAGATACCTAAACCTTTTTACCAGTTCAAGTACTTTTCTATGTCTATTCAAGAACATTTCTTTTAGAAGTGAGAAATGTGACGACCCGCCGGGTTGTTTTCTATACTAGCTCTTATTTCTATATTTTGTGACCTCTATTAGCTCCATTTAATATTTCTCGATATGTGTGTGAAATCCGTGTCTTTTATAAAAAGTTTTTATGTGAAACTTTGAAAAACCTTGATTTTTAGCTTTTGAAAATAACTTGAGTTGACTATGGTCAATATTTTTTTTGTAAACGGATTGGTATTTTGATGATCCTGGTGGGTCCGTATTCTGATTTTGACTTGAGCATACGCCCTGAATTAAATTCGGAAGTTCCTAACTTGATCTAACTTGTTTTGCTGAAAGCTAGTAATTTGAAGGTTTGAAAAATTCCTCGATTTGACCGTAAGTTAACTTTACGGTATCAGATTGTATCTTTGTATTGAGACTTGGTATAGGTTCATTTTTATATTTGAAACTTGTCTGCAACATCTGGTGCAAATCAAAGTTGGTTTGATAGGATTCGGATACTCGGGTGTGATTTTTCAAAGTTCTTGAGTTTCTTTGAAAATTTTATACATTTTGATGTCTGATTCATATTTCTAGGTGTTATTTTGGTATTTTAATCACACAAGAAAGTTTGTATGATGTCATTACACTTGTGTGAATGTTTTATTTGGAGATTGGGGCCTCAAGTAAGTTTCAGATAGGCTATAGACCATTTTTAACTTAAAAAGTAGTTGGTCTTCAATTGTTGTTGGTGATTGATGCTTTGTGCTTTTCGATAGAGAAGCTACTCTCAAGATCGCGAAGGGGAAATGGGGCTAGGAGGAATTTCTTCTATGCGAACGCGAAATAGTCGGGGGTTTATCCTTTACCAACGCAATGGGTTGTGGGTTTTGGGGTCAGGTTGGGTACTAACTCTATGTGAATGCGGGCGTTAGCTCATAAATGCGAAGGAAAAAGGGGAGCTAAGCCTTCGCGAATGAGAAGGGTTGATTGCAGTTGTGATGGCCATTTAGCCAGTGTTCTTTGCGAACTGGGGACCCTTCATTTTCAATCTCACCAGTTGCAAACAATTCCACAATTTCAGCCCAATCCAACCTTCCTTCCAATTTAAAGACGATGTTCTTCCATCTTTGTAACTCCAATTTTTTCAGCAGCAAAACCATCCCTTCTTTCTGTACATCTCGAAGAAGACTACCCTTCAAAATAGTTCTTTTCCAGAATTTCGTCAGCTTATCTTCCTCAACATCAGTCTTTTCTTCACTTTCTTTCTCCACTACTTGAACATTCATTGCTTTCTAGTAAACCTGGTTCTTTAAGACAAAAGAGAGTCTTATACCTCAGAAACCTTTCTTTTCTTAGCACTGGGAGTGGGTACTTCCACCTCCTTTGTCACATCCTGATCTTGAAGGATCGGGTCCATCTCCTCTATCTAAATTTCCTTACTTGTTTCTCCAATTTTCTTCTTCCCCTTGGCAGCAGCCTTCTTGCTCTTAGCTAAGGCATTTTCAAGTTGGCTTCACTCTGTTTCTCTGGCTCCTTGTAGTTCTTCCTCTTGTGGGAGGAGTCTCTGCAGGGATAGAAGAGGCAGTATTTCTCATTTTGTCATCCATATCTTTTCCAGGGGTTTTATCACTAGAACGCATCTTCTTTTAGGGGTAGCTATAAATACTTTCTACAAAAAGTCATGAATTGGTTCTTTCCTAGAAGAAAAATGTTATTGGAACCATTTCCTCGGCATTATCAACCCTTTTAGCTGCAGTAGCGTCACCAGATCCACTCTCTCATTCCCTTTCAATAATTCCTTCCTCATCAGCACTCTCTTCACTCCATAACGCTATTGCCTATGTTTCTTCATCCAACCCAACAGAAGTAGGTGAAGTATATCCAGGCACTCTTTCTTCTTCCCTTTCCCTCATATATGCTTCAACATCTTCACTCCTTTTTTTCTTTTTCATTTTTACTGCCAATATTTTTAGTACCAAAAGTCTCTACACCACCAATAGAACCAACCAATACCAACCTAGTTTCAAGATTTTCTACAAGTACAAAACCAACAGTAGAAGATTTTAAACCAGAAGTTACTTGTTTAGTTTCAAATGAAACTGGTTCTTCTCCCTCGGTCGCATATTGAAAAGAATCGTTATATTTTTTAGGTTCTTTTGCTTGACTAGCCTTCAATTTTTGTTCAACTTCTTGGATTATTCTTTGCTTGATACTATTAAACATGCCATCATTTTCACATATTTTTTCTTGGGGAATTGTGTGGGTGAAGATTCTTTGGGTGTTGAAGAAGGATTCTCAGAATCTTTTGAGTTTTCAATTGTCTTTTCCATCTGATCAATTTATAAATTTTATAGGATTTGAGATAGATTTAGGGTTTTGATGTTTTGATCTTTCAAAGGTTTAGGGAGAAGAAAAATGGAATGTCGAATCAATTTAAATAGGAAAGAGAATGGGTGTATAACGGTAGCTTTTAGAGGTTAGAAGTCTTTTCACTTTAGGAGTTCAGTTTGAAGAGACGTTGGACTCCTCCTTAAAAATTTCTGCAATTATGGTGCATGGGCATTAGGGTGAAACTGGTTCATTTGTAGCTGATTTATTTAAAAATCGATTTGGGATAAAGTAGACTTCTTTTCTAGATCATGATTCATATGCATTTATTTAAACTTATGCGGGTTATAGAGTACATACTTTATAATCTCGATGAACCAAGTTCTTCATTTAAAGTTCTCTTGTGTAAGACTAAATTTTCCAAGAAAGTAAGGTTAATATCACTAGACATTAGTGAAAAAATTTGGTACATGGCACAAGAGTATAGTAGTAAAAGTATGAGACTGAGAAATATCTAATCTAATAATTTAGAATTCACAAATTATCAAACCAAACATTGAGTTAGAACCAATTTTTTTAGGTGATCTTGATTAACCTTAATTCTAACATGTTCCTTTTAAAGTGATCCCTACTCAAATCTTTTGTGAGATGTCAAAAATTTATTTATCAGTAGCACAAAGTTTCATAGTGATCAAACCCTCCTCAAAATTATCCCTCAAAAAATGATGCCTAACATCTATGTTCATAGTTCTTTTATGATGAACTCGGGTTCTTGGTCATACTGATTGCACTAGTATTGTTACAAAAGATAGGGATACAATATACATCAATTACAAAGTCCATTAACTATTGTTTAATCTACAACAATTCAGCACAACATGAGGTAGCAGGCACATACTTAGCTTCACCAGTAGATAAGGCCATCGAATTTAATTTTGCTTTTTGGTGGCCCAAGACAAGACATGAGCCAAGAAAATATGTCATAACTGAAGTACTCTTTCTATCCACAAGAAAACCTACATAATCTACATCGGCATATCTTACTAAGTCAAATTTACTACCTTTTGGATGCCATAGGCAAAGATCAGTTGTTCCTTTAAAGTATCTCAAGATTTTATTGACAACCTTCAAGTTAGTCTCCATTGGATTTGCTTGAAACCTAGCACAAAGGCCTATACTGAAAATAATAGCAGGTCTACTAGCAGTGAGATATAACAAAGATTCAATCATTCCCCTACACATTTTCTAATCAACCGATGAACCAGGTTCATCCAAATCCAATTTCTTGGATGTTGCTGTAGGAGTGTCAATTTCTTTAGAATCTTCGATCATAAACCTTTTGGGCAACTCTTTGACATGCTTTTATTGATGGATCAAAGTTTTATTTGAATTTTGTATAATTTTTAAGCCAAAAAGGAAATTAAGCTCACTCATCATACTCATTTCAAATTCATAACCCATTAGCTTAGCAAACTCTTTACTTAACCTATCAGTTGTTGTTCTAAAGATTATATCCTTAACATATATCTAAACAACCAAAAGATCTTTACCTTTTACTTTCAAGAATAAAGCATTATTAATTTTACCTCTTCTGTAGCCATGCTCAAGCAGAAATTTGGACAATCATTCAAACCATTCTCTTGGGGCCTGCTTGATCCCATAAAGTGCCTGTCAAACTTGTACATATGCTCATGACATTCCTTGCTTTCAATGCCATGAGGTCTCTTAACAAATACTTTTCCTTTAGATATCCATTGAGAAGGGCACTCTTGACATCCATCTGATGGAGAGTGAATCCTATGTAAGCAGCAAAGGCTATTAGGAGTCTAATTACTTCCAATCTTACAACTGGAGAAAAAGTCTCATCATAGTCTATGCTCTTCTCTTGACTATAGCCTTGAACCACTAATCTTGACTTGTTCCATGAAAATTTTCTTTCTTCATCAAGTTTATTCCTAAATACCCATTTAATGCCAATCATTATTTTGTCCTTGAGTCTTGGTACCAGATTCCAAGCGCAACTTCACTCAAATTGGTTAAGTTCATTTTTGCTCTGCATTCACCCAAATCTGCATCCTGCAAAGCTTGGGAAATAGTTTTAGGTTCGATACGATATAAGAGAACATCAAAAGCACAAATATTCTTTGACGAAGATCTGGATTTGATTCCATAGGTTGGATTAGTGATTATGTTTCCAATAGAATGAGAACTTTGATACTTGTAAGGTATCACAACCAGCTAGTTTTATCTAGATGCTCCCTCATTGTTTTGTTACTGAGGAACAGGTTCATGGATAGGTTCCCTAGAGGTTTGAGGATCAGTTCCTCTCTGGTTAGTTCCCTCTATCTGGTTGCCTTGGGTGGAAGGATTTGGTCCATCACTTGTTCCTTCCTGTGATGCAGCTCCAGGATGGACTGTGGATTCATCATTTGAATTTCTTACAGTCCAATCTCTTCATCATCTTATTCCTACCTTTCAGGAAAAATATTAGTTTCATCAAAAGCAACATGTATAGTTCCTTATATACACATAGTTCTTTTATTGTATATCTTATATGCTTTACTATGTGAAGAATACTCCCTCATCACTTCTGAGATCAAACTTTCCTATGGAGTATTTTCCATTATTGTGAACAAAGCACTTGCATCCAAATGTCTTAAGATGAGATATATTTGTTTTTCTCCCTTTAAGTAACTCAGAGGGAGTTTTCTCAACAAGAGGTCTAGTCATGCACCTCTTTATGATGTAGCATGCAGTGTTCACAACTTCTGCCTAGAAGATATGAGGCAACTTACTAGCAAGTAACATGGTCCTAGCCATTTTCTCTAAAGTACTATTCTTCTTTCATACTCCATTTTGTTATGGAGTTCTAGGAGCTGAAAAATTACATATGGGCTATTGTCATCACAAAATTCAGAAAACTTAGCATTCTCAAATTCAGTACCATGATCATACCTAATTGATGATAGTTGATTACCTAGTTATTTTTGAGTTGTTCTAGCAATGAAGTGAATATGTCAAATGCTTCATCTTTAGATATTAAAAACAGTGTCCAAGTAAATCTAGAATAATCATAAACAAGCACCATAACATATTTCTTAACATTTCTGCTAATAGTCATCACTGGTCCACACAAATCCATATGGACATGTCCATCGACCTGATTGTACTACCATTTTCTTACTTTTGAAATATGATCTTACCTTGCTTTCCCCTTGAAAAAGCCTCACAAATTTCATTGTCCTTGAACTTGTTGTTAGGCAACCCAACTAGAGCGAAATGTTTGTTCCTTAAACTTCTTTTTTTGTGGCTACACATTCACTCTTATATTGTCCAGTTTTACCCCAGTGAGTACAAATCTTGTTCAGGAAGTGTAAGTTACTAGCTTTCAGGATCCCATTTAGGTGCAGACTTCCTAAAGCCAAGTCTCTCTGTTGCTACTATGGTATTCTTGTAGCCATAAAAGTGCATCAGATGACCTGTTCCATTTACATGTTCTATAAAACTTATGTTTAAACTTTGTAAAGTCCTCATCTTACCAGTTCATCCTTTTTGTGTAGTTTATCCTTTACCTTTCCTAATTCTTCTTCTAGTGTTAGTTGTGTGACACTATCTATTTCTCTACGTGTTCCTAACTTTAATTTCAGATTTTTAGATATAAGTTCTAAGATAGTTGTATCAAGTACATGAACCTAGTTCTTCAAAACAATATTTTCCTTTTCAGTTTCACAAGCCCTAATTTTCTTATTTTTCACTCTACTTTCAAAATGACACACTCATTTGATAGATGTTCCTTTTCAGTACTTACACCTTCATACTCATCAATTAACTCCAATAGCAATTCAGATAATCTTTCTTTATAAAAGAATGTTTAATTGTATCTTTTAATTGAAATAAACTTACCTCAGCTTCTTCATCCGGTTCTTCTTCAAACTCTCCAATAGCCAATAGAGCTCGTTCATCATCATCATCCTCATCAGAACCCACATCTGAGCTCCTAAGTAGCGATCATTGCTTTGGTTGATCCTTTGTTGTTGTTTTTTTTGGGTGAACCTTTTCCTTCTTCATGTTCCTTTTTCAGCTTTTATTTTTCCATTCAATCTCCCACAAAGGATAGTTCTTTATTATGTGATAAGTATTTCTGCATTTGTTGCATCCATCAATCACCTGCTTTTCTGGAGCTTTAGCATTGTTGTAGCTTCCCCTTCTTTAAGAACATTTTTCTCTGCTTAGGTACTTCTTGAAGTCTTTGGTGATCATTACTATTTTATCATCTTCTAAATCACAACCTTCAATGATTCTGAGTACCGTGCTCCATTCCTTCTTAGGTATATCTATCTTCATGGTTTGCCTCTTGAGCTCATAAGCTTTGAGATTTTCAATCAACTCATCCAAGAAAAGAGTAGCAATGTTCTTTGATTCCTGAATGGCATGGATCTTGCTTTCTCAAGTGACTTGTAAAACCCTAATTAGGATTTTTTTTCAACCCTTTCTTCTTTAGATGTAATCCTTCCATGAGACCTCAATTTATTTGTCAAGGTAGTGAACCTTGTGTATATCTACTGAATGGTTTCTCCATCCTTCATGGCAAGATTTTCATATTGTGAAAACAACGTCGTTCCTCTTAATATTTTCACTTGAATTATTCCTTCATGGGCCATTTTACAGTGTGTCCCATATTTGTTTGGCAGTATAGCAGTCTTGGATTATGTTGTACTAATCAGGACCAAGTCCAATGACAAGCCTTTTTTTTGGCTTTAGCATTTTTTACTGCACTTTTTAAAATCTTCATAGTGCATTCCTCTATTGTTTTTGGAACATCCTCACCTTCAGCATTCTTCTTGATTGTTGACAGCGGGTCATCCGTGATTATATCCCATAATTCATAATCTTCTGCATGTAAATGATCTCTTATCCTTAGTTTTCACCATGAGTAGTACTGGCTATTAAAGAGTGGTGGCCTAGCAATGGATTGCCCTTCCCAATTTTTAAGTGGTGCACTCATTTTGATCTTTTCCTAAGGTATAGTCTCTCCAAGGATAACTCGCTCTAATACCAATTGATACAGGCACAGGAGGTCAAATTCCGATTGTTGTGAAAGTCAATACCATATAAGAAGGGGTGATTTATATGGTGTCCAATTTTTGTGTGCACTGCCTTATAGAAGGACATGGTTCTTCTAAGAGTTCCTTAAACTACAGTTGCAGAATAAGTAATGCAAAAGATAAAGAACACAAGTATTTTTTACGTGGAAAGCCCCAAGACCTACTTCCCAGTAGGATATTTTTTCAAATACTTCACTACAACTCAGAGCCAACAATAAAGTTTATAACCTCTTACAAACCTAAGGATTAACTTTAACCCTTGTAGCAACATGCCATAGGCTATTACGATTACTTCAAGTTAACTCTAACTTGAATCAATTTGCTTTTAAAGAAAGCTAAAAGGTACAATTCAAAAGCTCCTACTACAATTGAACTAGAATTAACGACATACACATGGAATTGGATTTTCAATCTAGTTCATGTAGCTTCAGGTTTGCACTCTTGGAACCCACAGGAATTGCTCATTAAATGCCTTGTTATTTTGCTCTAAATTGTTGCTTAACTTCAGCATGAGTGTAATACTTATAAAAGAGAACAAACTGATATATATATATATGTATGTATATATATATGTATGTATATATATATGTATGTATATATATATATATATATATATAGAGAGAGAGAGAGAGAGGAAGAGTTCTAGTTATCTTCAACTTCTAACTCATTCTTTATCTTGGATAGAGTTCTCTTCAAGTAAGGAGTCATGCTCTTTATCAAATATGCAATCATTTCGTTCGGGATTATAAGAAATAACCGCTTATACTCATCCATGTGTATGCCTTTTGCTTGATTTTGACCGTAATATGTATACAATTCATGAACATGGTTCGTACATGTGTTCCTTTGTCAATCATCAAACCCTATACCGCTCAGGTCAACAGAATATACCATGATAACCTACATATTTTTAGTAGATACACTATCTTAGTTGTTTTCCATGAATACTGATCGACAGTTAAGTATATTCGATACGGCAATAAAATATAATGTTTCTGCTCTGTCCAAATTAATATTATTGGAGGCTTTTTCTTTTTCCTGATGGTGAGTTGGTGACGTTCTTTTATTACTTACGCTATGAGCTTTTATATTTTTAATTCAATTAGGAAATTACTTACAATGAAGCAACAAAATGCAACAAGTTGTCTGCCTTTGGTTGTAATTGAACATTAATAAACAAATTATACAAATAATCAGTTGCTAATCCTCAGGAAAACAAATACAACATGTTTCAAGTGTTAATGATTCTTCTACATGATGAATCTATTTTTCTCGACATGTCACCTTTTACGAACATACGCCTTGCTACGATACTCCCCTTCACAATTCAAGTATGGCAAAACAAAAGAAAGATTGATGAAACATGGCCAAGAACAGCTCCTCTGCTCAAATGAGTATATTAAAATCAAATGAAAGGCTCATGTGACATGGTCCTCAACAGTAGCGGTAGGTATATCATCAATCCTTTTTAGTTTGTATGTCAAATCCCCTAAGGTCATTGTGTCTGATAAAATAAAACAAAAGATCTTTGAAAGGCCATTGTGTTCCATTCAAATTATAAAGGACTATGTTCAACTATTTCCGCGACCCCAAACAAAAGTTGGAAACACAGGTATCTCAGACTTTGACGGTTTGATATAACACAACAAACTTTGGTTAAATACTGACAGGGGAGGCAGGGTCCTGTTTGTTAAAAAGACTTCTGCTGTAGTGTCAAACTGTCATGAAATCGACAGATTTGGATGCTTTGTTTGGGCAAATAACAAGCAAACAGAATAGGACTTTGTGATACATAGCCACATGATGACGATAAGCCCACCACGTGCACTTTCTTTCATACACTTGGTTGCTAAAGCAGTTAGAAATTTCCCAACACAGCATTCAATTAGGTTATAGATGAATTATGGTTGATGTTTTCTCCAGTCCAACATCAGCCTCTAACCATTACTATTTGACAAAATTTCATTTTTGCAACAAACCTAAAACTAGTGACAGGTTACCAGAAAACTAGTTCATGAATGAAATATGTAATCTACTTGCAGAATTCCGACATTTCACATGTTCTTACGGCATCACAATATCAGTAAGAAAAAGCTCACGATATGGACTGTGATTTGGAAAGATATTAGATATCCTCGGATAGAACACGTCTAGGGAAAACAAAGCTGGAAAGATTTTCCTGGATTCTAACATGTCTAAAATAAAAGATGCTATCGCTTGATCCTAAGATGTCTACAAAATATAGGTTTCAACAATAGATATAGCCTCTTCTCAATACTTGCTAGTATCACGGGCACGTACTAGAAAAATCCCACATCTGTGATCCAGAAATACTAACTAATTATTAGCCATTAAAATACAGAAACTAACTAGCCATGCACAACACAAACTACAAAGTACCAAGCAGTTGTAAAAGTAGCATTGTTAATTCGATGAATACCACTGTCCAACTAACTTCATAAACAACTCAACAGTGTCACTGAACTCAGCAAAATGAGCGACACACTCCTATGTGAGAATGATAATGTGATTAGCAGTTACAAACCCTCAGCAGGACATCGAGCATGAACAAGGCAAATTTGTACGTTCATATTTCCTCAAGTCTGGGAAAAGGTTACGAAGTTTCAGATAAATACCTAACCTACAACAGTGGCCACAAAGATGCAACGGGCTCAACTGAAGAAGCTAAAGAACACACGCTCAAAAAAGAGTAGGTGCAGGAATCTCCACACTTCAATTACAGCTGATCTTGAATACGAAAACCCAATGGAAAACCAAGTTTCCATATGGAATCTGAAGAACGTACAATATGCACTATAAATTTCCACCCCTATCGATCAATGAATGTAGTGGTTTATTGAAAGTTTTGTCAAATAATGAGTCTTCCAGATATTCTATGATCACGACCTGAGTACTTTTCCGCACATTCAAACAATAAACTAGCCAAAACTAATGATACAGGAAGTTCATAGGAATTTATAGCTCTCAACATAGGCTTGGATAAAACGTGGCTGATTTCTTGAAGGCAGTAAGGTCTTTGATGGTTTGCACAGACGCTACAGGTGAATCCGCATCTTTCCAGTCAGTGTTGCAACCCCATACCCGAACAGAGAGTCTCCGGCACTTGGGAGATGGTCGTCTTAAATAAGTATGGTACCACTCAACTAAATCACTTTTTTGAATGCTCCGCAGCTCCTCCGCTTCCTTCTCAGACATGTCAAACATGTACCTGAAATCAGTGAAACAGAGATGAGGTCCATTCTAAAATTGAAGCTATTTCTTTTTCTATTTTCATTTTGACAAAGCAAAAGGTTAGCTACTTGGAGTTGAATTAACCTGATTCCGATCCAGTTTGTGGTAACATATATGAGGGCATACTTTACATACATATAGTCAGCAAAATAACCCCCCGCCCCCCCTCCCCCCCAAAAAAATACAGTTTAGCAAAGTACAATCACCTCTTTGATAAACTACCATATTAATTATAAGCTGTGCTAGCATATTACCATTTAACAAAAATATAATAAGCTTCTTCTACGTTATTATTGAGCCGGGGGTCTTTTGGAAACAGCCTCTCTACCCCTTCGGGGTAGGGGTAAAGTATGCGTACACACTACCCTCCCCAGACCTCACTAGTGGGATTTCACTAGGTGATAGTTGTTGTTCTACGTTATTATTACAACTTACAGTGTACTGCCATGTTCATAACATAATAAGCTACGTTAAGAATTGAAAAGCTTTTTTTTTAGAAGTATATATATATTGACTGCATTAAGGGAAAACAGTCACCCAAATTTAGAAAAAGTGGGATAGGAAGATCTAAATTCCCTACTGTAGTATAAGGTTCCTAAAACTTCAACAAATGGATTCTGGATCTTCCAGGTAGTCTTGTTTACACCAAAAGCGGATAAGGACTATACGTTGCATTTTCAATTTCTTGATAGTGCTTCTTCTGTCTCTTCAAAACATCTTTTGGTTTCTCTCTAACCAAACTGTTCACTAAATTCAGGGTGGGACAATCTTCCATCTCTTTCTTTTTTGGACAAAGGGTGGGACAATCTTCCATCTCCCTTTCTAGTTGGGGGAAGTACCATGTTTGCTCTATCCAGGGGCGAAGCTATGCACAGCAAAGGGTGGTCAACTGAACACTCTTTGCCGAAAAATTATATTATGTATAGGGCAAACTATTACTTGTTTTTTATTAAAAAGTAGACTTTGAACACCTTTGCATAGCTCATTAGCAAAGGGTGTTAAAAATTTGAACACCCTTAATTGAATTTCCTGGCTTCGCCACTGGCTCCAGCATCTTAGAACATCCAGTATGCCCCTGGGCATTACCCACATTATCCCTTTCAGATTAATGAAAATCCTCCATATGTGCTCTGTAATCCTACAGTGCAAAAAAAATGGTTGATTGTCTCAGTTTCTTCTCCACATAGGTAGCATCTGGAGCCCAGTTGAAAGCCCCTCAGAAAAGAAAATCCGCTTGACGTTGCTGGCGAAAGCCCTTTGAAGGTGGTGTAGCTAGATGGAAAAGTTAGGAGATGTTAACACTGGGAGCATCCTGCAAACTTGATTTCGTCGTACTTAAAAGATAATAAAGAAATATCGGTGCTAACATTTTTTGAAATGAAAAAGCTTTTACATGATTCTAGATGTTTACATTAACTATATTATGATTAAAATATTAGGATATACTGCAAAACATAATGCACCATCACATTCCAAAACTCGTTATTAATAGGTGACATCTAGATACCCAGCATTGCAACATGGCATAGACCAAATACCTTTTATCAGTAATCTGACCCCAAAGGCGATTTGTTTCATATGCGAGCGATGGGTCTTTCTCCAAAAGTTTTGCTATCAACCCACTTCTGTAGCTCTCAAAAGATTTATCATCGAGGCCGTCCTGTCAATTGGAAAATGTTCAATAATGTGCCTGAAATTAAACATCACCAAATTGCAGCCATGCAAACATCAGAAACACTATCTTCCTATTCATCCCATCCCAGTACCCAATGAATAACGTAAATTAAGATTCAAGTATATAACCATGGGACATATCCTACTCATGAATAGCATTAGGCATATGCAAAGTCTCTGATCAACAACTAAACGATTCAATCCTACCTAGGAAGTTTCAGATCCTATATAACTTAGTTCATCTTAGCCATATTCCTTATTGTGCACACATGAATTCCTAATTCCAAAACGTCCTCAAACAGCAGCACTTGCTACTAATATCCTATTCCATGCAACATATATCCCAACACAATGTACAGTTTTGGTATTGCAAAACAAGTGTTATGAACCATCTTCTACTTTTCGGAAAGCTATAATGACAAAACCCAAAGCAGCAGAAGAGGCAAGTAGTTAAATAAAGCATAGAGCTACTCACGAAACTCGAACCAAAACTAAAAGTTTAAGCTTACCAACAACTCTTTCACACTATCTATGAAGTTGTCAATCCTCCCTTCTAAGTAGACAGGATCATAGTCAGATGACTGAACACGGAAACAGAACCCCATTATGCGATATGTTACACGTGCACTACAGTCAACAACATAACCAAGCTGCTCCTTTGTCCTGTTTCAGAGTAGAAAAGGTAGATTCAATCAAGTAACAGCCCTTAAGGTAGAAATCCATAACTGCAAACAGATTACGGACATGTTTGCTGGTTCACACATAACCAGGATAAAAGCACACATAAAAAATGTTCTCAAAGATACAGGAAGCGACTGAAAATAAAAAAGATAACCCAAAATTAATATAACATAAGAACACTTGAAGATGAGTCACTCTGATTGTATAAGCGCCAATGAAATATGATGAACACATCCAGAAAAGGTCCCATTGAAAAATATCAAAGATGCGTGGAAGGAAAATACTTGACCTACCAGAAAGGCATAAGGTGGGTCAGGATTCAAAGGAACTATTGACAATTCAAGGCAAAGCATCTATAACGGATTCAAAGGAACTATAGAAAATTCCAGGCAAAGCATGTATAACAATATGGCTTCCACATAAAGCATGTCAGACTCACAGAATATGAGTCGAAACACTTATCACAAGAAAGTTGTATTTAATTTACTCTCTCACTATTAAGGACGGTTTGGAGCTTGAGAAGAATCAACCGATACACCTGCAATATCAAGTACGTATTGAAGCCTCAACAGGTGATCATACAAGAGGGAACAGTCTCATTATACCTTAGCTGATTAAAAAGTGGCTCCTCCACGAGTTCATCAAAGAGATCTGTTACTGCTTTTAATTTTATCAAGGAAGTGTCTTCTTCAGGTTCAATCTGAAAATACAGCTGCAGACAAAAAAAAACATAGATCACATGATTCATCGGATTTATGGAGGAACCAAAAACTGAAAAGAAAAGAGAGAAAGAGAATTAGAAGAAGAGAAAGATGCATAAAAAATCATGTTTAATTACCTCAACCACAGAGTTTGTTTCCAGTTTATTTTTTACTCTGATATCTCTGACTAGGTCAGCGGTGGCTGGAAGACACATGACATACTCTTTATGCGTCATCTCAGATGGTAGCGGTTGTGCAGAGAAATTACTTCTAAAAATGTTTGATATGTTTAGTGCTTCTTCCTCCAGCAAATTTCCATGACAAAGGCCCTCAATATACAGCTGCAAAAATAGAGAGGTTAGTGACAATGATTTTCCCTCTAGACTCTTCATTTTTATGACATCTGTCACAAGGGACTAAATGAGCGATCCTGTGAAGTGCAACCTGTGTACAACCCCGCATCAGCCAATAAACAGTCAGACTAAAAGGTAGATTATCATTTTCTGCCAGACTCAAAGTATTTGTAATATTTCTCTTCCATTTGCCGGACATCCTTATCGATTCTAGCGAACATGCAACTACCATAGTTAATGTCATACTCCAGTCTTAGCAGAGGGCCTTCTTTAGATTTAACATTCTGCTTGTGATTTTTATTTTTCTCATAAACTCCATAGACCTCTCATCTTCATAGATGAAAGAATACCAAAAGACCAAATGATTTCATTTCCAGCTTGTGGATCCTCCAGTTACCAGATATGTCCCTTGTAAATATCAACAACCTAGAAATCCATAACTGGTAATGTCCTTTGCCAACAGAATTTTTCAGTAACAAAGAGCTAAAGGAGTAGCATGCAACAACAGGGAACCAATCAAAGTGTCGATCGGTAGTTGCATGGTAAAATGCTAAAAACTGTTGCATCGATGTAACTGGCTAAACCCATTGGTCTTTATTAGAATTTGCAATCAATAGTACATCCAGTCATATCTTTTGGTAAGTAGCCTCGAGTATTATTTCTCAGCTCATTTATCCATTGAGAGTCATTTCGAGGCAACAATTAGCCAAGAAACATCATAGCGAAACCTTTATCCTATCTTTTGCAGTTTTGCTTAATCTAAGAACATACAACGTGCCTTTGCCTTCAACTAATGCATATATACACAACCATTCACCAATAACATCATTACAAAAACAAGGTTCTTAAAAAGGTCAAGGCCTTCACATATAACTGTCAATTACAATTTACAGTTATATGTGAGGAGGAGCGGAGAGTGAACAGGTTGTTCTACAGGGAGGCGAGAAGAGAAGCTAAGATGGCAGTCACGGAAGCTAAAAACGCGGCGTTCGGTCGCATGTATGAGGAACTAGGGGAGAGAGGTGGGGATAAGAAGTTATTCCGGCTGGCTAAAGCAAGGGAAAGGAAAGCTCGTGACCTAGACCAGGTCAGGTGTATCAAGGACGAGGATGGTAGAGTTCTGATGGGGGAATCGCAAATCAGACAGAGGTGGCAGGCGTACTTCCGGGAACTTCTTAATGAGGAGGGGGATCGGAGCATAGAGCTAGGGGAGTTGGGGCATTCAGAGCGTCATAGAGACCTTGGGTACTGCAGGCGCATTAGGGTGGAGGAGGTCTTAGGGGCGTTGCGTAGGATGAGTAGGGGTCGAGCGACCGGGCCTGACGAGATCCCGGTGGAGTTTTGGAAGTGCATGGGTAAACCTGGAGGGGAGTGGCTCTCTAGGCTATTCAACGTGATCTTCAAGACTAAAAGGATGCCGGATGAGTGGCGGTGGAGTACAGTGGTGCCCTTGTACAAGAACAAAGGGGACATCCAGTGCTGCAACAACTATAGGGGTATTAAACTAATGAGCCACACGATGAAGGTTTGGGAGAGGGTGATTGAGGCGCGAATGAGGGAGGCGACGAATATATCTGGGAACCAGTTCGGTTTCATGCCGGGCCGCTCCACCACTGAGGCTATTCACCTAGTCAGGCGGCTGGCGGAACAATTCAGGGATAAGAAGAAGGACCTGCATATGGTGCTTATCGACTTGGAGAAGGCGTATGACAAGGTCCCGAGGGAGGTGCTATGGAGGTGCTTGGAGGCGAAGAGTGTGCCAGAAGCCTATATCAGAGTTATCAAGGACATGTACGATGGGGCTAAGACTAGGGTGAGGACGGTGGGTGGCGATTCAGACCATTTTCCTGTGGTAATGGGGCTCCATCAAGGATCGGCGCTGAGCCCCCTGTTGTTCGCCTTAGTGATAGATGCTCTAACCCGTCATATCCAAGGGGATGTGCCTTGGTGTATGCTCTTTGCTGATGATATAATATTGATAGACGAGACGAGCGCCGGTGTTAGTGAAAGGTTAGAGGTATGGAGACAGACCCTCGAGTCTAAAGGTTTCAAAATAAGCAGATCTAAGACAGAATATCTGGAGTGCAAGTTCAGCGACGAGCCGAGTGGGGTGGGCAGGGATGTGATGCTTGGTTCTCAGGCCATCGCCAAGAGGGACAGTGTCCGATATCTTGGGTCTGTGATTCAGGGGAACGGAGAGATTGACGGGGACGTCACCCATCGGATAGGAGCAGGGTGGTCGAAGTGGAGGCTTGCTTCTGGGGTCCTGTGTGACAAGAAAATCCCACACAAACTCAAGGGGAAATTCTACAGAGCCGTGGTTAGACCTGCGATGTTGTATGGGGCAGAGTGCTGGCCCGTGAAGAACTCCCATGTTCAGAGAATGAAGGTTGCTGAGATGAGGATGCTTAGGTGGATGTGTGGGCACACCAGGCTAGATAAGATTAAGAATGAAGTTATTCGACAGAAGGTAGAGGTGGCCCCGGTGGACGAGAAGATGCGGGAAGCGAGGCTGAGGTGGTTCGGGCATGTACGGAGGAGGGGTCCCGATGCCCCGGTGAGGAGCTGCGAGCGGCTGGAGATTGTTGGTGGTCGGCGGGGTAAAGGGAGGCCTAGGAAGCATTGGGGAGAGGTGATTAGGCAGGACATGACTAGTATGCAGGTTACCGAGGACTTGACCCTTGATAGGGGAGTCTGGAGGTCTAGAATCAGGGTTGCAGGCTAGGGGCTCTTAGAGTCCTTCGTTCGCCCCACCCGGGGTTGGGTGTGGGATAGTAGGGTTACCCGTAGATGACTAGTGTTTTAGCGTAGGTCCCCTCTTGGTTGGTAATATGATAGTTGTCGCTTGTTATTGTCGCATGCGACGGTATTTATGTTTCTTATGTTTACATAATCATTTACGTTATTTCTGCAGGATTACTTATGCTTTGTTTTGTTATTGTGTTTTGTCTTGTCTCGGTTCCTAACTTTATCTTTGTTTTCCAATGCAGCTCTATATTCTGTCCTATGCGCCGAGGGTCGCTTGGAAGCAGCCTCTCTGCCCTTTTGGGTAGGGGTAAGGCTGTCTACATATTACCTTCCCCAGACCCCACCTGGTGGGAGTACACTGGGTAGTTGTTGTTGTTGTTGTTGTTAATGATATTAAACTTTAACTGGCACACCTGGGAAAGAAGCTCTGGAATGAAAGCTTTCAGCTCAGCGAGAGTCAAGTCATTTAACAAGAGCAACTTCTCTTCCACGTTCCAGAAGCTCTGACACAAGACTTGCAATCGCAGGTATGATGAATGATTCAATGGTTTCATGTTAGTGTTCTTCAAAGTTCTTTCCATGTCTTCCTTGATAACCTGTCAAACTTCACCCTTATTGCAAGAAGCCAAGAAATAAAACACCTAAATCTCATTTAGAGCAAAATCATTATCACAGACAGCGAATGTATGCTCAAGCATGCAACACATTTAGCTTATGCTAAAGATACTAAACAGTTACCGTTGCAAAGAAGACAGAAAGGTCTTCAGCAACAAAGACGGGCTTTAAACATAGAACCCCATTCAACATGCACCTTACTGTCCACAATGCTCCATTTAAGCACATTTTCGTCCAATATTATATAAATAATTTGAAATTAACAATATAAGGTAATACAGTTCTCATACTTCTCAATAATTTTTACCGGCATATAAATTATCCAACAACACTTAAAAATTCCGAAAAATATTGAACCAAAAACATACTAACATGACTAAAACTTAATCCCAACTAATTGGTATCACCTATAAAGATCTTTTTTCTTTCATTGATCCCTATTTTTTGCTAAGTTTGCATGGATCAGGAAGAAAGCCTTTCTAGGAACTCCCCAAAGACATCCCTTCATTAGAAAAGTAAGGGAAAACATAACAATCATCTGCACAGAGTTTCCAAACGCTACCTTTACACACATTCAAAAATTGAAACATTCACTAAGAGGAGAGTGAACGAGCAAGTTAAAATGAAAGAGCCAAGGATCATCAAAGAGCCATCCTTTCACTACTCAAGAATAGAGTATAGAAGAAATGGAAACCTTTCCACATTTTCTTCCTTCAACTATATCCACACACAAAAAACATCATTTCGTTTTGTTTCTGATGGGCAAACAACAACAACAACCCAGTATAATCCCATTTAGTGGGGTCTGGGGAGGGTAGTGTGTACGTAGACCTTACCCCTATCCTTGGGTAGAGAGACTATTTCCAAATAGACCCCCGGCATCCTTCCCTCCAAGAGCTTCCCACCTTGCTCTTGGAGAGACTCGAACTCACAACCTCTCGGTTGGAAGTGGGGGTTGCTTACCATCAGAGCAACCGCTCTGATGGGCAAACAGCAACGCAAAAATTCAGTAATTGAAGTAAATTTCAGGAAAATCCTTTTGCCACATCCCTTTTTATTTCTGTCCCCCATATTCTCAAAGAACAACAACAATAAATGACGAGAAACATAAGATCCAAGCAAAATTGAAGAAAACACAAATCAAAAGAAGCATGTTCAAAGCATTCGCATATACCATGAAGCGATCATCCCTGGGCAAAAATGATTTTGTCATTGCCAAAACCTTCGATAAAAGAACCGGAAGCTTATCATTGAAGCCATAGACCTTAAGTTCCAACTTGTCACCATATAGGGAAACAGAAGTTTCCAATTTAGCCACACTAGCCTGCATTTAGATGCAACAACAGCCAAATACCATGAAGGAATAGTAATTCAACAACTAAAAATACCACTATTAAGAGAAATTTGATGGTATTACATCTGCTCTTAGTAGTTCTTATGAAATTGAGCAATTTAGAAGCTGTTCATATTTGTAGAAGGGAACAATCAAGTAAATAACCTGATATATAATCTCATTCAGCTCGTCTTTTAGAAGGTGAATAAATAATTCAGTCAGCAAGGCATTCTTCAAATTACCGTAACCCCCTCTTAGTGAGATACGGAAATATGTATTGGCACGAGGAAGCTTAAATGTCTTATCTAGCTTGTACCAGATCTTCATCAGAGGTTCCTCAAGTATGCATCTTGGTTTAGCATTTTTCGAATCACAGTTAACCTTCTCAGCACGTATTGAAAAATCAGATGGAATAAACTCATTCTTCGCAGGCAAATGTAAGCAGACACTAATTTCTTCAGGGTCCTTCCACAATTCAAACAGAGAAGATGGAATATCTTCCTCCACATATCGTGACCCAAACCATGGTTCCTGCTGAATATCTGAGAGAGAAAGGAGGACATTAAGAACCACAAAGAAATGGGGCAAACCCAGAAAGAATAAAAGAGACAATTCAGTGTATAAGTTATGGCTTTCTTTTTTTCAAAATGGGGAGGGGGAAGGAACGGAAAGCAGAACGGGTATAAACATGAAGCTGTGTCCCAGAAACAAAATGCCGTGCAAGCTGAGGTGCCTCTGGAGTTCTGCTCATTCGACCAAAAATTAAATGTGTCTAATGCATGCATCAGCAGTACAGGATAGATATATATTATCAGATACAAAATACAATAAGAGAACAAGTGCTTTCGCCGAAGATCACATTGTCGCACGTGAAGTGAATTTTATGTGCAAACTTTATCGGAATATGATATGTAGGCGGGGAGTGGATCAGTTATCTGCAAAAGCCCAACTTGTTGCATCTTCTCTATCAAATCCAGTAATGCAAATTTCATATCTTGGAGCCAGTCTCATGATACATTTTCTTGGAAACATATTTGGAAAAGTAGTACAGCTCTGAGGTTTAAATTCTGATACGGACAGCATATACTGGGATAATTTGATTTTGGTATACTCTTCAATTTGGAGGATTCAGATTAGAGCTGATTCTTAGTAATCAAACATAAAACGAAATAAAAAACTGAATCTTTGTAAGAAAGAGGAAGGATTAGCTAATCATCTTTTGAATATTCTACCATCTTTTATGGCATAGAACCTAACATCATAAGCCTTGAAGAGCAGAGCTTTGAAGACAGTTTGATTTGCCTGACTGGGGTCTACTGAATAAAAGATATAGAGGATTTTTGAAAAAAAGAATCTTTACCATTTACAGCATGATATCCATTTAGATTATCCTCTTGGGTTAAGAAACCTTCTGATCAAGGAGCTGATGAGCTTTCCAATTTCATTTGAACTCTTCTTCATTATTTCCCCCACCTCCTCTTTTGAATGCTTTACATCTATTTTAGTTGCAGTTTTTCATATTAATGCATTTCCCGCATTATCATGACATAAAATAAACTAATGGAAATTACACAAAAGAGCTCAACAACAACAACAACCCGGTATAATCCCACTTAGTGGGGTCTGGGGAGGGTAGTATGTACGCAGACCTTACCCCTACCCTTGGGTAGAGAGGCTGTTTCCAAATAGACCCCTGGCATCCTTCCCTCCAAGAACTTCCCACCTTGCTCTTGGGGAGACTCGAACTCACAACCTCTCGGTTGGAAGTGGGGGTTGCTTAGCATCAGAGCAACCCCTCTTGTCGGTAAAAGAGCTCAAATCACAATAAATTCCAGGCAAATCCTTCCAGCCAATTGAATCAATACTCTAAGCTATAACCTGAAGAAAGTATCACCAGACACCTTTTTAAACCATATGTCTACACTTTTTCTTGATTAACAGAATTCGGTACCAAAGTCATCTTTTACAGGACAAACATGCTACTTTAAACTTGAAGTACTAAGAAAAATGAGTTGTGGAAGTTACCATCTGACTTCTGAAAAGATTTCGTCACAATGTCAACTCTCATGTTCTCGGGCCTGAAGAAATCTAAAACATACTTAATAAACTCTGGATCCCAAAGATCATATGCATAGTCACCATAAATGACATGCTTGGGAGGATAAACAAGCAAACCCTCTGCAACAAAGAAACTATATTAGCAGATACGAGAAATATGATTGAGATATAGAATACACCTGATGTTACACATCAGACCCTACTATATAAAGAAGGAAAAGGATGAAAGAAATTCTGAAAAACTTCCCACAGATAAAATAAAAAGTTTGTTGCAAACAACCAACTACTCTGCAACCCCCATCAAAAGAGTGAGCATACTCTCTCTTTTTTCCTGAGATAACTATCTTGTTTGGCCTTGCTTGCTCGAACCTTGATTATTCCATCCTCCTGCTACTAGCATGCACTCATACTTGTGTCTCTTTTAGTCAAGGTAGAATTCTAAAGGAAAGAGTTCAAAGCTAATCTCCATTTCTTCTCGAACCCTGCGGGCTACGGGAAACGGAGGAGCTTCTCCTTGTCATAAATGAAATATTCAAAGAAAAGTTTTCAGCTAACCAATTGTGCTTAAACGGTTGCTCCAAACCCCTCACCTTCAACTGCTTACCTCATGTTATCCTAAAATTTCTTGAGATTTGTACATCCTATGTCGATGCACGTGTTAATACATTCCTCATTTCATCCAACATTACCCGATATAACCCACTTTGCATACAATTTGTAAAAGAACATATTGCTTTTTCTATGTCCTTTCTTTTCCCCTCTCTAACCGCCACACAAATCTGAAAAATTCTAGACAAGCAGCGAATTCATCCGTGTTTTGGCATTCGGATTAGGAGGGGAAGTCATGGAATCTCCATTGTTTTTTTTTTTTTATGAAATAAATTGTTGTACTAAAAGGCATCAAGAAGATGCAAGAATACAAGGAGCTACTTACAAGAAGTAGATATACAAAAAACAAAAGTGAGTAGCTAGTCCCTATACAATGTCTCAATCTAGGACAAGAGAGCTAATAAATTCCAAAATGTGTTAAGTACTATTAAGGACAGCTTTGTCCAGCAGAAATATTGGTTAGACATTTGGCTTTAATAGAGTGGTTTGGAATTGAGATGCCATCAAAACATCTTTTGTTTCTCTCATTAATAGACACCAAAAAATAACTGCAGGTATCAGAATCCAGATCTTTTTGATGGACTTATCGCCAAAGACTCCAACTCAAGTACGCGTCTCTCAAATTTTGTGGCATGACCCAACTTATCCCAAAAATACTATAGAACATGTTCCATATATCAATGGCTACAGGGCAGGAGAAGGTGACTGATAGATTCTTGGTTCCTCCTGCATAGATAACATCTATTAACCAGTTGAAACCCTCTTCTGTTGAGATTATCTTGAGTTAGGCAAGCTTCATATAGGGCTGTAGAGTTGAACCAACGACCTTCACTAGTAATTTGGTCCTCCATATCAGCTTCCAAGGCCATGCATCAAGAACTTGATTCCGAGAATTGAGTCGCCTATAACATTCTTTGACAGTGAAACTACCCTTACTGCCTCATCTCATCATGTCCGAAGCATTCCCATCAATATTGTAACTTGTAAGCCTCCACTTTGGCTATCATTTCCATCAAGCTTTCAATCTCCCAGTCTTGAGCTGCTCTTCTAAAGTGCACATCCCAAGTATTGGTAGTTCTGTTTTGTACAATTGAGGAGTTCTTGTCCAAGGCAAAGTGGAAAAGATTAGGATAATCCTCCATAAGTGTAGAATTGTTGAGCCTCTTATCTTTCCAGAATTTGATATGTGCGCCATTGCTCGGGTTGAAATGGACATTCTGGAAAAATTCATTCCCTAACTTGATAATATACTTCCTAGGTCCTACTCCGTAGGGGGCATTGACAATTTTAGTGCTCCAATTATCATTTTCCCCATGTTTAGCATTGATCACCTTCTTCAAAAGACTTGTATTATTTGTACCACACCTCCATAACCACTTCATTAGGAGACACTTATTTTGCATGACAAGATCTCTGACCCCTGACCCACCATTGCACTTGGGTTACACGACTTTGTCCCACTTTACCAAATGAAATTTGTGAGAACTGCTATTCCTCTCCCATAAAAAGTCTCTCCTTAATTTGTCCAGCTATTTTAGCACCTTTATAGGGACGGAAAACAAGGACATGAAGTAAGTAGGAATACTATCAAGTACACTGCTAATAAGAGTTATTCTTCCCCCATAAATAGGTATTGCAACTTCCAGGAAGCCAACCTCTTCTCAAAATTTTCCACAACTCCGTTCCAAATCTCACAGCTTTTGAATTTAGCTACCAGTGGTAGGCCCAAGTAGGCACTAGGTAGTGTTCCAGTATTGACCCCATGATTTCTGCCAAGTCCTCAATGTTAAGTACATTATTGACAGGGCAGATATTACTTTTCAGTTTGTTGACATGTAGACCTGATAAGGCTTCAAAGAGAAGTACTGTAAGATTCAAGTACATGATTTGAGTTCTATTTTGCCTCACAGAAGATTAGAGTATCATCTCCCTACAATAAGTGTGATATAGTAATAGTGTTCCCAATGTTTGTACCTACATTGAATCCCTAAATCCACTGCATTTGCCTGGCCTTTTCAATCATTTTACTTAAACCCTCCATGGCTAGTATGAACAAGAAAGGAGAGAGTGGATCCCATTGCCTTATTCCTTTTTTAGGAGAGAAGAAGCCCACAGGACATCTGTTCTCTAAGACTGAGTACTTGACGGTAGAGATGCAAAACTTGATCCACTTCAACCATTTGTGCCCAAACCCCATTTTCCTCAAAATAGAAAGCAAGTAGGAACAATTAAGTTGATCAAATGCCTTCTCTATGTCCAATTTACACATCACCCAGGTTCCCCATTTTTAATCCTCCAATCCAAGACCTCATTAGAAATTAGAGCTGCATCAGTTCTCTGTCTTTGCTTGATGAATGCATTCTGGTGAGAAGACACCAGCTTTCCTACAACTTTTCTCAATCTTCCTCCGAATCTCCATTGTTAAAACCTTTTAGTTCATATCTTCAAAGTTGAATCTGAAAATTGTGAGTCCTATTGATTGTTAGTTGAAAACTTGATTTGTTCTTGTGTTTGGAGCGCAAATCATGGTTAAAGTATTGATCTTGTAAGATTTGGGAAGTGAAAATCATATTGAAAAGTAACCAACCGTTGTTGAACAAGCTTGAATAAGTGGGATAGAATTTTAAAATCGATTTTTGTGTGAAATTTCAAGCGGGTGTTGTTTAGACTTGTTGAAAATAGTCTAACGAGGTTGTCTACAAAATTTCAAGTCCTTTCATGAAGATTTAGACTGATTTTGAAGGCGGGGAGCCTTCGCGTAACTTGTAAAGGTGCTGCAATGTGACCACGAGGCCACAAGTTCAAGCCGTTAAAACAGCCTCTTGCAGAAATGCATGTATACCTTAATCCTCTTTGAGATGGAAAGAACCCCTCTGGAGTGCCATTCACAAGAATGGAGATTCTAACATTGCTAATGCAGAAGTGAATCCACTTAATCCATTTGCAGCCGAAACCCATATCTTTCAAAAGCTTGATAAGGTAATTCCATTTTACGTGATCAAAAGCTTTTTCAATATCAAGTTTGCACAGCACCCTGGATCTTTCCCCTAATTCTGGAGTCAACACATTCATTAGCTATTAAAGTTGCATCCATGATTTGCCTGCCTTTGATGAAAGCCATCTGTTGAGAGTCCACAAGTTTATAGACCACCTTCTCCAGTCTTTCAGTCAGCACCTTAAAAATGATCTTGTGACAGTGCCAATCAGACTAATAGGTCTAAAATCCTTCAACACAACTGCACCAACCTTCTTAGGAATCAAAGCTATGTAGGTAGCATTGAAACTTTTCTCAAAATATTCTTGTGAGTGAAAATTCTGAAAAGTATTCACTAGATCTTCCTTTAGGACATCCCAACAGTGTAAGAAGAAACCCATGGTGTATCGTCAGGTCCAGGAGCTTTGTCAGCTGCACATGCTTTAAGCCTATTCAAAATTTCCTGCTCATCAAAATCCCGCTCTAGCCACTCCACTTCTGAGTTACTTAGTTGAGGGGATTGACTATACTTGAACTTAGGCCTCCATAATTAGGACTCGTTATACAGATGCATGTAAAAATCAAAGATCTCACTTTTGATTGTATTTAAATCCCCAACTAGAACCCTGAGTCTTATCGATTGCATTAAACCTTCTATTAGCATTTGCCACCTTCTGGAAGAATTTTGTGTTTCGGTCCCCTATTTCAACCATTGTACTCTTAGATTTTTGTCTCCAGGATAACTCCTCATTCTTTGCAATTTCTTCTAGATCCATAGATAGGCTTGCCATCTATAACAGTTCGTCTTCAGTAAGGTCCATGGTGGTCTCCTTGCAATTTGTAGTACCACGATATTATCAAGACAATTAGATTTCATAGCTGATAGGTTCCCTTCTTCAGTTAAACTCCAATCTCTTAATTTGCCTTTTAAGAGCTTGAGTTTCTGAGCGAAGAATAAAGTTAGGTCTCCCCTGGATATTGAAGGAAGACCACCACAATGCATCCATGTCCTTAAAGCCCTCGACTCCCAACCACCAATTTTGAAACTTGAAATAAGATTTAGAGGTTTCCCAGACACCGCAATTAAGCAAAATGGGGGTGTGGTCAGAGACAGGTTTGGGAAGCACTGATTGCCTTATGTTCCTAAACTCTTATCCCAATTATGGGAGAACAAAAATCTGTCCAATCTAGAAGCAATATGAGAATTGTTGCTCCTGATCCATGTAAACACTCCCCCTAAAAGGGGAGGGTCGAGGAGCTCAAGGTCCACAATGTAATTGGAGAACTCAGTCACGGCTCTTGATATGGTGTTGCTGCCCCTTCTTTCCTCCATAAACCAAGTGACAATGAAATCTCCGCAAAAACCAATGGACCATCGAAAGATCCCCTGGAAGTAGCAACTTCCGACCAAACATTCCTCCTTTCAATTCTACAAAGTGGAGCGTAAACTCCAATCAAGTGCCAAGAGAAATTATAGCCCTGAGCATCAAACTAAACAGTGATAGAATAACTACCTACATTAATTCTACTGTCCCAAAGAACCAAGATACCCCTCTGCTGCCACTAGCTTCCAGACACCCAAATTTGACCCATCTGAACCCCCAAATTTGTTTCACAAAACTCTGCACATCTCCTTCAAATTTCGATTCTTGTAAGCAGTAGATATCGGCCTTCCAATTCTCAAATAGAGACTTGATAATAGATCTTTTATCCCTTCTGTTCAATCCCCTCACATTCCAAGAAATAATTTTTACCTTCATTGATAACAATTGAAGGTAGATTCCCCCCTGCTTCTTGAACTGGACTCTGGGAAGTTCATGTTGAACACCAGGCTCTAACATCCATGCTCCCCTTCTTCTTTTTTGGAGTCGACACTATTTTAAACCAGCTTCTTCTCTTATCTCTAATATCTCCTAATATCTTTGCTAATGTCTTTTTATAAGTAAAATTTCTTTGCTGAAGTTTCCTTTCCAGAAGTAAGATATTCTAGGAAACATTTCTCTTGTGCTATTTAATGGATCCTTTGAGTTGGTGAGAACACTATATGAGGGTGCTTACTGCTTAGAACACATATTTTGAAGGAAAAAAAACTATATAAAAGAAAAAAAGAATAGATTTAGCAACATGCAACAGTTTGAATTAACCAACTGTCAATTTCAATATTATAGAGAGCAGAAAGAGACTCAGAAAATACACAAGGAAAGGTAGATAACCTGCAAGTTCTGCAGCATAATCATCTTGAGGTTGCTCCTCCGCGTATCTAAATTCCACATTTGCAGTATCTTGGAGTTCCTTGAATATCCACTCTTGAGGAGAATTTTGATGTAGGAGCTTGAGGTATTGATAGACAAAGCCAATTATCTCAAAGATCTGTATAAAGAAATATTTACATATTAATGCTACCAATCAAGCCAAATATAGATGATTATGCACTCCTAAAGTTATAGTTGTAGGTTACTAAAATTAGTGGAGATGATGAGAAGGCTACAGTTTCAGTCATCTGAAAGAGTATCAATTCAATCTCATTTTAACTCGGGAAGGTATATAGTTTAGTGGTACCTGTGAGAATTCCCTTCATAATTAGTGTGGGTTCAATTCTTACTGTCCATGCTTGCCCCTTCCTCTATCCCCTTATGTAATAGAACAAAATAGTTATATGAGAGCCAATGGTTTTTTGTTTTTCTTTTTCTTTTATTTTATTTTTATGAAAAGGTATAAGTTTCATCGAAGAGCGAATGTTAAGCCTATAAGGTCTAACTTATCCACACACTAAATGAGTGTCGCAATAATGCAAATGTCAAGATGGATGTGCGGTCACACAAGCTTATACAATATTAGAAATGATCACATAGGGGAAGGTACAAGTAGCACACATAGATAAAATGATAAACTATCTAAAGTAGAAAATTTGTCGTCGTTTATTTTGATGATATACTTATTTATAGCAAGTATTAATATTAAGATGTGTATTAAAAACTAAATATTAAATGATGAAGATGGTTTGTTTTTTAAAATCTGAACGTATAAAATTTATCTGTATATAAAGTTTATAAACATAAAATACTAATTAATGTAATATTTTGTCAATAATATATACACACACATATTCCTTGAGTCGAATGTCTATTGGAAGTAGCGTAGCATGGGTAGCCCTCCCTAAACCCATTTATGGAATTACGCTGGGTTTGTTGTTGTATCTAAAGTGGGAATAAACGCCCTGGAACTAGGATCCAAATCCTAGCAGAAAAAAAACAGTACTCCCTCCGTTTCAATTTATGTGAACCCATTTGACTGGGCAAGGAGATTAAGAAAAGAGAGAAGACTTTTGAACTTGTGGTGTAAAATGAGGCACAAATATTTTGTGTGACTATAAATCATTGCATAAAGGCAAATTGTTTCCAAATAAGAAAAGTGATCATTCTTTTTGGCACGTACCAAAAAGAAAATAGGTTCACATAAATTAAAACGGAGGGACTAAATGATTTTTTATCATCTACCTATTCTTTGGTGGGAGATGTGCATTGTACTTGTGCTGGTAGTAGGTACCAAGTGGATTAGTTGAGGTGCGCGCAATATGGTATGGATACCACCATTATCCCCAAAAGAAAAGTAAGAGAAGGTAGATTGAGATCGTACGGTCATATTCTACATCGATCTCCAATAGCACCGGTTTGCGAGTTTGAAACCGTGGTAATTGAAGGTATTAAAAGGAGAAGAGGTAAACATAAAATTACATGGAAAGAAAAGTCTCAAAAGACCTATATTCCAGTGGAGTCCACGAAGAACAAGCGCAAAATAGCGTGATATCAACTAGTTCTGATTAAGGCTTAGTTCGTTAAGAGTATTTTAGTCATGTTGAGATTTGTAAACCAAAGAAAACGTAATGAATTTCTAATGCTAGAGAACCCAAATCTTCAAACATTAGATTGTTAGGGGTCTCAATGAAGCCATGTTTAGTGCGGACTTATATTGCTGACTCCAAACTAGCTTAGGATTGAGATATTGGCAGTGTTGTTAATCAAAAAGCTATAATTTCCCTCCTAAGGATTTTATGGATCCAGTACCTAAATGTTCGTTTTCTCGTATAAGCATGATTTGAGCCACTGTGAAAGAAAAATATATTATTGATATTCTATTAAGCGTTTTACATAAGCCCTATTTATAAATATACACAATATATATTCTACTCCTATTTCATGTGGGACTACATGAAATAGGGTTATTTACATAACTATCTAACAATCCCCCTCAAGCCGGTGCATACAAATCACATGTACCGAGCTTATTACATATGTAACTAATACAAGGACCAGTGAAGGACTTGGTGAAAAATATCAGCAAGCTGGTCATTCGAATTCACAAACTATATAGTAATATCTCCCGAGAGTATATTTTTTCTAATTAAGTGACAGTAAATCTCAATGGATTTGAGATGCAATATGAAGGGCAGCTTGATCATCATACACAAGTTCCATCTTACTGATCTCACCAAATTTCAACTCCTTGAGCAAATCAGTGTTATCGAAGGCGAAAAGCGCAAAAACCTTTAAGGCTTGTTGGGGCTTCAAGCGCAAAGCGCAAATAAATCATGTGCTTTAATGAAGAAAGGTGCAAATGAGAAAAACTACATATATGTATGTGTAATCCAAGACTCGTATCTATAAGAATGAGTGCCAAATATATATGGACAAAGAAATTGAAGAAAACTTACGATAAAATGAAATATAAATTGTGTAGTGCCGACTTTTTTAGGATTACGCTAATTGGCAAGGAAAAGTATGCCTTAGAGCATTGATGATACTACTAAAACGCATGTGAAGCGAGGTGAAGCGCTCAACATGTTCTGAGCCTCGCTTCAGGGCTTATGCGCGCTTAAAGCACGCCTTTGATAACATTGGAGCAAATGTTTGGTCCAAACTAGCTCATATGTTGTTTCATTGCTCGATATTCTGCTTCTGCACTAGACCGAGCAACCACATTCTATTTCTTATTCTTCCAAGACACCAAATTACCTCCTACTAAAACACAATATCCAAACATAGAATGTCTATCAGAAAGTGATTCTGCCCAATCAACATCTGAGTATCCAACAATTTCTTATGGCCTCTGTGAGAAAGCACGGGAGAAATATATAATTGATATTAAACATGATACAATGAGCCCTATATATACACACATAACTTATCCTACTCCTAATACACATTGGATTAGAGTTTTACTATTACATATTCTAACACTCCCCCTCAAGCTGGTGCATATAAATCATATGTACCGAGCTTGTTACATATGTAGTTAACATCGAACCCGGATTTTTAGACCCGAAAGTATCGAGTCCCAAAGACATCGTTGGATTATCACCAAATAATCAGAAAGAATCAACTGAAAAGTCGTTGAAACTGAAAAAGAAAACTGGAAACTGAAAACTAGAGGTGCCGGAAAACTGGAACAGAAACAGAAAACTGGAGCTGCCGGAAAACTGGAAAAGTACTGTAGCTACCGGAAAAATTCAAAGTTGTCGGAATTGAAAAATAAAAATATGGGTAGGCTCGGAATTTGAGGGCGATCTAACTGCCCTGAAGGACCTTCATCAGAATCTCACCGGAACAGTGATCACGCGCCGGCGCGTGGGCCGCGTGAGTCGGATCTTCCTGAGTAAATCTGGCGCGTGAAGGGCAGTTTTCCGGTGGGGTTTGTTGGGGTTTGGTCGGATATCTCTTGGGAACCTTGTGGTGGTGTTGGTTTTTACACAACACTGATAATTAGTGACTTTGAAGCAATTAGTCACTTAGGTCATCAGAAAATTGCACGGTGACTGAGTTATTTCTTCCCGGATGTCGCTGGAATGACGCACAACGATAATTATCTCACCAAAGCTCCGATACCATGTGAGAAAGCACGGGAGAAATATATAATTGATATTAAACATGATACAATGAGCCCTATATATACACACATAACTTATCCTACTCCTAATAAACATTGGATTAGGCTACTCCTAATACACATTGGATTAGGGTTTTACTATTACATATTCTAACAGCCTCGATCTTCAAACAATAATCCTTTGCCCAGAGCTAATTTTCTAAACCAAAGAATGTGGACAATTGCACTCTAATGACTATCATAAGGAGAATCCACAAACTAACTCACAACACTCACAAGAAAGAAAATGTCAGGTCGAGTACTGTGAGGTAATTTAATTTACCAGCCAGACGCATATATCTTGTAGGATTGTTAAGCGGCTCCCCATGTCCTGACAGAAGTTTAGAATTCGGATCTATAGGAGTGTCAACGGGTCTACAGCCTAGTCTCCGCAGTAATGTCTTACGCATACTTTCGTTGTGAGATCCTAATGCTTGAGCTAAACTGAGCAATCTCAATACCTAGAAAATACTTTAATCTACACAGATCCAACCTGAAAATGCTGAAAGAGATATTGTTTCAATTTACTTTATCGTCAACATAAGCCAACAGATAAATACAGATATTTGAAGCAGAATGCCTATTAAACACAGAGTGATCAGATTCACTACGAGTCATGCCGAACTCCTGAATAACTGTGCTAAACTTACACACCAGGCTCGAGGAGACTGCTTTAGACCAAAGAGTGACCAGCACATACTATACTCCCTCTGAGCAAAAAAAAACCATGTGGTTGCTCCTTAGAGACCTCATCCTCAAGGTCATCGTGAAGAAAGTATTCTTGATGTCCAACTGATAGAGAGGCCAATGGCGAACAGCAACCATGGATAGAAAAAGACGGACTGATGCTATTTTAGCCACAACAGAGAAAGTATCGTTGTAATCAAGCTCAAATATCTGAGTATACCCTTTGGCAACAAGACGAGCCTTAAGTCAATCAATCAGGCCTTGACTGCATACACTCAACGACAACCAATAGTAGATTTACCCGAAGGAAGAAAAAAAGTACCACCCATATGTAAAGCAGACATCTTGTCGATCATAGCATGTCGTCATCCTAGATGAGACAATGTTTTACCTATAGATTTAGGGATGGGAAAGAGGACAAAGATAATATAAATGCATAATGGGATGATGACAGACGATAATAACTTAAACCAACATAATGGGGATTAGGATTAAGCATGGACTATATACCTTTCCGAAGTGCAATCGGTGGACTAGGAGGAGACAAGTCTGCGGTAGGAGCAGGGTCAAGTAGAGGATGTGAATCAGTTGGGCCCGATGCCGGGCGAGGGCGACGATATAAGTCAGGAGTGGGGGAGTTATAGAAGGTTGAACTGGACAAGGTGATGAAACTAGAGCTATAGGTGGTGAAGTTATACATGGTGGAGATTGAGTTAAAAGGAAGATGAATGGGAGACTTTTCTTACTCTTAGTTAGATGGAGTTGGAAAGGGAAAGACAACCTCTGGAAACCAAGTTCTTAACTTGAAATAGTGGAAATCAGCAACTAGTACGAGAAAACTGAAGAAATAACTGGGAAAATATTGTTCTAGCTGGAAAACCCCAGAAAATTCCAAAGTTGCCGAAATATGTAGGAAATAATACTGGTGGACTAGAAATCACTATGCGAGTAAACTGTCCTAAAGGAATTTTGTCGGAAACTAGTTGGAAGAGGTCTTATGCACCGGCGCGTTCACAGTTCTTGCCGAAAATTTTCATGTTCATCTAGCGCGTGAGAGCGCATGGGTAGGATTTTTGCATTGGGGGTTTTATAGGGTTCGGTCACAGGACTGGCAGACCTTGTTGTGGCGTTAGTTTGTGCACAACACTAATAACTAGTAATTTTGACGCAAACATCACTTATGCCACTGGAAAATTGTGAGGTGATTAAATTCTTTCATCCCGGATGTCGCTGGAATGACACACAATGATCTTTTCTCAATGATGATCTGATACCATTTGGGAAAACAGGGGAGAAAAATATATTGTTCCTATTCTATTAAGTGTTTTACAATAGCCCTATTTATAACTATACACAATAGACATGCTACTCCTATTCCATGTGATACTAGGGTTATTTACATAACTATTTAACAACTACTAAGGATCTAATGTTGTATACTGAAGATACTTCTCCTGTCTATCAACAACATTAACATTCATCATCAGAAAATTGTGTCATTCCACATAATTTATCCTAAAATCTCTATAAGCATCAGTGATCATGAGAAGTATGCCAATTGACTACACTGTTCAATATAGAGTAATGATTAGAAAAATAGGTGAAACAAAGTTAACTACCTTTTCCAAGCCAGAATCAGTTAAATGTATTGACATGCCAAATATGTATGCGAATGAGGAGCGATGCATTCCTTCATCACCAACACCAGCAGAAATTGATGTTACCCAGCCTCTAGCTTTTAGGGAGAAGAGCAAGGAACCTTTTCCTTCTGAAATATTATATTTTTCTCAATGGTCAAATCTCAATAAAATGTGGATACCATTTTGACTAAGTAAAAGTACATAATTTGAATTTCCCAGCCACAAAACCATCAAGCAAAAATATGTGCTAGTGAATCCAAGTGTGATAACAATAATACAGTACAAATATCTTAGTGACTTTAAGGTCACAACCAAAAAGAACTTAGAATGATGAAGCCCCAGGGCCTAGCTCTAGTGGCAAAGGGTGGTGGATTTGTGTCTTCCCCCACACCATTCAAAACAAAGTCTTGGTATTTAAGTGGAGAAGGGTAGAGGGGCGGGCACATTATCCACCGAGTTTTGAAGACTGCGGTTGGTCCAAAGGATCGGACCTAGACGGATTTCCCATCCATCAAAAAAAATAACTTAAACGATGAATATGACATAAATTTTATTGAGAAAAAGGTAACAGTATATCATCAGCACCATGGTGGGGCTGGTATCAATATTACAATGACAAATATAATGAACATGACATAAATAAACATACCAAACAGAAAATAGAGAGGTACAGACAGTAAAGCTGATCTTCAGATCTAAATCAGCTTCATGCAGCCTTATATTTATATGATAGTGTTCTATTAGCCCAGGATGATGTCTTACTAATGTACTCATTTATCAAATTATGATGTTGGTTGACTGCAGTGTTTTAAAAGGCTTTTTTTGGGACTCGCCTCGGGGCTCACTGGGGCAAGGCACTATCAAAACGCCTTGAGACTCATGTGTGGGGCTTAGTTCTGCGAGGCTTACGCCCCCAAATGCCTAACTATGCGCCCTAAATACGCCTAACGCTCAACGTTCAGGATTCGCCCAACAGTTTATACACAAATCATGTGTTGAATTCACTAATTTGCATTGTTGACTCTCAAAATTCTTTATCAAATGAATGATTAAAGTTCTTTTTTATCTGTAGAAATATAAAGAGTGTAAATAACTCAAATGACGAACTATAGTATTGCATATTTACTAGGAGAACATCCCAAAGGTGAATATCATTTGAATATTTTATCCAAAATAGATAACAAAAATTTATATTTTTATTTGATAGATCTTCACGTCCTAGTTCTATGTCTCTCAAAAATATCATATATTTCTTATTTTACTATTTAAAAATTAATTTATATTTACTTATGAAGAAGTAGTATTTTAAATGACAGCGTTAATAAAATTTATTGAGTATTTACTTTTAAAGAGGTAAAATATGCAGTTTGATAATGTTTTTTATGAAATTTTAATTTTAATTGTTTGGAAAGTAAAGAGGTTGTAGTTAATTTACATTTCATAGTGACTTTAACAATATTATACTATGCATACTTCTAAAACAGGGTAAATATATGAGTTTCTTTAACTGTATTTAGTTTTCTTTAACTTATAATGTATCGTTTATATTTTTATTGTGTTATAATACTATATTAATTAATTCATAAATTAAAAAATTAAAGATCTGTGGGGCTTACGCCCTGTGTTTCGAGGTATTAAAAAACTAAAGATCTGTGAGGCTTATGCCCCGTGTTTCGAGGTTTTCGCCTCGTCCCATATTAAGTAAAACGCCTCGCCTCATGCACTCGCCTCTTTTAAAACACTGGTTGACTGACCTTGAGCAGATGACGGTCGGTCAACCAACTGCAAGCAAAAACCTAACAGAATTTGCAGCCTGAAAACAATAAAATAAAGAGAAGAGAGAAGCAAGCCAATATGCAATAATTATGCAAAACAAGGTGCAGTGCAGTATATCCTTATTATGAAGCCAAAAGAACGACGGATAACGCCTTTGATAAAACTTACCATGGCCAAGGAGATGAGCCAGATAATCTTCAGCTTTCTTCAAGTACCCTTTCCGGAGAGAAGGCAACGTCCATGATAAATCAAGGATATGAACATCTTTAACTGCCTCTAACCAATAAAGTTTGCCAACTCTCCAAATCGGAAGTTCAGTTCTTCCATCTGGATTTACCAGAGGACCTTTCTTGACACTGCTAAATAATTCAAGAACCCAACTTTCAAGGATATCTAAGGACTCTGCAATATGCAGAAATATTAAAATTAGCACGCAACAACTTGCACTGAAAAGTTATGTAGCTACTCCATAACTATATGTGGGACAAGCTAAATAAAGCATATCAGGAAAATATTAATAGAATTTAACAGCATCCAGAGTGGAGATTATCCACACTAATGTGGCCAGTATGTGTATTGAGACCAGTTTTGTACAGGGAGGGATTCATACTCTCTGACTCAAACTCGTCATTTAATAACAAAATCCTTGTGGAAGCAGGTTTTAGCCTTAAAACATATAATCATAACTTATTGAATTTACTATTCTGAATCGCAAAAAACTACCTCCCCCTATAATAACCAGTTTCATGGATCCACCATGATAATTGTCATGGTATAGTTTTAGAATTTGTTCCCTCAAATTGACTCCTCTCTCCACCGCATCAGCAAGGCTCTTTTTATTCCCTTCACAAAGTCATGCGAAGATCATGAAAAGACAATTAATATTACATCCAAAAGGAAAAGAAAAATAGCGATGGTTTTGATGTCTTAAACTTACCCCAGAAGAACCGGTTAAAGGGATGGCCAGGCGTAGATGTATGGCACTGTAGTTGTTGCAGGCGGCAGGAATCATTTTGTAAGACCTGATTAAATTCTGTATCCCAAGTGTCAAATGACAGCATTTAAGTTGGTAAGAGTTAAGACGTGTCCGTTGATGAGATTAACAAAATTATACTATTGCACACCTGAGTCCACAGCTTGTACCTCCCGCTCCATGGCTTCAGCTTTAACCAAAGGTGAAACGAAAAACTGGGAAAACCTGAGAAGGAAACATAGTGAGAGGATGAATAACCACCTTTCACGTTGCTTTTTTTGTTTGAGGGGGGTGGGGGTGATAAGCACCTTCAAAGATGAAGTTAAGAGAGGAAGAAGAAAAAGCTACTTAATGTACTCCCTCCATTCAAAGATTTAAGTTTAAACTAAACATACTTGACCAATCAGAAACATAAGATTATATCAGGGTTACGTGGAAAGTACTGAAACAGCTACTTCTGTGTGAAAGTAGAGTAGTTATTTAAATGGTAAATCAAGGTCAAACTTTTCCTATTAAGAAGAACTCCCAAGTATTTCCACAAGGGACGAATCGGAGAAAGTCGAACTTTTGGGAGAGAGTATTGGTCAAGTTTCAAATGTCCACATTGCACCAGTACGATCCAAAGAAGTTAACAGCAAAAAAAGACCATATAGAAGAAAACCATACCATGATAGACTAACTTCACTTGTCTGTGTTTGAACTATTATCAGGGGATTAAGAAAGATCATGTGCTAGAAATGTATAATCTTTACAGACATAATAAGTCCAGCTTAAGTTTCAATGAAAAATCATATTTTGACTCATATCAGGCATCTGCTGCTTTTTTGTGTACCCTATAGCATCTTTCCTTGTACTGTGCCAGATACACAGGACACAGCCATATGCAAATAGCATCAACTTTCTGGGGTGTGGTAAGAATGATGCACCGCACATGACTGTCAGATGCCATTATGTCAGGACATAATAGGGCCTATTGTTCAAAAAACATGGGAAAAAAAGGAACTTCTCTAAGTTTTGGGTTTAGCAGTAATTTTTACATCAACATATAAGCAGTTGCAAAGACCTTAAAAGAAAAAAGATGCTCCAGACGAGACTAGTTTCATCAGATAACTTACATAATTAACTAATGTTAGAGGCTCATAAACTTAAAATGAGATATAAAACACGCATTTTACCTTCTCAGGGCACCCTTAAGGCAATCCCTCTTAACTTCAAAATGGTAGCACGTGTGAAATTAACTAATGTTAGAGGCTCATAAACTTAAAATGAGATATAAAACACGCATTTTACCTTCTCAGGGCACCCTTAAGGCAATCCCTCTTAACTTCAAAATGGTAGCACGTGTGTTCTGTTTCTGTGTATGCATTTGAACACCCTCCACGCTTAGACAAGTAACTGTCATACTAGTAAAGAAAAGAGTCAAACAGAGATCCACATTCTCAAACTGACTTGAGAACTGGCACTTCATTCCTTTGCACCGTGGAGTCATGTTTCTTAATGCTTTAAAATTAGCATGGGATGTGAGAAATTGAAAAGAAAACTTAAATGGGAAGAAAGGATGACAATTTCAGTGAGATTGAGCAATAACCCAATAAAGGATACCGCAAACATATCCAGAAGCAAGAATAGAAACAACATACCTCATTTTCATCTGGAAATTCAGTGCTTCCCATGAATAGCATGTGCTCTGAATGCATAAGAAATATGAAGAATTACTCGAGGTTCAAGATGATTATATCAATATTTTTTTCTTTTGATAAGGTACATTATATCAATATATAAATTGCCAAAGTCAGTTGTGTGATATGGTCTCCAGCATTATTGACACTGGCGAATGAGAACGTTGAATTTTAATATTAATTGGTTTGGATAGGAGGAAAAGAAGATAAAAGAAGGAAATTGCAGATAGAAATAAGAATATTTGTTTACTAATGTGGTTTAAGAAGAAGAAAAACAAAAAAAGAAGGTAGGGAAGAAAGGAAAACCCGTATCGCCTCACATTCAATTAGTAATTGCTAGGGAAAAAGGGTGGAGTATAGAGGACAGGCCAATTATCGGCTGAATTTCGAACTGTGGTGTGCTGGCCTCGGAGATTTCTCAATTACAAAAATAGAAGTGTTCTATTTTATTTATTTTTCTTCCAAATGAAACCGTGAGAAGGAAACCTTTTGACATTCCATCCTTTTCCTTCTCTCCTATCCCCCAAACAGAAGATGCTACTCTAATTTTCACCAACACAATCATATTTTGGCTTAAGTGCCTCATGAGCTCAATCATCACGATCATAAATCAAACTTCAATTTGATGATTAAACGATATGTTAAAAGTTCATCCATGAATTGGACATCTTGCAACAATTTTTTGGAAATGGAAAGAGGTATCTGTTAAGAAATAAACCAAGTAGTAGTATTCACCACTTCAACCCCAGCAGCTTTACAGATCTTTGCAATTATGGTGCCTAGTGTTTTATCACATTAGCCATAAAAAACTATCTGATTGATATGAGTATAAAGCATCATTCGAGATGCACGATTCTCCCAAAAAAGAAAAGAGGAGATCAATCCGCCCAAGTAAGGAAGTCCCTTCGGGACTTGGTACAAGTCACTTCACTCGAAAATGAACAAATTAAGGGCAATCAATACTTTAAATTATCAATAATTTATTTGATTTTCTATATGGACTCATTTATTCACATCAATGTGAACTAAACCTCTTTTAGGTCCTAAACCAAGTAGCATGTGATATATAATTCTAACAATGCAGCTTCAATATGGTTATGCTCCAAAGCCAGTAGTGGATGTCTGGCGTTAAAGAAGTTACAAGTGTAAAAACGTCAAGCCAAGAAAATGAGGAGTTCAAACTTTGATTTCCAGACAAAGTTCAGTAATATCGAGCTGACCTATATAATTCAAAAGGCAATGGTAAAGGAGCATAAGACGAGCTTGAAAGTTAGGAGGGGCATCAAACTGTGAGGTTTTTTGCGCAAATCTGACAGTGAATCCCCTGCACACCTACTTTTGCATTGTTCATATTCATGGGAAGTATGGACCTTGTTCGTAAATCTATTTGGGGTGTAATGGGTGGCTCCAGCATAACTGAAATCAGCAGTACAGAGCAGGCGGTCACAGAAGATAAGGAAACAACTACTGTAATACATATGGAACACTGTCCATTTCAGCATTTTTTGGTCATTGTGGCAGGAAAGAAGCATCAGAGTTTTTTTAAAATAGGCATAGAAAAATAGTAATGAAATATAGGGTCTTGCAATTGCTATATTATTGGCCCTTGGGTGTAACACGCGGTACAACCAAAATGTGAAATATTTTATAAACTTTTTGAATTCCCTACATGTTTAAGGGAAGAGATAGTCCTTTTCTACTGTACAGATTGGCACCTTCTTGGTGCAATCAATGAAAGTATCGGACCGGAAATTGCATACATATGAAATGTAAAAAGAGAAACACTAAAAAATACAACATACCCAATACAATCCCACAAGTGGGATCGGGAAATGATAGTGTGTATACTGTACGCAGACCTTACACCTACCTTGTGGAGGTAGAGAGGATGTTTCGGAAGACCCTCGGCAAAAAGAACACTAAAAAGGGAACACTAACAATTGGCTTATTAAGTGCATATGAGCGAGATCACAGTAATATGCACGAGTCTAGTGTGATCAGAGCATAAAGAACTCGATGGGATACTGGACCCTTGAGTTGATTCTTGACCAATTATGAATTAACCTTGCTTTACTTCTTTGTAATTCTAATTTCTAACAAGGGCTAACATCCCTACAGAAGTTGCTATGGTTCATAAATCTCGATATGGAACCATATTGCAAATCATCATAAAAGTTATGCATGTCAGCTAAAGCTCATCTTCTCGATGGAATAACATCTCAATTTTCAAAAACAATCAATTGAATAAAATCTCGTTAATTTGCGTTAGTGTGCAAATCACAAATGACATGAAAGAACTCTCAATCTGCTATTTCTCTTTCTTTACTTTGCCTCCAATCTCCCATTACTATTCTCACAGCATAATAGCTAGCCAAGCAGCTCTCGGTTCATTATTTAGGTTGTTGAAATCTCTCCTTTACTTTGCCATTCTCAGTACATAAAAATTAGACTCTCTCCACCTTTTGAATATTCGATAAACCAATATACGCTACTTAACCCCTTTTCACTTACCCACTCTGTAAGGTCTCCACATGCTTGTCCAACAAGAAGTAGGCCTGCCATTCCCAGTATTTCCACAAGTCATAACAACAAATAAAACAAACTAATACGAGAGAACTATTACACCTGGTTTGTTCGCTATGCCTCAATCATCTTTACCCAAAACTATTTCCACAAGTCATAACAACAAAGAAACCCTTAGCTTAGTCAAGTACTATTGAAAAACCATCCTAATTTATGATCAACTAAGTAGATGTCCAAGCTTCTTTTTTAATTTATGACAGTGGTGTCGCCGTGTCGGTGATTCAGGGGGACGGAGAGATTGACGGGGACGTCACTCATTGAATAGGAGCGGGGTGGTCAAATTGGAGGCTTGCATCAGGAGTCCTGTGTGACAAGAAAGTTCCACAGAAACTCAAGGGGAAATTTTATAGAGTTGTGGTTAGACCGGCCATGTTGTATGGGGCGGAGTGCTGGCCAGTGAAGAACTCTCATGTTCAGAGGATGAAGGTTGCGGAGATGAGGATGCTCAGGTGGATGTGCGGGCTCACCAGGTTAGATAAGATTAAGAATGAAGTTATTCGAGAAGGTGGGGGTGGCCCCGGTGGATGAGAAGATGCGAGAAGCGAGGCTGAGATGGTTCGGGCATGTACGGAGGAGAAGTCTTGATGCCCCGGTGAGGAGTTGTGAGCGGCTGGCGATGGTCGGCGCACGGCGAGGCAGAGGGAGGCCTAAGAGGTATTGGGGAGAGATGATTAGGCATGACATGGCTAGAATGCGGGTTTCTAAGGACATGGCCCTTGATAGGAAAGTCTGGAGGTCTAGTATCAGGGTTATAGGATAGGGGCCCCTAGAGTTTTTCGTACTTATCACCCGGGGTTGGGTGAGGCTTGGCAGGGCTATCCATAGATGATTTGTGTATTGGATTGTGTCTCCCTTATGGTAGTTACTGTCTGATATTATTGCATGCTATTTTATTTATGGTTCTTATGTTTAGATAATTATTTACGTTATTTGTGCTGAAGCTACTAATGCTCTTTTGTTGTTGTTTTTGTTTTTGTTGTTCCTTTCCTTCTAAGCCGAGGGTCGATTGGAAACAGCCTCTCTGCCCTTCCGGGTAGGGGTAAGGCCCATCTACATATTACCCTATCCAGACCCCACTGTGTGGGACTATACTGGGTAGTTATTGTTGTTGTTGTTGTTGTTGTTGACAGTGGTGTCCTACTACGCTTGTGTGCACTTAGACTATGCAACAAAATACCTTCTACTTTCCAGCACAGGTACCCGGTAATTTTGCACCGTAGGTAGATGGAACGAAATGGCATAGTATTTTCTAGGTAACGTTCAAGCAGGAGCCAACAACTTGAACTCTTGATGAACAATATAATCAATCAGCTTCTCTTGGGGTTTTCAATCAATGATGATTTGCATTACCACCACACTAACTATGAACACAAAGTAATTTAAGAATATGCAAAACTAACCAAGAAAATGTGCAAGACCCTGAGCATCATAAGGATCAATAAAACTGCCCATTCTCACACACATTGCAGCTGCTGCCTGCGAAATGCCACCAAATAAACTGAGAATATAAAATTAAAAAAAAAATAAAAAAGAATTGAATAGCAACATACACCTAATCAATAGTCGATTAGAATTAAAAGAAACAGACCTTTTTCTGCGAAGCACCTTTACCCCATTTTTCCTTAACTTCACTATCTTCTTCATCAGCGCCGTCACTTTCTTCTTCGTCAAAATCGCTATCTTCTGTTTCTTCTTCATCTTCGTCTTCACTTCCTTCGTCTTCACTTCCTTCGTCTTCTTCGGTTTCCTTGTTTTCGTTTTCGGAATGTTCCGGAAGTCCATCGGGGTAAATATCAGGATCGTGAACTAGAAGAGCACAGAGGCCATTAGGGAGTTGCATGTATCTGTAGAGACGCTTATCGTGCGGCGACTTTTCTACTAAGTCATCAGCTGTCAAAGTACGGCCGCCGCCTACCGCCATTGTTTTCAAGTCGAATGTTTTCTCTATGCGTCTGTGAGAGAGAGAAAAGAGATACTAGTGCATTAGGCACTATGCTTCCTACTCTCTCAGCACAGAAAGTGTTCTTTGACGTCTGTTGCAGATATGGTATAGGGTTGCGTCGGTCGGTGTTTAAGCAATCTTTCCGCTGACCCGCTTTATAGGGTCTATTCCAGCTCAAGTTTTTATTTGCACATCACGAACCTAAACCCTCCCAATAAGATTTTCTTTTTTTTTCATATCCCAATAGATGATATATTTTTTCCAAAATAAATTCAAATCTATCTAAAGATACTTATATACGGTTAAAATCAGGCCTATACGATGTTACTATTCAATCGAGATAATAGAGTTGCATCAAGGGTCACGTAATGGATCAAATCAGAGCACAAAGATAAGGTATCAAGTTCGAGAATCGAGGTACCTATCGAGATCGAGACCAGCAGCGATCAGGACCAAATATGACAGACTTCGAGTAAAGCGCAATAACATAAAAGCGAGATATTTGTAATTGGTCAAATATCACGATAGAAATCCTAGAACATATCAAATCAAGGATGATTGTGTAGGCTAATCATGGGATTTACTTTCACGATTAGAATTGTACCATAGATAGGATTCCTCAACTATATAAAGAGGGTTCTAACCATTTTGTAAACACTTCACATTCACGTAGATCAAAGCAATGCAATATTCTCTCTTTAGTTTACATTTACTTATTCATGAGGTCGTTACATTTTTACTGTTCCTAAACAATTAGCTCGAGGGCATTCAAGCTCGAGGGTTAAATTCTGTTCAAACATTGGTTTGCTTTATCTTATTGTCTATTCTCATCACTAATCTTTGTATTTATCAATTGGTATTAGGTGAAATCACGTTTTCTTAAAACTATATTATAAATTTATTTTTTATCCAGTTTTTAGGGTAAAATAGTTTGGCGCCCAACCTGAGGCTAAAGATAATAGTGATTGCCTGGTATTAATTCTCATAATACACAATACTTTATGCTTGTTCTTGTGAGTATTTTTTATTTCAAGGTCAATATGTCTAACTCGCAAGCAGTACCCACTCAAGCCGATGACGACCTCGGTTTCCTTGGAGAAATCGTTAATATAGCCTCCCCAGGGATCGAAGTGCCTCAAGATGCCCATGGGGGAGTACCTATCGCAGACCCAAAATCAAAATCGAGCACCAACAGAATTGAGCTCGAAACATACAAGAGGTTGTTTATTGAGTCGAGCATGTACCAGAGAAACCGAATGCTAATGAATCGGGGACTGACCCCTCCATCATGGAGATGCTTAGAGAGCTCACTAAACAGATAGAATTAGGTTAAAAGAAAATCGAGGCTAATGACAAAATGGTAGAAATATACATCTCACGAGTTGACCAAATATCGGGGCACCTCCGATCCTAAAGGGTTTGGATTTGAAGAAGTTCGTGCAGAATCCTTTCCCTCAAAGTGCAACTCTGAAGCTCATTCCTAAGAAATTCCGTATGTCAAACATCCCCAAATACAATGGGACCACCGATACTAATGAGTGTGTCACTTCGTACACATGCGGGATAAAGGGAAATGACTTAGAAGATGATGAGATGGAATCTGTTCTATTAAAGAAATTTGGAGAAACTTTATCGAAAGGTGCCATGATATGGTATCTTGCCACCCAACTCTATTGATTCGTTTGATATGCTCGCAGATTCTTTTGTGAAAACCCACGCCGGAGCCATTAAAGTTGCAACAAGGAAATAGAACCACTTCAAAGTATGACAAGCGGATAACGAGATGCTCAGGAAATTCGTATCTCGGTTCCAAATGGAACAAATGGATTTGCCTCCAGGTCACCGACGACTGGGCTGTTCAAGATTTTACACAAGGTCTCAATACTCGGATCTCCATAACTTCACAACAGTTAAAGTAAAATTTGATCGAATATTCAGCTGTCGCTTGGGCCGATGTACACAATCTATATCAGTCGAAGATGATCAATTGGGAACTCTAGTTGGTTCGATTTTGTCCCAACAGGTTCTTGGACAGAGTTAAAAGGGATTTCGATCGAGAATCATGATCAAATAGAGACATGTACCAGCCATTCAGTAGAGATTGGAGAAATAATAGGCCCGGATGCAACCCCTTGCTGACTAATAGAAGAAATTATCGAGGACAGAGTTCCCGGGGCTTATGAGCAAAAGTGGTTTCGATAGAGATGTCGGGTCTAAAGAAGCACCTCGATTGTTAGAATACAACTTCATCGTCGATATATCAGGTATTGTATTAGCCATTGGTCAGATTAAGGATATTAGATTGCCCAGACCCTTGCAAACTGAACCAACTCAAAGGAACCCAAATCAAATGTGCAAATACCATGGTACCCATGGTGATAGAACTGAAGAATAAAAAAGAATAGCGAGGGCGATGCCCTTTCAAATTTGGAGTCATTAGTCGAATACAATGAAATTAGCTCGGGGACTGTCACAACTTTCGAAGTCGGTAATCAAACAAAGCCACGCCGAAATCAATTCTATAAGCCTAACATGGGATTGGGGGAATAAATATATCGAGTATCTAAAAAATAGGAAACTTCCATTGGACCCAAAGGAATCGAGGACTCTGCGAACAAAGGTTGCACAATTCACATTGGCTGAAGATGGAATATTAAACAAAACGATGTTCGATGGATTGTTGGCAATATGTTTGGGCACGGGAGACACCGACTACGTTCTATGAGAAATTCATGAGGGTACTTTCGAGAACCATTCCAGTGTCGAATCAGGGGTTCACAAAGTCTTCATAGCAGGATACTATTGGGCCCAGTATGGAAAAAGATACTAAGAAATTTGTTCGAAAATACGACAAGTGCCAAAGATATGCACCGATGATCCACCAGCCCGGAAAACAATTTCATTCAGTCCTATCCCCATGGCCATTTATGGAATGGGGAATATATATTGTCGGCCCTCTGCCACTGGCCCCAGGTAAAGCTAAATTCATTTGATTTATGACAGTCTATTTCTCTAAGTAGGTTGAAGCACATGCTTTCAAGAAAGTCAGGAAAAAAAGTCATAGACTTCAACTAGGATCACATCATATGCCGATTCGGGATACCCGCCGAGATAACATGTAACAAAGTGACAAAGTTGCTCAAAGATCATAAAATAAAAAGGATCTTGTCAACATCGTATCATCATAGTGGGAAAAGATATGTCGAATCAACAAACAAGACCAACATTCATAATCCAAAGAAAAGATTAAACGATGCTAAGGGAAAATTGAGAGAAATTTTCCAAGTTCCTTCGGGCGTTCGAACAACGTCAAAATCCAGTACAAGGGTGATATCATTCTTCTTAGTATACGGTACTGAAGCTCTGATCTTGGTCGAAGTCGAGAAACCTAGTGTCAGGTTTCGATATACAAAGGAAGAGTCAAATCACGAGGCTATGCATACAAGCCTCGATTGCTAGATGAAAAACGCGAATCCTCCCTCATTTGAATGGTCGCACAAAAGTAGTGCATCAAAAGGTACTACAATCGAATAGGCAATCTTCGACACTTCAGAATTGGGGACTTAGTTTTAAGAAAGGTCACCATCAACACTCGAAACCCAAATGAGAAAAAGCTCGGTTCAAACTTGTAGGGACCATATTAGGTCCTCAATATCGTCAAAGAAGGATCTTACAAACTTGGCACGATGAATGGTGAACAATTTCCAAATAATTGGAAAATACCGCTCCTCAAACGATATTCTTGCTAAGGTATGACCTCCTCTTTTCATTTGTATTTTATACTAACTTGTCACAGATGTTCGATCAAAGACATCGAGGAATTCTTCAATGCAAAGACCTTAGGTTTTAAAGCATGCTTTGCACTCTTTTCTCCATAGATCGATTTTTGTCCCGAATGGGTTTTTCTAGCGAGGTTTTTAACGAGGCAACAATTATTTGTGCTACATGAGGGCAATTCAATAGTATCTGCGGCTTCTTCATAATCAACCTCAAATACTAAGGGCATCACCCTCGGATGTCAGCTTTGTTACAAGAAAGTTACTTCGTGTTGACTGAGTCTCAATAGTTAAAATTTTGTAAGGGCCAAACGATCAAATGAACCGTGCCCATATAGGTTACTCGAGCCCTAAAAAACAAACATGTACGCATGTATAATATATGAAGAGTAGTATTTTTCTTTGTCAAATATTTCTTGTCTTAGAAAAAATTTACTTCACGATCTCGTACTTATGATATATTAAGGAAACTTGCTCGAAGGCTGAGCTATCGGGGACTACCATATGAAAATAGACATGTTTGAATTACTAAAATCTCGATATTCTAAGACCTTAAAAAGGTATCTCTCAATTTTATAGGCCACGGCCACCCCACTCGAGGACTGGTACTTCGAACAAGTTCGAAGTATAATTAAAAAACAAGCCCAGAGGGCAAATCTCAAGTTAAAGGCTACGAACAAACTCACATGATTTGGAGACGTCTGAATTCCGTAATAAAACAGACCCACAAATATTTTCATAAAATCGTTTAGAAAAAGGCTACCTTGGCAAATGTCATGCCTCAGTCTCGGGGACGTGATCGGTGCTCAACCGAGTGGACCCGACTGAGCAAGCATGTTAGACACTTCCTACCCAATTTGCTTATGATCAAGAGAGGCATATTCCATTAGTTTAAATATTAGAATGATCATATATTTACAACATTACTAGTTCATTTCATTTTACTACATCATTGCTAAGTTTCCAAAATACATACACTTTGCAACCTAGTGGAACAAAAGTCCAAAACACATCATAATCCACCTCGCCTTTATATCACCGAAACACAACCCACATATATGTCTATGGAGCCTCTAAAGATACAAAATATAGTTATGATAATGCCGGTAACAAGTCCCCAGCTATACCTCAAAACCTGGTAAACATATAAACAAAAGAAGCACTACATGATGCCAGGATGAAATGGGGCTCACCAAATCTCTGGAAAGATGATGATGATGTACCACTGGTTGCGATCAATATTCTCTACTATGGAACCACCTACATCCATTTAAATATATAGCACCCGCATCCCAAAGGGACGTTAGTACTGTTGAATAGTACTAGTATGTAAAGCTAAAATATCATCTTACTAGAATGAACAATTAAAACAAATGGGATAGTCACGATGTACAATAAGAGCTTCAAACAATACTAAAACATTAAGTAAGGATCACATAAGTTCTCTAGTCAATTTACGTCTTATTAGATAGGTAATCTTTAGTACCATATGCCATAATTCACAATACCACCGTGTTCTTACGCGAAGTCCGATCTTGACCCGATCGGTCAGGTCATCTTATTTGAGACATCAAACATATCCACAATGTCAATCATCTTTTCTAAAACAATTACCACCATGTGTGCGGCATGGTGTACGATCATGGCCCGATGGTTTAGGCCATCTCACTTGAGACATCATCCATTCAATCAATCATCTCACTTTATATTTCTTTCCCATCTTTCAATACATTGGCACGGGTGGACTCATTTACTAAGTTATCTTTGGCACTTTACTGTATTTCACAATTCAAGTTTCCTTTTTTACACATTCAATAACATTATCATCGAAAACGATAAAGCCCATCATATAAGGCGGTTGTACACATAGGGGAAAAACTTGGAAAATCCTAAGCACATAGAGGCTTTCATACAAATTGGCATAACCACATTTATTCGATTCTTGACATGAATTCTTAACTTTTCTCAATACATATTACACAGTTTAAACACATCCTCAGATAACACGATGGCATGATAAACAGTTAGAGCAGATATTGAACATGTATCTTTCAACACAACACATTAGGGCAACCAACTCTTGTATGATCAATTTGGGGACTTACACAAAGTACACGAACACCAGGGGCTTCGATTCTAGAAGAATGAAGTTCATCCATACTTACCTCAATTGAGCTTTTAAAACTTTAAGATGTTTCGAAATTAGCAACTTCAATCTATTTTAGCAATACAGTAAAATTAAACCCAAAATTAGGAGAATGATTATAACTCTAGCTCACTAGAGCATTCTACCAAACACTATGTGTGCATTAAGGTTTCATGGCCCTTTTATGGAAATTTAAACCACGTGTACCCTATTATTTTTCATCTTTAACTCACAACCTCCTTTTATATCCTTACAAACACATGCATGAAAGATAAGCACCCCTATGAATTACCTTATTAATGCCCCATACTAGCTACATTTTGAAATTAGGAGATTGGGCGATATAACATTCCCTCTTGTGAAAGAAGGTTAGGTGCCTCTTTTGGTATTCTTCAAGGATTTAGCAAGTATTGATGGATATTAGTGTGAAGGCTGATCTCTCTCTCTAAGAACTCTATCTATCACTCTAGAACATCAGAAAATAGCTCAAAATGGTGTACGATGTGTGTTTTTAACGGAATAGGGTCGGGTTTAAAGATTAGAAAATAAGAGCCCCGACATAGATCTGCGACCGCATAATGGCTATGTTGTCCATGAACTAACTGCGAAAGGTGGCCCTTAGGGACCTAAATTTTCTGCTTCGGTCTGCGATCATTATGCAATCCACAAACTTGTTTTGCGGACGCATAATATGCTATAGAACCTCCTTTCGCAAAAGTCCAAGGACGATACGTGAGCAAAGTGTGGCCCACGAAGTTGTTATGCGGTCGCATAATTAGCCGCGAAACCGACCTCAAAATTTGTCCCAAAATACCGCCTCACTCTATGGTTGTTCTGCAACCCATAGAGTAATTATGCGGCCACATAATGGGCTGGAGAAACACACATTTCTGTAAAACATTTTCCTTTTACTATGTAGTGTATTGTTCAATCCAAAAAGTCCAAACTCGCTGCGAAGAATTTCAACAATCTCTAACACATTATCCTAACTTCGCACCATGAAATTTTGGGTTTTTAGGAAAAAATATACGGGGCCTTACAACAAAATTGCAAAAGGTTTCGATAACATCAATCCTCAAAAACCTTAAGGGATAACAAATTGTTCGAACTCTCGAACAAGCTTATGCTAAGGCATAACCAGTAAAAGTTTTCAATAACACTAAATCCTAATGGGTACAGATTTATCTCATGCTAAAGCATAAAAAGAATTTAAACCCTTTAAGCCGAAAAGGGAAAAAGCCATTCTTTTGAGGCCATACCGGCCCAATTCAAGAGCCTAAGGGCCATTATATTTTCTTGAGTTCGAGAATCCACCCTCACTCAACTAAAACATAAGTGTTTTTTCTACTTCGAGTTCAACAAAGTACTACTCGACTATAGAGACTATACTAGTATGACTTCGACCAAGTTGCCTAAGTTTCAAATTCACAAACAAAATTTTCGCACGGTAAGAAAGTGAGTTAAAATTCTCACAAGGTATAAAGTGTACCAAAATTATCACAGGGGCGAAAAGCAAAATAGATTTTCACAAAATAGAAATTGGAGACAAGTCCGAAAGAAAAGAGATCTTTCACATATGCAAAAATATTACAAAAACCACTCAGGGTCTTATGCAAAAAATTTGAAAAAATATTCTAAGTGCCTAATATTCCCCGGGAGCCTCATCTTCATCTTCTCCACCTTCGGAACCACTCAGCTCCCAGAATCATCATCGTCAAAAGAGAGTAACGCCTTAGCTTTAGCCTCAAGCTCATTCTTATTCTCGATCTCGACAATGAGGTTAAAGCCACATTCATGAATTTTCTCAAGAGTCTCTCTTCGAGACTGGAATTTGGCATGCTCGACAATACAAAATGATCGAGCCTGAGCACTATCGTAAATTTCTTTCGCTCGAGCTTGAGCAACCTCGGCATCAGATCGATAGACAGTTGTGATTGCCTCAACATCGGCTTTAGCCGTGTCAACCTCGGATTTGGCTTTTGCAAGTTCTATGGCCAACCAAGCTTCGAGCTATTCCATTTTCTTGGCCTCAGCTATGCTTTTCTCCTTCAGGCCTTGAAGCTCACTTTCGTCCTCTAACAATTCGGATCGAGCAGTCTCTTTCTCTAAAGCAACGCGATCCATCTTTTGCTTCTATATTGAAGTCTCTGCCTTTACCTCATCTACCTCTTCTTGGATTTGCACTATCGTTTCTTGTAGCCGTTGGACCGGTCAGATTGAATCATTAGCCTTCACTCCCAAACCGAGGCCATAAACGTCTAAGACTTTGCTTACCTGCTCGGTCAATTCACTTTTTTCTTTCTGGGCCATGACCAACTCAGCTCGGAGACCTTCGATTTCTCTTTATTTTTACTCACCAAGAAGCTAACAAGCACTTTTCTACTTAGTAAGCCTTTGAATATTGGTCTCATACCGACCTAGTTCCGCTCGAGATTTGGAGAATGCCTCATTATAAAAGCGACAAGGCTTGCATAGATAGAAGAAAAGAGATTAGATAAGAAAAGAAGAAGCACAAATATGGTATCAACAATGAGAGTCAAAAGCTTACCCCGATTCATAGCATGATGTGCTTAATCGAAGACACTTGTCACCCCACCTGAATCCTTCTTCGATGTTGCTAAAACACTCGTGCCAACAACATCGTCGACCCTAGTAAAACAACCATGGATAAGGTCTTCTCCTACAAGAGCGCCTTCTGTGTAAGGAGTTTGTAAAGCCCGAGCCTCTCTAATATCCTCATATGAGAGTAGGGAACATAGGCGAGTCTCCGATTTATTTTGCCCCTTGTGGCTCACTCAAGGTGTTCTCTCTATTTCGAGGAGCCTCTAGGATCGCCTCCACAGCCATTTTGGATGCCTTCTCACCCTGATGTGGGGTTTCCTCGGATCTCATCAACTCAAGGACTCTAGTTTAATTTTCTTCTTGGACTCCGTCAGGCCGGGGTTGATTATCTCTAGTTTCGACGAATTTCGTGGCCTTTTGACACTCAATGTTGGCTCTTGTTCGAGCCACCAGACCGTAATTATACTCTTTCTCTTCTGCTTCTTCCTCCTCTATTAAGATTTGGTATGACTCCATCGGCAGAAGAATAACTTCACCCTGTTGTCTCGCCTCTTCTTAGGTTTTGGCTTGTCCAGGATAGTCGAACACGAGACTTCTTTTCGCTTATGATCTTTCTTCTATTTTGGAGCAGGAGGTCAGGAAAGGTTTTCTTCCTCCCCAGACAGAGGCCTCATGACAGCATTGACTTCGAGACCTGTAAGAAAGGAAATCAAGTAGAAAAAAAAAGAAACATTTCAGAGAAGAGCATCAAATGCGAATAAAGAAGTTTGACGAGATTTTTGGCCTCCCATCGGCCCTTTGCCAAATCACACCATGAGCGCTCAACATACGAAGAGGTCTAGGCCAGTTTCCAAACCCAGCTCTCGAGATTTGGAATTTGTAAGGCCCCTTGAAAGTTTCCACTAAAAACTAGAGTCTCGTAGGTCCAACTTAGGGTCAGGTGTTAAACTCAATTTAGGTGATTGGCTCAAAGCATAGAATTTCCGAGGTGGAAATGGGAGATGATTAACATTGATCTTATGGTAGGGTTATCGCACACTCCGTGCAAGTTCGACTCAATTTGGGTGATTGTTGATCGACTCACTAAATCACCGCACTTCTTGCCAATTAAATCTACCGACACAATGGAATAGTAAAGCTCAGTTGTATATCAAAGAAATAGTCAGGTTGCACGACAATCCTATCTCCATCATTTCAGATCGAGGGGATCAATTCACAACCAACTTTTGGAGGAAGTTTTAGCAAGGTTTGGGTACACAGGTAAATGTTAGCACAACTTTTCATCCGCAAACTGATGGGCAAGCAGAGAGAACTAGTCAGGCGCTTGAGGACATGTTGCGTGCTTGTACTCTTGATTTCAAGGGTAGTTGGGATGACCACTTGCCATTCATAGAATTTTCTTACAACAACAGCTTCTATGCTAGCATCCAGATGGCACCATTTGAGGCATTGTATGGTAGGAGGTGTAGATCTCCTATTTGGTGGTTCGAGGTTGGAAAAGCGAAATTGATAGGGCCAACCTCATACATCAGGCCTTGGAGAAAGTCAAGATTATTAAGGAGTGGTTGAAAACTGCTCAAAGTCGCCAAAAGTCGTACTCGGATATTCGTCGCAAAGATTTAGAGTTCAAAGAAGATGATTGGGTATTTTTGAAGGTTTCCCCTATGAAGCGTATCATGCGGTTTGTAAAGAGGGGAAAATTGAGTCCAAGGTATGTCGACCCTTATAGAATCATTCAGAGGATTGGTCAGGTGGCATAAAGCTTCAGCTACCACCCGAAATATCATTAGTACACCCGTTCTTTCATATGTGTATGTTGAGAAAGGTAGTGGGGGACCCGTACGCTATTGTGCCAGTTGAGACTATTGAGGTTAATGAAGAGCTGTCATACGAGGAGATTCCAGTAGCCATTATTGATAGGCAAGTCCAGAAACTGCGAAATAAGGAAATTACATTCGTGAAAGTATTATGGCGGAATCAACAAGTTGAGGAAGCTACGTGGGAAGCCGAGGATGAAATGAAAAAGGAGTATCCACATTTGTTTGAATAGTTTTGTAACAGCTTTTATGTATTTAGCTCCTACGAACTCTTATCTACTGGCTTGATCTATGTAAAATTGTCCCCTCTTTGGTAATATGATTGCCTATATGGCCATGGTTGATGTTGTACAAGTTATACTATGTTATGGAACATATATAAACTAATAGGGTGTAATTCTAGGGCTCTGTGACAGGTGGATAGGCCTAAATACAAAGGAAAATCTGGCGAAATTTTTGGGAATTCAGGGAGTTATCCAAGTAGGGAGACTACTAATAGGTTCTCGGTTGTAAAAAGGCAGAGGATTGTATGAAAAATTTATAATAAGTGACCCTTGATACTCATTCAAGGACGAATGACCATAAGTGGGGGAGGATGTAAGGCCTCGTAAAAATTTCTACTCAAACCCCGAGTCTCGTAGGGCCAAGTTAGGGTTAGGTATTCAGACCTTCTTAGTTGATCATTGCATTAAAAAGTCAAGAGATAAGTTTTCTAGAAAAGTGCAATTATGCGGTCCAGAATGCGGTCGCATACCAGGTGTGCGGACCGCATATCTGCCGCAAAATGAGTCAGCGCGTTGGCTAAATAAAGGTCAACTATGCAGTCAATTATGCAATCACATAATCAAAATGCAGACTGCATAGTCGTCGCACAATTTCCCTGGGATTTTGTGAAGGTCAGTTCTGCGGTGCACTTTGCGATCGTAGAACGTGAATGTGGACCGCATTTCTGCCGCAAACTCAAACAGTGTGTCCAGGTTTTGGGAAGCATTTTGCGATCCATTATGCGGACCGTATGTCTACTTTGCGATTGTAAATGCGATCCAGAGTTGACTCGGGGCTCTAATTTTTCTAAGTTTTTAACCTGAACCCCTATGCTATATTCGATGTTATGGCTCATTTTGATCATATTTCCTGATACTTTTAGAGAGAGAGAGAGAGAGGTTCTTAGAGAGGGAAAGTACTTTCCATCAAGTTTCTCAACAAAACCTTGTTAAATCATTAAAGATTATCAAGTGAGGCACCTAAATCTTCACACCAAGAAGTAAAAAACTTGACCCCTAACCTCCGGTTTCAAATTCACGCTAGAAAGAGTACTTATCATAGGGGTTCATGGGTATAAAAATGAATTTCTTGCATTCACATCAACCCATAGAATATTGGAAGGTAGTAAACTAAAAATAAAGCAAATGGGGTATATATTGATAGAAATTTCTCTAAAAAAGGACCTAAGTCTACCATGCACCTTTAGTGTTTGATAATATGCCTAAGTGGGCTGGAATATCTCTAATTCTTGGTTCCATTGTAAATCTTACACAATAGATCGAAGTGCTAAGAGTTATAGAGTTATGTAAAGATTAGAGAAGCTACATTGAGGTATATATAGCTAAAACTCTGTCTTTTAAAAATTGAGCTATATTGGTAGTTGCGCGAATACGGTAAGATCAAAAATCGAATTGTTGTACTGATTGTTTATTTCACCTTTGATGGGGCTGCAATCTCATATGTGCGGAAATTATATCTCAATATGATTAACATGTTATTCTTGATAACTTAAAGAAAGGCGCAAGGACTATGGATAATGAATCAAAACGTCTAGACCTAAAATTGAAATAGAAAGTGCATATGTTGTGCCATTTATGTAATATTGTATACATGCTTGCAAGTTTAAAATACTCTTGTGTACACCCATTATCCTAAACTACAAACCTATGATTGAAATTGGGGATGATGTGAGATGTGGTATAGTGCCGAATGTATGGTATGACAGTTGTGGCCCAAAGTGCCTATGAAATGAGTTAAAAACAAAGATCGGAATGAGATGATTGATGGGAAAGGGAAATGCCTTGGTAGGGCGGCCTAGCCGATCGGACCAAGATCGGACGTTATGCTACGCACATAGTGGTAATGAATTTGTGATTGAAGTGAACGTCTCAAATGAGGCGGCCGATCAGGTCGAGATCGAGCTCCGCTCAAGTTAGAGGTGTTTAATGTGAACAATGATGAATAATATGAGACATCCAAAAAGATGACAGCAATCGAAACATAATATGAAAATTGTATGCTTCTTTTACTTGTAAATGTGTGGCCATTAAAGTCCCATTTTGAGTTGTACTTATGATTGCTTTATTTTTGTATGGAAGTTCTTTCTAACTAGATAGAATTTAGTTATACATACTAGTAGTATTCCATTGTACTAACGTCTCTTTTGCCGGGAGTGCTACATTTCTTTAAATGAATGTCGGTGGCTCCATTGTAGATAGTGTTGATCGCGTGTAGCGGAGTACCTTCTTCCGAAGCCTTGGTGAGGACTCTTACTTTTGAGGTATAGCCGGGGCCTTGTTGCTGGCACTTTCATGCTTGCCTTTTCTTACACCCTTAGAGGCTCCGGAGACATAAGTGTAGGTTATGTACGGGTGTTTGAGAGGTTCATGAACCATGTTGTAATTCTAAACTCATGCTAGCTATAAATTATAACTCTTTGGGAATTTCGGAACCTAACTTTGATTATGGTTTAAGTTTGTATTATAGAAGGAATTTTCTCTGTTGACTTGACTAAATAAGAAGGAATCATGGTTACCTTGTTCATGATGAGTTGGGTAGGAAGTGTGTGATGAGGCTTGCTCGGTTGGGTCACTCGATCGAGCACCGGTTGCGCCTCCTAAGGTTGGGGCATGACAGAATTGCACCAGGTACCCAAGAAACAACTGCATCATAAAGGGCAAAAGAATTAAAACAATAAACAGAAGCTATAGGTAGGTTTGTACTTACGCCTCATGTTCTACTCCTTGGGGAATGACATCTTCTCGATGGGGTTTATGCCGTAAGTCCTCACTCGAATGAACTGGTCTATCCATCCTTGATCCTTGTCCTCATCTATGCTCGAGAACAACACCCTGGTAGCCCGACATTGAAGCCTTATCAACCCACATCGATAGAGATGGGGGCTGTACAATCTGATGAGATGGCTGAGGGTGAAAGTCATCCCTTAGACCTTGCTCATATAGAATTATAGCAGAATGAAAACCCTTTAATAAGAGGGATGGATCTGACCTAGGGTTATTTGGTATTCGCGGCAGTGGTCGATGATTACAGGATTGACAGGCCCAACGTGACGGGGTAAGTATAAACATTTAGAAACTCTTTCACATGGGCAGTGATATCTTCCTTGGGGGTCGGGATCATCACCTCTTTATTCTCCAAATGTCAATCTTTCTTGACCTTCTCAAGGTCATCCTCCGTTATCGAGCATGTTTATCTCGACTTGGCTCGCATCGATCAGGGACCAACGAAGTTTTCTCAATTTTGAAGTCGGAAGTAAGATCACACACACCTCGGAACACACTACTCAAGGCGTGTTTTTTGCCGCCCGCCCCCAATGAAGAAGCTTTCTCCTTTTGAAGGACATATTTTCACTTTTTGCCATTTTGAATAAGCTCAAAGAAAGAAGGAGAGAAGAAGACTTGGTGTTTTGGGGGAAAGTTGATAACAGAACCTAGAAATTATGCAGAATGGAAAAAAGGTGCAGAAAGCTTGAAGATTAGAAGCAGAGATCAAATGGTAAAGTTTGGGCAAAAAGAAGAAAAGCATATTTATAGGATGAAGATGACGATTCAATAGCATTAGTGTCCGACCACCAACTGACGCTCATTAATGACTTTGGAAACTGTACCAATGGGACGCTTCATTCACTTTTGCCGCTTACGTCACGAGGATGACGTCACTACGAATGAGAGTATGAAATCGAAGGCTCAATTTGCTCATTATCGTTACATTCCAAGAAACGAAGGGACTATTTGTATGCGGTCAAAATCGAGCCCACCCGATTTAACTATTCGATTGAGATGAAGGAGTTGTATCGAGGGTCAATCTCGTAATGGATCAATTAGAGCATAAAGACAAGGTATCGGATTCTAGAATCGAGGTACCTATCGAGATCGAGGCCAGCAGCGATCGGGACCAAATATGACAGACATCTAGCAAAGCGCAATAATAGAAAAATGAGATATCCGTAACCGGTCGAAAATCACGGCGAAAATCTCGGAACAGATCAAATCATGGGCGATTGTTTAGGCTAATCATGGGATTTACTTCCGTAATTAGAATTGTACCATATATAAGATTCCTTTACTATATAAAGAGGGTTCAAATCATTTTGTAAACACCGCACATTCATGCAAATCAAAGAAATACAATATTCTCTCTTTAATTTACATTCTCTTGTTCATCAGATTGTTACATTTTTACAGTTCTTGAACAACCTCGAAAGTATTCAAGCTCGGGGGCTAAACTCTATTCAAACACTGATTTGCTTTATCTTATTGTAAATTCCCATCAATAATATTTGTACTTATCAATTATTGATATAAGAGCGACTATGTACTGTTTGCAATGCAGATATTGGTGAGGTTCGGAAAGAAGATGAGAAGGTCAACGGTATCAGCTGGGGACAATAGGCGCTCTGTCTCTGTCTATGGTGTCCTCTGTCTCCATTGTCATATGCAACAAGGCCCTTATTACCACTCTTGGCTTTACGTTTGGTCAGTTTTTGAAAATTATTCATTACATACTGAATTATGTAAATGAAATTACTTATGTCATGTACTGTTGTTAGATTCACTGACAATCTGCCTCAAAAAATATAAATATCTTGGGGCACATTGTAATTAGTGAGGAGAGAGCAAGCTCAAATTCGTGGTTTAGTTGTATATCTAATTAGTTACTACTTCTTTAAGGCAATGAAGATTGACTTGATACATAAAGTTAGAAATCAACTTGGCTTATGTTATGGCTTAAAATTAATTTTAAGATTTTGTATTCATAGTGTGATATAGAAAGGACAATGTCATGGTTTAATTTGAATTACATATGTATCTAAATATATCCCGATGTAACTGTGTGTTAGGTTGTGATAGATACAACTTTGATCTTTTCATGTCATTCGTATTTCAGTTCTAACATGTGATATTACCCTCTCAGCTACAACTTTGACAAGCTGGCATCTTCTAGTTACATTTTGTTATCTGCATGTGGCAATATGGATGAAACTATTCGAGCACAAACCTTTTGATCCGAGAGCTGTTATGGGCTTTGGAATTCTGAATGGGTCTTCCCTTGGACTTCTTAATCTAAGTCTGGGTTTCAACTCTGTTGGTTTTTATCAGGTTGGTATCTTTTCCCTTCTGCCATTAATAATTATTTGGTTAATTTCTTTTCACTTTCCTTTTTTGATATTATCTATCAGGTTAAGTTGTTCATTCTTTTTTTTAATAACCGTGGTGTTCGGGTCTGCTAGCATGCACCTCGACTAATTCCATGTGTTACATGCTACCTCCCAGCACATGTATTGGGGAACTCTGTCCATCAAGGCTTGTGCAGATGGGAAGAAATCACCTAATGTAAACATTCTTTGCCTTCATTTCCTTTTCTCCTTATCTTTTTCTCCTTTTCTCTGGTTTGCAACTTACCAGCCTTGAACTCCTAACCTAGTGTTGTGGTAAAAAAACTCCCTCAACGATTATGACAAAGGGTGACCGGTATCTTTTTCTCCTTTTCTCATTCCTTTCCACTTTTGGTGTCCATACCTGTGTATCCAGTAATATACTTCATTGCATAGCTTTTGTTATATTACTATTTCCCGTTGATAATTTGCAATTGAGACTACTCAAGTTTTTTTATAAGACCAATGAGGCTGTATTGCAGGTCTCTGCTGCTTGAAGTCGCAACTTGCGTCCTGTTCTTGTCACGATCATTAGGTAGTAATTATAAAAATATTAATTATCTAGCTTAATTCTGGGGTCCATCTCTGTTTTTATTCTTTAGAAAGACACAAGAAGAAAATCGTTTCCCCTGGTTTTCTGATTGCAAATACTATAATTGACGTGATAAGCTCCTCTTGTATCTTGTCGCTATCAAAACATTCTCTAGAGCTTATTCTATGTCACTGTACAAAGCTGTCGTCTTAGCATTGTCTACTTTAGAAACTTAAAAGCTGTTCCAATTTCTTTTCTGATTTTCCCTTTCATGCTTTTGCATTGTAGATGACAAAATTGGCAATCATCCCCTGCACAGTTCTTTTGGAGACTCTTTTCTTCAGGAAGAAGTTCAGGTGAAGTTCCAAAGTAGACTTGGGAAATTTTGTTTATAATAGATGAGTGCAGGATCACCACTGTTCTTGTTTACTTTGGAGCATTTTCCTTATATAGGCACGGGAATAGAAGGTGTTCTTTTTCCTCTTGTTTTGACCATTTCAACACTAAGCTTTGAACATGTGAGAAAAAACGGAAGAAAAATATATATCTTGATATTAAACATGATACAATGAACCCTATATATAATACACATAACCTAATCTACTCCTAATACACTTTGAATTAGGGTTCTACTATTTACATATCTAACACTCCCCCTCAAGCTGGTGCATATAAATCATATGTACCGAGCTTGTTACATATGTAGTTAATATGAGGACCAGTGAGGGACTTGGTGAAAATGTCTGCAAGCTGATCATTTGACTTTACAAACTTTGTAGCAATATCTCCCGAGAGTATCTTTTCTCTGACGAAGTGACAGTCAATCTCAATGTGCTTAGTTCTCTCATGGAACACTGGATTTGACGCAATATGAAGAGCAGCTTGATTATCACACACAAGTCCCATCTGACTAACATCACCAAATTTCAACTCTTTGAGCAACTGTGTGACCCAAACTAGCTCACATGTCGCCATAGCCATTGCTCGATATTCTGCTTCTGCACTAGAACAAGCAATCACATTTTGTTTCTTGCTTTTCCAAGATACCAAATTTCCTCCTACTAAGACACAATATCCAGAAGTAGAACGTCTGTCAGAAGGCGAACCTGCCCAATCAGCATCGGAGTATCCAACAATATGCTCATGGCCTCGATCCTCAAACAATAAACCTTTACCTGGAGTTGATTTTATATACCGAAGAATGCGAACAACTGCATCCCAATGACTATCACATGGCGAACCCATAAACTGGCTCACAACACTCACAGGAAAGGAAATGTCAGGTCTTGTCACTGTAAGATAATTTAATTTACCAACTAACCGCCTATATCTTGCAGGATCGTTAAGAGGCTCCCCATGTCCTGGAAGAAGCTTTGAATTCGGATCTATTAGAGTGTCAACATGTTTACAACCTGTCATTCCTGTCTCCTCAAGAATATCTAAGGCATACTTCCGTTGTGAGATCACAATACCTGAGCTAGACTGTGCGACCTCAATACCCAGAAAATACTTTAGTGTGCCCAGATCCTTAGTCTGAAAGTGTTGAAAGAGATGTTGCTTCAATTTAGTAATACCATCCTGGTCATTGCCGGTAATAACAATGTCGTCAACATAGACCACTAGATAAATACAGAGACATGAATCAGAATGCCGATAGAATACAGAGTGATCAGCTTCACTCCGAGTCATGCCAAAGTCCTAGATAACAGTGCTAAACTTACCAAACCAAGCTCGAGGAGACTGTTTTAGACCATAAAGTGACCGGCGCAAGCGACATACAAGGCAACGAGACCCCCCCTGAGCAACAAACCCAGGTGGTTGCTCCATATAAACTTCATCCTCAAGGTCACCGTGTAAAAATGCATTTTTAATGTCCAGCTGATGCAGGGGCCAATGGCAAACAGCAGCCATAGAGAGAAAAAGGCGGACTGATGCTATCTTAGCCACGGGAGAGAAGGTATCACTGTAATCAAGCCCAAATATCTGAGTATATCCCTTGGCCACAAGACGAGCCTTAAGACGATCAACCTTACCATCTGGACCAACCTTGACTGCATACACCCAACGACAACCAACGGTAGATTTACCTGAAGGAAGAGTGACGAGCTCCCAAGTACCACTCGTATGTAAAGCAGACATCTCGTCAGTCATAGCCTGTCGCTACCCTGGATGAGACAATGCTTCACCTGTAGACTTAGGGATGGAAACAGAGGACAAAGAAGATAGAAAAGCATAATAGGGTGATGACAAACGATGATAACTTAAACTGATATAATGGGGATTAGGATTAAGGGTGTTCCGTATACCTTTCCGAAGTGCAATCGGAAGAGACAAGTCCGCAGTAGGAGCAGGGTCAGGTGCAGAACGTGAATCAACCGGGCCGGATGCTGGGCGAGGACGACGATGATATGTAAAGAGTGGAGTGTCTTGTGCAGAGAGTCTAGGAGGAGCCACATTAGATGTTCCAACGTTTGGAATGGGTAAGACTTCTGTAGCGGAAGGTGAAGGAGGAGATATAGTAGACTCCCTAAAGGCCGGTATAGGTAAAACCTCAGATATAGCAAGATGGTCAGAATGGTCAGAAGAGGTAAAGAAAGGTTTAGACTCAAAAAAATGTGACATCGGCTGACATAAGGTACCTATGAAGATCAGGTGAATAACAACGATAGCCCTTCTGAGCACGAGAATAACCAAGAAAGACACACTTGAGAGCACGAGGAGCTAACTTATCTTTCCCAGGAGCTAAGATATGAACGAAACAAGTGCTCCCAAAAACACGAGGGGGAACAGAGTATAAGGGTGACTGGGGAAATAAAACCTCATGCGGAATCCGATTCTGGATGGGAGATGAAGGCATCCAATTAACCAAATTACAAGATGTGAGAACTGCATCGCCCCAAAAACGCAGCGGAACATGAGATTCAATGAGAAGTGTGCGAGCAGTCTCAATAATGTGCCTATTCTTTCTCTCTGCAACCCCATTTTGCTGAGGGGTATATGGACAAGAGGTCTGATTAATAATTTCATGAGAAGACATAAACTGCTGAAATTGAGAGGATAAATATTCTAAGGCATTATCATTGCGAAGAGTGCGAATAGAAACACCAAATTGATTTTTAATTTCAGCACAAAAATTCCGGAATATAGAAAATAACTCAGAACGATCTTTCATTAAAAAATCCAAGTACATCTTGAATGATCATCAATGAAACTAACAAAATAACGAAATCCCAAGGTTGAACATACTCTACTAGGACCCCATATATCCGAATGAACTAAAGAAAAAACAGACTCTGCACGACTCTCAATACTACGAGGAAAGGAGGCGCGGGTATGTTTCCCGAGCTGACATGAGTCACACTCTAATGTGGATAAACTGGACAAACGAGGCACCATCTTCTGAAGCTTGGACAAGCTAGGATGTCCTAAACGACTGTGAAGTAGGTCTGGAGGATCTGCAACTAGACAGGCCTTAGAGGATGTTAGTGAGTTAAGGTAGTAGAGTCCGTCTGATTCAAGTCCTGTTCCAATCGTCTGTCCCGTACTGCGGTCCTGCATAATAAGAGAGTCATCAATAAAATATATTCCGCAATGGAGGGCACAAGTCAAACAACTAACAGATGCAAGATTAATAGGATAGCCAGGGACATCAAGAACGGAATCTAGAGTGACAGAGGGTAGAGGATTTGCTTGTCCAACTCCTTTTGCTTTAGTTTGAGACCCATTAGCAAAAGTAACGTTGGGAAGAAACTGTGAATACGCAATATTTGACAAAAGGGATTTATTACTAGAGATATGATCAGAAGCAGCTGAGGCCGCAACCCATTTTTCAAGAGGATTAGACTGGGAAACACAAGCAAAAGAATTACCAGCAACAGAAGTATCAGGCTGAGCAACGGTGGCTACTTGTGGAGACGTCTGCTTACTTGCTCAATATTTAAGGAACTCATTATACTCCCTTTCAGATACAGAAAATCCCTGGTTACCTGTAGTCTTGGCTGAGCAACATATGCATTTTTTGTTGGTCGACCATGTAAAGAATGGCACACGTCACGAGTGTGACCAAGTTTATAACAATAAGAACACTTGGGTCTAGATCTTCCAAAATGACATCCTCCTCATCTATACTCCATAGTATGAGAAGCCCGATTGTCCACGGATTGGGAGACGAGGATAGAGGAATCAAGTGTCTGTGATGAGCTCACTAGATGACTTGGTGCTGCAGCAAGGCGAAGTAAGCGAGAGAATAATTCATCAACTGTGGGGACAGTTGGACTAGCCATAATCTGATCGCGTACTGAGTCAAGATTATTAGGAAGCCCAGCGAGAGTAAGAACTAGAAACAGCTTTTGTCGTTGCTCTTGCTGCTTTGCAACGCTAGCAGAAACTGGCATCAACGTCTCAAATTCCTCCATAAATGCCTGCACTTGACCTAAGTAAGTAGACATATCTAATTCCTGTTTCTTTAAATTTGTCATCCGCGATATCACATTATAGAAACGAGATATGTCATTAGTGTATAAAGTACGAGCCTTTTCCCAAACCAAATAACATGTTTGGAATGGACGAAACAAAGGCATCAACTTGGAATCAATAGATCGCCTCAAAATACTGCATAATTGAGCATCGATCTTCTCCTAATGTGCTTTGGCTTTTTCATCTCCGTCACTGGACTCCTTGGTTAGATGATCCTGAACACCTTGACCTTTACACCACAACTCGACAGACAAAGCCCAAGCTAGGTAGTTTGAACCTCCCATTAAAGGTTCTGAGGTAATCATAATAACGGAACTGCTAGAACCCAGGTTTCTAGACCCGAAAGCATCTAGTCCCAAAGACATCTTTGGATTATCAACTGAAAACTCGCTGAAACTGAAACAGAGAACTGAAAACTGGAGCTGCCGGAAAACTGGAACACTGTATCGCCGGAAAAAGTACTGTAGCTGCCGGAAAAAATTCAAAGTTGTCGGAATTGAAAAATAAAAATATGGATAGGCTCGGAATTCAAGGGTGAGCAGACTGTCCTGATGAAATTCTGGCCGGAAAGTACTGTAGCTGCCGGAAAAGTCAATAAAGTCGCCGGAAAAAACTCAAAGTTGTCGGAATCGAACGAAAAAAGGATGGGTAGGGTCGAAATTGAAGGTCGGGCAAACTGTCCTGAAGGAGTCACCGGAAAAAATGGCCGGAAGTGGTGCCACGCGCCGGCGCATGGGCTCACGCGCCGAAGGTGTTGGCGGCGCGTGGGGGCGCGTGTGTGGTTTTTTTCCAGTGATTTTTTCTGGGGTTGGTCGGAATTCTCTTCCGAACCTCGTGGTGGTCTCGGATTTTGCACAACACCAACAAAAAAGGTGGTTTAGTTACAGACAGCCTCTTAAGTCGCCGGAAAATTGCACGGCGACGAGGTCTTTCTCCCCGGAAGTCGCTGGAATGACGCACAGCTATAATATTCTCACTGTAGCTCCGATACCATGTGAGAAAGCACGGGAGAAAAATATATATCTTGATATTAAACATGATACAATGAGCCCTATATATAATACACATAACCTAACATACTCCTAATATACTTTGGATTAGGGTTCTACTATTTACATATCTAACAGAACCAAATCTTGTGTTTAGTTTATACCAGAACTAATTATTTTGGATATTTAAATAGGTTATACATGAACACTAGATCTTGTGCTCATATGTTAAGTTGAACATTGTAAGTACTATTCATAATATATATATATATCATTTCTTCATAAAGTCTTCCTATCGATGAGAATAATAAGGTAGAGGTCTCGAAACTATGTCAAAGTACGAGGTGTTTACCACAATTTTAGTCCCCAAAAACAAGAATAACAGGCAGTGTATAGGTAATACTCATATACGGTGTATTACGCACAACACTCGGCTATTTTTATGTGCTTTTTTGCCAATTACAATGACATCTTAATCAATTTTCCTGAATGGAGTCAGAATTTTTGCAAAATGCACGCAGTTAAATTTTTTTTTCGATACATCACCTTAGTCAATGAAATTTTAGCACTTGCGAAAAAGTCTTTAGCACAATTCAAAGATCTTGAGTGCTAGTTCACCCGCTTGCTAAAGGCTTAAGGGAGAGCAGAAGCCGATGTCATATCACATATGTACTTGTGAGTCTGTGATCATGAGCTATAAGCTTGTTAAACTTCGCCGCAGAGAGTTTTTTTCTTTATTCAGCCTGTTCTGAACATTGCCTGCTAAGTTTGTTAAATCTGTGATTTCACCAATATCAAAATTTTGTATCCTATTTCTTATGCAATGTTCAAAAGTTTACTTTTCAACGCGAACGGAACTCTTATTCAAGCGTACACTTTCTTGGTTGATCTATACTGCCTAGTTATTAAAATCTTATTCAGGTGCACTGGTTCAGCAATCCAGTCAACATACTTTTTTATTGGGACCCTCTAATCAAAAGCAGTGTGTTTTGTAAGATATATGGACTTATATCTACATACATATGAACAATATATGGATAAATTATATGTTATGTGCTATCTTTTGGTTTGGCCTAATTTTGTGGTCTTATGGACATTATGTTAAGGGGGCCAATGTGTTGTCATATAAAGTGTAGGACTAATGTGTAGATACCCAAAAGGGTAACCTTAGTTAATGATGGGCTAACTAAGGTTACATATATGTAACCATGGTTACATGCTTGTGACTCTTGAGTTATGTAACTCTTGTGACTCTTGGGTTATGTAACTCTTTTGTTATAAAGTGGGGGTTATGGTTCCCACATTATTGCAAGACAAACTCTTCTTCCTCCCATTGAATCAAGAGCAAAAACTCCATTTTTGTCTTGTAAATTCTTGTGGAAAACCATATACCTGTTAGATAATACGCTTAACGCTAGAGGGAGGGTGAATAGCGTTATAATAAAAATTAGCGTAAACTTGCGGAATTTAAAAACTTGCAGGAAAAATAAGTGCGGAAATTAAATGCAATAAAGAACAAACGCACCGATGTATACTGGTTCACCACAACAAGTGGCTAGTCCAGTCCCCGAGAGACTCTCTCGAGATTTTCCACTAACTTGTCAAGCTTACGGGTGCTCAACAAACCTTTACAACTTAAGGACACAAGCCTTAACACCTTTGCTCGGAGATACAACACTCCAAGACTTCACTGTTAAGCTTACGGGTGCCTAACCAACCTTTACAACTTAAGGACACAAGCCTTAACACCTTTGCTCGGAGATACAACACTCCAAGACTTCACTATTAAGCTTACGGGTGCCTAACCAACCTTTACAATCCGAGGACACAAGCCTCAACAATCTTGCTCGGAGATACAACACTCCAAGACTTCGACCAAGGAAACACAAGTTCCTTACAACAAGAGAATCACAATTCTCTTCAAGTGTACAAAACACTAAACACTCAAACAAAACACTCCTTAATGAGTAGATATGAGTAAAAGAAGTAAGCTCAAGATCACAACAACTTTGAACAATAATATGGCTCTCAAAATTTATGTAATGAATATAAAATGATAAGCAATAGAGTATGCAAACTTATAGCAATTGTATGATCAGTTGTTGTGTGTTATTGTGTTAAAACACTGAAATGAAGCTGTATTTATAGTTGAAAAACTTGGCATTACCGTTGCCTAATTGCCAATTAAGAGTTGCTGATTTTACTGTGTGACAATCAATTGTCAAGAAGTCACAATCGATTGTTTGCCAATCGTTCCAGAAATCAATCCCAGATTTTACGCTTAACAATCGATTGTCCAAGATCAGCAATCGATTATTGGTAACGTTCAAAAAATCATTTTCAGATTTTATGCAAAACAATCGATTATACAAAATCAATAATCGATTATTCAGCAACGTTCAAAAAATCCTTTCCAGATTTTAATTTCAACAATCGATTGTACAAAATCAACAATCGATTATTCAGCAACGTTCAAAATCTTTTCCAGATTTTAATTTCAACAATCGATTGTACAAAATCAACAATCGATTACCTGACGGTATTTGAAAACTTTACGACAACGGTCAGCTTCACAATCGATTGTGCAATGTTAACAATCGATTATTTAGCAGACTTTGAAAATCATTTTAGACACTGCCTCGTGACAATCGATTGTTATATACTCACAATCGATTATTTAATAACTTTGAAAAAGTCTGGAAGACACTGCCTCAACACAATCGATTGTCATATGTTCACAATCGATTATTTTGTGACTTTGAAAAATCTGATGGACACTGTCTCTTCACAATCGATTGTCATTAGCTTCACAATCGATTACTCTGAGTTTTGAAAAACTTTGATGTACACTGCCTCATCACAATCGATTTTCATAAGGTTCACAATCGATTGTCATGCAGGTTTGAAAAACCTGATGCTCACTGCCTTAACACAATCGATTGTCATTTAGTTCACAATCGATTGTCATGCAGTCTTGGCTTAACATAATCGATTATCATAAGTACATAATCGATTATCTTAGTCCAGATTTTAGAGGCATGTTTAAAAATTATTTTGACTGAAGTAAATATGCATGATTTAAAATCATTTAGCATTAAATTAAATATGCATGATTTTGTAAAAATAATTTTACGAGAGAAGCCATGTCATGAGTCAAGTTGTCGGATCAAGATCACAATTAAGAACGACTCATTTAAGCTATAAAACTTTGTATTGTGCTTGAATCTTGTAATCCACCAATTGTGCGTTTGTACTTGAACTTCGTCATATATCAATTTGCGCTTGTTTGTCATTCATCAAAACCTACACATAAGAACACACGTTTTAGTATAAAGCCTTGAGAACGTGTTTCCAACAATTTCCCCCTTTTTGATAATGGCAAACTTTAAGCGGGATATGCAACTTAAAAAATTTATAATGACGATTCAAGACATGCAACAAGTACGCAATTTGTTCCCCCTCAATATATGTATTCCCCCTCAATTTAAGCTTATGTATTCCCCCTCAATTTAAGCTTATAAATATTGAGAGTGCATACCCGTTATCTTCCCCCTTTTGCCATTAGCAAAAAAATGTAATAAGATGGCAAGGACTGAAAAAAAAACTTGTTTATTCATTGAAAATAAAATGGGTACATAATGAGAACAATGCAAACATAGAACAACAAAATAGAAAGACAAAGAAATTATTCATCATTGTTTCCCGCCTCATCGTCCGGCACTGCTTCAAAGGGAACAAGACCGGCATATGGATAATGAACATGGTCAAAATATCCATGGATCTCATTTGTCAATTGACCAACAGAGGTGGTCAAGGAAGCAATTTGGTCGGAAATGGATTGGAGAGTGGGCTCTTGAGGCGGACGAGTTCGACAGGTTGGAGGAGGAGCAGGCGCTGCATGATCACCGTCATGATGAAAAGAGGATTCTGAAATTTCCCACTTCTTGGTACTCTTTTTGAGAGGACCGTTGGAAGTGATGAATCCGGAGGCTTCAAGAAAATTCATGATGAGGAGAGCATAAGGAAGAGGCCTATCATCTCCGATAGCGTCACGCATGTGAATCTTGACGAACCGATACCAATTGATGTTAGCTCCGGTTATTATGGCATGCATGAGCTTGGTGTCCTCTTGGGAAATGGTAGTATGGTTATGCTTACGAGGCTTGAGGACTCGGGTGATGAAATAGAAAATCAACCGATAATTGGGATCCATTCCTGTAATTGTAGGTCGACGGGAAGAAAGATTTGGATCATAAGAAGTAAGTCCGATTTGATGTAGGAGGACTGTTTCATCAAAAAGGGCTCCGGCCTCTCCGATGTACCGAAAAATATCTTCTCCATTATGAGGAAGACGGGCAATGGTATGAAGGTTTTCATCGGAAAGAAGAATTTGAACACCATTTATATTTGTCACAAGCTCACCGTCATCATCCTCATGAAGGTTGGAGTAAAATGCTTGAATCAATGTAGTATTGATGTAAGGATGGGTAAGAAGTAAGAAGTCAAGAAGTTGACAATTTTTGAGCATATTTGCAGCAGGGCCATAAGATTCAAGATACGTGTTGGTTGAAAAGCGGGGAGGAAGAATGTCGCGCTTTTCAAATTTTGTTAAAAAACGAGTAAGCTCGATGTCAGAATTAAAATATAGAACGGAACCATCTTGATAAGGATAGTTTGGAGCAGCACAGGAGGATGCACCATGCCTAGCAAAACGGGAACGTTTGGAGTGACGGCCCGACATTTTCACTGAGTATTGCTGGAATTTGCAAGAGACTTGAAAGAATTTTGATAGTTTGAGAGCTAAAGTTGATGCTTGAGTGAATAAAAAAGAACATATATGGAGCCTATTTATAGAGGGGAGAAAGGCATTTCATTAATGGACGAAATCTGCAGAGAATTGAAAGCTGAAACAGTCAGAAACGGTAAAAATAAATCTTACTGACCGTTAGACGATCGATTGTTGGAATGAGATAATCGATTGTCATTAAGATTTGACTGAATCTCGGAACTGACACATATCGATTGCAGAACCAAACGGAAAAAAATTTTGAATTACTGACATGAAATAATCGATTGTCAAAATATGGTAATCGATTGTTATGTTACAGTGAGCACAGAAATTTTCTGATTTGAGAATAATCGATTATATTTTGAAACAATCGATTGTTTTGGAAAAGCATTGCTGAATGGCTGAGACGGAAATCGATTTTGCAGTTAAAAAATCAATTATTTAACAAAACTGCATAATAAACATAAACCATAAACAATCGATTAGTGATACTGCTAATCGATTTTATGCACAGTAAGTTAATCGATTATTTGCTTGGAACAATCGATTGTTTTGTGCCAAAACGTAATAATTCCCCTACCTTTAGGGTGACACCTGCAAAATAGAATTAAACGTCTCCGACGCTCAAGTCAGTAGTTAAAATATAAATGCAACCTAAAATGTATGCATTTAGATCAACGTTTACCCGCATTCAATACTTCATTTGGACATGATTTATATTTAGCACAACATTAAACGCTAAATATTTTATCAAGTCTACTAGCAATAAGGTAAAGTGAGGAACGATCATACCTGTGTAGTTCTTGGTATTGCTCGTCTTACCTTTCACATTTCTGTCAAGATGGTCATCTAAATTCATTGAAGTGACCATTGGTTTGGTGTTGCTCTTTTCGAATAGATTTGGCAACTCCTTGCGACATTTAGATGGACAAATGAAAGTTCCTTCTTTCATTTGCTTAATTTGCAGCTCCAAGAAGAAATTAAGCTTGTCTACCAATGATATCTCAAATGCGATTTACAGATTCCTTGCATGACACTTATTAGTTGCTCCAAAGTAATACAAATATTTTCTAAGATATCATTTTCCACAAGATTTGGAATGCAAGATATTAGTGGCATGAGAGTTTAAAGAAAATAACATTGCTAATATAGAGAGTTGTTTTGAAATTCTGTCATCAAAAAGATAGTAAACTTCATGCAATCTATTTCCCCTTAATCAGAAATTTATCAAGACATACCAACAAAACATAGATATACCAATTGTTATAAAACAATGATAAACCCATTTGTTGGATGACATAACAAGTGTACCAAAAGTTATTTTATTAATAGTGATACAAATTGTTATTTTTAGTAAAGCATATTACAACCGAGTGTTGACTGTTAACAGATCAACCATACATCGAATTTTGAAGAACATACCAACCATTATCCAGACCAAAGGATGTGTTCATCAAGAGACGATTTTTAACAGAAGGATTTTTGTCAATTGTTAGAAACATGAGACATCTCAATTATTTTTCAAAACTGAGGATAGCATTCATCAAAAACGTGAGTGAAAACTTTTTGAAGAATATGTTGATAGATAATACACACCACACAGTATACTAACAGTTATTTAAACCACAGATAGCAATTATCAAATCATGAAGAAATGATTTTATTAAGCTAACTGTTAATACATATCAACAGTTTTGATCTTTTAAAAGCAGATAACTAACAAGTAAACTAATTGACACCAATTGTCATTTAACAACACGCTTTCAACATATGAATCAACAAGGCTAATTGATATTGATTGTTGACAAGGATATCTCAATTGTTAACGCACATCAACTATTACGACCAAGCTTATCAAAGATTCAACAATAGGGGAACCAAATTAACAACAAATAAGTTAATATTGGTTGCTAGCACATATCAACAATTCGGTTTTTATCAAAAAGGATAACTAACCGAAATTTCCTCTTGATGCAATGAGGTGTCGTGCTCGGTGCATCTACTACAATACTGTAGCCTTTCAAGCACACCTGCAAAACAGATTAATGATCTTTTGGTACCCATGCCATTTTGGGTCCTTGGAGGTTAGGCATATCATAATGATGCGATTGAGTGATATGTCTATGTCGTGTAAAACATGCAGGAGCAATATGACCAATACGTCTACAATAATGACAAGTCACGTTGGGGTTATGCATCCTTCTAGGTTCATAGTAACTTGACGGACGAAAATGGTTTACTCTATTTTCAGCATTATGACTATTGCGCGCTTTATGAAAATCATTTCTCCTACTATGAGCAACATTTCTAGAATAATTATTTCTACGTTGGAAATCATTTCTAGGTGCTCTAAAGGGTTCAAAATTCCTTCTAGTATTTGGCCTATAATATGCATCATTTCTAGGGTAGTTATTTCTAGGTGGTAAGTCATTGCTAGGTCTTCTAAAATGTTCAACATTTAGTCTAGCATGCATATTAGTTCTAGGATTGCTATTTCTAGGATAAGCATTTTTATTATTAGTCCTAGGTTGAGCCTTAGGTTGTTGGGGTTTAGCTTCAACCTTTTCTTTAGGCTCATTCGTAAACCCTATGCCATGCTTGGTTGACTTCAAATTATCAAGAACATCATTCAAATTTTTGTGCGAAGAATTAAACTTATCTAATGTGCCTTTTAGCCTTTCTACTTCATTTTTGAGATGCAAGCAAGAAGTACACTTTCTAATAGAGCTTTCGGGCTTATCGGCGCTTCTTTTTCCGAAAAACTTGTTTTCCTCTTTCAACTTCTCATTTTCTAAAACCAGTTTTTCAAAATCTTTTTCTTTTAGAGAGAGTTGTTTTTGAAAATCTTTTTCTTGCAACGACAGAGTTTTCTGCAAATCTTTAATAGTCTTGGAAGCATCAACAAACTCACTATGTAATTTATTATAAGCATTTTGCATTTCTTCGAGCGAGTGAGAGTTGGACGTACTTAACTCTTCTTCTTCGCTTGCCATGAGACACTGGCCAGTTGATTCATCATATGAGCTGTTCGCTTTTTGAGGCATGCTTTCATACATTTCCTCCAGCTTATCCCACATCTCTTTGGCGGTTTTGTAGCGGGAAATTTTCTGATAGTCTTCCTGATTCAAGGCGCTATACAACATATTTACTGCATTAGTGTTGTATTCACTTACCTTGGCTTTCCCAACTTTTGTTGTCATTTGATCACCATGCTTGATGTTTGCCATAGATAAAAGTTGTTGGCTGTGATGAAAATTCTCATCCGATCTTTCCAATATGAGTAATTTTTTCCATCAAATATTGGGCAACTTGTTTAAATCACCTTCACCTATTCCTGCAAAAGAGTCACGAGTAGAAGCCATGGATGGTTCTCTCAAACTGTTAAGTCTTCAGAGAATTGGGTTCTGATACCAATTGTTAGATAATACGCTTAACGCTAGAAGGGGGGTGAATAGCGTTATAATAAAAATTAGCGTAAACTTGCGGAATTTAAAAACTTGCAGGAAAAATAAGTGCGGAAATTAAATGCAATAAAGAACAAACGCACCGATGTATTCTGGTTCACCACAACAAGTGGCTAGTCCAGTCCCCGAGAGATTCTCTCGAGATTTTTCACTAACTTGTCAAGCTTACGGGTGCTCAACAAACCTTTACAACTTAAGGACACAAGCCTTAACACCTTTGCTCGGAGATACAACACTCCAAGACTTCACTGTTAAGCTTACGGGTGCCTAACCAACCTTTAGAACTTAAGGACACAAGCCTTAACACCTTTGCTCGGAGATACAACACTCCAAGACTTCACTGTTAAGCTTACGGGTGCCTAACCAACCTTTATAATCTGAGGACACAAGCCTCAACAATCTTGCTCGGAGATACAACACTCCAAGACTTCGACCAAGGAAACACAAATTCCTTACAACAAGAGAATCACAATTCTCTTCAAGTGTACAAAACACTAAACACTCAAACAAAACACTCCTTAATGAGTAGATATGAGTAAAAGAAGTAAGCTCAAGATCACAACAACTTTGAACAATAATATGGCTCTCAAAATTTATGTAATGAATATAAAATGATAAGCAATAGAGTATGCAAGCTTATAGCAATTGTATGATCAGTTGTTGTGTGTTATTGTGTTTAAAACACTGAAATGAAGCTGTATTTATAGTTGAAAAACTTGGCATTACCGTTGCCTAATTGCCAATTAAGAGTTGCTGATTTTACTGTGTGACAATCGATTGTCAAGAAGTCACAATCGATTGTTTGCCAATCGTTCCAGAAATCAATCCCAGATTTTACGCTTAACAATCGATTGTCCAAGATCAACAATCGATTATTGGTAACGTTCAAAAAATCATTTTCAGATTTTACGCAAAACAATCGATTATACAAAATCAATAATCGATTATTCAGCAACGTTCAAAAAATCCTTTCCAGATATTAATTTCAACAATCGATTGTACAAAATCAACAATCGATTATTCAGCAACGTTCAAAAAATCTTTTCCAGATTTTAATTTCAACAATCGATTGTACAAAATCAACAATCGATTACCTGACGGTATTTGAAAACTTTACGACAACGGTCAGCTTCACAATCGATTGTGCAATGTTAACAATCGATTATTTAGCAGACTTTGAAAATCATTTTAGACACTACCTCGTGACAATCGATTGTTATATACTCACAATCGATTATTTAATAACTTTGAAAAAGTGGAAGACACTGCCTCAACACAATCGATTGTCATATGTTCACAATCGATTATTTTGTGACTTTGAGAAATCTGATGGACACTGTCTCTTCACAATCGATTGTCATTAGCTTCACAATCAATTATTCTGAGTTTTGAAAAACTTTGATGTACACTGTCTCATCACAATCGATTGTCATAAGGTTCACAATCGATTGTCATGCAGGTTTGAAAAACCTGATGCTCACTGCCTTAACACAATCGATTGCATTTAGTTCACAATCGATTGTCATGCAGTCTTGGCTTAACATAATCGATTATCATAAGTACATAATCGATTATCTTAGTCTAGATTTTAGAGGCATGTTTAAAAATCATTTTGACTGAAGTAAATATGCATGATTTAAAATCATTTAGCATTAAATTAAATATGCATGATTTTGTAAAAATAATTTTACGAGAGAAGCCATGTCATGAGTCAAGTTGTCGGATCAAGATCACAATTAAGAACGACTCATTTAAGCTATAAAACTTTGTATTGTGCTTGAATCTCGTAATCCACCAATTGTGCGCTTGTACTTGAACTTCGTCATATATCAATTTGCGCTTGTTTGTCATTCATCAAAACCTACACATAAGAACACACGTTTTAGTATAAAGCCTTGAGAACGTGTTTCCAAAAATACCAACTTTGGTAATTTATTATTATTGTGAAACCATTAAAATATTGTTTAAGTCTTGTGAGGTATTACTGTGGTGACATAAACTTCAAGAAATCTTGAAGAAAGGATAAAGGAGTTCACAAGGACATTTGGACAATCATCAAAGGAGGTTCAACAATTTCCACTTATGGATTCAGGTTAGCTTCCGCTCATGTAGTTGTAATTCCGAATTATTCGATATGAAGGATATTGTATTCTAATTGGAATCATAATCTTAACAATTGGTATCAAAGCCACCTTCATTTTTGGATAATTTGGATGTTCATAAGATTCATGTTTTGTTAGAATTTTGTTTATGAAATTCTACCATGATATAGCATGATTTTATGAATGTTATGTTTTGTTGAAAGTTGATATATTAATATCATGTTATCTTTACTTGAATTAAAAAACATTGTATTTAGCATGATTTTAGTTGGTAGACAACATGTTTTCTTGTTTAAGATGCTTGTTGAAAATCATGTTTTAATTCTGAAAATTATGCAAAAACAGTGTTAAAAGTTAATCGACTAACTTTTCTGTTAGTCGACTAACTTAAAGACAGTGTTAAAAGTTAATTGACTAACTTTTCTGTTAGTCGACTAACTTATTTTTCAGAAATATTCTGTATATTTCCGCAAGCCATGTTAGTCGATTAACTTTTAAGTTAATCGACTAACCTGGTCCAGTAAGTTTGAAACGTTTTTCTATATACCAGGTTAATCGATTAACTTTTAAGTTAATCGACTAACCTGGTCCAGTAACTTATGAAATTTTTTTTTGCCAGAATAATCAATTATCTGTTTAAGATAATCGATTATACTGGACCAGTAAGGTGAAAAACGTTTCAAATCTTTTAAGTTTCAGATTTTAATTGACAAATTATTATTCAATTAAAATATTTAAGTTATTTTTATTAATGTATTATACATTAATATTTAAGTTTTGAATATTAATTGTTTTAAAGTCCATCAATTTTTATATTTTTGGAATTGTCCTCTCAAGTATAATAACAATTAATATTCAGTTGTTGCATGTCAAAACATGTAACATATTAAGTTAAGATTCATAATATGGCATTAAGGAACTAAAGTTTTTAGCGTCTAATATTTTAAATTAGTCAATTGAAGCATTATGTTGCCAAAGTAACCTCTATTGAGTAGATTGATTAATCTTGAAATATATGATGACTGTGGATGTTAGTCTTCCATGCGTTTAACACCGGCCCAAAGGAAGGTTGTTATTTGGCAGGAATTCGAACATGCTTGTGGTGATAAATATGAGACAATTATTTAGTTTTCCATGTGAATATTAAGTCGGCCCAAAGGAAGGTTTGATATTTGACAGGAGTTTATTGTCTATATTTGATTACTACACCAAGAGTACCACTTACAAGTTGTTTTTCTGTCCAAAGACTAAAATCAATGTTGTGCTAGGTTTCTTGTAATGGGATATGCCTATTTTGAATCTATAAAGTAAAGTTAAAGTTCAAGTATATGTAAGCATGTATTCAGTAATCCTTTTGTTCTATTTTCAGTTAATTCTTCTGCTTCTACGATCTCTGCCAACATCAATAGCATCCTTGTGCTTAACGGCACAAACTTTAAGGAATGGAAAGAGAACGTCATGATCGTTCTCGGTTGCATGGATCTTGACCTTGCTCTTCGGATTGAGCAACCTGCTTCTCTTGAGGATACATCCTCTCCTGATGAAAGGAGGGCGATGGAGAAGTGGGAACGCTCGAATCGCATGAGTCTAATGATCATGAAGCGTGCAATTCCAGAATCATTCAGGGGCACTATGAATGATGAACCTAATGCCAAAGTTTTCCTTGAAAACATTGAACAGCGTTTTATGCAAAACGAAAAGGCGGAAACAAGTACACTATTGAGTAAACTTGTTTCCATGAGGTATAAGGGCAAGGGAAACATTAGGGAGTACATTTTGGAAATGTCTCATCTTGCTTCGAAACTGAAGTCACTCAAGCTGGATTTACCTGAGGAACTGCTTGTGTACTTTGTTTTGATATCTCTTCCTGCACACTTTAATTAGTTTAAGGTCAGTTGCAACTGCCTGAAGGAGAAATGGACTCTTAATGAGCTCATTTCACACTGTGTGCAAGAAGAGGAAAGGATAAAGCAAGATAAGACTGAAAGTGCTCATTTGGCATCCTCTTCTAAGGATTCTAAGAAGAGGAAAGGTAAGGAAGTTGCGGTTGCAAGGCCCAAGATTAAGCAACATAAGGAACCTAAGGTTGAAATTACTGAATTAGGTTGCTTTTTCTGTAAGGGGACTAATCATGTGAAGAAAGATTGTACCAAGTACCATGCCTGGCGTGCGAAAAAGGTACATTTCTTTCTCTTGTTTGTTCTGAAGTTAATTTAATTTCGGTACCTAAGGATACTTGGTGGGTAGATACTGCTGCTACTACTCACATAAGTATATCTATGCAGGGTTGCATGAACTGCCGAAAACCAAATGATGGTGAAAGATACATCTATGTGGGTGACGGCAAGAAGGTGCCAGTTGAGGCTATTGGCAAATTTAGGCTGTTGTTTAAGACCGGTTTTCATTTAGATTTGGATGAGACTTTTGTTGTACCGTCTTTTAGATGGAATTTAATTTCTGTTCCCCAATTGGACATATCCGGTTATTCATGTTCTTTTGGTGACAATAAAGTTAGTCTCTTTCAGAATTCAAATCTTATTGGTACTAGTGTTTTATCAACATTTGATAGCCTATGTTTGGTTGATACAATAACTTCAAATAATGAAACTTTGCATACAAGTTTAAGTGGTACCAAAAGAAAATTAACTAATGAGAATTCTATATCACTCTGGCATAAACGTTTGGGTCACATATCCATTCAAAGAATTCAGAAACTCGTGTCAGATGGAATTCTTGATTCTCTTGATTCCTCAAATTCGGAAATTTGTATTGAGTGTATCAAGGGAAAACAAACAAACAAGACTAGATTAGGTGCCAAGAGAGTTTCGGACGTCTTAGAATTGATACATACTGATATTTGTGGGCCATTCCCTACTCCTTGTAGGAATGGTCAACAATACTTTATCATTCATAGACAATTACTCTCGTTATGGGTACCTATATCTTATTCACGAAAAGTCCCAATCCATAGACGTATTCAAATCATTTAAGGCTGAAGTTGAAAATCAACTAAGCAAAAGAATTAAATCTGTTAGATCTGACCGTGGTGGTGAATACTATGGTCGATATGATGGTTCAGGTGAACAACGTCCAGGGCCATTTGCTAAATTCCTAGATGAGTGTGGGATCGTCCCTCAGTATACTATGCCAGGAAGTCCTACGATGAATGGTGTAGCTGAGAGACGAAATCGAACCCTTAAGGATATGGTAAGAAGTATGATTTGTCGTACTACTTTGCCAGACTCACTCTGGGGTGAAGCATTAAAAACTGCAGCTTATATTCTTAATAGAGTTCCAACTAAAGCTACAATCAAAACTCCATATGAACTTTGGACTGGGCATAAACCCAGTATTAGGCATTTACACATTTGGGGTTGTCCATCTGAGGCAAGGCCTTATAGGCCGAATGAAAGGAAACTGGATGCTAAGACGGTTAGTAGATATTTTGTTGGATACTCTGAAAGGTCCAGGGGTTTTAAGTTTTATGATCCCACTTCTAGAACTATTTTTGAGACGGGTAATGCTAGGTTCTTTGAGGATATTGAGTTTGGGGGGTGGGGAGATAAAGTTGTAAGAGATTTTGTCTTTGAGGAAGAACATGTGTCTTTCCCTCAAGTTGTTGATCTTGGTTAGGGAGTTCTCATTCCTGACACGGCTCATACAACTCCAGTTCAAGACAATCTCGAAAATCTCCCCAATCAGTATCCTGAAATTGCTAATGAAAATCAAACTCAACAACCTCAGGAAACTGAAATGCCATTAAGGAGATCCACTAGAGAGAGGAGAAATGCAATTTCGGATGATTATATTGTATTTCTCCAAGAACAAGAAAGTGATATTGGACTTGAGGAAGATGATCCAATCAACTTCCGTCAAGTCATTAAGGGTTCTAACTCTCAGAAGTGGATTGATGCCATGAATGATGAGATGAAGTCTATGAGCGATAATGACGTTTGGGAGCTTGTTACATTGCCCGAAGGTATTAAACCTATTGGTTGTAAATGGATTTTTAAAACCAAGAGGGATTCAGGGGGCAATGTTATTAAGTACAAAGCTCGTCTTGTCGCAAAAGGCTACACTCAGAAAGAAGGCATTGATTATAAAGAGACTTTCTCTCCAGTTTCATCGAAAGACTCTTTCAGGTCTATAATGGCATTAGTAGCACATTTTGATCTTGAGCTTCATCAGATGGATGTTAAGACAGTGTTTCTCAATGGTGACATTGAGGAAACAATTTATATGGTGCAACCTGAAAACTTTGTTTCAGATGAATCAGAGAAAAAGGTTTGCAAATTAAAGAAATCCATCTATGGGCTCAAGCAGGCTTCCCGTCAATGGTATTATAAGTTTCATGCAGTCATTACATCTTTTGGTTTTGAACCGAATATTGCTGATGACTGTATATACCATAAGTTCAGTGGGAGTAAGTATATTTTTCTGGTTTTATATGTCGATGACATACTGCTTGCCTTTAACGATATAACATTATTACTTGAAACTAAGAAATTTCTTTCAAAGAAATTTGAAATGAAAGATCTTGGTGAAGCTTCTTTTGTATTAGGAATTCAGATACAACGATATCGCTCTAAAGGTGTTCTCGGTATGTCACAATGGGCTATATCGATAAGGTTCTGAAAAGATTTGGCATGCAGGATTGTAAACCAGGCAACACCCCTGTTGCTAAGGGAGACAAGTTTAGTCTCAAACAGTGCCCAAATAATAATTATGAAATTTCGGAAATGCAGAAGACGCCTTATGCTTCGGCGGTAGGTAGTCTGATGTATGCTCAGGTATGTACACGACCTGATATACACATTGTTGGGATGCTAGGCAGATATCTAAGCAATCCGGGAATGGACCATTGGAAGGCAGCCAAAAGGGTCATGAGGTACAGAGAACAAAGGATTACATGCTTACATATCGGAGTTCGGACCAGCTTGAGATCATCGGGTATACCGACTCCGATTTTGCTGGATGTCAGGATAGTCTGACAGTCCTTTATGCTAATAACAACAGTAGTTTGACGAAAGCAAAACATATGGACGTCAAATTTCGGGTTGTTAAAGAAAGAGTACAGAATGGACAATTGTGCATAGAGCACATAAGTACAAACTCCATGCTTGCGGATCCGCCTACTAAGGGATTGACACCAAAAGTATTTCATGAGCATATTGCTTGTATGGGTGTCAAATCAGTTAAGGATTATGAATTTTAGTAGGAGTTTGTATTATACAATTATGTATTGTCCATTACATTCAGTAATTCAGTTTAAGGTTATATCTGCAGATATTCAGTCTTAAAGTTTTTTGTACTCTTAAGGTTTATGGTTGATCTCAATAAAGAGAACCAGTTGGAAATAGACATACTATTTCAGACCACACTTTATGTTATTTCCATGCTACATACCTATACTTGATCCATGTCGTTGGTTATATTGATATACGTGATCTATGTTGGTTCTAGTTACGAATGAGTAACGAAGAGCTCTTAGTTCCTATGTTGGTATGATTGATGGACCGGATTGTTCATGACAATTTTATTGTGATAGCAATTTTTGAGCTCCTAAGGTTATTTTGTAACATATAATGCTAAGGTTTGTACATATGTTTGTGTATCTCGTCCAAGTGGGAGATTGTAAGATATATGGACTTATATCTTCATACATATGAACAATATATGGATAAAGTATATGTTATGTGCTATCTTTTGGTTTGGCCTAATTTTGTGGTCTTATGGACATTATGTTAAGGGGGCCAATGTGTTGTCATATAAAGTGTAGGACTAATGTGTAGATACCCAAAAGGGTAACCTTAGTTAATGATGGACTAACTAAGGTTACATATATGTAACCATGGTTACATGCTTGTGACTCTTGAGTTATGTAACTCTTGTGACTCTTGGGTTATGTAACTCTTTTGTTATAAAGTGGGGGTTATGGTTCCCACATTATTGCAAGACAAACTTTTCTTCCTCCCATTGAATCAAGAGCAAAAACTCCATTGTTGTCTTGTAAATTCTTGTGGAAAACCATATACCAACTTTGGTAATTGTCATATTATTATTATTGTGAAACCATTCAAATATTGTTTAAGTCTTGTGAGGTATTATTGTGGTGACATAAACTTCAAGAAATCTTGAAGAAAGGATCAAGGTGTTCACAAGGACATTTGGACAATCATCAAAGGAGGTTCAACAATTTCCACTTATGGATTCAGGTTAGCTTCCGCTCATGTAGTTGTAATTCCGAATTATTTGATATGAAGAATATTGTATTTTAATTGGAATCATAATCCTAACATGTTTCACTCAATTTGAGTATCAGGGTGCACCACGAGCTGTCAGTCTGATACATGCACTTTCAGGGGTCTATCAGAATGAACTCTGGACGTCTACTGGCCTCATGTTTGTGATCCATGTACTAATAATAGTATCTTTAGACTCTCACACACTTTAGTTTGCACCCAAGAAATTTTACTTTTCTGCAATATAGTAACTAGTCTATTATGATTTACAGTAGGAATATCCAGATTGCGCTTGGTATTCTTCTCCTAGGGGTTGGCATTGCAAAAGTGACTGATCTTCAGCTCAATTTCCTCGGTTCTGTTTTGTCTCTACTTGCAATTGTGACAACTTGCATTGCTCAGATTGTATCCTCAGCTGAAGGGCCAGTCAGTTCTTTTCAGTTTCTTATATCACAGTGACCCCAAACCCACTCCCAACAGATCCTTGTCCCTTGGCAGCCTAGACAATTTTTTTTAAGGACACAAGATTAAATTTTCTTCGAAGGAGGTTTCTTTTATATATGTTCTGAAAATGTTATTGCTTATAGTTCTCGACTATTAACTTCTCTTGCTTGAAATCCTTAACCTGTCTACTCAGATGACCAATACTATCCAGAAGAAATTCAAGGTTTCTTCAACCCAGCTCCTATATCAGTCTTGTCCCTATCAAGCATTAACATTGTTTATTGTAGGACCATTTCAAGATGGGCTTTTGACAAATCAAAATGTGTTTGCTTTCAAATATACACCAAACGTGCTGGTAAGGATCAAAATTGGTTTTATGCGTTTATGCTAGGTATTTGCAGGCCTTCATTGTCCTATCCTGTCTAATATCAGTTTCTGTGAACTTTAGCACTTTTCTTGTAATTGGCAAGACATCTCCAATTCTCCAGTTACCTATCAGGTCCTTGGACATCTGAAAACATGTCTAGTTTTGGTTTTTGGGTATGTTCTCCTTCGTGATCCCTTCAGTTGGCGAAACATTCTGGGTATCTTCATTGCCGTGGTTGGAATGGTTGTATATTCTTATTATTGTTCTGTTGAGAGCCAGCAGAAGTTTACAGAGGCTGCATCCCAGCTATCCCAGGTGTTCTACGTACCTTCTTTAGTATTTCTCATAATCCTTGGTGTTCTTTCAGCATAGACAACAGGGAAGCACAATCTATGATACTAGGGTCACTACTATATCGTGTGTTCTCTTTTTGATAAGTATTTTACAGTATGCTAACCAATTCTAGCTGATGTCTGTAATTGAAGGTGAAGGAAATGGAATCTGATCCCCTACTAAATGTTGAAAAAGGCAACGGCATTTTAGCTGATAGTGTTATTGCAAAGGCCCCAGGGTGGAATTCTAACAAGGACTTCTTTGCATAACAAAGTTTAGATGGCTGTCAATTGGTTAGCCCTTGATTAGAGTACAGACGGGAGTTCCAGCAGATTCAAGTTCCAATGAAGAAGCTATAGCTGCAAGAACATCCAATCATCACATAATTTGTGTTACATTTGAAAAAGATATAGCTCTCTGTTTTTCAGTTGGTAGAGTTGTCAAATAGCAGTTCGGTGATGAGTGTTATGAGTTCGGTTTAGTATATTTTTACTTTTTTTGGGAATTATGTATAGTATAACTATTGTAAGTTATATTAATACTTTGTAATAATTGAATGAATACGAGTAAGATGAGAAAAAATTGCACTTATTGCAAGTGCTACTTTATTTCTTAATTTCAAATTGAAAAAGTAGAAAATGAAATGTTTACATTTTTTCTAACAAGTAAACTAGTAAAGTAATAATTTCAAATGTTTTGCATCGCCCTAGCAAGTTCATCATAATCAAAATGAAACGATTGACCTTCTTCTGGCGTGTTAAATTTGGATGGGTTTCTATGTGTTAATATATCTTCAAGTTCCTCGTCTTCTGGGCTATCAACATCTTCCTTTCCTTGATTTATTCGTTCCGATCTGATCCAATTTCTGAAACATACTAAAACTTCCAAAGCATTGCTTCCCAATGAGTGGCGGGTGTCTCCAAGTTGTTGTCTTGCTTGGCTAAATGCACTCTCCGATGCAACAGTAGAAATTGGCACATTCAGCACGTCCCGAGCCATAGCGAATAGAACATGAAATTGCTTTCCACTTTCATGCCACCATCCCAACGGTGAAAATTCCTTTGTGCGAGGCTCCTTTTGCTTCTGCAAGTAGAATTGAAGTTCATTGTCTTTGTTTTTGTTTTACTGTTGTTTTTCCTTTTATCCTATGCGCCGAGGGTCGATTGGAAACAGCCTCTCTGCCCTTTCGGGTAGGGGTAAGGCTCGTCTACATATTACCCTCCCCAGACCCCACATGGTGGGAGTATACTGGGTAGTTGTTGTTGTTGTTGTAAGTAGAATTGAAGTTCATCAATATTCCTGCTACTGGTTTGAGTGTTAGAAAATGTAAAAAAATATTAAAATTATCAAGGCCTTCTTCATCATCCACAATAGCAGAACTGCTACATTGCATAGCGGGATTAACATGCCAGAAGCACGAGCAATATTATCACATTCATTTGCATAGTAATTATATAGTTGTTGTAAATATTCATTTAGCTTGTTCATAATAACATATAAATTTGGGGTTTCAATTTCTTCAATCTCCATATAAGTATATAAAGCATTCACTAATTGGTGACAATCAGACATTTTAATAGAATGATTTAAAACTGCACCAATTAAGTAAATCGGAGGAATTGGAAAGAAATATTTTTTTGAATTTTGCTTGCAGTTTTTCAACAACATCCTTATATTTTTCTTTCTTCTTAAATTCAGATAGTAGAAAAGAAATTTCAGCTATATGTACTAAGCCATAGTAACAGTGGGGTAATATGCGCCAGAAAACACAACAGTAGCAGTATAAAATTTATGTAAAACTTTAACAACATCATTAATGACCTCCCAAGTATCACTGGTTAACATACGCCTAGGATCAGTATATAGCAATTTCAACTATTGGAAATCTATATTTGTAGCAACATTTTAAAAATATATATGTATAATTCCATCTAGTAACAATTTTGTCTGGCATGAATCTAGGTTTAAGGTTATACTGGATACACTTAGTCTTATATTCTTTTATTCTTAGTTATAACAAGTGCACCTAGGCCTTTTGCTGCCGGGGGAATGGATGTCATCAGTCAAATCGAGCCTACTGCTTCAAATGGGCACAAGTTCATTTTAGTGGCCATCGACTACTTCTAGGTAGAGGCTTCATCCTACAAAGTTATAACTAAGAACGTCGTCACAAACTTTGTCAAATATCGTATTGTTTGTCGATTCGAATTCTCGAATCCATTATCACCGATAATGCTGCCAATCTCAATAGTGATATGATGAAAGTTATGTGTGAAATTTTCAAAATCAAACACAAGAACTCCACAACCTATATACCTCAGATGAATGGAGCCATAGAAGCTTCCATCGAGAATATCAAGAAAATACTAAGAAGGATGGTAGAAAACCACAAACAATGGCACGAGAAGTTACCTTTTTTTCCTGTTGGGATACTGCACTACAGTCCGCACATTAACTAAGGCAATGCCCTACTTACTGGTTTATGGTACCGAAGTTGTCATCCCAACCGAGGTAGAGATTCCTTCTTTAAGGATCATACAAGACGTCGAACTCAGTAATGTAGAATAGATAAGGAGTCCCTATGAACAATTAGCCCTTATGGATGAAAAAATAATGAATGCAGTATGTCACAGTCAGATTTATTAGAGCACAATGTTCAAGGCTTTCAGCAAAAGGGTCAAACCAAGACAGTTTGCGTCGGGACAACTAGTGCTGAAGAAGATCTTTTTGCATCAAGATGAAGCCAAAGGGAAATTCTCTCCCAACTAGCAAGGTCCCTACATGGTTCACAGGGTACTAATGAGAGGAGCACTTATACTTGTAGAAATGGACGGAGAAGTATGGCCAAAACCAATAAATTCGAAAAACAATCAAGAGATATTATGTTTATACTATTTACATTTTCTTCATTTGATATAATTGAACTATGCCTGACCTGGTTACCATTTAAGACGGGATACGTAGGCAGTCCTATGGGTTCGCTCATGTCATAATAAAATTTTTATCCCCCCCCCCCTCCATAACCAAAAAATGTGACAGAATTTTGTGGAGGACCCTTAGAATTCCGTAGCAAGTCCAACTGATGCCATCACATGCCAGAAAGTCAGAAATTGGCTAAGAAACTATGACATAATTTCGAGAAGGATTCTCAAAATTACGAAGATGGTTCAATGAGTTTCATCACTCACAAACGACCGAAGGAATATTTACTAAACTGAGTCAGAATTTTGAGGAGGACGCTAAAAATTCTAATGCAAGAAAGTTAGAATATATGTGAAATGTGTTACAATCAATTCATCTAAACTACTTAATATTTCACTATAATTCTTGAAGTAACTCTATTTTCATCAATAATTGCATATTTTTGAAAACTCTCTTTCTGTAACAGTCAGGTGTTACCGAGGGAAGCTCAAATGAGGACTCCAAAATGGAGCGGAGCAAAGCCAACAGATAAAGGCACGAACAAACCTCCCCTTACAAAAATTATGATTTCTCGCGCATTCACATTTGACATAATAGTAGAGTTCACAAATATATACACACAACAAACTATCAATCGGGCCACCAGACACCGAATATATCTCCAGCTAAGAAATATTCTACTCTTATTTGCTACATGTTATTTGCATTGAACTAAGCCATGTCCTGCATCTTGCATGAGACTAAGCTCTGCCTCTATCTGTGTGAGGCTTTGCCCTCCCTCTATTTTGCATAAGGCTAAGCTCTGCCTTTTATTTGCATGGGACTAAGCCCTATCCCAAATCTTGCATGAGGATAAGCCTTGACTCTATTTTGCATAAGGCTAAGCACTGCCTTCCATTTGCATGGGACTAAGCCCTGTTCCGAATCTTGCATAATGCTAATCCCTGCCTCCATATCTGCATAAGGCTAAGCTCTGCCTTCAATCTGCATGGGACTAAGCCATGTCTCGAGTCTTGCACGAGGCTACGCACTATCTCCATCTGTATGAGGCTAATTCCTACCTCCATATATGTATAAGGCTAAGCTTTACCTTCTATCTGTATGGGACTAAACCATTTCCTGCATCTTGCATAAGGCTAAGCCCTGCTCCATATCTGCATAAGGCTAAGTTCTGCCTTCCATCTATATGGGACTAAGCCCAGTCTTGCATCTTGCATGCTAAACCTTGCCTCCATTTTGCATAAGGCTAATCACTGCCTTCTGTTTGCATGATTCTAAGCCGTGTCCCAAACTTGCATGAGGTTAAGCCCTACGTTCATTTTGCATATGGCTAAGCACTGCCTTATCTTTTTATGAGACAAAGACATGTCTCCATCTACATGAGGCTAAGCCTTGCCTCCATATCGGCATAAGGTTAAACACTGACTTCTCATAGGACTAAGCATTCTCCTTCCTTGCATAAATCTATTCCGGCACTATTTATTTGCTCCTCTTTCGGGCTAAGCTCCGCCCTCAACCTCACAAGACTAAGCCTTGTCTTGTTGATTTCAGTATCATATAATTGCATCTCATTGGCAAAAACATCACCAACTTGTCCAAAGGCATCATTGTCTAAAGGCATCGTCTTCGTAGCCGGAAGACACCATGTTATGGCCCGTGGATCTCTAAAATTTGCATATCATTATTCAAAAGAATCATGGTTCAGAGGCACCAACCGCGTGCCCCGAGAATATCATTTTCATGGCGTGTGAATCTCCTATCTCTCAAGTTATGGCCCAGGACATTGTAGTCTAAGTACATCATCCGGACCGTCCAAAGAAAATCTTTCGTGGTCCAAAGGGAATTTGCATCATCTGTATATTCGCATGCATTGTGTTTTAAGTTTTGCAGGTAATCCAGGAGGTAACCTTTCGCCAAATAGGAGTATCCTTTGCTCCATTTTCTGCTCATGATATTTTCACTTTTCCATTCATGACTGATTCCTATTAATCACCCACATACTATGCGGTATCCGGATATCTGCCCTACAATACTTTCGTTACACTCTAGACCCATAATTATAACTCCATCTGACATTACCCTTCACAAAAAAGTACCTTTTTGATGAAACTAGCTAACATTCATATAACAACTTCATCAGCTTCATTCACCTGTGGGTCCAAAACTACACATAGTCTGATTCCTATGAAACTAGAGATACGTAGGTAGCTCAAGGACTAGAGTCCGGCCTCTATTTTTCTTAAATATCCCAATCTGTCAAAATTGGCCATAAGTTCTTTACTCAAAAATTCTTTCATCCTTCTCAGGTAAAGAGGGGCAGCTGTTGATACCCAATTTTTGTCTATAATATTATTAAAATGCATATATACCAAATGCATTAACATCAACGAATAGTTTTCATAATTTTTGCATTTTAAAAAGATTTTAATTAATTTATTCAGACATTTTTATTTATATAAACAATCACTAATTGCATCACAAATAGTTTTATAATAATTATTTTTTATTTGTAATAAGTTTTGGTTATTTCACAAATAGCCACATTTGTATTTTTGGGGTTATAACTGCAATCACTTTGCAATTAAAGTCCATGCATGCATTATTATATTATTTTACCAGAAATAGCCTTTTATTGTTTTAAAATATTAAGAAATTATATTACAATATTAAGAAATTATTTTTAGGCATGATTTTTTTAATAATTTATTAACTGTTTTTAAAAAATTATTGTAGCAATTAGATGGGTATTTAACAAATAACCCCCTTTATTTTAGACCTAGCCTAATTAAATGGCCCGATTTCAACTCCAAATCCTTAACCCACTAAGACCAGGCCCAAATCGAATTAAAAACCAACCCTAAACCTTTCAATCATGACCATTGATCACAGAGATCAACAGCCACCATCACTTCTTACCAAATTTAACCAAATAACCCCCCCTCCAAACCTAATTCTTTTTTATCAAAAAACCGCCCTTGAATTCCTAATGCTTTCCGTCTCTCTGAGACCTAACCCTAACTACTACAACCCAAAATCAGCCCTAATCTCTTTGATTCCTATTTGATCCATGAATTTCCATGATCGTTTGAGGCTCCTACTGATCTTCTACATCTCCTAGTTGCTTGTTCTTATGATTTCTTGGAAAAATCTTGAAGAAATCTAACCAAATCTTGTTCAAGACTTTCTAAGAGTACATCTATGGTTGTGAATGTTACTATTCCGATGCTTTTACGGCTCCAAATCTCTTGTTTGAGACTGTATTCTCTTTACCCTTTAATTCTTTCTTCAAAACCCTCATTTCAAACAAGAATTCATCCAGATCTTTGGAGATCTTGAAAGTTTCTGAGTTTGTCATCAATTTTTCTTTAAAGAGTTTCTTGTTTCTTCACTATTAGCGGTTTCTGGCGTTATGTTATCTTAGGTTTAATCTCGTTATCATCTGATGTTCGATCCTCTGTGTGTTTGAAGTGTTTTCAAATTCTCATAGTAGTTCTTTAATATTATTTTAATTTTCTACTATTAACCAATTTTTAGTGCTACACTACTTTAGGTTTTTTATTTCTCTAATTTCTATTGTTTGAATCTCTGTATGTTTGAAATGCTTCCCATCTCCATGGCTATTTCTTTGAGGTTCTCCTAATCTTCGTGCCACTAATCAACCCTAAGTATTTTTTAATTATCTAGGATTTTTTCTTCCGTTTTACAAAAGGTTTACTGAAGTTTTATGTTTCATTTGATCTTTTTCGCATGGTTATGTTCCTGGTCTAATTGTTTGACTATTCAGTGTTCGATTTCAATCTTTTGTTCGTTATTTGAATAACCTAATTATCTAGGGTTTCCTTTGTTCACAATACTAATTTACTTATATCTGATTATTTTCATTAATCCTGAGTTCTTAATTGACATCTCTTGTCTATCTATGGGTTGATTGACCCCTTGATCGGTCTCTAATTACCCGTGTTGCCTTATTTGTGAAACTGATTACTTGATTTAAGGTTTCTAACCCTAATTGACCGGTAAATCTACTCCTTTCCTTATTTGAAGTTTCATTAGAGTTATTTACGGTATAATTTCCTAATTTTCTGTCCCCAATCAAGCTTGATTGATTATTTGATTAATCCCTTACATTATTTTGCAATTTCAATTTGCCATGCCTTACTTACCTATAAATATATATATGCATTCTTATTCTATTTTAGGGACGGGCAATAATTTACACACACACAAATTTTTCCTGTTATCTCTCTCTGCTACTTTGTGATCACTGCTCGACTAATCGGCTGAAGGCCAAGGCTATGCTGTTGAATCTTTTCTACTGTACCTTCTGTTTCTACTTCCTTAATTGGTATGCCTCTACCATTATCATTCAATTAATTTGTGTCTTTATTAGTATCTGTGTGTTTATCAGCATGCCACTCTGCTTAAATCTCTGTTTTTATCAGCATACTTACTTCTGGTCAACCCATATGTTGGTTAATATGACTACTTTTGTCCAATCAATGTGGCTACTTCTGCTCAAAACTATGTATTCAGTAGCATGTCTAACTATATGTTTCTACCATGACTATTAATGTTCCATCTATGTGTTTATGTCTACTCTTGTCCAATACATGTGTTTACATCAATAACATGTTGGCTTTTGTTTGTAATTAGATCTACCGGTTCTGCTTTCAGCAAGTTTGCCTGTTTACTTATGCCTAAAGTTAGATTCATGTCTTGTTTACTTCCCTACTAGCATGATCTCCTATTTGGGTATCTAGCTCCCCAATCCCTATCACCCTTTACATGTGGTTGTTTGGTCCTTAACATGCCTTATTTCTGTGTTTGGCCACTTAGTGACAACCAATACACTAAGTTATTTGTTTCTAAATACTATTTGCTGAAACATTTGCCTAAGTTTTAAGAATGACCCAGTTTGCTTCTTATTTCCTAAAAAGTCTAAAACCTTTTTCTCAAAACTACTCTTGTAAAGCATTATCCACTTCAATTCCTATAACACTTAGGCTCATGCCCTCTAGTGTGAGTATTGCTTTGGAGTCCATGTGGCTCCTCTGACCTTTAACACACTGGGGCTGGTTACTCCACGCCCCACAAGTTGATGATTTGTAAGGAGACCTTGGTATGAGCACTGCCCTCTGTCCCTGAGGCCCTTGGAAATTTTGACACATTAGGTTACCCCTCTTAGACTATGAGATGTGGCCCTTAAGACTGTTTGAAGGCCTGGTTCCCCAGGTTTTGCTTTAGGCCTATCAAGGCTCCCAATAGTATATACCGTTATCATTCCTATAATTTAGTTTTGCATTTTTTTGTTTGTTTGTAATATTAATTACTTTGTAAAAAGATATTGGAGAAATTAATAAACAAGGAGGGATAATTATATACATTTTTGTGAAATGGATAGATATCATGCCTATAGGATTTAAAATCAGTGTTTACAACCTAGAAGATATGCCTATAGGGCATCACAATGTTCATCACTTGTGTGCATTCTAGATATCATGATTATAGGGTTCAAATCCACTTCTACAATCAGAAATCATATTGTTGTGTTGTTTGACTATTTGCATGCATTCCAGATATCATGCCTGTAAGTATAAAGTTAATTTCTTCATATAGGAGTCATTCTAAATAGGTTCAACATATTTAGCACTTAGAAACCATTCTTGTAGGGACTTAAACCAATATTACTTCTGGACACTATGTTTGTGAGTTTAAAATCAATCCTCGTATGCCAATCAGGTTTTAAATTACTGTTTTGTCGAAAGTCAGTCCTCACATCTAGATAGCATGCCCATAGGCTCTAATAAACACAAACTACTTGTTTAAAGTGGTTTTACTAGTTATTGCACTTCTGATTGATGACTAGATATAATGTCCATAGGATATCATTGATACACACCAAGGCAAGCCTGTAGGGAGATTAAATCATGTAAACTGTAAAACTATGCTTTCGATTAACTATCCAGATTCAAGAACCTCCTCTAAAATCAGTAGGCAAACTGATTAGGTATTGGTTCTCACTTTAATAAAGCTTTGCATTTGTTCTGATTTGTGTTCACCTAGATATCCTGTCATTATGACTATTTTCAAATGTCTAAAACGCTCTATCTGAGACGTGCATTTGTTTGTTCTATTTGTGGAGGTAAAATGTGAGCCCTCTTAATTGTTCTTTACTTGACAGTCCTAATTGTTTTGTTTGTTACCTAGAGTTTTCTCTTTTTAATTAGGAGAGTCTAGATCCACCATAACTAGAAGTCCTAAAATACCTTCTGGACTAAATAAGTAAAGGGACGGGCAGTGCATTCATAAGATATATCTTAAAATATTTAGAACGCTTTAGGCTATTACTAAGGGAAGGGATTGGATAGTAAAAGATATGATGAATTGTGCACCAATGCCACTCCGAGCCCCTCTAATTGAGGAAGGTTTATCGGGTATTGTACAGATATGATCCTGTTGGCTAACAAATCTAGGAATTCACTCGCTTTATTTACATATGTGTGCTTAGATTGCCTATCTGTTAAAATTCCTTTATTTACATATGTGCGCTTAGATTGCCTATCTGTTAAACTTACTTTGTTTACATATGTGCGCTTAAATTTCCTATCTGTTAAACTTCCCTTACTTTCATATATGTGTGCTTAGAATGCCTATATGTTAAGTGACTAATTCACATCATTGAGTTCGGCCAGGATCCACTGCTGTGGACTGCGAGAGATGCCTAACACCTTTGTCTCAAGGTTATTTTGAACCCTTACCCTAATCTCTATTAATGCAAACTAGTTATATGAGTTAATTTCCCTAGGTCCCTTAACGCACCTTAATCCGTTAGGTGGCGATTCTTCAAATTCAAATAGCCAATTCTCAAAAGAAAATGAGTTGTTACCAATTAATGTCAAAACTCGGACTCCGCGAGGAAAAAGTGGCACAAAAAATATTATTAAAAGTATAAATCTAATACATCATTCTGCTAAATGTGAGTCTTTTATTTATTTATTAATGAGTGTGGCTTGACTGATAAATCAATGCGCTTTAATTTTTTAATTTTTATTAAACATATTTCATTAAGCATGATTAAGAATGTGGACTTGAGATTTTATCACGGTAATGTTGTTGATAAATTTAATAATGCTACATATATATCTTGAAAGTTAATATCCAGAAAAAAAACTAAATGTACAAATATATTACATAAATAGGAGAATTTATAACGTTGTCATAATAGACTTTTCAGGTGAAAGGTTTGTAAAATATGGTCAAAGCGATTATTGTGATAACTAGAGCATATTAAAATATCTTTTTGTATAACAAAAGAAAAAAAGTGACTTATGAGTAATAAATACAAATTTGAATGATTATTACGTAAAAAGAAAGAAAAGTGACTTTTGAATAATGAACAAAAAGTTGAATGACTTCCCATGAAATTTGAAGTTTAGTTAAACATTTAAAGGTTTACTTCAATTATGGGGTAAGTTTTATATTTTCTCTAATTTTTCAAACGTCCATTGAATTTCAGTAACACATGAATGATCTTAAAACTTCTATAATTTCACTATATGTTACTTCTATTCTATATTCTTTTAGAAATTAGAGTTTGTTTATGGGTTTTTACACAATATTATATAGCATTTCCTATTTATGATTACATATACTAGAACCAGGTTTTGAGACTGGTAATTTGCGATACACATTGAGCCGAGTAGGAGTATGCTATTGGAGACTTTATAGTAAGTTACTATGTTTGGATCCGATCCACAACAAATAGAGTCCTATTCTCTACTCATTCATATCTATCTATGTATTTTATTCCTAAACAGAGATTCTTATTTTAATGAGATTATTTAGTCAATTAGATGCTTGTGATATAGTGACACCGGATTTTGGGAATTATAGATGGGTGTGGTCATATTTAGACCTTGTCAACGATTATGTAATTATGATGTTGAATTAAGATTTATTCCGAGTTAAATGGTTAAACAATTGAATTCTTTTGTTGCTGTTAAGTGTTGGCTTGCCTTGCGAGCGGGTTAGGCGTCATTACAGCCTTTGGTAAAATTTGAATCGTGATAAGGTTATATCAGAGCTCTAGGTTTAAGGGTCTCACTAATCACGAGCATGCCTAATAGAGTCTTTGTAGATTGATACAATAATGTCAGTATCTATCTGTGAGAGATTATATGGCTTTAGGAACTTTCACTTTCTTGATTTCTTATCGTGCGACTTTATTTCGTCTTGAAGCCTATATCTTTAGCTTCTTCCTATTAAATTGTATGCAATGTTGAGTTCTCAATATCAGTTTTCAATCAATGAGTGTGGTGATGCTATCGAGGTGGCGCCTGATGTTTTTCCCTTGTGCTATGAGGGCATATTACTATTGTCCTCTATGGAGGAGTTTCCATCTATTGTAGCCCTAGTATTGGTATTGACCACGGGTACGAGGTCTTACGTAGTATATTGTGATATTTCACGTATTGGTCTCCTGCAATGTTGATGAAGAATGGTAGGGTGATTGTTTGTATCTCACGGTAGTTGGAACCTTATAAGTATGGATTATTTGGTTCATGGTTTGGCTTTCGACATTTGTTCTAGCAGAGGAGAGACATTAGGCTACGGACTTTGGCTTATAAACAAGTGATATTGGATATTTTTTATCCTAGTAGAGTTCTCTCTTGTGTGGTTGACTGGTCATTCTTGTTTGAGCACATGAGAGCTCGTCGGTATGATAACCCTCATTTGCTTGTCCTTAGGGATACAGTGTTACATAGTGGTGCTAAGGAGCCGGTCCTCGATGATGACGTTGTACTGTACCTTTCAGGTCATATTTATGTTTGTGATGCTGATGGTTTGAGGGAGTTGATCACTAAGGAGATTATTAGAAGGTAATATTTTATTCATTTGAGTAGTAAGAGGATGTATCATTGTTTGAAGCAGTATTATAGGTTTTGGAGGTAGGATTTCCACAAAAGTTGAGGATGTTTGATGTTATTTGGGTCAATGTGGACAAATGACTAAGTATGTGAATTTCATTTTGGTGATGACTTCTTACACTTTGAGAGTTCAAATTTGACGAGAAGGGTTTGCTTGAGCTACTAAGTGTTGCTCCTCGATATTCTGCGAAAGCGGGTTTCGACGTGTGAAAACTCTTTTTAATGGAAATTAAAAGAGAAGAGATGCTAGTTAACGATTTTTAAGATGAGTTAGGCACCTATTTGCAAATACCTCTGTTTGACAAGTCAACGTCACTAAAGATCATGTAAGGCTAAAATTACCTTGAAGAAAAGGTATTTGGTACTCTTTGAGGTCCATAATGGTGGGTCCCGGTTGAAGGTTATGCTATGTGGGTTATATGATTAAGATAGGTGACCATATATGTGAGGAAAGATACCCGTGATGACTTTTTTAGGCATGCATCTTAGGCAGGTAATAGTATCATGTAGGCAGGATTTCTAATATTTGACAACTAAAATTATAACTTTATACTTATAGGCAGGTTATTTAAGTGATACAGTATAGAAAAGGTAAAGAAGTAACAAAATAATTGATTGTTTGAGTAAAATCCTATAGTTATGATATCTAGATGGGCAGTATGCTAAATGCAATAGAAGCGATTGACCAATTGATTAGTCCGAATACTATAGTCATGGTGCCTAGATTAACTAATCATATGTTATTACATCATATAGGCATGTTATCTAAATGCACAGTAGTAACATAGAAATGAAAATAACAAATACTTGGACTACTGCGTTTGAGCAGTGTACAAGTGAGGTGTGCATGATTCTTATATGCATGATTTATATTAGTGTGCAACACACTAAAAAAATAATAAATATGTCATGCTGAACGGAATAGCAGATATAACACATAGACCCTATATGCATGTTTCCTATACTTTTATGCCAGCATTAAAATATCCCAGACCCTTTTTCATTAATTTCTTATTATTTGTTATTAAAAATTATTACATGCCCAAATGAAATAGTGCAAACCCAAATATGAGTAGTTATAGAATGAAACAACTACAAACCCAATAGAACAAATACATGCCTAATACATAACAACCGAGGGATGTCCCCATGCCTTAAATGGTCTTAATATTCTCACAACAGCAAAACCATACACTGACTTACCATAGTAACCTGAGTTCCATGCTCAAACCCAACATGCATGGCCTAACACTAGGCCTAACGAATAACTACTTACCCAAACACATGCCAAATTTAGCCATATAGATAACTAAATACTCATAGAATTAATTAAACAACTTAAAAACTTGGTTCTTAAAGCTATAGCTAACAACAGTTCTAGCTAAGGCAAATAAACAGGATCAAACTGATTTGAAAGGCACATATAAGACAAGTTTTATGCTTGTAATTCCAGAAACAAAGTTCAAGAGTGATAAGATTAACCACCATAGGATAGTAAACCATTTGAAAGAGTTTCAAAATGAAGCATGATTCAAAATCAACCTAGAGAACCTTAGATGAAGGTCTAATAGAATCAGAAAACAAACAAGCAAAGCACAATCATCGCATGAAAGTATCCACCAAAAAAATCCCAATGAAATGAACAACGTAACAGAACAAACTCATGATCAATCAATTTCTTAATGGAGCAGGGGAAAATTTTTAGCATGCTGAACATTAGTCATAATATAAGAGACATATCAATTATTAGAAGCAACATAGGCTAGTATTGAACCTACTATTAGTTGGCCATATATAAGAGGAGAGGCTAGTTATGAAATTTACTCTAGAGGTCACAAATAGCATTAGGACACAAATAGCATTAGGACATGGTCATAACTAACAGTACAAACCCAGAAAGAAAGCACGTTAGGCATGAATGACTCAACATGAATTAGAATACTTTCTAAGCATGAGTTAGTTATCATAATAGTGAAGAATAAAGTAGAGAGGCAAACTCAAGACTAATAGTTAATATCAATAAATAGACAGTAAAATATGTTACATAGTCATAATTTAGGCAAGCTCATATGCTAAAGGTATAGAAACATAAAAAGTTCTCATATCAAACAAGGTAGCATAGTAGAATGTTATTTCATTGAAGCTTTAGATACGTGTACACAAAGCACAAGGTATAAATGAAGAAGGATGAAATTTCTATGTCCAAAGAGACTTACTAATTGCAAACTAATCAAACAAGCAAAAATAAGAAGAACACTTCATAAATACTCCAAATGTCAATAGCACAAAGAGATAAAGAATCCCAAAATCCAATGCGTCACAGTTCCCAAAGGTTTCAAGTGAACCTCGGGCAGTGCTCGCACTGAAGAAAAGAACACAATCAAATTCTAATGGCCTTGACTTTCAGCCGGACGAGGTCTCAAGTTTAGAACAATAGAATAAGTGAGGGTGTGAGAGTATTTTCAGTGACTAAGGTCTGTGAATTTGGGGAAGGGTTTATATAGTAGTCGAAATCAAACATCTAAACAAGGAAACATAATAAATCAAACATAAATAAGGATGGACGAACATGCATAATCAATTAAGAGCGAAATTAGAAAAAAATCAAGCAAATCCTAATTTGACCAAAATAAAATATTGGTCGAGCATCTTGGTAAATCGGACCCATATAACCTTGCTATGATGCATATACACAAAATATCATCCAAATATCAAAGGGTGAATCCAATTTCCTTGATTTGGAGACTGGTATTTGCTAAAAGTGGGGAAAATACTAAGTAATACCATATTCTTGTAAGTAAAAATGAGGTAAATCATAAAAAGTAAGAGAATCACATAAGGAATCCATGCTTTGATCGGATTCAAAGAAGATTTGGGGAGGTGGCTAGGATTAATGAAGTGAGGGGACGGTTTGAGTGAGTATAAAGGTGGTTGTTGAGGAGAAATGGGTTTGGGGTTTGGTAAATTAAAGGGTGGGGAGATCACAGACCGTTGATTTTGAAAGATCAATAACCAAGATTAAAGAATAAGCGAGGCAGTTCGTCTAACGGGTCGAGACCGAGTATAGATAAGGGTTCGTTTGGTCTTAGGCTAGGAGCTGTTGGGATAATGGTTTGGGCTAGCATTGATCCGAAATTATCCTTGTATTGGGCTGGATTTTAAATACAAGAAATTAAGAATAAATAATTCAATAAAATAGCAAAATAAATATAAAAATACTATTTCTGCAAATTAATATGTTAAAATAATAGATGAAGGTTATGAAAATATAAAAAAATTATTTTGACCCTGAATAAAATGACAAAATACAATTACATATAAAGTATGGGTTATTATTGCAAAAAATGCATAAATAGTTCAAAAATGAAGATGTAATTTTTATAAAATGAATTCAATGGTAGAAATAATATATGTAATTGTAAACAATAAATTTGGATGATTAAGTCATTATAAAAATAATTTGAAGGAGTATTTAACAAATATTTCAATAATTTAAATGCAAGAAAATCAATTTTAAAACTTTACAAATTATGAAAAATTACAGAAAGTACTTATATGACATGTAAATTTGTAGTGATGTAGAATAATATTTTGAAAGTACATAGGATATTTATAAAAATATGAGGGCAAAATTGAGTATCAATAGCTACCCCTCTTTACCCCAGAATGATGAAAGAGTTGCCGAGTAAAGAAAATAATGACCAATTTTTTCTAAAATGAAAGGGGGATGATGTTTTTTTACAAAATAGGGGTTGAACCCTGGTTCTTGAGTTGTCTACATATCCCCGGTGTTACGGAAATCAAGCCGTGCATAGTTCTGGATCCAACAACAAATGAAACTGATGGAGTTGTTATAAGAGTGGTCATGTGTTTCGAAAAGGAACTTTTGGATATGATAGTGTCATGAGTAACACATAATTTTAGGTGGAGATACGAATTTGAATTTGAACGTTATAGATGTATAAGGCAAATATTTGAGCCGTTACGGGACAAAGGGTAATCAATTGCCAATCATCGATTGCGTTCAAGATAATCGAAGGATGTGAACATTGTGAACGAAAAGCGGAGTGAGAATTGCTCCTATTTGTAGGAGGGTTACCTTCCGAATTACCTGCAAAAATTAAAACACGATACATGCGAATATACGGGGTTATTGCAGAAATTTATACATGATGAAAATTTCCTTTGAACCATGAGAATTGTCTTTGGACGATGAGGATTATGTCCTTAGATCATAATGTCCTGGGCTATGAAACATGTGATAAGGGATTCGTAGGCCCTGAGATGGTATCTTCAAGCCATGAGGATGGGTCCTTTGGACTACGACACCTTTGAATAATGATATGCACCTTTGAAAGATCCCCAGGCCATGGAATGGTGTCTTTAGGCTATGAGGATGGTGCCTTAGGACCATGACGCCTTTCGACAGTGTGGTGATGTTTTAGCCCATGAAATGCAAAGACGTGGAGTTATTGATTATTTTATAGAGGGAACGGGTAATTTTTAGTCGTATGAGAGAATGAGAGAAGATAAGCCTTATTCGTGTATGAGATAAGGGCACTGCTTAGCCCCATACGAAGAAAGGAAACATTTAGACGTATGCAATGATAGAGCCAATGCTTAGTCTCATATAATAATAGAGACGACGCTTAGTCTCATGCAATAAAATTAGGTCAGTACTTATCCTTATGCAAAGAAGGTAGTGTTTAGCCTTATGTAATGATGGAGGCAATGCATAGCTTCATGCAATAATGGAGACAATGCGTAGTCTCATGCAAGAAAAGGTAGCGGTTAGCCTTATACAATGATGGAGGCAGTGCTTAGCCTCATTCAGAGAATGGAGACAATGCTTAGTCTCATACAAGGAAAGGCAATACTTAGCCTTATGAAGTGACGGAGGCATTGCTTATCCTATTGCAGAAAATAGAGACAATGTTTAGTCTCATTTAGGGAAAAGCAGTGCTTAACCTTACACAATGATGAAGCCACTGCTTAGGCTCATGCAGAGAATGGATACAATGCTTAGTCTCATGCAGCGAGAAGTAGTGCTTAGCCTTATATAGGAGAGCAATAATTAAATGTGAGACAAAAAAGTGATTCTTAGCTTGACGCGTTTGTGTTTGGTAGCTTTTGCCGGTGTGAAGATATTGATCTCATTTTATGCATATATTTGCGGGCGTGTTTGTTGTGTCCCTCGTGCCTATATCCAAAGAAAAATTGTGTGTTTTTGGGGTAAGGTTGGTTTATGTTTTGATTCTTCATTACATCTTTTCTCCATGTCTTGAGGTCTTGTATGAGTCACCCTAGGTAATGTCTGGCTACTACAAAAAATAAAACTTCGAAAAATATGCATTTGTGATAATTCATTTGTATAAAAAGTGTAGTTTGTTCAAAATCTATGATGACGCATAAAATAAATAATGTTCAAACCGGAGATTGTGACACGTTTTGAGACAGTGCAACCTCCTTAACTCGAAATTTTGAGGACCTTCCTTAAATTCTGCCCCAGTTTATAGGCATGCTTCTGGCAATACACTTCTTGGAGATCCTTGATGTAATGAAATAGACAAACTCAAAATCTTACCGCAGTTTCTGACCTTAGAGGGGAATGAGGATTTTGTTATGGTGTGACCATACCCACAAGGTTTCCTACATATACCTTCTCTAATGGGAATCACGTCAAGCGTAGTTTACGTTACATAAAATAGAAAGTGCGAACATAATCGTAAACATAATATCTCTTGATTGCAACTGAGTTGATAGGTTTAGCCATATCTCTCCATCCATATCTACAAGTATATGTGCTCATCCCGTCAGTACTCCGTGAACCATATAAGGGCTTTGTCAGTTGGGTGAGAATTTCTCCTTTTGCTTCATCCTGATGCTAGAAGATCTCTTTTAACACTAATTGCCCCGGTGTGAATTGCCTTGATCCAACCTTTTTGTTCAAAGCCCTTGCTATTCTATTCTGGTATACTTGAACATGACAAACTGCGTTCATTCTTTAATCTTTACCATCAATGAGAGTCAGTTGTTCATATTGGCTCCGTTTCCATTTCACATCACTAAGCTCGGCCTCTTGTATGATTCTTAAGGGGGGAATCTCTACTTCATGAGGAATAACAACTAGATAAGGGGTTTCCCTAGTAGATGTACAAACCGTGGTGCGGTATCCAAGCAAAGCAAATGGTAGCTTCTCGTGCCATTGCATGTAGTTGTGCACCATTTTCCTCAATATCTTCCTGATGTTCTTGTTGGCCACTTCTATGGCTCCATTCATTGGCGACTTGTATATTATCTAATTTTAATGCTTGATCTTGAACGTTTCACACATAGATTTCATTAGATCACTGTTGAATTTGGCATCTTTGTCAATAATGATTGACTCAGGAACTCCTAATCAACAAACAATACAATCGTGGATGAAATATGCTACGATCTTCTTAGTCACAAACTTACAGGAAGCGACTTCGACCCATTCTGTGAAGTAATTTATAGCCACCAAAATGAACCCGTGCCCATTTGAAACAGCCAATACAATTGGTCCGATAACATCCAGACCCCAAGTAGAGAAAGGCCAGGGTGAACTCGTTGCATTGAGTTTGTTGGGAGGCACTCATATATCAACATGTATCTAGAACTAGTGGCACTTTTGAAAATATTTGATACAGTCAATTTCCATAGTTATCCAGAAATACCCTGCTCTTAGCCAAACACCACTTCTCGACCATACACCTATCCTTCATATAAGAGATAACACTATGTGTAGAATAACTAAGAGTCCCTCTCTACTCTAAACGAGGTAAACCCGGCAAGGCTAAGGTCACAGTCTTGGCATGACAGTCCAAGATAGTGTGGTAAGGTGATAACCATTCCATTCCTAATATATCATCGAAATCAACCATATCTAGAAGCAACAAATCCACACGAGTCTCAAGACCCCAATCACAACCACACAAGAGCAATGGACTCGATCTACCACAATAGAATCACCCACCGGTGTAGACACATATACAGGGGTGCTCAAGGAATCACTTGGCATGACTAGATACGGTGCAAAATAAGATGACACATAGGAGTAGGTAGACCCTAGATCAAATAAAACTGAAGTATCTCTGCCATAAACCAGAACGGTACCTGTGATAACTGCATCAGAAGCCTTAGCCTTAGGCTTGGATGGAAGAGCATAACATCATAGTCGGGCCCTACCACCCTGGACTACATCTCTCGGACAGCCTACAGCTGGCTGGCCTCCACCTGTAGTGGTCTGAACTCTACCTCTAGCACCTCTACCCCTACCTATAGCTGGCTGGACGGGCTGTGGAACACCTGGTGCCTAAACCATAGCACGGGAACCTGGATGTTGAGAGCTGTTCGATGCTCGAGGGCAATACCTAGTAATATGCCTTGTATCGTCACAAGTAAAACAATCCCTCGGCTGCTGGGGTAGATAACCTTACAAACTCTAAAGCGATAGTGCGCTGATAGGAGCTAGTGGTGCACCATCTAGGACTATTGATCAGAATACTATATCTAAGAACCACGAGCACCTGGTGCACTGTGAGAAACCTGAAGTGCTTAATGAAAAGGCCTAGGAGGATGGCCTCTACCATACAACCACTGGATCTACCTGAATGACGAGGCCTCTTGTCAAATACCTGACCACCTCCCTATGACAAAACCATCTCCACTCTCTCAGCCTCATTCACCGCCTTCGGGAAGGAAATCTAACTCCCTGTCTTCCTAGCCATCTGAAGACGAATCGGCTGAATAATTCCCACAATGAACCTCCCCACCCCCTCTCTCTTGGTGGGAAGTATGATAAGAGCATGACGATTCAAGTTGATGAATCTAGTCTCATACTGGGTAACAATCTCAAATTGCCTCCGATAGGCCTCTCTCTAAGTGATGGGGAGAAACTTCTTTAGAGATAGCTGAGTAAACTGCTCCCAAGTCAAAGCTGGCGATTCGGCTGGTTTAGCCAAACAGTAATCTCTCCACCAAGTATTGGTGGATCTAGACAAGCAAAAAGGAGCAAAATCGACCCTATTGGTCACAACTATCCCTATGTTCCTGAGAACCTCATGATAGCCGTCTAGATAATCCTGGGGATCCTCAAAAGATGCATCGCTGAAATGTCGTAGTGAAGAGCCGTGTGAACCTGTCCAATCTCCACAAAGCATCGGCAGACATAGCTGCTCCATCACTAGCTTGAGCCAGCACACCCTGCTGAACTACTCCAACTAGATGAGCTTTGGAATATGAAACTGGGGAGCCATCTGCTCCGGAGTGTAAGTAGTAGGAGTCTGGACTTATCCTCTAGCCTGAGAGATGGCTGGTGCTATAGGAAGCAAGCCTGCCCGGCTGACACTCTCCATAAAGCCCACTAGATAGACCATAGCATCTTGGAGAATGGGGGTCGCAAACCTCTGGGACCTGAGCTGGGCCCACTAAAACCGATGGGGTCGAAACCTCATCATCAAAGTCAGCCTGATGCTCCGCCGCTAGTGATGCTACTCTAGGCTGAGCTCAGCCCCTACCTCGGCCTCTCCGTCTGCCCCTCATGGGAGCTACTACTGGGGGCTCGGGCTATTGGTCAGTGGATGAGGAAGTGTGTGTTCTCGCCATCTGCGAAAGAACAGAGTGGAAATTCAATTTGTATTGAGAAAACAAAGCGCACGACAAGAAAGAATAAATGTGAAGTGTTTCCTAAGACTGTAGCTTCTGGGGGATAAATACAGACGTCTCTGTACCTATCACTCTGACTCTACTAAGCTTGTCTGTGAACTATGAGACCCATGTAACCTAGAGTTCTGATACCAACTTGTCACGTCCTAGATTTCCCACCCTCGGGAGTTGTGATGGATCCTACTAATGTGAGCTAGGCAAGCCAATTATCAAAAAATTACCTTTTACCACTTTTATTATCTTTAATAATTTCAATAACGTGTAAACAGCAGAAATTTAGAATAAGCGGAAGAAAGCAACAAAATATCTTAACATGTGTCTATTACAACAGCTTAATCCTTCATCACCCAGAACTGGTGTTACAGTACCACAGACGGTCTGAGAAGATGAAGTTTATAAAAAATGATGGAATTCCCGTAACGCATTCTATTTTTTAACTTAAAAATAATTGCACGAATTTGGTATACGAGTTCGCGATAGGCTCATCGTATTCGCGATAAGTTAGGTCTGAGAGACCATCGCATTCACGAAAAGGGCTCGCGTTCGCGGAGCGCTAATTCCTTGAGCCTTCGTGTTCCCATCCAGGTGGTCGTATTTGCGTATGTTTAATACCCCTCCCCCTTCCCATGCTCATATCCCTTCGTGTTCGCAATAACACGCCCGCGTTCGAGAAGGGAAGACCCCCCAAAGCTTCACTTTCGAGTCCTTTGTCTCGCATTCGCGTAGAAGGAAATTTTCTTCAGCACGAATAACTCATCGCATTCGCGAGGGTTCTCCCGAGAACACAAAGATGAAAATGCCAAAACACCAGAAACTGAAAAACCTGCAACTTTTTATGAGTTCAAAACCTTCTGAAATACACCAGAAACTCACCCGACCCCTCGGGGATCTAAACCAAATATATATACTAAGTCATAAGTCAAAAATATTATATGAACTTATCCGTGGGATCAAATTACCAAAATAACCTCTTAAAACGAATTAAACCTCATAATCAATGAAATTTCTCAAAACTTCTTTAAACATCAAATTTTATATTTTTGGTCTGAATCATATCAAATGGATTTCATTTCTTACCAAAGTTTACCGACAACATATAAATTATATTAAACTTGTACCGGGCTCCAGAACCATAATACGGGCCCGATACCACAAATTTCACATAGCCTTTCACTTTCAAAAACCTTAGTTTTCAGAAAATAATTTCTTTTAGAAATTCATTCCTCGAACTTGGGACCTCAGAATTCGACTTCGATCATATGCCCAAGTCCCATATTATTCTACGGAACCTACGGGACCGTCAAATCACGGGTTCGGGTCTATTTACCTAAAATATTGACCGAAAACAACTTAAATGTATTTTGTCAAAATTTCAGTATTTTTCACAAGTTTTCACATTATAGCTTTCCGGGTACGCACCCGGATTGCACACACAAATCGAGGTAAAGCTAAAAGGGGTTTTTAAGGTCTCGAAATGCAAAATTCATTTTAAAATAAGTGATGGCCTTTTGGGTCATCACAATAAGAGTCAATAACACTAATAATTCTATAAACATTACGATCTAAAAAGTGAAATGTTATTTCAATCTTTTACTCTTTGAAAAAAGGTGGATAAAATTACAATTAAATCTTCTGAAATATGCTTTTGATAAAAAACCCAACTAAACCATGTCCGAATGACCTGAAATTTTACACACACATCCCAAATGACAAAATGAAGTTGTTGCAACTCTCGGAATTTAATTCGGACCTCTATATAAAAATCTCACCTATCAACCGAAAATAGCCAAAATCTCAATTTGCCAATTCAAGCCTAAACCTTCCACGAGCTTCTAAAATGCATTTCGATCATGCTCTTAAGTCCAAATCACCTAACGGAGCTAACCAAATCATAAAAATTCTTATCCGAGATCATATACAGTCAAGCCAAATGTTGGTCAAACCTTTCAAATTTAAAGCTTCAAACTGAAAATTGTTCTCCCAAATTTATTTGGATTACCCTGAAAACCAAAACCAACGATTTACATAAGTCATAATACCTTACATGGGGCAAGTCATGCCCGGGTACTGGCGATCAAAGTGCAACAGCTCAAAATGACCAATCGGGTCATTACACCCTCCCCAACTTAAATATGTGTTCATCCTCGAACGTGCCCAGGTTTGTTTCAAAAGCCAACCAATCACTGAATAACCTTACCATGCATACACTTGGGGATGATCCCACATCACCTTATCTTATATAGGTCCGATAACACATTTAAATTGAAATTACACAATCCAATCTAGCCCTAAAACATAGAACCATATTCTCACTTCTGAAACCATCAATACAATCAAAACCTCATACCTATACTCTGAATAGGCTTGAACCAGCTATTATAACTCATGCCTGCAACCTCAGGTGAAATTATATGATATATCACATAACTCAACCACATGTAGCGATAACTTCCATTCATAGCAGCTGCACAAACACCCGAATACTGGTAGAAAACCTCTTATCAACTAAAGTTTTATTCCAACACTTTTATATATATAAATACTACTAATGATAACTAAAACACGCAGTAAGCCATAACCTTTTCTCAGATCAACCATTCACGAGGCCACTTCTCCTTGGCAATTACCATAGCACGTTTCCGAGCCGAACCTTGATATTATCCTTCCAACATGATGAAATCGAATCCATTCATATTCATTAATGATCCCAACAATCTCTTCTGATCTAACACACTACTCTGGTGACATGACACATCAATACAGGTCTAAGCCACAACTGGCATAACACACGCACTAATAAGCAACAATCTGAACATACTCAAATCATGAAAATGACTCTAATGGAAGAGTTGTCCCTCAAGCTCACCAGAACCATCACAACACAAGGCTGAGAACCCGTCTTACATCATAGAAATAGAACATACGAATCTAACCCGCAAGGTCATATCTCCACATAGCTTTAATACAATGCGCGATCCTATCCAAACACTGCTCCACATGGAACACCTCAAGTCACTATGCTCAAAATTGACAACCACGCACAATTTGATGTATGGAACCAAAGAAAATCATTACACCCACGGTGAAACAAATAACATATATCATGAAAAACCCGATAAGACATAACCGAATACGCCATTCACCGAGCAACACCCAATTACTCTTTCCGCTCGACTTCCACTATTAGACCCAAATGAACCACAACATATGTGCCCATAACCAACAAATCATAACGTCTCTCAATGTAGAAAGGTAACTCATAGCTCTTCCTAGATCGCTAATAAGATCATTAACGGTCGAATCAACACATCCTCAAAAATACCATTCGGGACCAACCAAGCCGATTCAAGCTAGAACACGTATCTGCATTGGCCTACCAACGAACTCCTTATCAAGAAAACCTAAAGTTTCTCTTTGAACTCCTATAACTCCACCAGTGCTATGCAATACTGTGCCTGGCATCGAATCAATACTGAAATAAACAACCTCTCCGGGTGACATGCCTGGCCATAAGAAACACATCCGAAAAAGATTCCTCACCACCGGAACTAAATTAATATGAGGAGCATCTACACTAACATTCATCACGAAAGCCCAAATACGGAAGAAAATCCTTCCCAGTCGTCCGCTGGGTCTTCAAAATACAAACCACTCTACCAGGATATAATTCGTCGAACCTCGTCATCCAACCCGTGGCATTTCCGGCATAGCCAACAGTGTCGCCTTAGCGCAATAGTCTAGAATGACACAACACGGAGACAAACTAGTCTGAACCCAATATCCCATCCAACATCTAACATACCAAGCAGCAACAGATCCACCCGGGTCTCCAGACCACGATAGTCACCAGACAGTGCCGATACACGAGACCCACAACCACAATATATCTTGAACATGAGAACTCCCAATCTCCAACTCCATATGGCACATAAATCACCATACATGGTCCTAATTTTGCCGCCCGTTTGCATACCACGCCTCAATTACCCAATCATTCCACGAAAAATATTCTAAAATTCACCTGTGCTATCAAGCAAACTCGAATATCAGCAGTCGATCTAGCAAGAAAGCGCCTCAGTACTATCAAAGTACCATCAACTTAATCACATTGCCTTTTCTGAAATATATACCCTCCCCAAATCACTCTAATTAGCGATGCTATTTCCTTAATCATCCGAAGACCCTTTCTCTAACAATCTGAAGCTCATTTCTCTAATTGTCTAAAACTGCCCGTGCTGCCTAAGAATTTTATGACCTTCTGTTCAGAACTGAACCGCAACCTTACACACGCAAATCTCGATCCTCCACATATACTGCATATGCCATACCATCCTAGGATAACGTGAGAACTTCATATCTCTTCCGAGCCACAAGCCACTATGTACTCAACAAACCAAAAACTTTCCATTGTGCCCAACTTGGAAGAAAATCACTATACATCCCATGCTCCTCACGCCAGCAGAAATATATATCTCTAGCCATGGTAGAAATCAACATGAATTCTCCGACTCCCTTTTGCACAAACAAGTCCGCGAGGACTAAATCTTCCTAACTCAACCAACCTACGCAGGCCACTAAAACTCCAAGAGCATTGCCACGAAATACTTGTAGAAACTAATTACATTGTAAACACCCAAAGGACTAATCATATCCTTACCATAACGATATGGCCTACTACTAAGCTATCCCATCTATCCGAGCTCCCTTTTGATTTACTTTTACCTTCCCGATACTGATATATAGAATCCCATAATTAATATAGAAAATACCACAAGTCTTGCCATCTTCCATAGAAAAACTCAATTTCTAGCCACATATACTACTTGAAGATACCAACTGTTACATGTTCTCGAGAGTTATCCACTCCACTCAAACTGCAAATAGCCTTATCAAAGAAACTGAACAGCCTATGCCTCATTAGCACTCTAACACCGCGGAATATGACCCTATTCCATTACAATCAAGCAATGTCCTGCTCTATGCACCGAGCATTCTATACCAATGATGACTCAAGGAAACCCGTGATTCTCACACACCTACGAAGCATAATATAACCTTTGTCAAAATTTTCCTTCAATCGAGCCAACCTCGACCTCAATCTCTGTAAGCCATAACTGACTCTCAGCATGCCTCAAACTGGAACCAACATAGCACTTAACCGTGTAATCGCCTAACCAATAGCAGACTCCCCCACTTGGCTTGAAGCCATAGATCAAGATACACCCAATTACTTATAACTCTTATACTCTATTGATGCCATAATACCATAGTGAGATTGAACTCACATCCTTTATAAGCTTATGAAAACATAGATTATCCAGAATTTAACTCTTTTACAAATCTCTCTTTCGCTCTCGCAACAGTTACAGCCACTCTCTAAGTGACCCAATTCTTTGTGGTACTATCTTAGTCTAAGGCTTTGGGAGCCTGCATTTGTGGGAGCTGAGGCCACATTCACTACCATCGCAGTCTGGGTCCAACTAGGAGGTCTTCCCATTGAATTCTATTACATACATGACCACATTGAATAGGCTAGGAAAGGAAAGGAATGGAATCTTCGCGTGGACAAAGAGAGAGAAGAGACGGCTAGGTCAACCTTATGGATAGCGTAGCGTAAGGACGGGATAATGCTCAATGAAGCGCTCAAGAGAAGGGTGTAGGGCATTGAGTAGGGCTAGTCAGCGTCCCGAAGTACACAAAATACCGGCTGATTTCAACACATATTATTCACTTGTAAATGAGATCTTCTAATAGACAGCATAAGGATCACACAACCTTAGAACACTCCGCATGAGATAACCCACCTCCTTTGCCTCTAACTAACATTTTTGTATACATTCCACCGTCACAAATATTATGCAGTCACTTAATATTAGTGAGTCTGAACTCATATCGCAATATGAAATTTACTTCACTCACAACTGGGAAATATGAAAAGATTCTTCACACGCCCATAACTTAGGGCCTTACCTCGAATCAAGATAGAATTCAAGCACCTAATAGTTCTTCTAGCCTCCAGCAGACCCTTCTCGTCGCTTCCAAATCATATAAATACATCTTGCAGCACCAACATACTCATTGCATAGTTATCCAGCCATCACTTCACTTAATAGGGACAATACCGAAAATATAAGTTCAAAAACACTTGCTCACCCAATCAGCACCTTAGTGCTCAAGCTATGGGCAAAGATCCGCCCCCAAGTCCTCCAGACTGGCCCAACATCAGCTCACAAAGTTCACATATTGCCATCTCGATCAAGGAATCACAAACCATTGAGGCACATATGATACTGAGCGCTCATGCGCGCATACGAACGTGTGGAAGGAATTTCAAGAGTTACATTTCAAGCTGAATCAAAGAACGCACCATAAGAATTCAAGAATGTGAAGATTTTCCTAAAGGTTCTACAGGTTCTCGAGGATAAATACATATGTCTCTATACCGATCCGTGACTCTACTAAACCCTCCCATGACTCGTGTGACCTATGTAACCTAGGCGCTAATACCAACTTGTCACGACCCTAAACCTAGACCCGGTTGTAATGGAGCCTCTCGTGAAGATAAGGCCAGTCGACACATTTCTAATTCGAAGTTAAACAGCTAAACAGAAATAAAATAGGCTAAATCATGATTTAATAATACTGAACAATAGATAATATCATAACAATGTGGAAGTACAACACAAACACAGCTCGACATCAGGGTGTCAGTAGTCATGAATATCTACTACAACTGTCTAGTCACAACAAGACCAAAATGGTCGGAAACATCACAAGAATACATAAGGAGGAATACAACAGAAGAAAGCAGAGCCGCAATCGCCAGGACATTACCTTGCTAACTCCAATGAGACTACCACCAAGCTCAGAAAATACTTTAATCTGCACACAAGGTGCAGAGAGTAAAGTAAGTACTCCAACTCAGTGAGTAATAAAGGTAAATAACAATTAAGCAGTAAGGAATCACGTAAAGCATATCAACATGCTATTTAGAACCAGTATATAACCATTTAATAAAGCAATGAAGCTGTGAAATCTCATAAAAACATCTTAGCTCATTTTAAACTTCTTTTAAAATAACTTTTTCAACAGTTACGCAAATGAATGCAAAATAGTTAGTGTAGAGAAGCATAGAAATCCGCCACTCGGGTACAAACACCATAGTTTAACAAGTGAAGTGACAAGTAAATATGAAATATAAACACATAAAGGCTCGCCCCTCGGGCACAATATCAACAACTCCGCCCCCGGGCAATATCTTAGAACAATGCCTGCCCCTCGGGCTCAATCTCAGAACAATGGTACTAGCCCCTTGGGCAATCACATAAAACAATACTAGCCCTACGGCTATTCACATAGTGCAATATCAGCACCTCGGGCTATATCTCACATCACAATGGGTACCCACGCTCACTGGGGGTGTACAGACTCCGGGAGGGGCCCCTTACGGCCCAATCGCAATATCAAGCCATCTCGTGGCATCAAATCTAGACCCTCGTCCTCATATCAATCAATCCACCTCGTGGCATATATATCTCAAGCCCTCTGCCTCATAAACAATATCAACAAGCCACCTCGTGGCATACATATCTTAGGCCCTCGGCCTCAAATCAATATTAGTGTTTCCTCACATCTAGACCCTCGGACTTACTCAGTCAAAAATACTCACAAGCCCCTTGGGCATTAGTAAAACAGTATTTCTCAGCCCAAACCATTATTTAAAATATCATTTAAGTGTCAAAACTGAGTGAAAATAGCTAAGTGGTAAAATAGTGGAAAATAACATGACTGAGTTCAGTTAATAAGTCAAAACATTAAGGAAATAGTAATAAAAATTTCCGAAGGGTCCAAATAGTTGGCACGAAGCCCAAATATGGCAATCAGCCCAAACCATAATGATGACAAATAAGTTTCAATCAAATACGCGAAAGGAAATCATCAATCAGGATAGACCAAGTCATAATCCCAAATAGTGCACGACCCCAGGCTCGGCATCGAGTGTGCCCCTCACCTCAATATAGCACTACGATGTGCAATCCGGGGCTTCAAACCCTCATAGCATCATTTACAATCATTACTAACCACGAACCAGCTAAATCTCTAGCTCGCGACACCTTTGCCCTCGAATTGGCCTCCACGCGCATCGAATCTATCCAAAATCAAAATGAGGACATCAAAATATGCTAAGGGAACAAAATCCAAGCGAATATAATCAATGAAGGGCACAAATCCCGAAATTAACAAAACCCGAGCCTCGGGCCTGCTTCTCGAAACTCGAAATTTTTTATATCATTAGATTCTTTACTTCCCCACGAGTTCGAGTATATCAAAGGTTCTCAAATCTGACCCCATTGTCCTCCAAATCCCCAAATCAAAATCCAAAAACTCCAAGCCCTAGTTCTTCCATTTTAGTTTAAGTTCCATGATTTTCTAGGTATATTTCATAATAGAATTGAGTTTTATGTCTAAAATTCTTACCTCCACATATATCTCTTTGTATCCCTCTTCAATATCCTTCAACAAGCTCTCAAAATGATCAACAATGGAGTAAATGAGCCCCAAAATTGCGGATGAAATGAATTATGACATTCTGCCAAAAATTGCGAAGCACACCACCATCGTGAACGTGACGCTTTCTCTTCCTACAGCTTCACGAATGCAACACACCTTACGCGAACGCGTTGGACAAAAGAACCTCGATCCCATATCACTCTACGCGATCGCGAGTGCCCTCTCGTGAATGCGATGCACTGCATCACAACCTTCTGCGAACGCGAAGGCTAAATATTGGCCTTCCTCAATTTCTTCTTCGTGAATGCGAGGCTTCTCTCGCGAATGCGAAGAGATAATCTCTGCTACACTGAACTTTAATTTTCTGCAACTTCCAAACTCCAAAAAGACTCTGAATAACCATCTGAAACTCACCCGAGGCCCTTGGGACCTCAATCAAAGTCACCAACACATCTTAAAACTTTATTCAAACTTGCTCCAATCATCAAAACACCTAAAAACATCAAATTATCCAAAACACATCGAATTCAAGCCTAAGTTTCTAAAAATCTTCCGAAATATGCTTTTGATCAAAAACTCAACCAAACCATGTCGGAATGACCTGAAATTTTACATACACAAACACAACGAAGCTGCTACAACTATCAAAAATTTATTCTGATCTCTATATCAAAATCTCATCTATCAACCGGAAAATGCCGAAATCTTAATTTCACCAATCCAAGCCTAAACCTTCCACGGACTTCCAAAATACATTGCTCAACCTCCTAAGTCCCAAATTACCTAACTGAGCTAACCAAATCATAAAAAGTTCGATCCGAGATCATATACAATCAAGTCAAATCTTGGTCAAACCTTTCAAAATTAAAACTTCAAGCTGAGAATTGTTCTCCCAAATTCATTTTGATTACCCTGAAAACCAAAACCAACATAAGTCATAATACCTTACACGGGGCAAGTCATGCCCGAGAATTGGCGATCAAAGTATAAAAGCTCAAAACGACCGGTTGGGTCGTTACAAAATTTATGTGGAAATAATTTTTAGTATGATTATGTTTTACAAATATAATAAATAAAGCACAAGGACAAAGATTCTAAACATTAGATTATATTTACCGTAATATATTTTCTTGCATGGACAATTGTATGTTGCACTATTAAGAGGATATCAAAATCGATAACAAGAGTTCTAGTTAAGGTAGAGCAACCAAAGCATTAGGTGGAAATATACACAAAAAAATATTGCCCACAAAGAAGTGTTCGTTAAGATACCATAACATTAAATATTTTTGAACTATACCACATAATTATTTAATTAACATGACAAAATTATTTTATGATTTTTTATAATATCCTTTTATTTTAAATTCATATATTATGTTAATGTAATAATATTTTCGTCACTTAGATGATTGTTGTATTATTATACATTAAAAAATTCTCATTAACTAGATTTTATTATTCCTTCATTTAAATAAGTATTTAAATCATCATGTGTTATTATTAACGTGCAACGCACTTATAACCTTTTGCGGCAACCGGATATAAATACTTACGATCGCGGGTCAATAGTGATCTTTACCCTTCATTATACCTCCTCTGAGGATTATTCAGTAATCCAATCCAATCATTATTTTTGCTCAAAAATGCTTCGTATTTATTTAATTATCATAAATAAAAAGCAGGTGGTGAAATTACCTCTAGTAATCAAACTCTAAAAATTTAACTTAGGGGAGATTCTTGAAAATTAGATAGATCTAGTCAACTTTGATGTGATTTGATATTAGGGCTTACATTTAACTGAGCATAATTAATTAAAAATATCCATAATTACGTACATTGTTGATGTATTTAATATCGCAGCCGAGAGCCTATCCGTTGCTCCTAAATCCCTTTTCAAAAGCTTGTTCATTTTTCCCTCTCCTCATACCTATTGTATTTATTTATAATCCAAGAAACTTCGTGATATACAGCATGAGCCCCTGTGGCCTGACCAAAATAGAGATCGTACAACGAATTTCTCGATGAGAAGGCGCTTAACTTGCCCAAGCGAGCTTCTAGAAAACCTTTTATGATTACTCTAAACGTGCACTGCCTCTCATTCCCTTCCCTTCTTGTCAGGGACGAATTTACTTTGTAAAATATGGTTCACGTGAATCTGTGATCTTCGGATTAAACTATAGATATGATGTATATAATTTTGCAAATATATATATATATATATATATATATATATATATATATATATATATATATATATATATATTGATAAAACCCACGGTCAAAAGAGACCAAGTGGTGTATTAGTTTTGGTCTCTTATTTCCAATAGCCTATGGTCAGGGAATCAAATCCCCTACCAATCTTTTAATTTGATTTTTTTTTCAATGATGAATCCATCCTACGGAAATCCTAGATCCGCCTCTGCTTCTTGCCCAAGACTCAACCCCTTAGGATATGCCTCACCATTCAAGCTCCCTTGGTCTCCCAAGATCGAGCCTTGTGATTACCTCGTGTTTGGCCATCCCTCACCTTATCGCAACAGTTTTCGTAATATTAGCCCATCGTGAGGGACCCCAGATAGTCCAACTGATTTCCAATTTTCAAATTTTGCTATTTATGGCCATTCTACAAATCTTACTCTCTTCCAATACATCCACGCACGCCCAATATCATGTCCTAAGCACTTCACCAACTTCACATTGTTTTATTTACATATCGGGAACACTTTAAACACATTTTTAAGTATGTAGTTATCCGTAATTAAATTTAAAACTTACAAGCCTTTACAGTAAATAAATCCAAGATCCCAAATGAGTTTGTAGTACGACCTAAAACACTTAATTAATACAAACCATTTCCTTTTAGGTGTCGTGAAGAATTTGTGATTCACAGGTGTATATCGAGCTAAGAAACCGAGAGAGAGAACAGGGGAACAAGACAACTGATCTTCATTATGCAATTAACCGTCTCTATATATAGTGTTAACTACCATTATGTAATAATACAGTTGTACTAACTAATTGCTAACTATAGTTAGTGAAACTATGATAAGTCAAACTCTAGTTATCTTTAAGTTACTTCACTACTCAACACGTTCATACTCTCCTCAAGCTAGAGGTGGTGAAGATATTCTTCATCCCTAGCTTGGATAACAAATAGATATGATGTACTCTGCTCAGGGCCTTTGGTGAGAATATCAGCTTGTTGATCAGTAGTATTGACATATACAGTGTTGATCAACCCTGATTGGATCTTCTCACGTACAAAACGATAATCGATGTCTATATGTTTGGTCCGTTCATGAAAAAAATGGATTGGGAGCAATTTGGATTGCTGACTTACTATCACAGCGAATGGGAACTGGGCTTTGCTGAGCAACACCTAACTCCTCAAACAAACCAATGAGACAAATGATCTTAGTGTCATGACCCCAACCCCGGTTGTAATGGCACCCAACACACTGCTAGGCAAGCCCGGCCAATTTAACAACCTTAACCATTTTATACATCTCATGAATTAATTAACACAGATAATTACTAAGTCATAATACTGAAAGCCTGAAATATAGTTAAAACATGCGGAAATCCCAAATACCAATAGTACTACACAGCTCGAAGAATCTGGTGTCACAAGTTTGAGCATCTAATCCATGAGTATCAACCTAATACACATCGTTCTAAAGAAACGCAGAAATGAATCAGTAAGATAGAAGGGAAAAATCAGGACTGCGAACGTCATGCAACTACCTTGATACTCCCGGATAAGCTACTCGACAGAGAAGTCCTCACTCAGCCTCAGATGTACCTGGATCTGCACATATGGTGCAGGGAGTAATGTGGTACTCGACCCAGTGAATAATAAACATAAATAAAGGCTGAGAATAAAAAATCCTGAATAGGCACAAAGTAATTCTATAAATGTAGCAATGTAAACCAAGTAGTATAAAGTACGTGAATTAATGAAAACCATTATGAAAATATCACAACAGATAGGTAAGTAAGTGACAGTAAAATATGAAATGCAACACATAGTCTAGTACTCTCTAGTACCCGCTGCGGCGTGCAGCTCGCTCCATTTATTTATCATCGACGGTGCTCACTGGGGGTATGCAGACTTCGGGAGGGGCCTCTTACGGCCCAAGCACAATATAAGTCATCTCGTGGCATCAGCTAGGCCCTCAGCCTCATAAAAATATCAATATAATACCGCTACAGCGCGCAGCCCGATCCATACTCAGTCCAAAATCACATAAGCCCCTCGGTACAATAATATAGAAAATTCAGCCCAGACTTCATAAAAAATATTAATTAAGTTTCAAGTTTGAGAAAAAGTGGCTGAATTTGAAAAAAAAGTATTAATTACTAGGACTGAGTTCAATAATACGTAAAAATGGTAAGAAACCAGTAATAGCAATCCTTGAAAGATTCAATCAATTGGCATGAAGCCCAAATATAGCAATCAGCTCAGATTATAGTGATAGTAAGTGAATTTCAATTAATTACGCAGTATATTTATCTACTGGGACGAACCAAGTCACAATCCCCAACGGTGCTCTACCCCACGCTCGCTATCTGGCGTGCAAGTCACATCAATGTAGCGCTACGATGTGCAAATCCGGGGATTAAAACCCCCATGACATCATTTACATTTATTACTCACCTCAAGCGGGCCAAAATCCTAGCTCGCTATGCCTTTGCCTCTCAAATCGACCTCATCGTGCGTCGAATCTGATCAAATACATCACAATATACCAATGGAATAATATCCAATCGAAAACAATCTAAAAATAGCAAAAATCTTGGCAAAACCCGAACCGGAGCCTCGAGCCCCACTTCTCGAATTCTAGAAAATTTTACATCAACGAATTCTTTATCTCGCCATGAGTCTATACATACGAAAATTATCCTATTCCGACACCATTTGCTCCTTCAAATCATCATTTTATATTTATAAAATATTCCACAATTTTCTTCCCAAGTTCCATCCTGAATCACGAATTAAATGATGGATTCAATGATAAAGTCATGTACTCTAGTCAAATCTGAGTTAGAATCACTTGCCTTGATGAATTTCTTGAAAAACCTTCAAAAAATCGCAAAAATATAAGCTCTCTAGGGCAAAATAACAAATAAAACCCAAAACCTCATATTTATAGAGTAACCCCAAGATTTTCACCTCCGGGGGCCGCACAAACTCGACCGCCGCCGTACAAGAGTTCTCTGTAATGATAAACTTTAGTATTTTGGCCATAACATTCGCTAGAGATGTTTAAATGCATATTATAATATGTTTCTGAAAACTAGATTCAAAGAGCTACAACTTTCATTTTTGGATCATCTCAAAATTCCTAGTGTATCAAAAGACATGAGCTTCCAAAGTCGGATCAGTGGCCCAGCTCCTTCATCGCGGACCGCAAAAGCACGCCCGCGTCTGCGAAGCCTCCCAGCGCGGCCATCGCAATTACGACTGAAGACCGCGGTCGTGGGTTAAGGGATTCAACCCTTCAGACCTCCAACAGCTATATTTTAGCCTGAAGACACCCCGAGACCCATCCGGAACTAGCCCGAGGCCCTCGGGACTTTAACCAAACATACCAGCATAATCCATAACATTATTCAAACTTGTTCCAATCATCAAAATGCCTCAAAGTACATGAAATTACTCAAAACTTATCGAATTCATGCCTAAGTTTCCAAAAACTTCCGAAATACACTTTCGATCAAAAGTCCGACCAAACGTTGTCTGAATAACCTGAAATTTTGCACACGTATCCCAAATTACCTAGCGAAGCTACATCAACTCTAGAAATTCCATTCCGACCCTCGAATCAAAATCTCACCTATCAACCAAAATTCGCCAAAATACTAACTTCGCCAATTCAAGCCTAATTCTACATCAGACCTCTAAAATCATTTTCGATTGCACTCCTAAGTCACAAATCATCCCTCAAACCTAACCAAATCATCGGAATTCACATCCGAACCCTCTAACTCATAGGTCAACATCCGATTTGACTTTTTCAAACTAAGCTTTCCTTAAAGAGGCTAAGTGTCTCATTTCCTTCAAAAATCCATCCAAACCAACTTGATCACACACGACACTGATAATGAAGCATAAACATGCAGAAAATAGGGGGAAATGGGGTGGTAACTCATGAGACGACAGGTCGGGTCGTCACACTCAGCCACTGTCGAGGCAAGGCTCCTATATTCTGCTTCAGCAGAACTTCTGGAAATTGTTGATTGCTTCATGGACTTCTATGAAATGAGGTAATCACCAAAATTCACTATATAACAAGTTATAGACCTTCTACTGTTGAGGCAAGCTGCCTAATCAGCATCACTGAAGGCTGTTCCAGAGCAATCAGCTTTTATCAAAACTCCTAGTGCAGGATATCTTTTGATGTATCTTATAATCCTGAGAGCAACATCCATATGAGAAGATTTAAGATTGTGCATAAACTGCTTAGTATTTGGACTACAAATGAAATGTCTAGTCTAGTGACTGTTAAGTACAACAATCTTCCAAGTAGTCTTTGGTATGGTCCTGGATCCTTCAATAAAGGATCATCATCTGCATAGTTTGTGTGTATCAAACTCCAAAGTGGTCAGCTTGGTATTCAATTCCAATAGTGACCCCATAGTTTTAGAACTTGATAAACCTAGGTCAACAATAACTCCAGGTACACTTCCTTTGATGCATCAAGATTCCTTCTTTACTTCTAGCAAACCATGATCTTCTTCTCTTTCCTTTAGTAGGAATAGACAAGTCTTACTCTTTCCCTTAATAGTAATCTCAATTCCCAGGAAATACTTCAGCTCTCCCATATCTTTGATTTTGAAGTTATCTTGCAATTGTGACTTAGTCTCTTGTATGAGCTCTAAGCTGTCTCCAGTGATGATGAGATCATCTACATATACAAGAACTACCACAAGCGGCCCTGAGGATTTTTTAGTGAATAAGGAATAGTCCCGGTGGCTTTGTTGAAAACCTGATGCAAGAAGTGCTGCAGTGAGTTTGATATTCCATTGTCTAGACGCTTGCTTAAGTCCATATAGTGACATGCAATTTACGCACTAGTGATATGTTGTTACATCCCACAAAGCCTGGTGGGATACACATGAATACTTCTTCAGTTAAATCTCCTTGAAGAAAGGCCTTGTACACATCCATTTGATGGATGGTCCAATGTTTAGCTGCAACTAAAGCAACCACACTCCTGACTACACTATTTTCACTACTAGTGAACAAGTTTCTTGGTTATCTAACCCCTCCTTTTGATTGTAGACTTTGGCTACAAGTCATGCCTTAAACCTCCCAATATCTCCTATTGCCTTGTATTTGATCTTGTAAACCCATTTACACCCTATAGCTCTCTTCCCATGAGGCAATGGTACTATCTCCTAAGTCTTGTTATCCTCAAGTGCTTTTATCTGCCTGCATAGCCTGAACCCACCTCTTGTCCTTTGCAGCTTCATAGTAGCTATTAGGCTCCTGTTCTGAAGAGAAATTGGACAAGTAACTTTGATACTTGTGTGGCAGTTGATCATAGCCAATGAAAACAACTATTGGATAGCTGCAAATATTACTTTGTGCACCTTTGTCTGTTGTTATATAATCCTTGAGCCAAATAGGATGTTCAAAGGTCCTGCTTGATTTTCTGACAGTCTCAGCGGGTGGTATACCCAATTCTGGAAATGCAGTTGGTGTAGAAGTTGGGGAATTTAAAGTGGATATTGAAGGAGTTAGAGAGGCATCTGAATATCCATGATCTGAGATAGGTGCTGGTGAATTTTTTTGGATTGGAAATAATGGGTGAATCTGTAATTGGAGTTGATGTAGAATGTGGATGATATTCATGATTTGGAGTACCATGATCATAGAGTGTTCTAATGTTTAAGTCATCTATGAAGGACTGATCAGTTCCCTCCTTTGGATTCTGGAAAGGATCTTTGCTAAAGAAATATACACTGTGCTCAAGATCAAGAAGTTTATATCCTTTCTGGAGTACTGAATACCCCAATAGCACACACTTCACAGCTCTAGGTCCAAACATGTTAGTTTTAGGCAACAATGAGGCAAAACACAAGCTCCCAATGATTCTTAAATGAGCTAAAAATGGTTGTTTGTGATACAACAGTTCAAAGGGTGACTTGTTTCCAAGCAATGTGGATGGCACCCTATTGATAATGTAAAAAACTTTCTCAATGCAATCTCCCCAAAGTCTAGCTGGTAGATGACCTTGAAATCTGATAGCCCTTACAATCTCCAAAATGTGTCTATATTTTCTTTCTACTACCCCATTCTGTTGAGGTGTATAAAGACATGAATTTTGGTGTAATATCACATGTAGCTGAAGGAATTCTCTACATTAATTATTAAAAAACTCACTCCCATTTGTCTGGCCTGACATTTTAACAAGTTTGCTAAATTGAGTTTTAACCATGGCAAGAAAATTCTTAAGAATGAAAATTACATCAGATTTCAATCTTATTAGAGAGATCCAAGCTCATCTAGTGTAATCATCCACCAATATTTCTCCTATGTGAGTGTTGAACTAGTTTTTTGAAGGAACATTAGGCATCATTAGAACCTGGTTTCTTGCTTGCTCAAAGCTGTTATTTAATTCCATAAAAAATTGTAGTAATATCTGAAACTCCAGTTGTTCAACATAGTCCTTAACAGGACGTGGTGGTAATATAGCATCATACTCTGCCCACAGATATGTTAATTTCGTAGAGTAAACTGAAACAGATGAAAAACCCTGTGTTGAGGTGAAAATTTCCTTGTGCACGTAATAGAGCCTCGAAGTATTTACTTTATCAAAACGTTCCTTAAGTCGTGCCCAAATTGTTTGAGTATTTTTTGGGAACAAAACACCAGAAAGGAGAAGTGAATTAAAGTTTCTCACTCAGCCATGAAGTAACAATGGCATTGCAACGATCCCATTGATGAGCTAATCCAGATCCAAAATCACCATTTGAGGTAGTACCATCAACTAAGCATAATTTGTTCTTTCCTAAGAGAGCTACTTTCATAGTTCGACTCCACAACGTGTAGTTTTCCATTCCAATTACTAACAAGCCAATTGACAACGAACCTGGTCCATCGGATGGATGCAAATAGAGTGGATGATTGTGATCGAGAAAAGGTCTGATCGGTGTCGCATTGGTCGCATCGGTGCTATCACCTGAATTATCATCAGCCGCCATGTCTATTCTAGAAAATCACTTGCAATTATTCTACCAAAATCAACAATTAGGGTTTTAATCGTGAAAATCTCGTTTCTTATTTTGACAGAAATTGAAGAAACAAAAGAAAATTTGAACTAAATGAAGAAGATATGGGTTGATTCTATCGATTTATAACAAAATCCCTAGAATCAATCAGTAACTTGCTCTGATACCATGAATAATTTGTGATTCACGAGTGTATATCGAGCTAAGAAACTGAGAGAGAGAGACAGAGAGAGAGAGAGAGAGAACAGGGGAAGAAGACAACTGATCTTCATTATGTAATTAACCGTCTCTATATACAGTGTTAACTGCCATTATATACTAATACAGTTGTACTAACTAATTGCTAACTATGGTTAGTTATACTATGATTAGGCAAAATCTAGTTATCTTTAAGTTAGTTCACTACTCAATACATTCATACTCTCACATGTCGGCTCCAAACTTCTTAAATCCTTTAGAATTGTCAAATTGTTGCAATTAACGGTCCGTCTTCACGTTTCTCAAATGTTCGAAGAATAATACCTTGAGTTTTTTAAAAGAAAGGTGTGCTAAGCATGGCGTACTAAGCAAGCTCAATCATGCTCCACTTAATCTTGTCTTAGCTTGGTGTAATAGTAAGATCTGTTACCTTTGAATCACCTTAACAATTTAAATTTGTAAAAGTTCAAGATTTTACTAAAAATGATGAAACCTTGTGTTGTTAATTTTGGTAAGAAGTTTGTGGTAAGGGAAACTTTATGGAAGGTATTTAAATGAATTATTATTCCATCTTGAATCTTGACTTAATTTCTTACTAAAATTTTCATGCCAAGTATCTTAGGTGCTCTCTGCATAACTTTGTCAAATATTCTGTTTTTATAACAATCATTTAAAAGGAATATAAATTGCCTCATAAACTCATTCGATGCAATCCTATTACTATATTACTATAACTCTACTTTTGTGTACGGGTAAAACTGCGAATAGAATTATCCCCAATTTTCCTTTGTGAAATAAGAAACGACTTTGCTTGTTACTGGCTTGGGTGAGACCAAAGATACCCAAAGATAAAATCAAGAGTGGATGAATGATATAACGGGTCTCGAGCACGACTAAACCTGGAGGGAATCAAGCTTGAGTGAAGAATTGAGGGTAAAGAAAAGGTGGTTGGAGGAGACAAACGAAAAGCCAAAATATCTTCCATCAAACAGATATTGCAGTACGGATCACGCTCGGTATTGGCTGTAGATCTTATTTTCATGGGAAAGAAGGAAGGAAAAGATTTTTTACTTTATTTATACTAGGGTTAAATCTCCTCTACTATATAAAGAGGAGAACACAATGGCAATGCAATAAAATTAATTTAGCTCTTAGCAATCGTTTTAAGTGTTCTTCAGTTATTTACTCATTTATTTAGATCCTAACTCTATCTCGAGGATTTAATCGAGATCGATTGTTGGAATTTAAGTTAAACGCAAGGCTAAGTACTGCATCACTTTGGTTTGATCATTCTATATTATTTTAATTTAACCACTTATTATTCTTTGATCATTTGTATCAAATTAACATACAAATTTAATTGTCATCCATTTTAAAGGTAAATAGTTTGGATCCAACCGTGGGGCTAAAAATAATAGTGGTGATTTAATACGAATCTTGATAGCATACACTATTTCACACTTGTTCTTTGAAGTTTGATTTTAGGACTATTCAGTAAGTCAGACTCTCAATATGGTAGATTAATTATTGATGCCTAATTAGGCCATCTTGGTAAAAATAAAAATGGGGTGCGGAGCAACAAGTTATCCCATGTCAACCCTAATGACGTACCAATTGTTGATCTCGTTGATGCCAACCCACAGGTTGTTTTCAACACTAACCTACCGACTGAACCCAATAGCAACATTCCCGAGGCACCTAGTGCATCAATTCGCGAAGCACCTGAAGTGAGAGGCGATGGAGTTAGCTTATATTTGATTTTTAAGATGTTCCAAGCCCAACAAGTTGCAATAATACAGTTGCAGAATCAAAATCACACGCACAACGCGGTTGAACCCGAACAGATTGATAGAGGTACCCAAAAGGTAGAATGGATTATCATCGAGCCCAATAGATCCGGATCCGGAGAAACTTTCGAGGTGATGAAAATGCTCGAGGGACTAACAAAATGGGTAGAATCCGGTGAAAAGAAGATAGAGGCAAACGATAAGAAAGTGGAAGCTTACAACTCGAGGGTCGATCAGATCTCGGGGGGCCTCCGATAGTGAAGGGAACATATTCCAAAAAGTTCATTCAGAACTCTTTCCCCTCGAGCGTAGCACCAAAGTCAATTCTGAAAAGGTTTCGAATGCTCGATACTCCCAAATACAATGGGACCATGGATCCAAACAAGTATTTGACTTCTTACACGTGCAATATAAAAGTCAATGACCTCGTGGATGACGAGATCGAGTCAGTGTTGCTGAAGAAATTCGGGAAAACTCTGTCCAAGGGAGCAATGATATGGTATCTAGATAGTTTATTCTAAGGATTTATTGTAAGGTTCAAATGAATCGTACCCATTTCCACACCAACTATTTACAATATATTAAAATTAATAAAGTGAGAAATTCACCATTTATACTTCATCGATTCACGCTTACACGAGCAATGCTACCGTTATATCACATAGAATAAATATCGGATTCAAAACCTTCTAAGCATGTAGGCCATAATTAACCGGGGGCATGAAACCCCAAAGGTAATAAAAGTCCATGAGATTGTGCCCAATCATTTAAAGACCCTAAGACTATGGGTTACCCTGAACCGGGGACTGCCGTCTGACAATAAGACTAGGAAAATTAGGTTATAAGATCCCGGAGGCACCAAGACTACGAGGCAGGGCCTAAATATAAAAGGATAGGTCAAATTAGAGTCTGAAGCCAGTGGAGCTTCGACGCCAACGTATAGGAGACTTGGAGACATTTGATTTTGTAAATATAAAAATTAAGATCCTCACATATTTTAAGTCTACAAAGACTATATGTGGTTTGATCAAATCAATCGATTTTGAATTATAGCCAAGGCAAAGGTCATCTTCAAAAAAGACTAACTATGTTGGGATGAATCATCCGAATACCCAAACTTAAGACTTCATTTCATTTTAGTCAGATCCTCCAAAGTCAAAGCATTTTGAAACCGTTATTTGTTCCAGATCTCATTCAAAATTTGGAAGTCAAACAATTTGAGCGGTGACAAATTTTATGCTAAGGCAATGACGATACATTAGTCATACTGAATCCGAGACACAATTTATATATTTCAAGTCCTAAGTAAAAATGTAAATGCAAAAAAATTAAAGGACAAAATGTATAGCCGAAAGGTAATTCGGTCTATTTACCAAAAATTTATTTCAAAGGAACCAAAAAGGGCAGCGCATTACAAACTGTACGAACATAGAGAAACAAAAATAACATAAACTAAGGCATTCCCTACCTAATCTTCATCAGAGTCTTGCTCATTATCTGACCCCTCGGGCTGGTACTTTGCCTTTTCCTCAGCTTCAAACTCTTGGCCTCTTTGATCTTAGCTGCAATATCAGCCCCTCCGGCTTTGATCTCCTTGAAAGCCTCCCTCCGAGATAGACACATCACATACTCGTTCTTCGTTATAATCCGGGCTTTGGCTAAATTAATGTCGGCCATATACAGAGCTAGCATATCATGGGTGTTCGAGATCTTGCTCAAAGTCACTTCCAATTATTAATTTAGCGTAGTATACTCCTGACTAATTGTATCGTGCTATGCCACTGCTTAGGCGAGTTGTGCCCGGAGCTCCTCGTTCAACCGATACCATTTTTCGGCTTTGTCTTTCAACACTTGGACTTGTTCCTTGGTCGACACCAACACCTCTTTGGTTGCATCTAATTTTATTGATAGGTGATACATTTTTCCTCTCAACCTCATCGGTTATAGACTTGACATCGTTCATCTCGATCCTGAGCTGGTCGATCAGATTTATCTTTCCTAGACCTGGGAGGTTACAGCTTTAGCATTGATGTTTAGCTTTTCATTATCAATCTCGAGCAGTCTACCTTCTCAACTAGAAGGATATTGCTATTTTTCTTTCGAGGTGTCTTTCTCGGCCTTCTCCAGTTCATCTTGAAGGGTGGAGAGGTTAGTCATGTCTCTGAGGACTTCATCATTTTGCTCAAAGAGAGCTTTGTACATCTATGTTTGATGGACTTGTTCCTTGGGTTCAAATTTGAGATGACTCACCTCCATCCTGGATCGATGGAAGCTCTAGTAGTGAAGCACTAAGGCTTGATATACGGAGAAATAAGATGGTTACAGTCAGTTAGAGAAACGAGAACTAGTTAAAATAAAAAGGAAATAAGACATTGATTCAGTGGCTACTGAGCTTCATTGAAAAGGCTTACACCTCCTACCTCATTCATCTTCATTTGGTCCTCCTCGGTTACCATGAGTGAATATAAATGGCCACTCCAACTGGCCCAGAAAACATGTTAGTGTCTGCCAGCACCGACAACATGACCGTCCTCTTTTGCTTAGGGTCCACACTCGGGGTGAAAAATTGCATCTCAAGCTTTAAGCTTAGACTCGACCCCTTGATTCCGATTGCATAGCCTTTTTTGAGATCTCTAGGTGGCCAAATCCAAAGTAGTATTCCAACACTGACATCCACACCCTCAAAAAATGAGTTAATGGCATCATCCACAGCCCAGGATGTTTCGACCGATTTTTTCAGGCCTGACCCTCCTTTAAAGTAGCCTCTATCCTGAGTGGTGACTCGTGGATATGGATAACAACGTCATTAGAAACGACATTTCTCTGGAGCGGAGAGTCTTCTTTCGAAGCAACAGTCACATGTTCTCCTTCAGGCCCCCGAGTTAATGAGGATTCGGCTTCACAAACATCCTCCTCAGGGGCCGCCAACTCTTTATTGGTGTTTTTTGAGCTTTTCAACTCTTGGTTTGCATTTTCCAAATCCACTAACACTTGATCGGTGTTTTCTAAGACTTTCAGCTCTTGGTTGTTGCTTTCCATTTCTTTATTATCCTCGAAAAATTCCTAAAGCTGACGAAGGGCTTCAAAGCACGTAGCCCAGGAATCCAAAGTCTTTTTATTGGTGCTCCTCGACCCTTTGCATGATCCTTCTTCTTTTCTTGACCTCGGCAGGAGCGTCTGGGGAGTCGGGGGCTTCTTTGTTTTATCCTCCTTCTTTGTAGCAACTTCGCCAGTGGACTATAGATAGGCGGAGGGTTTGGAAAATAGGGTCGATACCATGGTACCGACGACTTCCCGAAGCTTGGTGGTCTTTGGCAAGCTTGTGAAAGAAGGAACGATGGTTGTGTCAATTCCAAAATAAAGAGTGACAAGGCAAAGATCTACTAGTAAAAAGCAATCACCATGGGAACGAGCCTCCCACTTCCCTTTCGAGAGCTTATGCCACTCACGCTCGGAGTGGGAGAGTTACTTGCATAAGCCCTCGATCCACTCCCTCCAATGTGGGACCGCGTTGGGGACTTGGGGGAGTTGCACATCGAATATGATATGTCATGAGTGCGAAAAGTAAATACAAGAAAAAACTTTAACGGCTAAACAAGAAGTAAACCTAGGATTCAAGTTCCACTTATCAGGGAACGATATGAATACATATTTATTGATGTTGATTGAATGGTCATTTATTGACTGTGCCTATGCTCTCGTCCCCGAGTTTGGGGCGACATCAATATAAAATTAGTTTCCATCAAGTTTTATATTTTTCTTCGCAAATTGTCTTGCAATGTGGCCCCATGGCCAAAGTATGACATTGTATGTTCAAAATCGCTCAGTCACAAGTTGGTACTCTAGGTTAAGTGAGGTATCGGGTGCCTAATTGAAGAAAATAATATTTTATTAAAATTCGACAAGTTGGAAATGTTATAACATGTACTTTTGAGGTGAGACTAGTGTGCTTAACATGATAAGGAGGTTATGTTATGAGTTATGGTAGTCGTATGATTGTAGTGTAATTTCCATTGGTATAGATTCTATTGAAGAGGAGACTTTCCCTGGTAACATATTGTAGGAAACCAAGCATCATATCAGCTAGCTATCATACTCAAAACATCAATACATGTATGGGCCGTGGAGGCCACTATGTATGTGCAAGGTTAAATCAAGCATTCAAGAGTTGCAAAGTGGTTCTCTAGGGCCAGTACGACACCGAGTGTCAACCACGCCTCACCTAGGTTGGGGTGTTGCACCTATTTAGTATGTATTGCTTAAGAGACCTATTTAGGTTGTTGTTAAATAACATTACCCTAACGTATGTGAGAGATGAATACAACGGGTTTAAAGGTTGGATTAGAAATAACTAGACCTTGGTATGATCGTAGTGAGTGGCGAATTTATGCCATCCAGCGTAGTTCGAGAGAATACATCTAGTAAATTGTGGTAATTGCTTGAAAGAGAATCGCGACACCTGAAGTAGTTACGATTGTTAATACTTAGGCGATATTATAGAAGACATAGTGGGAAAGATTCCGACAATTGAGAAAATCATAACTCTAGGCATCCTTAATCTTTTCTCCAAGCCTAAGTATTTTTAGTTGTTAATTCACTCCTTTAATTTTTTAGTTAATTAGTTAAACAAAAGAATCTTTATATTTATAACTTGGGAATTGTTCGAGCTTGTCTTCTTAGTGATAGTCAATAGTTGTAGCTAAACCTGAGCTCTTTATGGGATTCAACTCTGGACTCTTAGACCGAATTATATTTGCAGCGATCCTTTATCCTTTTTAGAACTAGAATTAGGCGTGATCAATAATTTATATGTTCGAGCTAGAAAAATAAGTATTGAATCTGGCCGACTATTTTTGTAACAATCCTAATACCAACCAAGTTGACATAATTATATTGATAATAATTTCAAACTAGGCATTTCTCTGGAAAAAATAATTTTTTGAGAGAAAAACATTATACATGTACTAACAACACGAGTACGATTAAAAGAACAAAATATAATTATTGACAACTCGATTAATCAGTTATTTTTAAAAAGAGGTCGAAAATCTTTTAATTTGCATTAAAAGAAGCATCTAATTACGAGGAAGGACACGAAATAAAATATTTATCTGCATTTAGTGCGTCATCAAAGCAATATAAGATGTTATTAACTAATCATGATCAATTAAATTTATTCTTACCTCAATATATTTCTTAATGATAATAAATTCAGCATACACAGTTTAATATGTGCACCGACTTGTAATGCGTTTCCGGTCTTTTAGCCTATTTGATCAAGTTTTTTGGAGAACAAAAGTATTTTTTTGTGAAGAAAATATTTTTTTGAAAAATTTAAGGTAATTAGCCAAAATAAAAAGTACTTTTGACCAATAGCAAAAGCAGTTTCTGCTTTTAGGAAGAAGTAGAAAATTCTAGCTTCTTCCAAGAAGCAGAAGTAGAAGCAGAAAATTAATTTACTCAAGACGAAATAATCCTCACCATAAATTTATATTTTCCAAAAGTTATATGCACCATAAATTTATATATATATATATATATATATATATATATATATATATATATATATATATATATATATATATATATATATATATATATATATATATATATATATATATATATATATATATATATATATATATATATATATATATATATATATATATATATATATATATATATATATATATATATATATATATATATATATATATATATATATATATATATATATATATATATATATATATATACATATGTATATATAAATTCTCTATAATAACATCCTTATATAACAACACGTCACTATAAAAATAAAAAATTTCGATACCAATCTTTATGTTATGTTATAATATATGTTCTATATAAAAAACTTCGCTATAACATCAAAAAATATTTGGAATAAACGAAGTTGATATATATATATATATATATATATATATATATATATATATATATATATATATATATATATATATATATATATATATATATATATATATATATATATATATATATATATAACTTTTTTACCATCACATACATGAACCATGTAAACTTTTCAAATTTCTTTTTTGTCTTTTCATTTCTTTTTGCTTCTTTCGCTTGGACTAGTTCTTTTTTTCTTTTTCTTTTTCTAAATTATAATTATTTTAAAAATTAAAGATATCAAATACATGAATCATCTTGTAATGAAGACGTTATTGTAGAGATTGAGAAAGGACATGGGCCTTCTTTAGAAATGCAAGACAAGTCTTATACTAATATGGAGGCGTTGCATGATACAATTAGTGATGAAATTATTGAGAAATATTATCATGTGTGAGTGATTGCTTATTATTTTACGGTTGATTATCAATATATAATAATTTATGAGGAATAAACTTTTTGTAACACCCCGTAAAATTGTATCAGTTATGGATACATTAAATGAGTATTAATATGATGGTTATCAATTGGTTATGATAATAAGTGTACGAGGCATATCATAAGTGATTTGGGATCCAAGGAGAGACCAAAGTCTAAGCCAAGTTGGAAAATTATATGATAGACTAAAATGTCAAATGAGAACACGCAATTCCACACTTTGGACGATCATAAGATAAAGAAGGTTTTATGTGATGCACAACCTATCAAATAAAATATCTTCGAGTTTAGTTTCTAACGCTTCAAACCGTTCGTCATTTGGACATGCCTACAAGAATTTATGATCAAATTAACAAAGGATGGCGGGGGAGTGTGTGGATACGAAGCATCAAGTGCGCGTCCGAAAAGAGGGCTGGCAGTGAAGTGCTGCCATTGCATCCGTGTCAGCATCCGAGCTCCTGGGAGGAGTAAAGTGGGGATGCGAAGCATCCGAGGCCGCACCCGAAATTTAGGCCTATAAACATAATTTGGGGGTCCATCTTCCCCCCATTACTTTTGGACACCTTTTAAGGTTTTCCTCCACTCTCTCAAGACCTCCAACCCCACTAGTCTTCAAGGTACGAAATTCCCATTATCTTGGTGTGAAATTCCATAATTTCTATACTAATATTGATAAAATCTACACATAAAAGACTTAGATCTTCAAGAGATTTCTTCAAGAACTCAAAAGAGGATTTTGTAAGATTTCTTTCAAAAAAATGATCCTACACCTTTAGACTTACGTGTATAAATTTATTAAGAGAATATGAGTACAAATAAGTATTGGAACTCTTGGTATGGTGATTTGATTCCATAAGCTTCTTATTTAATTACATAACTATTCCAGAGATTGAAAGATGATTAATTGATGGAATTTTGTTGGAATTTTGTTGGTTGGGTGAGGATGAATGGTCATATATGTGATGTTAGAAGTTATAAATTGGTTAATCATGATGGTGGGATATATTGTTGATGAATGGTGGTAGTTGGATGAACTAATTATATAGTGATGAGATGTAGAGATTTACCTATAATATGTTTGATAATATGCCTAAATGGCTTAAGTTATGGAATTTGTTACTAATATTTGTTACATTGGATATTGCTATTGTAGATTGAAGGTTCTTAGTATTGTGGATCATTGTAGTAGCACTCAGGGGCGAAATTGAGGTATGTGAGGCTAACTCTATTTACGTTTAGAAATGTCTATGATTCTCCCTATGTCTCATTCATTATTACTATTACTAGTTTCCTCATAAAGTAATTATGTCTTAGTTCCATGAATATTCGTAGAACTTCTATTCTCTAGCTTTGTAACTCATTCATGACTTTCATTCTAAATGTGGTGAAATCGATGAATAATCAATATAGACTTGGGTTTGATGCCCATGAGTCTCAGTCTAGATTACTCAGCATGTCATAAAAAGTTGAAGTTACAGTTTCATAGTCAGTTCATGAATACATGTCTTAGTTAAGTTCTATTTAGCATTCCAGTATTGTGTAACTCAATATGATTCAATATTTCAGTATTTTGTATTTCAGTATGATTCTAGTTCCTAAATGTTGAATACCTGTATTTGGGCGTGATGCCATAGTTTATATGCTTTATGCATGTTTGGGCCTGAGGCTATAGTTTATGCTTTATATATTTTTGGGCATGAGGCCATAATTACGTATATGTATACTTGGGCCTGAGGCCATAGCTTGTGCACATATATATTGGGCCCGGGGCTATAGCTTATTCAGATAAATAGGTTATTCATCATTTAGAAGAGGGAGTATTCATATCCTTACTTCCTTTGTTCAATTCAATTATTAGTTTCCATTTCAGTTATCGGTTATCATTTCAGTTACCAGTCATCAGTTCAGTTATCATTTCAGTTTCAGTTTCAATAGTTATCATTTTAATTATCAATTATCAATTTTCAGTTATCACCTTAGTTTCAGTTTCAACATTTATAATTCTTTCTTCCAGTTGCTTTACATACTAGTGCAATTCAAAAGTACTGACGTCAATTATCCCCGGGGTCTGCATCTCATGATGCAAGTAATGATTTACAGTTTGACGATTCAGAATGCTAGGATTCTCTTATCAGCTATTTGGTGATCCCCAGTTCGTTCGAGCCATTATCATTATCTTACAGTTTTCAGTATTTTCAGATATTCATCATTTTCAGTACTTAATTAGAGGTTTCGTAGACTACAATACCAATTAGACATAGTCACTAGCTTTTTGTGTTAAACAATGTTGGCTACAAACATGTTTCAGACTTGTATTAGTGTTTCTACACTTTGATTTTTATCATTCAAACTTTCAACATATCAGCATATGTTAGTTTATATTACAAGTTTAGTATGTTATGATATTATATGATAATTCAACCAGCCAGTTAGTTCGCTCGGTCACATGTAATCAGGCACTGAATGACATATTACGTCCAGGTCCAGGTTCGGGACATGACACACTAAGTCACACTGAATGACTTATTTTGATTATTCTAATCATCATGTAAATAACAAGTATTTATACTATATAATATATTGCTTTGGTATAACTATATATGTTACAATAATTTAAATATTTAGTATATATATATTTACTTTATGTTCATATTTTAATTAAATTGAACAAAATAATAATAACAGTCTCTCATAATAAATATTTTAATTTATTTTTTTCTTTAAAATAATTATAAAACTATCCTTTTGATAATTTGACACTCAAAATCATTTTTTATAACGATTGATCAAATATTATAAAAAGTACTTTTTAAAGGAATTGACCAAATATAAATTGTTATTTTTTTAAAAAGTACTTTTAGAAGAAAAAAAAAATCAAAATAAGCAGTTTATTATAAATTGTCCAAACGGGCTCTTTGTCTCTTTTAAAGATTTGATTTATTGCTATTTGACATAAAATGAAGAAGAGGTCGAAAGATCTTAAATATGGTCATATCTGAACAAATTACCCTTGGTACTCGTGTGTTCTTTATATTTGACTTAAAACTAATCCGGTTAAAGGCTATGCGTGCAACCCCACCCCCACCCCCAACCCCAACAGTCAGAACCCTCTTTTTAGTATTTATTTATATAGTGTAATTTACTCTAATTTCCCCTCACTGCCCATAAATTTCCCAATCTCAGTTTCTTGTTCACTCACACAATAAAAAAAACTATTTCCATCAAGAGAATTTGATTCAAAGCTACAAACAGGTTGCATTTGCTAGGCTACATTGGATGAACTAAGGTAATGAGAGTAAATCATTTTTCCCTTATGAATCTCTATGTATACTGTTCCTTTTCTTTCTTTTTATTCGATTTGTGAATTATTATAGTATACATTTGATGCGGGAGATATATTTATTTTCTTTTTCATCTCTCAACAAACCCTTATGATAAGAGAATTTTATCTTATAAAAGAAAGAAATTACTAATTTTAGTAAATTCTATGAATTTTCGAATCTCGCAGGTTAACAATGTGTGCGATTTGTTTATACTCCATAGAATTGTGTGAAGAGATGTTTTGTTTGATTTGGATTAGATTGACCATGATTTACGGATGAATAGATAATTTTCCATTTTAGAATAATTTACATTTGTCGTATACGAGCGCGATTTAGGTAATAGCTATAAAAAATTATTAATTTTAATTTGTCGACTCTAATAAAAAATATCAATTATGGCTAATAATATAATTTTGTCGTATATTATGTAGAAATGACATGATTTTGTTTGATTCGGATTGCGTAGATCATAGACTGAAGTATCGATGAATAGATAATCTTCTAATTAAGAATGATTGATGTTTGTCGTACACAAGCGAGATCCAGATAAATTACATCCAGATTTTTACTCATCTTTAATTTGTCGATTCTAAGTATTAAATATAAATTATTACTTATTTAAATAAGACTATTTCTCACTTATATTTAATTGATAATGAAATATACGTGACGATTAAATATGCCTTAGTCTTATCTCTATTTATAAACTTGTGAAACATTTAACTAAAACTTTACACATGATTTTTAATCATTTTTATTTATGAAATTTACAACATTTATCACAGGATTACATTAATCCAAGTTGAAAATGACTATATAATTTTTTTTCATTATGGAATAATTTGATTTGTCTTATTCAAGCGGAATTTAGATAATCATTACACTTAACATTTATATTTAATTAAATTTCATATATTTTCCTAATAATATACCTATGTCATATATTACATATAAACGATATAATTTTGTTGTTTGATCATGAAATATACGTGACCATTAAAGATAGCTTAGTAGTATCTCTATCTATAAACTTTTGGAACATTCAATATAAACTTTAAAACAAAAGCTCATAAAGACTAACAATTGCGTGATTGTTAATAATTTTCATTTATGAAATTTAAAGCATGAGTCACATTGTGAAATATGAAAGTACTAAAGCCTTAACATCATCATTTATTTTTTAGAGGAAAAATCAACCTACCTTAGTTTTAGGGGAAAAATATTATATCCTCTTAAAGTGAACATATTGCAGATAAAATATCATAAATGCTATGAGATCTCCAACATTTACTTCTCATTGACTATTAATAATAACTTGTCTCTGTATGAGAGCAACCAGGATACTTGAGTTTAATATTATGTACCAGATACTTGCATAACAACAAAAGTCAAAAATATCATTATTAAGAATGGATTATTCATTAGTAATTTATTGATTTGACACTTGCTCTAGTGAAAAAAAGGGAAAAAAAAAGATTATATTAGGTTCACAAGAATAGATAGTCATACATTAAACGATAAAACTTATCATATTATAGTAAAAGTATTTTTAATGGCAGAATTTTGTCTTGTCTTTGCAAACATTCAAAATGTTAATTAAGAAACTAAATACTATAAAATTATCAAAAGATTATATTTGTGTTTACTACAATCAGATAATATCTAATATATTATGTGTAAAAAAAATAATTATATATTAAATGATTAAAAATTATCATACTATAGTAAACTATATTTAACAACATGATCTTTTCTTGTTTGTACTTCACAAACATTCGAAATTCTTAATTAAGAAACTAAATGCTATAACTTATCAAAAGATCATATTTTGTCTTTACCACAAAAAGACTTGGTCAAATCTCTTTCCTAATATTTACTCTTATTAGCTATAAAGCTCGACTTTTGTATTTGCATTTCTTAAAAATCTAAGAACGTAAATTTTACTAAAAAAAGACAGAAAGGATAAATTTCTCAAAAAATTATTTGCACTCACCATAAAATGAAGTGACCAAATCGATTTTCGGAATCGGAACTAAGTTTTTCATATTAAGGTAACAAATAATATTATTTTTTCTTCATCTCAGAAAAATTCGAACAAGTCAATTATTATATAAATAATATTTATTGCAAATTATTAAACAAAATAAATTTATTCCAAAGCTTGAAACCGAGATTTTCAAAGAAAGAACAATCTTATTTACGGTATCCTATTGGCAGGAGTGGTGTGGGTGAGGGGGAGTAGTTGAGACCGAGCCAGGAAATGGAATTACGCGGTGAAAGCAGTTTCGTATCGTTATTGTCTTATTTATTCATGAAAAAAAAAAAGAAATACTATGTATTTAGCAGCACATTTAACGGAGCCCACCATCGTCCCAGGAATCCCAGTCATCAAAAAAGGGATTGGAGGGAAGGGAGAAAAGGTGAAATAAACGACGTCGTAAAGATGGATATAGTATCCAAAAAACGACACAAAAATGAATTTGTACACTGGCCTAGGCATATGCAGGCTTTCTCTTTCGTGGCGTCGCAAAATGGACTCGCGGCAATCCAAGAACACAATCAAATCAGACCTGTACACCTATGCCTATAAAATGTAGCACAGTGTAAAAATACAAATTTCATGCAGATAGAGACACGGTTTGAGGTCTGACGAGTGAGGAGTGAGGAGTGAGGAGTGAGGAGTAGAGAGTTTTTCATTTTTTCTTTTTTATTTAGAATTAGAAGGTGTGGGGGCAATTATGAATTGTCTCCTCCACCGAATTTTACGTTCCCATTTTCTTCTTCTTTGATATTAATACTACCAGATTTAACAACAAATATACATATAGATTCTATATATATGATCCGATTATCTCTCTCTAACCCCTTTCTCCTCCTCCTCCCTCCCTTTCTCTCTCTCTAGAATTTCCATTTCCATGTAGTCCAATACCGGTTGTATTTCTCCGCCGCAGATGTCTTTTCGAAAACCCTAGGCTCTTTTTTGGGGATAATAGGTATATAATTTTGGTTCTTATTTGTTATGGGTTCTTGCGGAGGTACAAACAGCCCTGTTACGATAATGGAGCAACGTTGGAGCTTGTTGTCTAGCCCTGATCCTATGTCAATTAGCGTCGACCGTTGGCTTCTTGCTGAAGAAACCATTCAGGAAGTGGTGAATTGTATTCACCCAACTCTTGACACTGAGGAAAAGAGAAAAGATGTGATTGATTACGTGCAAAGACTCATTCGATGTTCCCTTGGTTGTGAGGTCAGTTAATTCCCTTTTTCAGTTTGCATGCCTTTTTTCCCTCTACTGTTAGTTGTGTTGCTGAATTCAGTTGTTAAGCTGCATTCGTTTCACTGAATGGGATATTCATTACTACTTGTTTTTATTTAATTAATACTAATCGAGGTTAAAATTATTCTCTGATCCGCTTTTTGTATGTGATAGCTTAGATTTCTGTGTAGATAAGGATCTATTTAATGTTTTGCCTTTTTTACTAATCTATGATGGTACCGGTGCGAAAGAAGGAGAAACGAAAAGAGTATCAAAGTTGTTTTGGGCTTTTAGCATCATTGGATAGAATTACTATAATCTTGGCAGTATCTTGTGGTGTTAAGCCTCGAAATTGCTTCTGACAGTTATCCTCACCTACCAAAATAGTATCTATCCATCGGTATTTATTGTGGGCCTTTTCGAATCGTTGCGATAGAATTACTCCATCTTGGTAGTATCATGTGGTGTTCAGCCACGAATTTTCTTCTGGCAGTTATACTCCTTTACCAAATTATATCTGCCCATCAGTACACCAATAGAAGAAAAAGATGAATGGTCTATCTAATGCATTTTTATTTTACTAATAGAAGTATAACTGCCTTTTCAGCTAAGAGCATGGGGTCGTGATCCGACTGCATCAAGTTTGTACTTTTGATGATTCACCTAGAAAGTTGTAGAAATATCTACTAGCTAGCCATTTTCTTACTAATGACACTTCTCTTCGAGCTATTTGATGTTTCTTTTTCTGTCAAGTCATTAGTAGCGCCTTTAAGATGATTCTATATATACCTTTGAATCAATTCAGTTTCTTTTGAAGTTCATGATCATACTTTATTCTTTCACTTTTGTGTTTGTGCATATCCTACCATAGTTTTAGCCTAATCCAAGTGCTATGGTTAGCAGATATCCTACTGCAGATTTAGCCTAATCTATTGGATGCTTAATTTTGTCTTAATCTATGTTGCTCAGCCTCCGGGAAAATGTGGATGGGTGCATGTCGGATCCTCCAAAAGCAAAAGTAGTGCATTTTTTGAGGATCCGACCCGGGTGTGGCAGCTGTTTTAAAGAATCGCGCATCATAGGTCATAATGCATGTGTTCCTTACAGCAGGTTTAAGAAATGCGATTTGTTAAAATATTCAAGTCATTTCCAGATATTGGGGCTTGAAAATCTCTGAAGAATGTTATGTGTCGTTATCTTATTTTTGGTCTTAGAGAATAAATAGTTTTTGATTGACGTATGTTTGCGGGATGGGCTTTTCCTGGAACCTGATGTGTTTGGACTACTTGTTAAATTGCCTCTATAAGGATTTATTGGTTTGACAGGGTACGGTGAAGGTCTTTTAGAGGATTATGGTTTGACCTTTAAATTAGCCCTCCTCAAACATGACATGTACTTAACTAGTTTCTGGATGGTAGACCAAAATATTTCTGAGTTATAAGATGAAATTTTGTGGTTGTCACTGGCTTTACATTGTTGTTAACTTGTTATAGCATTCATTTACATATCTATGACATATTACAGCATTAATCTTATTAGTATCATTTAGTTTTTAAATTTTCTAGTGATATGTAATGGAAATTTGATGTGAAATGAAGAAGAAATCATCTTATTGCTTATGATCTGAATTTCGGGTAAAAATTGTTAAACTATTCTCACTTCAGATTAGGTCCCGGTTGTTTTTCTATTATTGGTTGAATATGGAAGATCTTGCTGCAGGTTGAACTATGCGATTTTCTTTTTCTTAAACAAAGAATTACATTACTTTCCAACTGATGATCCTTGAGCTGAACTTTGCTTTAACTGAATAATGCTGAGGCTGATTGCTTCTTGTACAGGTTTTTCCATATGGATCTGTACCATTGAATACGTACCTTCCTGATGGTGACATCGATTTGACTGCACTGAGCAGTAATTATGGTGAAGAGGCATTGGCCCGTGATGTTCTTGCTGTTCTACAGGAGGAGGAAAATAGAGAAAATGCTGAGTTTGATGTCAAGGATACCCAATTTATTGATGCTGAGGTTTTTTCTCAAAATCTTTATGGTGGAAGTGTTTTGTTTTCAAGATTCTATGAAACAAGTTGAAGGAATTAAATTCTTCGCAGTTCTCTGCACGGTTGTAAAAGGCGCGCTTAAGCCCTGAAGCAAGACTCAAAACACGTTGAGCGCTTCGCCTCGCTTTATGGGCGCTTTTATGTCTCATTAAAGCTCTAAGGCATACTTTTCCTTGCCAATGAGTGTAATTCTAAAAAGGAGATCTTAAACAATTGATATTTCACTTTATCGTAATTTTTTTAAAATTTTTTTGTCCATATATTTGTTATTCATGCTTATAATGATTAATCTTGGACTACATGCATATTTTTACTTTTTCTCCGATTGCACCTTTTTTCATTAAAGCCCACGCTTTATTTGCGTATTGCGCTTAAAGACCCAACTCACCTTAGAGCTTTTTTGCGCTTTTCGCCTTTGATAACACTGGCTCTCTGCAGTTTCGAGTTGTTTTCACAAATATTTTCTCAATATGCTGCTGCTCAAGGAAGTTTATTTGATTATAGGCATAGTGGAACCTCATCATTCTTAATTTATCTGGAGGTTTACATTGTGATTTTAGATCTACAATTTCGTTTTAGTATTTTGGTTGTCTTGAAGAATCTATTAATAGTGCGTAATAATTAAGTAGTTTTATCACCTATGCTTAATTGATCTTCTGTATTGAGAAATTTGGATTGCTGGTGGCAGGTAAAGCTCGTGAAATGCCTTGTACAAAATACTGTGATTGACATATCCTTTAATCAGCTAGGAGGACTCTGTTCCCTTTGTTTCCTTGAGCAGGTAAAGTTCAGAGCATATTGTCAATATTCACATAATCTTGTTGGAACTTGTGTGCTAATTTAGTTGTGGGAACTCTTTAGGAAAGATTGTTGCGAGGATCTCAATTATGGAGGAATGTGAAATAATTCTATAAGCATCTATGGCACAGACTAAGCCCTTTTCTGGGTTTAGGTATTGATTCACTGGTGCAGTTCACTGTTCGATGATGTAGGATGATGAGTAGTCAGATGTTGTCTCTCTTTCTGACCGAGTTCCAAATCACGGACTACGTTTATTTTCAACTGTTAGTAACTTCGCTAGTTTTATATGTATGATGGTGTTGACATCTACTCTTAACATCCTCTCTGTAGTGTGCTCACCTATCTTCCTTTCCAGTTTGTGTTTAAAAAAGCAACAACAATAACAACATACACACTATATTCCCACAAGTGGGGTTTGGGGAGGGTGCTAAAAAAAGAGATATAATACAACAACGACAACAACAAAAAAGAGATATAATAAATGTCATAAATGTGATCTGTTCACTTGTTGTTGGGACTTGGGTCAGCTTGTAGAATCAAACTCCGCAGAGCATTTGCTTATCTCCATTTTACTTTCTGTGCAAGTTTGGACAGCCATATGTCATAAGTACAATCATATTTCTCTGTTTAATGTCAGATGTGGTTATGAGTATCTGATCCTATATTCTTCTTGATTTCTTTGTTCCTTGAGCACAGATAGACCGTCTTCTTGGTAAAAATCATATTTTCAAGCGAAGCATTATTTTGGCAAAGGCTTGGTGCTATTATGAAAGCCGTATTCTTGGTGCACACCACGGGCTGATTTCCACATATGCTTTGGAAATTCTGGTCTTATATATATTTCATATGTTTCATTCATCATTAAGTGGTCCTTTAGAGGTAAGTGCTTGCTTCATGCTTGTCAGTTTTGGACATTATCGGTTCGTATGCATGCATGATTCTCTTTAATAGTCATTTTCTTGCTCTCTTTTAGGTTCTCTACCGATTTTTGGATTATTACAGCAAATTTGATTGGGACATTTATTGTGTTAGTTTGAATGGTCCAGTTCGCAAAGCATCCCTTCCTGACATAGTGGGTAAGCAGTGCATATTTTTTCATTCTTTATAACTTGCTTGTACTATCTCTAACATGTTTATGACCCTCTACGAATTTTTGGCTATGGTCATGCATGAACTTACAAAATGATTGGATATCTTTTTTATGGTTTAGTGGCATGAAGAACTTGATATATCCTTCTTCAATGCATTACTTATGGTTATCTCTTTTCTCTCTCTGCAGTTGATATGCCAGATAATGTAAGGAACAATGTGTTGCTTAGTGAGGAGTTCTTGAGAAATTGTATGGAAATGTTCTCAGTTCCATCCAGAGAATCTGAGATGAACACACGAGCATTTCAACAAAAGTATCTAAATATAATTGACCCCTTGAAAGAAAATAATAACCTGGGGCGCAGTGTCCACAGAGGTAAGCTTGAATCATTACTTTCTACTTTATACCAAGAAGATAATTACTCCCTCCTTTTCGATTTATGTGACACGCTTTCCTTATTAGTTCGTTCCGAAGATAATTGACATTTTTATATTTGGAAACAATTTAATTTTACCCATCTTACCCTTAATGAGAAGCTTTTATAGCTACATAAATGTTGTGGAATGTTTAAGACCACAAGTGTCAAGCCACACAACTATTTTGGCATTTTTAATACCACAAATTTCAACAGTTTTCTTTTTTCTTCATAAACTTTGTTCCAAGTAAACTACGGTACATAAATTGAAACGCACCGGTTCCCCTTTCACATTTTCTTATACTTTGTTTACTTGGAGAATGTTGCAAAGAATTTAAAGAATCTTATGATCTGGTTCTGTGGTTTTGGTCATGAGTATTAGAAGAAATCTTTTTCTGGATTTTTCGTAAGAGTTCCTATATTTCTTTGCATTCTGATTTTTCCCCACAGGATTACTAAAATTACCGTTTGATTGGATTCAAGGACATCAAGTGGTCAAATTCATTCGTTGAATTACTGGCAAAAGATGTACTTGTTACCTCTTTCTAGATCCCTGATAAACAAATACTTGTAGTAGAGACCTATTCATATATAGCCAATACCTTATGAGTAATCACGCAGTTCTGCTTAAATGACTATTCTCTAACTGGAGGTCAGTATTGGAGCATGTATAATTTCTATCACGATGACCTGTGTAGGGACAGATAGGTTTTTTGAGAAGTTCTTATACTCGTAAGCTTTAGCATATAATTTGTACCAACTATGTTACATATAAGAGCATGTTTCTGGTGTTTTGTGTTGGTAATATTGGTGGATTTGTTTCCTTCTTTTTATTCCTCACATCTAGATTATTACTTTGATTGCCTCCAGGTAGTTTCCATCGAATACTTAGGGCTTTTAAGTATGGGGCCTGCAAGCTTGGGCGCATTCTTTTGTCACCATCTGATAAAGTTGCCAATGAGATCAAGAAGTTCTTTGCAAACACCCTTGAGAGGCATGGATGCAAACATTTTGCTCATTTACAGAGTTCTGGCCCAAATTTTGATGATGAAGGAGCATTTTCTTCATTGTTCCCTGCCGAAATTTATTGTGAGGATGACATTCTGCTCAAAATTTCAGAGGGTGATTTGGAGAATGATAATGTGGAAATGGTTTATAAATATTCAATACCAAGATCTGCACTGGAGAGCAACTCGATGAATGGGGCTTTGTCATGTATGGTGTCAGGAAATGACTACTTTTTAGATGGGCAAGCAGTGTCAGGACTTCACCTATCTAGAGATGGAAATGATCTTGCAGCTTGTATTTCTGCAAATCTGAATGTTATGAATGGTACATCTGAGTGTTCAGGTATAGGAAATAACATCAGTTCTCCTTCTGGGAAGCAATACAGCACTACTTATTGTAACTTCAGTGAACCATGTGCTGGACATGGGAACTGTGGACCTGGAAGTTTGTGCCAGAGTGACTTGTCTGATTGTATTGATGAGAAGTTGGGCTCTGATGTTTGGGTAGAAACCAGAGATAACCCTCTGGAGAGCAGCAGCATATATCAGTCAGGTACAGAGTATAGCGAGGACATCTTGTCTGGTGGTTCAGCAATCTCGAGCCCAAAGACCAGCATTTTAGAAAGTTTATCACTTGATATACGAGAAAAGGACTCTGCTAGATTGGCTGGAGATATGGAAGCTATAAATCCTTTAGCCGACCTAAATGGGGACTATGATAGCCATATACGCAGTTTGCTTTATGGACAATGTTGCCATGGGTTTTCTTTGTCAGCACCTGCACTGTCCAATTATCCATCGTCACCTTCTTGGTTTCAAAGTGAGAACTTCTTGCATACTGTCCAACAATCAATGCCACTGAGACATCAACCTTTCTCGCAAATTAATATGAATAATATGCTTGTGTGTCCTACTGTTCAACTCTCTTGTTACTCTCTACCGTCTACTGCTATGTTAAGTTCCAAAGTGAAAGAATCGGCACAGGGAACTGGCACTTACTCTCTGAGCATGGTATTTGTTTCCTCCTTTTTCTGCAGGCTTCTCTTTCCTCATTTTTCACGTATTTCTGTTTCCCTATGTATATGCCACTCTTCCCTTTCTAAAGCTCAGGGTCTTTTTGATTTGATTCTCCTCTTTTTTCTTTTAGGAATGTCTGAGCATATTTAAATATGCAAGGCTCTGTTTTCGTCAATAATTTTTGTGAAGCTCCATTTTTGTAAAGATTTTTTTTGGATGTCCTGCAGAATGATTCTTATCCGGAGATACCTAAAGGATGGGAACGGAATTTGGCATCCGGAACTTATACTCAGTTGCACATGTATAATAGCAACCACATTAATGGTTGGGTTCCTGCTTTTTCTGACACTAACTATTCAGGAAAATGCTTCCAAGAGGTTTCAGGTGTACAATCTACTGTTCAAAGTCATGGGGAGTTTGCTGTATCGGGCCAGCCTCATCATATTAATGGTTGGGTTCCTGCTTTTTCTGACAGTAACTCTTTGGGAAAATGCACCCAAGAGGTTTCAGGTGTACAATCTACTGTTCAAAATCATGGGGAGTTTGTTGTATCGGGCCAACCTCATCATATTAATGGTTGGGTGCCTGCTATTTCTGACAGTAACTCTTTGGGAAAATGCACCCAAGAGGTTTCAGGTGTACAATCTACTGTTCAAAGTCATGGGGAATTTGCTGTATCAGGCCAACCTCATCACATTAATGGTCGGGTTCCTACTTTTTCTGAGACTAACTCTTCAGGAAAATGCACCCAAGAGGGTTCAGGTGTACAATCTATTGTTCAAGGTCATGGGGAGTTTGCCGTATCGGGCCATTCTCATTCCAATGATTTCTGTCAATCATGTAGACTAGAATTTGGATCTGTGGGGAAGCTTACCAAGGATGTGCTTACATACTCCTCGGACGATGTGCTCCCGGTCCCGAGTGTCTCGTGCAGTATGTCATGTTCAAAACCAGCATTGGGTAAAAATGACAGGTAGGATGACAATGTTATGTTATTGTTGGACTTGTGGGAAGTAGTTTGGTCCTTTGAACTTTGTTGCCGGAAAAGCTATCTAATGCACTTTCTGATTTGGGCTTTCAGGGCTTCAGGTCATTTATTCCGCCTTAAGAATGAAGATGAATTCCCTCCTCTGTCCCTGTGAAAGTTGTAGACCGATTTTCAACTTGTCTAGACACTGAATGGGAATTAGTACCATAGATGCTAACAGAAATAGAGATTCTAGGCAGACAGGAGATAGAGACTGGGGAGATAAAGTTGTAGATATTAAAGCAGAGTATGTCTTTTTGACTCTTTCTTGGCTTTATTAAGTTACATTACTAATTTTCTCGGTTGTTGTGCCATAATATTTATATAATGTAAAAAAGGTAGAAAAAAAGCTCATTGTACAGTTTTTTTTGGCACTATACCCTCACTGTGAATGTGATAATTCCTGATTATCGCCTTCAGAGGAGTTCAGGACAGATTGTAGCTGCTTGGCAGTCGTCTTAGTTACATCTTTTGGGATAATTCATCATCAGTCTTGTAGGTTTTAGACAAGAGGGGTTGCTCTGATGGTAAGCAACTCCCACTTTCAACCGAGAGGTTGTGAGTTCGAGTCTCCCCAAGAGCAAGGTGGGAAGAGCAAGGTGGGAAGAGCAAGGTGGGAAGTTCTTGGAGGGAAGGATGCTGGAGGTCTATTTGGAAACAGCCTCTCTACCCAAGGGTAGGGGTAAGGTCTGCGTACACACTACCCTTCTCAGACCCCACTAAGTGAGATTATACTGGGTTGTTGTTGTTGTTGTAATCTTTTGGGTTTTGTGTGTTATGCTGTGGATATTCCATATATTGGATAGAATATTTGATAAAGAACACAACGGGAAGTGAGCCATTGTGTTTCATCTGACCGTCATGCATTAAAGCTAATAACTGCGACTCCTGCATAGCATATTATTCACGAATTCTTAGTACTGCATTAGTACTCTCTTTCTTTTTCTTTTCAATAAAAAAATTTAAATCGGAATAAGATGGATTTGAAACTCATTCTTGGTACCAAGGAAATCAACTTGTTGGTTCTACATTGTAGGATCTAAATATTGGTCTTCTTTGGAGAAGAATAAAACAAGGTACAGGTCCTTCTAACTAGTGTTTATTTCTTCTATAGGGTTCTCTTTCAATTTCTCTCAGTTCGTAATCTTTTGAAAAATAGTCTAAAGATTAAGAACTCTTAGATGTTTCATAAATGCTACCGTATTGTTGGAACAAGAACGACAAGCTTTGCTAGAGTCAATGGTTTGGGGTGTGTTTGGTATAACGGAGAATGTTTTCTGTGGAAATTATTTTCCAAGAAAATGTTTCTTGGAAAACAGGTAGTAATTTTATTTATTTTTTGGTGTTTGGTACGCAAATTAAGGAAAATGACTTCTCAAGAGTATTCATAAATAATTTAGATATAATAAATATGGAGCCATAAACTTTCGGAACAACCTTCGGACCCACAAATTTTATAAATTTTTGTATCGCTAAACTTTCAAAATCACGGAATTTCGAACGCGTAAACTTTATAATTTCTAAACTCGTAAATTACAAACACATAACCTCCGTATTTATAATTTTAGAACTTGTAAAATTTTAAGTCTTTAATTTTGGGGTGGGGGGTGGGGCGTGGTTGGCGGGGCTGGGGCTATAAAAACGAAAAAATAAAATTTAAATTACATTTTTTTATGTGTGAAATTGAAAAAATAGAAATTTGAAATTACAAACAAAAGTTGGTAAAAAAATAATTTTTTTGGGTTGTGGGGGGGGGGGGGGGGGGTGGAATTTTTTTTGTAGAAGGAGTAGGGTGGGCAAGGTTGAAGAGGAGCTTTGGAAAATATTTTCCCTCTTTTGGCAAGGAGAGCATTTTCCTCCAACGGGAGGAAAATGAATTGACAAGGAAAATATTTTCAAAACATTTAAGCCAACTAGATATAAAAAATTAAAAAATATTTTTCTTCATGCCAAACACACCCTAGTTTGACCTGTTATTTCAAGAAATTGTATAATATTAAGCTATATATGCTTGTTTTTATGACAGTTTTTAGGTGTATTGTATTTTCCGTCGAGGTACATCGTTTGGAAGTAGTAATTTTTGTTGGTATTTTTTGATTGAATATATATTAATTATTTTCTTTTATGTCCGTCTTGTTTAAGGGCACTAGAAATACATCGAAAACCACAAATTAAAATTGCATAGTATACGACTTCAAATTTAGAGCACGTGACTGGCACCAAATTATCTAACTCGCCTCAGGCTGATTATTATGTTACTATCCATACAATAATCCATGGAATTATAAAGGAGCCATAGGTATAACTCCAACGATGGAAACATTAGCTATCACATTTATATACCCAAAAGAATTAACTGTAAACCCAATAAGTCTAGTCATGAGTTAACTAGAATGCACAAAAGAATAAAACTGTATATCATCGAAGCATTCTCCGAACCAGTAGAATAAAGACTCGAAGGAACGGCCACCACTGAGATATAAGCATGGCGCACCACCAAAGCGGAAAGGAGTGTAGATCTAACTGGTTGTATCGTTCCCATTTATGACCAAAAATCTCACCAACGACCGCGATGACATCTAACATGCCGGCTAGGCGAACCAATTAAACAACAATCGAATACACAATAAAAGTAAATCAATATAACAAGTCTAATAGCAAGTTCTAGCATAAATAATACTAAAACCAACATCAATAAGCGAAACAATAATACAATCCCCTAGAAACTGATATCAACGAGTATATGAGCTCTAAAAATGTTGAAAAATAATAGCCTGAATAAATACAACTCTCAAAATAGGAAAAGAATGTGATTTCGAGGCCCACAAATGAACAAGTTGCACTATCTTGAGTCTCCTAGTACTGCAATGATTTACTCCTTAGCTTTGCTGGTGTCGATACCTGGATCTGCACAAAAATAGTAATATGAGTACAACCAACCCAATGTACTAAGTATGTATCAAGACTAACTTCATCAAAGTAGTGGCGAAATGGTCAACTGATACTTACTATCATAACCTGAACGGACCATAAATAAATACCATACCAAAATCTAGCAGAAATAGTATATAAAATGATCAGATATGACTAACATTAATCGGCAACATACATACTTAATTAATCAACTTTATACTCAAATCCCTCTTATATACTTGTGAAACACGAAAATAATATTACGCACTAAAACTTTTAAAAGTGAGTCAACTACACACCTTTTTTGTCATGTGTCACACGAGTGTATTGCACATAAAAGAGGCACATAAAAGCTAAAAAATTGACCTGAAATTAAGTTTATTTTTTTATTTCCCCCCCTTTTTTTAGCTATTTACTTTTCAAGTTAAAGAAAAAAAAATATTACCTACATCTTCTTCCCCAACCCTAAACCCTAGCATTTCCTCCCCCACCCCCACCCCCACCCCCACCCCCACCCCCCATCATTTCGTCTTTTTCTCCAACTCTCATCCTAGTTTTATCTACCCCTCATGTTTCGTCTCTCCAACCCACATGATTAAGAAGAAAAAAATAAGAACATAGGAGCTATTGGGTCTTGTAAAAATCACCATTATTGAATTTTTGAAAAACTTTAAAATTTAATCGTGTCTTGTTGATTTTGGTGTTCCATGACCTAGAAACAACAACAACAACCAAATATAATCCCACTTAGTGGGGTCTGGGGAGGGTAGTGTGTACGCAGACCTTACCCCTATCCTGGGGTAGAGAGGCTGTTTCCAAATAGACCCCCGACATCCTTCCCTCCAAGAACTTCCCACCTTGCTCTTTGGGAGACTCGAACTCACAATCTCTCGTTTGAAAGTGGGGGTTGCTTACCATCAGAGCAACCCCTCTTATCTTCCATGACCTAGAAAATTATTTGAATTCGTGATTCTTGTTGAGTAAAAATTTATTTAGGTAATTAATTTTGATAAAATTTTAAAAACACCATTAACAAGTTTGAAGCTTTGGGTTTTAGCTTGAATTTGATATTTGTATAAAGATTTATGATGGATTTTGTTAAAACATATTAAATATCGTCAAAGAATTGATTCTATAGTTAGGGGAGAAGGTTCTTGTGGTGGAAGAGTTGTTGATAGTATGATGCGGTGGAAAAGAAAATGGGGTTGGGAAGATGAGGCGGGGGGAGGATTAGTTTTTTTTGTATATTTTTTCTTTGGGAAGATGAGAAGAGGGGGTTTTGGGTGAAGGGGGGAGGGGCAAAGTTTTTTTCTTCTCGATTTGACACGTGTCAGATGCTGATTGGCGCGTGTAAGAATAATCTTTAAGCAGATATGATCAAACACCGAAGTGCTATGTAATTGATACACCATTAAAAGTTTTAATATGTAATATTATTCCCGTATTTATGAGGTATGTAAGAAGGATTTGTGTACAAGGTCGATGAATAAAGTATGTATTTTTCCAACATAAATAGTAAAGTACTTTCAATTAAGAATTTTACTGAAGGGTCATATTAGAACACCAAATCAATATGTATACAGATGATATGCATCACATAGCATTATTATAAATGCTGAATATGTAAGTCTATAATGTCTAAGCCACTACAACATTTTAGGCTTATAGCTACCTCTGAAAAGCGTGATCTAAAATGTCAAGAAGTGTAGCATTTAAGCAAAGGTAACGTTTTACGACTTTAGGCTACGTTTTTAGGGAGTGGCCTAAAGAACCGTAACCTTTGACTTATGGCCACGCTTTTTACGTGTTGTGTTAGAAGCCACGCTTCAAAAGCGTGGCCAATGCAATAACCTTTATGACATAAAGCTACAATTTTGAAGCATGGTCTTTGTTGAAATAGTGCCAAATTGCTAGTCCCTATGGCTACATTTTCTAAGCGTGGCAATTTTTCTAAGCTATGAAATAATTTTTAAATTATTTATATTAGCCAAAATTGTATCATTAAGAAATTGTATTTTCTTATATTAAACATTGTATATTCACAGTTCTTTCAAGCATATACATTATAATCAAAAGCATTAAATTAATAATAAGTAACAAAATAAAAATAATTCAAATACATATAGTTGAAATAAATTTCAAGACAAAAATATAATTTTGTAGTGTTATCCATACTAATTAATAAAGCACTACTTTAAGAAGTTCACTAACAATGAACTCTACAAGATCGAGTGTACTCAAATATGTATAGTATGTATAACAATAAACATTTGAATTGTTCAAAAGACTTCACAATTCACGCAAATAGGTCAAATTGATTTGTGGCCACCATTTCCAATTACATCACGTACATTTTCTAACACATTTAAAATGAAACTAAAATTAGAAATAAACCTATATATACTATGTATTGGTTATGGAAATATGTCTTACTAACTAATAAGGTTTATTCCACTACTAAAGCATACCAAGTCAAACATAGAAAAAGAGGTACAAGCAAGGAGAAGCAAAAATGTGAATTCATAACGTGCTTACATCCCATTATCTCAGAAAAGTTTGCATAGATTGATAACTCACAAAGTAGATATGAGCGCATCCATAATAATAAAAGGGAAAGGATTTCAACATATCCAACACTTGAAAGATGTCGATGAATGTTCCAATTCCCTTCAATTATAAGGTTTAGTACTTTATGTAAGGGCATATTATACCAATTACATTCGTGAAACATATTTTCCTTCCGTTCGTTTATACCTGTTATTATGTAACAGAACCATCAAAATCAAATAGTTTAGAAAAGTAGGGTCTTGTAAGTTGACTTAAACCAGCTACAGTCGATCATAAATAAATAAATTTCAAATGGATTATTTCATTAAAAAGGGTATTAAGATAATATGCTCTAATTTTCCTGATATCATTGATACATAGGTTAAAAAGACAGTTCCTTAACAAGGGCAGCAACTTCATCAATTTGTGTTACAAAAAGTATGAATATCCATGTTTATGAATATCCCTGAAGTAAACTAAACACAAAATTCCTTTTTTTTGGCATGAAAGTTGTGAGAAAGCACGGGAGAAATATAATAATTGATATTAAACATGATACAATGAGCCCTATATATACACATAACCTATCATACTTCTAATACCTATTGGATTAGGGTTATTTTACTACTATTTACATATTCTAACACTCCCCTCAAGCTGGTGCATATAAATCATATGTACCGAGCTTGTTACATATGTAGTTAAGAGGACCAGTAAGGGACTTGGTGAAAATGTCTGCAAGCTGATCATTTGACTTTACAAACTTTGTAACAATATCTCCCGAGAGTATCTTTTCTATGACAAAGTGACATTCAATCTCAATGTGCTTAGTTCTCTCATGGAACATTGGATTTGACGCAATATGAAGAGCAGCTTGATTATCACAAACAAGTCCCATCTGACTAACATCACCAAATTTCAGCTCTTTGAGCACCTGTTTGATCCAAGCTAGCTCACATGTCGCCATAGCCATTGCTCGATATTCTGCTTCTGCACTAGACCGGGCAACCACATTTCTTTTCTTGCTTTTCCAAGATACAAAATTTCCTCTTACTAAGACACAATATTCAGAAGTAGAACGTCTGTCAGAAGGCGATCCTGCCCAATCAGCATCGGAGTATCCAACGATCTGCTCATGGCCTCGATCCTCAAACAATAAACCTTTACCTGGAGTTGATTTTATATACCGAAGAATGCGAACAACTGCATCCCAATGACTATCACACGGAGAACCCATAAACTGGTTCACAACACTCACAGGAAAGGAAATGTCAGGTCTTGTCACTGTAAGATAATTTAATTTACCAACTAACCGCCTTATCTTGCATGATCGTTAGGAGGCTCCCTCTGTCCTGGAAGAAGTTTAGAGTTCGGATCCATCGGAGTGTCAACAAGTCTACAACCTATCATTCCTGTCTCCTCAAGAATATCTAAGGCATACTTCCGTTGTAAGATCACAATACTTGAGCTAGACTGAGCGACCTCAATACCCAGAAAATACTTTAGTATACCCAGATCCTTAGTCTGAAAGTGTTGAAAGAGATGTTGCTTCAATTTAGTAATACGATCCTAACCATTGCTGGTAAAAACAATGGCGTCAACATAGACCACCAGATAAATACAGAGACTCGAATCAAAATGCCGATAGAATACAGAGTGATCATCTTCACTCCGAGTCATGCCAAAGTCCTGGATAACAGTTCTAAACTTACTAAACCAGGCTCGAGGAGACTGCTTTAGACCATAAAGTGACCGGCGCAAGCGACATACAAGGCCACAAGACTCCCCCTCAGCAACAAACCCAGGTGGTTGCTCCATATAAACTTCATCCTCAAGGTCACTGTGTAAAAACCCATTTTTAATGTCCAGCTGATACATGGGCCAATGGCGAACAGCAGCCATGAATAGAAAAAGGCGGACTGATGCTATCTTAGCCACATGAGAGAAGGTATCACTGTAATCAAGCCCAAATATCTGAGCATATCCCTTGGCAACAACACGAGCCTTAAGACGATCAACCTTACCATCTTGACCAACCTTGACTGCATACACCCAATGACAACCAACAGTAGATTTACTGAAGGAAGAGGGACGAGCTCCCAAGTACCACTCGTATATAAAGCAGACGTCTCGTCAGTCATAGCCTGTCGCCACCCTGGATGAGACAATGCTTCACCTGTAGACTTAGGGATGGAAGAAAAGGACAACGAAGATAGAAAAGCATAATAGGGTGATGACAAACGATGATAACTTAAATCGATATAATGGGGATTAGGATTAAGGGTGGTCCGTATACCTTTCCGAAGTTCAATCAGAAGAGACAAGTCCGCAGTAGGAGCAGGGTCAGGTGCAGGACGTGAATCAACCCGGCCGGATGCTGGGCGAGGACGACGATGATATGTCAAGAGTGGAGTTTCTGTGGCAGGGAGTCTAGGAGAAGCCACACTAGACTTTCCAACGGTTGGAATGGTAACATATCTGTAGCGGAAGGTGAAGTAGGAGCTATAGTAGACTCGGGTGAGACTTCTGTGGCGGAAGGTGAAGGAGGAGCTATAGTAGACTCCCTAAAGGCCGTTATAGGTAAAACCTTAGATATATCAAGATGGTCAGAATGGTCAGAAGAGGTAAAGAAAGGTTTAGACTCAAAAAATGTGACATCAGCTGACATAAGGTACCTACGAAGATCAGGTGAATAACAACGATAGCCTTCTGAACACGAGAATAACCAAGGAAGACACACTTAAGAGCACGAGGAGCTAACTTATCTTTCCCAGGGGCTAAGTTATGAACGAAACAAGTGCTCCCAAAAACACGAAGGGGAACAGAGTATAAGGGTGACTCGGGAAACAATACCTCATACGGAATCTGATTCCCGATGGAAGATGAAGGCATCCGATTAACCAAATAACAAGATGTGAGAACTGTATCGCCCCAAAAACGCAGCGGAACATGAGATTCAGTGAGAAGTGTGTGAGCAGTCTCAATAATGTGCCTATTTTTCTCTCTGCAACCCCATTTTGCTGAGGGATATAAGGACAAGAGGTCTGATGAATAATTCCGTGAGAAGTCATAAACTGCTGAAATTGAGAGGATAAATATTCTAAGGCATTATTAATGCGAAAAGTGCAAATTAATTTGGTTATTGTGATTATATTTCTTGTTGTTTAGAAGAAGTTCTTGTGTTATATTCTTGTGTAAGACTTCAAGATAATCTTGAAGATAAGGATCAAGGAGCTTGCAAACACTTAGGACAATCTTCATAAGGAGGACTAAGAATTTCCACAAATGGATTCAGGTACGCTTCCGCTCTTGTTGTTGTAGTTCCAAATTATTCGACATGAAGGCTATTGTGTTTTAGTCGTAATCATTATTCTAACATCTTCATGATGTTTGATTGGAGTAACTTTAGAAAATCAAGGGGGTATAAGATGAGTAGAATATTGTTTCAAAGTTACTGTTTACTCTAGTACTCTTGTTGTATTGTCCCTCTACCAAGCCCAACAACTCCAATGCCTTCTGCCCGTTCTCTGCTGTAATCACTGGAAAGGATAAAAAAAAAATAGCTCAAATTCATTGTCCTCTTAACTTCAATGATTTTGGAGCAATTTTGTGGAGTCGAACACATTTTTGGAGTGTAACAAAAATTGGTCACAAACTCATAGCTTTAAGCAAACTAGTATTCACATGTTCACCGTCAAGCAAAGCATAACTATATTCTTTATTGAGTAGATTGACCAATTGAGTCTAATTTACTAAACATTCTAATTCTTCAATTTCTGTAGAGTAGTTGTGATTCTTACAGCTTTATTGATGTATCTTTAAGAGGTAATTTTGTTTTCAACAGCTGGGGGGGGGGGGGGGGGGGGGAGCGGTAAAGGCAACTAATGAAGTGTAAATATCAATTGGTGAATAGGGGATAGAGCCAAGGCAATTGGGACAGTATTACATGATTCATGTGTGCTATGTACAAACTTTAACTCACTAAAGTAAATACTGCCAAGTGCCTGCTATTAATGTACTCTAAGAGGGTACTGAGCTTCAGGATTTTAATAAACGTTCATAGAATATGTCCTTTTCTCCTTTAATTTTTTGTTCTTTGGTTTATCATAGGGCTCCTGTTAAGTTTTAACCCAAGAAAGAAAGAAAAACGAGAGATAATGCCGATCAAGCTATATATGCTCTATTCTAGCCTGTATGCTTTTATCGTCTGAATAGTCTTAAAAAGATAGAGTTGTAAGTTTTAAAAGAAAATCTTGCTATCTTCATTTTAACATTAGAAAAGGCTCGTATTTTGTTCGTGTATATATACATATAAATTTTAGTAACTATATATGAATATGAAAGTCAAATATTCTAACGAAACAATTAATAATTGCTTTAATTTCCTGATCAACCGATGTGCGCATTTTGTTAAATGCACCTCCGTCGACAGCACAGGTCTTGTATCTTGCGGTTGTTTTAATACTTTATATTTTTTCTTTTCCAATGCTACTTTATTGTTTCATGCTTGTGATTACAGTACTTTACCACACATAAAACCAACGGTATATATACTACTGTTAAGAAAAAATAATAGATTTTGGGAAATAATTAATCTCTATCTTAAAGAATTAAGCCCTACTATATATTTTGCTGCATGGGTTTGTGATAGAATTCTTTCAAGGTTTTTACAGAGCCAAATGAAATTCAAGTTCTAGCAATAACTTGAATTTCCCCCAAAATATCAGTTCTGTGTAAAAAGTTAGTATAGTTATATTGGGGAAACTAAAACTAACACAATTAATATTGGAGACAGAGGGATATATTTTGAAAAATGCTTTTAAAAAAATTCTAGAAAATTTAGGATAAAGTATCTTAATTCGTTACAAGAAAGGGTACTCGAGGTTAGGCTATTTTTCTAACTATAAAAAGATACTAATTAAGACCGTTTACCTACGGTTCCATATCTCAAGAGCATATATATAATTATTAGCGAGGTGGTGTTGAGTATCTGTGGTCCTTCTTTGCTAATCAAAGTGATATGCCATGAGTCTTTTTGATAGGGCAAGTACTAGATTATTGTTTTGCCTCGATTATTGTTTGGCTTATGTACCCTCCTTTCCTAGAATTATATCTGGGGGCTCATCCATGCATTTACTAAAAAACATTAGAGTTGAAAGAAAATCTGTGTACTGACACTTCACGTACTATATTTATTAATGTGTCAATTTCTTTTAGTGTACTCATTTCATTTCATCTGTAAATTTCACACATTTCCAACAAAGTTAATTATTGTTTTTCAGATACTTTACCAAAATCACTTGTTTCTTTAATCTCTATGTTAATGAATTAAACACGGTTAATCAAAGTGGGGCAGAGAAAAACTGAATTACTAACCTGTTATCGTATATAGATGGTCTTTCTTATAATAAGCAAATGCCAGTAACTTTGTCACATACATATATAGTTGCATAATGCTAAATCACAATGAATGTTTATCTCGTACTCCTTATTACTATATATAATAAGGGACTTTTGTAGTCCTCATAAAAGTTTTCAGTATAATGTGAACTTTTCAATTAATTACTTTAGGTCCTAACCTTATTTTTTAAAGGTAAATTTACTTTTTATTTTATGGATTACTTTTTAAAAGTTGTCCTATCTTATTTTTTTTATTTTTAATGCTATGAAACTGTTACACGTGAATAATGTAGTTGCTTTTTTCGTGCATATCTTATTTTTGTCAATCACTTATTTTCGGGAAGTTTAGTAAATATCCATGGGGCGAAAAACATTTATCCGTTCCGATCCATTACTTTGCTCCTTCCCCATATTTTTAATACTTAGCCAAATGAAGTCTAGCCAAGCTTCTATAAATGAAGATAATTCAAGTTAGTCTAATTCAAACCAAGTCAAGCCAAGCTAAACCTAATAAATCAATTCAAATTAAGTCAAATAAAGTCAAAAGAAATCAAGCTAAACTAAGTCAAATGGGTAAAAAAAGTTGGGATGGATGTGAGTAGGTAGGGATAATTAGTTTCATTTTGGTAAGTATGTATTGTAAATAATTTTCAAATGGATAAAAGAGGGTTATAGTTGAAGCTCAATGAATATTTTGCATAAATTGCTCTTTTCTTCATACCTCTCCAACCTGAGCCTTTGAAATGGTAAATATAACTTTCTATGGATCTTTTTTTGCCCGTAGATTACTTTTATATTATTTGACCTTATGCATTTCAGTAAATTTAGGCAAATTGTGCCAAATTTTTTCTCCAAGCCGAAAATTTATTAGGTCTTGCTATATATTTAGACATGTCCCATGTCATACGTTCCTAACCATATTCTTCTCTCTTTAGAGCTTATACATGTACTAATAAAGACATGTCAGAATTATTTTTGGGTAGTTCTAGATCTTTTATTTATTAATGTACTTGAATTTTTTTTTATTAATATACTTATAAGACTAATATTAGGTCAGTTTATGTAAAGATTCTAAAGTAAAGAAAGTTTACTGGTGTTATTTAGAGGATTCTTAAAGATAAAAATATGAACCTTTATTAATACGGGTGAATTAAAATATGTTATTAAAATCCTAAATGAGTTCATTATAAGCCTAACATGAATTTGAAGTAAATAATTTCATGAACATTTAAAGTGAAGATCTTAAAGGACTAAAATAAGTTTTGTTTTTCTATATTGGAAAAATACTTATTTAAAATTTTAGTTACTATTTGAGATGTCATTTTATATGTATTAAAGTATTTATCTCATCTACTACTAATTTCTCGATGCACCTTTCTTTTTTTACTTCAAAGAAAATTAAAACTGAATCATTACAATTTAGATTAAGTTGTTCTCTCTCTAAAAAGCTCTCGGCGCAGGATAAGCAGGACGCTAACCTGCGCCTCCAGCCATAGCGAGAGGACGGAAGAAGCAACCGGTGCAAAAGTTGATACCGGAGGTGGAGAGAATAGAAACACCAGCTGTGAATAAGCCTACTCAGTGGTTAACCGGAATGGGTTCGGCGCCGACAATCTTCCATAACCCTAGCGAAACTAGAAAATCCGGGATGCAGATAACACCGGAAAATGGTGTCCAGGAGAGGATACCAGTAACGTTTGGCAGTTTTCTACCGTTGAAGTTCCAACCTATCAGTGAGGAAATTGTTGAAGGCGAGGGTGAACTGCAGGGGTTGGAACGTGTCGATACAGTTCATCGACGGCTCCAATTTTCTGCGCAAGCAAAGCAAACTCAGATTGGTCAGACCTCTGGTGTTCCTGTGGCTGAAAATGGCAATAGAGTCACCATGCAAAATAATCGAAGCCCTCAAAAAGGGAAATTTCTAAGCTATGTACCACCTGCAATGCGAGATGGTATGTTTGTAGTTCAAATTGATGACGATGATACAAAGGAATAGGAGACCTACTGGAGAAATTCATTGATTGGGTTTGTACTAGGAGAAGACCCGTATGAGCGAGCTATGGACAATTTCATTACAAACGTTTAGGATTTTGTTCTGAAACCTCAATGCTGCATCATGACGAAGGGAATTATATTTTCAGATTTGATACCAATGAAGAAACAGACCTTGTTCTTCAGGCTGGCCCATACACCTTTCATAATAAACCATTGGTGTTACAACTGTGGAGCATGGACTTCAAGTATGAACAAGGTAATGTGAGTGTAGTTCCTTTATGGGTCACTTTCCCTGGCCTTCCATTGGGATTTTGGTCCACTGAAGCACTCTGTAGACTAGCAAGTGTAGTTGGAAAACCTATGTACACCGATAGAATCACTACTGAACTGGAGAGGATTTCATTTGCAAGAGTGCCGGTGGAAACATATATTTCCCAACCACTGCCTGATAATCTGGAGTTATATACAAAGAGGGGGGTTATCGTACAACATATTGAATACGAATGGAGGCCAAAATACTGTAGTGACTGTGTCAGATTTGGTCATAGCACCGAAGAATGCTGGTATAAAAAGAGGCAGGGCAATGAAGAGGTAGAACATAACCAATATAAGACAGTAGGGGTAAAGCAGAAAGTGCAAAGTGAGACATGGCAATGGATACCAAAAACAAAGAAGGATAATGTGGTGGCAAAAACCAATAGATCACTGGAGGAATGTAAGCAGACTGAAGATGCTGGAAGCAGGGTGATTGATAGAGGGTTGGTAAAAGGAAAGAATGTACAACAATGTGATGGTGCTTCATTGAACACAACCAACAGCTTCTCTTTGCTACAGATAGGTGATGATCCAGGGGACGCTGGCCCATCCAGCTTTACCACATCATGATAGTCTGCACATGGAACATTAGGGGTTTAAATAAGGCCCATAAACAGAAGGAGCTGAGACTCTTTCTGAAAAAACATAAAGTAGATTGTATGGGATGTATAGAAACTAGAGTAAAGGAAGAAAAGGTGAAACAGATTGTTACAAAACTGGGAAATGATTGGAGACATACTGGAAGCTATAGTGAGCATTCCAATGGGAGAATCTGGATACTGTGGAATTCAAAAGTGGAGCTGCAGGTTTTGAAGATTGATGAACAATTTATTCATTGTGAGGTTAAAGAAAGAGGTTCTACTTCATAACATTGCTAACAGTTGTATATGCAAATAATGAATTGTGCAAGAGACAGTAACTGTGGGCCAAACTGTTGATCTTAGGGGCTACTATTCAGGGCAGCTGGCTTCTCAGTGGAGATTATAACAATGTACTCCACACGGATGACAGAATAGGTGCTCCAGTTATGCAGCAGGAGATTCAAGGTTTCCAAGACACTCTCAGTGATCTTCAACTCTCTCAGTTGAAGAGTTTGGGCTGTTTTTATACGTGGTGCAATAAACAAAAACCAGAGACAAGAGTGTATAGCAGAATTGATTGGGTCTTTGGGAATGTGGACTGGATGCAGGAATACAATCACATTGAAGCTGATGTGTTGACCCCGGGAGTTTCAGATCATTCCCCTATCCTATTGCTGTGTAACCCTGAGGAACAGAGAAGGAACAATCATCCTAAACCTTTCAAACTTTATTCATCTGTTATGGACCATACTGAATTCCCTGGCATTGTGGAAAGGGTATGGAATCAGCATCAGCAGGGAGGGCAAATGCATAGAATATGGAATAAGTTGATGGCCCTAAAGGTAGGGTTAAAGGAGCTGAATACCTATATGGCAAAGTATAGGTTACATCTCAGTGAGGCAAGGCAGAAGCTAGAAACCATACATAATCACTTGCAATCCAATTGTATGGACAAATGGTTGATTGACCGGGAGAGATTGCTACTATGGAGGTGGAGAAGTGGAGCAATATAGAGGAGCAGATCTTACAACAGAAATCTAGAGCTCACTGGATTGCCTGTGGAGATGCCAACACAAAATATTTTCATGCTCAACTAATGATGAGGACAAGCTTTAACACTATCAACTCTATATATACTGAAGAGGGGGTTAAACTATTTGATCCCAGGAAGGTGGAAGAAGAGTTTGTTACATGTTTCAAGTTACTACTGGGGGGAAACAATAGTATAAGCCAATGTTCAAACACTAAAGTAATTCACCAGGGCTCTTGTATCACTTTTCAACAGAAGGATGATCTAGTGCAACCAGTTACAAGGGAGGAAATATTAAAGGCAATAAAAGACATGCCACATGACAAGGCACCAGAGGTGGATGGTTTCCCAGTGGAATTTTTATAAGGTAGTGGCATATAGTGGGAGATGACATATGTGAAGCTGTGAAAGAATTCTTTACTACTGGGAAATTACATACTGGGTTAGCATCACTGCACTAACTCTAATTCCCAAAGTACAGAATCCAACCAAAGTCAAGGACTACAGGCCTATTCCTTGCTGTACAACTCTGTACAAGATCATCACAAAGATTATTACAGCTAGGTTGAAAGAGGTTATTGACCTTCTGGTGGGTAGATCACAGTCAACATTCATCGAGGGTTGTAGTATTATTGATAACATCTTATTCACACAAGAATTGTTCAAGGGCTATTCCAGGAAGGGCATTTCTCCTAGATGTGTGCTTAAGGTGCATTTAAAGAAGGCTTACAACTCAGTTGAATGGGTTTTCCTTAATAGACTGCTGCAGGATTTGCGGTTCCCTCATAATTTATCGGGTGGGTTATGGAATGTATATCCTCTATTACCTATTCCCTCAATTTTAATGGTGGCCTCACTGCTCCATTTAAAGGGAAAAGAGGTCTGCGACAAGGCGACCCGATGTCCCCATACCTTTTTGTTCTGGCAATGGAGTATTTACATAGACAGCTTGTGCAAATGATGATGAGGAAATATTTCAAGTTCCATCCTAAATGCAAGAGGTTGGGTGTAGCACATGTTTGTTTCACGGATGATCTTCTTTTGTTCTGTAAGACAGATATTCAATCTGTTAGCTTACTGAAACAGACTCTTCAGGAATTCTCTAAGGTCTCTGGTCTTCAAGAAAATGTTGATAAAAGTGCAGTGTACGTAGCAGGAGTAACCAACTGGTAGAAATATGAGATTCTACAGATGCTGGGATATCCTGAAGGCAGACTCCCTTTCAAATAATTGGGTATGCCTTTGGATTCAAAGAGGTTGTCCATTTCTCAATGTTGGCCACTGGTGGAGAAAATTACACAAAAAATAAACTGCTGGTCGTCAAGGCTACTATCATATGATGGTCGGCTTCAATTGATTAAATCTGTTCTATTTGGTATTCAAGCTTACTGGTCCCAGATTTTCTTACTGCCTAAATTTTTTTTGAAGATGACAGAAGCTATCTACAGATCATATCTGTGGACAGGCTCTGCCACAGTTTCAAGAAAGGCTATGATTGCTTGGGATACTCTGTGTCTGCCGTACAGTGCAGGGAGAGTGGATGTCTTGGACCTATCTAAATGGAATAAGGCTGCTGTGTTAAGCATTTATGGGCACTGACTAAGAAGAAGGATAGCCTATGGATAAAATGGGTTCATGCCTTCTATATCAAGAACCACTGTTTTGAAGACATGCCGGTGCCTGGGGCTGCTGCCTGGGCAATCAGGAAAATTTTTGAGTCGAGGAGTTTGATTAAAGGCATTGCAACACTCAGAGGAAATATGGATAACAGATTGAGGCAGGTTTAACAGAGAGAGTCTTTTAGCATTAAAAAGCTATACAGACAGCTTCTTCCTCAATGCAGCAAAGTTCAGTTGAAGTCTATCATATTGCAGCCTCAACTACATCCCAGATACAAATTTACACTGTGGTTGGCTTTGCATAAGCGACTTGCAATTGTGGAACGACTTCAGATGCTAAATATTTTGGTTCCACAAGATTGTATTTTCTGTGGTCTGTATCGAGAGACCTTTGAGCATCTTTTCTTTGACTGCTTGAAGACCAAAGAAATCTGGTATCGACTCCTTAGCTGGTTCGGCTATAAACGATCCATTGCAGACTGACATGAGGAATGTGAATGGGTTAATAAGCTGGCGAAGAGTAGAAGTGGGTTAGCAGAAATTACTGCTTGTCTCTTTGGGATCCTGGTGCCAACGATATGGAGGGAGCGGAATAAAATGAGATTCCAGGGAGGCAAGTTGATGAGCGACATTGTATGTAAGGAAATCGTAGGCCATCTCCATTTCAGAGGGGCTTCAAGGAAAAAATGGAGGGCTGTCCTAGAAAGTTTAGATCGTTTCCCTTAGACTTCAAATGAGATAGACTTTTCTTTGAGATAGTTTGTGTCACACGTATTAATGGTAATAGTGTAGTGATTTTGTATAGCATATGAGAATAGGTGGTCAGCATCTATGCTTTTGTACGTATACTTTTTTGACGGAATGAAAAATTAAAAAATTTTTAAAAAAAAGGTTCCCTTCTTTGTCAAAAAAAAAAAGAAAATTAAAACCGACCATTTTAGGGTTTAATTGAAATATAATTGGCATAAAATATTTGAAAATCACTTATGATCTTTCAATGAATAAGAGTTGTCTTCAAAAGCTTATGTTAATTATGGTTTTGGTTGATTTCTTCCTTCACATGCGCAAGTCATTTTTTATAACATTTCTTATCGTTTTTAACCTACAGTACATAACATACATTTTCAAGAATTAATACATTAGCATTTATGAAAGATAAAAAGTACTAACCTTTATATTTTTTTAAATTTATCAGTTACATTGGGGATGAAGAATAGGAAAATTAGAAGGTGTTAAAATGTAAAACTATCCTATTTTTTGTTGATTTTAACAGGTGATATAATATTCTTCTTGAACTAAGCATGAATCTCATTAATTAGCTTTTTTTCTCATCCCATTGAATTGAATTGAATTTTTTATGAACAATTATATCCGTCACCTTTGAAATATATATGATGCATTACAAAATTAAAAGTATAAATTATTAGTAATGCCACGTTATAACATTGAAAAATGAAGGTATCATTATCAGCCAAAATCAAATCTCTTTAAAATTTTTGGGTTGGTAACTTAGAATTAATTTTTTAAGCATAAAGTATGGAACTAAATTGACCCTTAATGTTCACTTTGATAAATTTAGGTTTCTTTTTGAATTTCTTCTAAAACTAAGCTTAAATCCCTATATTTAACTATGTAACCCATGTCACGTAAAATTATGAGTAAACAAGTAATAAAATAAAAAAATCTATAACTAAAGAAATTATATGCTCACAAATTCATAAAAATACCAAATATTTTTCAATTTATGATCTTGTCCGAGTAATAATTATTTTAAACACTTTAAATCATATTAGTTTATAGAATATTGAATCACTTGTGTATCTTTGGTATTTGCTAATTCTCCGGCCAAACTTACTTCCTCATAAATAATTTTTTTCTTTAACAAAATTACTTAATTATTTGATAAGAAACTTTAATAATTATGAACACATATCAGAAAGAATTAATTGACATGTCACTATATTAAATTATTTATGCAATAAAAAATATGATGTGAATAAACTTATTTAATAAAAATAAAATTATTAATTCTAAAAAATATATCTTGAGCTTAGGTCCGGACATAGCACAGGCCTCCTGCAACTAGTTGTTGAATAAACAAGGCGCAATTAGCAGATTGTACATGAACTGGAGCAAACTAAGTCTGGAATATCATACCACCAATATAATGTAGATTAAGCATAAGATATAGGGATAGTACAATGCATGCGGTAATCCTTTATGATTCATGATTTATATGCAACGCATGCGGTAAGAACTTATGTTTTATGACTGATCATTAAATTTTTTGTGCATGGTAAATATAATTAAGATTACTAATTCGTACTTAGCTAGACGTATTTGTGATCGACTTTTAACTTGAATTTTCTCTTAATAATATTATTGCTGGACAATAGAAGTGGCCTTTGGCATGCGTAATATGATGAATCATATTAAAAATGACAGTTTTATATGATCAATGAACAGCTAAATTGGCATTATCATCAAACGTGTAAAGGAACAAAGGGTCCATAGTCTTGGTTGTTCACTCATATCTGTAGTGGAGACACTACTTTTTACTTGATCCAAAAACCTTTACTTTAGACAACAATGCATACTCTAAGGTGGTTATTTGCAATATGTGTCTAAAATGTGGACCTCCTTTGTCTTCACACTATTGCTGCAACAACAACAACCCAATATGATTTCATTTAATCGGATTTTGGGAAGGTAGTGTGTATGCAAACTTTACCCCTACTTTAGGGTAGAGATACTGTTTCCAAATAGACTAAAGGTGTCAACTGGGTCGGACCGGGACTGCGACCAGACCGGGACTAGACTAATACTGGACCGGACCGGACCAGACCGGGCCGGTATAACCCGGGACCGGACCGGCCCGGTTATTAAGAGGCCGGGTGGGCTGGGTTCGAGGGGGGAGGGGGTTGGTTCGTATGGGATTTTTGGGGTTGGAACCATACCGGACCGGCTCGGTTTGAGTAAACAGTACTGTGAACCGGTTGGACCAGCCAGGACCGGCCCGGTTCAACGATAATTTTTTTATGAAATTGCGGTGCCCACATTACCGTTGGCAACGGTCCAGATCCGTTGGCCAACGGATAATTTTGCAAAAATGGCCATCTTTTGGTTATTTTTTTGTATTTATTAATTTACAATGTTAACCCTTCTTAAAATCTATAAACACCCTCATCACTTCTTCATTTCTTCACTCAAAATTCTTATCTCAATATCAATTCTCAAATTATCAATCTCTCTCTTCCCTTCAATTTGCAAGATTTCATATTCTAAATTTATAATTTTATTTGTCTCTCTTTTCCCGAATTTAATTTATCGCAATTTGTCATTCGGAATTTGAAGCTTGAAGTTCAAAATTGAAATACATGTTTGACGTTTGTTCGTGGTAACATCAGATTTGCGTAATCAAGTGCTCAATTTATTGTCGAATTCGTTGCACTCCCTCAAACTCTTTCTCTTATTTAATATTTTAATTGCATATTTAATTTTAGCTTATACTTTCATTTTTACAATATGTTTAGTGCTGCTAAAAAAACGTGTAGAAAAGTTACTGGTAGGGGTGAAAATAAAAAAGAGGTAGTCTTGTAGCTTCCGGTAGTAATAGTAATGACCCAATAACACATGTTTCTGAATCATCGCCTAATGATAATGTAGAGATTGATTATGAACAATTACAAGTAGATTTTGGAATCGAAGATAATGAAATTGGAATAGAAGATGAGATACCACCTACACCTAGTAGTGGAAATGTTGGTAGTATTGGAGTTGGAGCTGCTAGTGCTACAAGGGTAGTAGACCACCAGTGGCTCCGACTTCTAATCGTAAAAGAAAAAATCCGGTATGAAATTTTTTTGAAATAATAGAAGGTACTAACAGAGTTAAGTGCATACTTTATAATGAAACTTTTAAACATTTGACCGGAAGAAATTTAGGGGGGACTGGGACACTTACTAGACATATGATGTCTATCCATCCCATAGAATGGGAGCAATAATGGGGGTGGAAGTCAAACAACTATCAATCTTACTACTGGAGGTCTAGTAAAATATGATAAAATGAGGGATCATGAGGAATTAGCAAAAATGATTACTTTGGGTTGTTTACCTTTTTCTTTTGCTTCTTCATCGTATCTTATTATGTATATTCAAAGGATTTACAATCCTTTATTTAAAGGTATCCCTAGAAGTACTTGTAGAGCAGATATCTTTAGACTTCATGGACAATATCAAACATACATACGTTATTTGTTTAGTCATCTTCCTTCTAGAATATGTCTAACTTATGATATTGGTCATGCTGTTAATGGAAATGATTATTTGACAATTACATGCCATTGGATAGATGATAATACTTGTATGCAAAAACGTATTATCGCATTTAAATATGATGAAGATCAGAGAACCAAAAAGTTTTGTGTATATCTTTTGATAATGCTTCAAACAATAATGCCGCAGTTTCAATTTTAAAATTGCATTTGCAACCATCTCTTGATAATATTTTTCATGTTAGGTGTGCATGTCATGTTTATAATTTAATTGTTAAAAGTGGCCTTGATTTATTTTCAATTGAGATTACTCATGTTAGAAGAGCAGTTGGTGTTATTCAAGGAAATAATAGACAATCTAGAATAAAAGAATTTAAGACTAAGTGTATACAGTATAACCTTAAACCTAGAATCACGCCAGACGAAATTGTTACTTGATGAAATTATACATATATATTTTTAAAATGTTGCTATAAATATAGATTTCCTATAACTGAAGTTGCTAATGCACATCGTACTGATCCTAGGCGTATGTTAACAAGTGATACTTGGGAGGTCATTAATGATGTTGTTAAATTTTTACATAAATTTTATACTGCTACTGTTCTGTTTTCTGGCACATATTACCCACTGTTACTATGGCTTTAGTACATATAGCTGAAATATCTTTGCTACTATCTGAATTTAAGAAGAAAGAAAAATATATGGATGTTGTTGAAAAAATGCAAGCAAAATTCAAAAAATATTTCTTTCCAATTCCTCTGATTTACTTAATTGGTGCAGTTTTAAATCCTTCTATTAAGATGTCTGATTGTCACCAATTAATGAATGCTTTATATACTTATATGGAGATTGGAGAAAATGAAACCCCAAATTTATATGATTCAATAAACAAGATAAATGAATATTTACAACAACTATATAACTATTATGCAAATGAATGTGATAATACTGCTCGTGCTTCTGGCAATGTTAATCCCGCTATGCAATGTAGCAGTTCTGCTAATGTGGATGATGAAGGCCTTGATAGTTTTAATATTTTTTCTACATTTTCTAACACTCAAACCAGTAGCAGGAATATTGATGAGCTTCAATTCTACTTGCAGAAGCAAAAGGAGCCTCGCACAAAGGACTTTTTACCATTGGGATGGTGGCATGAAAATGAAAAGCAATTTCCTATTCTTTTCGCTATGGCTCGGGACGTGCTGAATGTGCCAATTTCTATTGTTGTATCGGAGAGTGCATTTAGCCAAGCAAGACAATAACTTGGAGACACCCGCCACTCATTGGGAAGCAATGCTTTGGAAGTTTTAGTATGTTTTAGAGATTGGATTAGATCGGAACGAAGAAATCAAGGAAAGGAAGATGTTGATAGCCCAGAAGACGAGGAACGTGGAGATATATTAACCCATGAAAACCCATCCAAATTTGACTCCCCAGAAGAAGATCAATCGGTTCATATTGATTATGTTGAACTTGCTAGGGCGATGCAAAATATTTGAAATTACTACTTTACTAGTTTATTTGTTAAAAAAAATGTAAACATTTCATTTTCTACTTTTTCAATTTAAAATTAAGAAATAAAGTAGCACTTGCAATAAGTTCAATTTTTTTTCCATCTTACTTGTATTCATTCAATTATTACAAAGTATTAATATAATTATAACTTAATAGTTATACTACACATAATTCCAAAAAAATGAAAATATACCAAACCCGCCCCGCCCCCCTTCAACCCGTAACCAGTATGGTTCAATTTTAATCCGAAATAACCCAGCCTGCTACTAACCCGTCACTGTGCAACCCGGACCAGCCGGAAACTCGGACGGGTCAAAAAATTCCGGACACGGCCCGGCCCGGTAGACCCGTTTGTCACCCTTGAAATAGACCCTCGACATCCTTCCTTTCAAAAACTTTTCACCTTACTTTTGGGGAGATTCGAACTCACAACCTCTTGGTTTAAATTAAAGGGGGCAAAGACGGAAAGAGTAAGGATTGACAAACATTTAATTTGTAATAACAAGCTAGTTATCAAATTATCAACTAATAATATATACCATATAAATTTATTGATAGTTAACGTATATGACTTAATTATATAAATATTTTTTACATTGTTAGTACATAAAAATGTATGTGTCGGAATCATCTGAGCCTCGTTTCCTGTATCTTATCATCAATGGGAGCTACACCTACATTCTCCCGAATATCTTCATTCCTAATTTTCTCTATCATAGTATGCCCGCACATCCACCTCATCATCCTCATTTTTGCTACTTTCATCTTCTAAATATGTAAGTTCTTAACATGCCAACACTCAGCCCCATGCATCATGGCCGGGGAGGTGAGGCTGGACTCGCAGGTCATCCCTAAGAGAGGTAGTTTAAAGTAGTTTGAGTCTATTATTTAGGGGGATAAAGATATTGATGAAGATTTCACACATCGTATTGAAGTGGGATGGATGAAATAAAGACTCGCTTTTGGTGTTTTGTGCCACAAGAAGGTGCCACCAAAACATAAGAGTAAGTTCTACAGAGTGGTAGTCAAACCAACGATATTGTATGGGGCTGAGTAGTGTTGGCCAGTCAAGGTTGCTCATGTCCAGAAGATGAAGTTAGCCGAGATGAGGATGTTGAGATGGATGTGCAGGCACACCTGGTTAGATAAGATTAGAAATGATGTTATTCGCTATAAGGTGGGTGTGGCCCCTATTTAGGACAAGATGCAGGAAGCGCAACTTAAGTAGTTTGGTCATGTGAGGAGGAGGAGTGCAGACGCCCAGTGAGGAGGTGTGAGAGGTTGACATTAAAGGGCCTATAGAGAGGTAGAGTAGGCCAAAGAAGAGGCAGGGAGAGGTGATTAGGCAACACATGACACAACTTCAGCTGACGAAGGACATGACCTTTGATATGAAGGTATGGAGGTCGAGGATTAGGATAGTAGAGTAGGTAGTCTAGCGTGTTCATTACAATAGTTTTCATATGCAGTCTCACTTTCTGTTGGTAGCATGTTTTAATGACTAACCGTTGCCTTCTTTCATTTTTGATCACCTACTATCTTGTTAATTTTATTCTGCTTTTATATGCTTTTTGGTACTGCCCAACCCTTCTTGTCTATATTTCCATTAGCGCTTATGCTTTCTTGAGCTTATAGTCTATTAGAAACAATCTCTCTATCCTCACAAGGTAGGGGTAAGGTCTGCGTACATACTAACGTTTCCAGACTCCATGGTGTGTAATAATATTGGGTAAGTTGTTGTTGTTGTGTAGAAATCATAACTGATACTCCCTCCGTTTCAATTCCATAAACTTTATTTTTGAAATAAACTTTTACTTAATTTTGAAATAAGTAAATCATTAACTCAACAAAATAGGAAAATGGTTTTTAAGTGATGTATATAAAGGGTGATGGAGAAAATTTGCTCAAAAAAATCAATTTGTGAAAGTGAGGGTGCAATTTAAAAGGCAAGAGAAGAAAAATACTATTAAAAAAAAAATGTTTCTTGGTTTTCAACTTTTGAGTTGAATTTTTTGAGAAAGCTTTTAACACATATTTTCATTCAATTTTTGTTGATCAAAGAGTTGATAACAATGATCATTATAATTATAATTTTCAAAACGAGGCTCTTTTAACCAGGTACATCTTAGATCCTTCGATCTTTGACATATAAATAACTTTTAAGCACAAAAATATTTTCTTAAAATTATTATTATCTTACGTTGCGTGTTACCAAAGACCTATAGACCGTTCTACACTCTTTTGTTTTCCTGAAGATACTGACACTTTCTTTTGAGTTTTTGTTCTGTTAATGTGGAAGTGTTTTTACTTATTTCGTTGATTTACAACAACATACTCGCAACAACTTTTTCAAAAAAAGGAGTTATAACCAATTAGAAAAAATCATTTTCTCTTTTAGTGTAGTATATATAATTTTAAAACTTCTCCTTCTATCTGCATGTAGTGTAACCAATTCATATTGAACTAAGATGAAGCCAATCAGAGAATCAAAAGAAGAAGTGTATTTTACAAGATTTTCACAAGGAATGAATTTACAAGTGAAGGTCAGACCAAATTTGTTCAAATGCCTTGATAATAAGGTGATGATACTCATCGGAGTTCAAAGAAAGATAGCAAGCAAGAAGATGTTCCAAGTCTTTTGATGCTTTAATATTATTTTCCACAATCATCTCCATCATTGATTCTATAAAATCCTTTTGAGGATCAAATGAAGCCTTCACTATTGCAAAGCTCCCTGATGAAAAGCTCCTTTTTTTTACTTTAAATTTTCTTTTTTGAAGACACGCTTTTTCGAGGATGACACGCTTTTCCTGCCATGCCCTTGAATTTTCGCTCTGAGTTTCACTCCAGTAGACGATTTTCTGGGAGCAGAATTTTCTCTTCTAGTGTTAATGCTTTCTTGACTTTGTTGCTTCCTATTATGAAATTTTGCTTTTGCTGGCTTTGTGAGAATTGGAGGAAGGTCAATTTCGGAAATAATTTCATTCATGTCTATGATTATATCACTAGTTGAAGAACTGAAGTAAGAAGTTGACCAGGAGGCAAGACCAGATGGAGATTTAAGCAAGTCCAATTCCGGAGAGGGCTTGTAAATGGTCACTCTTTTGCTTCTTCTCATAGATGATCTTCTTGGTTGATAAGGATTTTTGAGATTTGTAGGAGAATTGTCAACTCTAATAGACTCCGTAGCATAATTAAAGGATGATCTTGGTTGTGAAAATTGTGTTGTTTGCATACTGGAACAAGGGTTTTTCTTCTTGGAGGCAGAGGCTTTATGGGGTTTGGATTTACTCATGTCTCTTAGCTTGTAGAACCAAGCATTTGGCAGCATATTTGATAATCTAAATTTGTGATTTCCCATTAAACAATACCTTTCTTTCTTTCTTTTGTTTCACTCAGATATGGTTGGTTTAAGACTTACTTCTAAAGAATGAAATGTTGTATGAAATAAGCAGATAGGGGAGAAGATATATAATGTTGATATAAGGTAAGGGTCCCTTATATATTGATAAAGTATGGCACGAAGGGCAAGTGGAGCATGAGGCACTTGACCCAGCTTTTTATAAAAATGCCCTCTCTTTCATCATCACAAACTGCATAGTTCTTTTTGCCGTCACAACTCAGTTATTTTATGTTAAAACTTATTATTCTATAATTCTGTTTTATCCTTTAATTTTTTTCTTTTTTTTATATTTATTTTTGATGTTCGATTTTTAAAAGTTTCGATTAATTCCGGAGGTGCAAGGCCTTTGACAAAGACTTTTTCGCAAGTGCATCACGGTTAATTCAGTTTTTATCCAGTCCGATAACCCTCATAAATTATTTGCACCCAGTGAGTTTCGAACTTAATACCTTGAAATGGAGCAAACCCCAAGGTCCGAATCTCCAACCATTAACCTACTTTATCTTAATCCCCAAATCTCCCACCTATAACCTACTTTATCTTAATCCCCTTTTTCGTAACTTCTACCGCTTCCAACTCTAATATAAAGGGTAGTTTTTTCCTTCTTTTTTCGTTCGTGTTTTCTTCTATTTTAACTCCAATTCTAACCACTTTAACTAGAGAAGTTTTTTGGTGTATCTCACACAACTTACACGAGTTGTGTGAGATTTTTTTTGTCTCACAAATTTGTGAACCCCAATCTTACACTTCTGGGTCAACAAAAATGTGAGTCCACAAAACTATGAAACAAACAAGATACCTCATACAACTAATGTCAGTTTTATGAGACACAAAATAAAATTTTTCCTTTAACTACAATTCTTTGTTTCTTTGTTCCCAATTCTCATTCCTTTCTTTATTATTATTTTTAATTTTTTTCTAATGATAGTTAAAGACATATTTGGTGATAAATTAGTAGTAAGGGATTTTCTTAAATTATTTTTTTGCGTAATTCTTGATAAATTTAATAGTTAAATAATTAAGGGTATTTTAGTAAACTTATCAGTTACGGTATAATACATTACAGTCTAACCAAACTGTAAAATATTATTTAATAATATCAAATAATATAATCTATCCAAACACTGTATTTATAAAACATTACAATACAATATAATATATTATAAAACGATGGGTAACGACCATCCAAACAAGCTGTCAGCAGTTCTCTTTCTTCCTTTTTATTCCCCATCATTGCTAAATTTCTCTCTCTCTCTCTCTCTCTCTCTCTCTCTCTCTCTATATATATATATATATATATAAGGTGGGTGTGGCCCCTATTTAGGACAAGATGCAGGAAGCGCAACTTAAGTAGTTTGGTCATGTGAGGAGGAGGAGTGCAGACGCCCAGTGAGGAGGTGTGAGAGGTTGACATTAAAGGGCCTATAGAGAGGTAGAGTAGGCCAAAGAAGAGGCAGGGAGAGGTGATTAGGCAACACATGACACAACTTCAGCTGACGAAGGACATGACCTTTGATATGAAGGTATGGAGGTCGAGGATTAGGATAGTAGAGTAGGTAGTCTAGCGTGTTCATTACAATAGTTTTCATATGCAGTCTCACTTTCTGTTGGTAGCATGTTTTAATGACTAACCGTTGCCTTCTTTCATTTTTGATCACCTACTATCTTGTTAATTTTATTCTGCTTTTATATGCTTTTTGGTACTGCCCAACCCTTCTTGTCTATATTTCCATTAGCGCTTATGCTTTCTTGAGCTTATAGTCTATTAGAAACAATCTCTCTATCCTCACAAGGTAGGGGTAAGGTCTGCGTACATACTAACGTTTCCAGACTCCATGGTGTGTAATAATATTGGGTAAGTTGTTGTTGTTGTGTAGAAATCATAACTGATACTCCCTCCGTTTCAATTCCATAAACTTTATTTTTGAAATAAACTTTTACTTAATTTTGAAATAAGTAAATCATTAACTCAACAAAATAGGAAAATGGTTTTTAAGTGATGTATATAAAGGGTGATGGAGAAAATTTGCTCAAAAAAATCAATTTGTGAAAGTGAGGGTGCAATTTAAAAGGCAAGAGAAGAAAAATACTATTAAAAAAAAAATGTTTCTTGGTTTTCAACTTTTGAGTTGAATTTTTTGAGAAAGCTTTTAACACATATTTTCATTCAATTTTTGTTGATCAAAGAGTTGATAACAATGATCATTATAATTATAATTTTCAAAACGAGGCTCTTTTAACCAGGTACATCTTAGATCCTTCGATCTTTGACATATAAATAACTTTTAAGCACAAAAATATTTTCTTAAAATTATTATTATCTTACGTTGCGTGTTACCAAAGACCTATAGACCGTTCTACACTCTTTTGTTTTCCTGAAGATACTGACACTTTCTTTTGAGTTTTTGTTCTGTTAATGTGGAAGTGTTTTTACTTATTTCGTTGATTTACAACAACATACTCGCAACAACTTTTTCAAAAAAAGGAGTTATAACCAATTAGAAAAAATCATTTTCTCTTTTAGTGTAGTATATATAATTTTAAAACTTCTCCTTCTATCTGCATGTAGTGTAACCAATTCATATTGAACTAAGATGAAGCCAATCAGAGAATCAAAAGAAGAAGTGTATTTTACAAGATTTTCACAAGGAATGAATTTACAAGTGAAGGTCAGACCAAATTTGTTCAAATGCCTTGATAATAAGGTGATGATACTCATCGGAGTTCAAAGAAAGATAGCAAGCAAGAAGATGTTCCAAGTCTTTTGATGCTTTAATATTATTTTCCACAATCATCTCCATCATTGATTCTATAAAATCCTTTTGAGGATCAAATGAAGCCTTCACTATTGCAAAGCTCCCTGATGAAAAGCTCCTTTTTTTTACTTTAAATTTTCTTTTTTGAAGACACGCTTTTTCGAGGATGACACGCTTTTCCTGCCATGCCCTTGAATTTTCGCTCTGAGTTTCACTCCAGTAGACGATTTTCTGGGAGCAGAATTTTCTCTTCTAGTGTTAATGCTTTCTTGACTTTGTTGCTTCCTATTATGAAATTTTGCTTTTGCTGGCTTTGTGAGAATTGGAGGAAGGTCAATTTCGGAAATAATTTCATTCATGTCTATGATTATATCACTAGTTGAAGAACTGAAGTAAGAAGTTGACCAGGAGGCAAGACCAGATGGAGATTTAAGCAAGTCCAATTCCGGAGAGGGCTTGTAAATGGTCACTCTTTTGCTTCTTCTCATATATGATCTTCTTGGTTGATAAGGATTTTTGAGATTTGTAGGAGAATTGTCAACTCTAATAGACTCCGTAGCATAATTAAAGGATGATCTTGGTTGTGAAAATTGTGTTGTTTGCATACTGGAACAAGGGTTTTTCTTCTTGGAGGCAGAGGCTTTATGGGGTTTGGATTTACTCATGTCTCTTAGCTTGTAGAACCAAGCATTTGGCAGCATATTTGATAATCTAAATTTGTGATTTCCCATTAAACAATACCTTTCTTTCTTTCTTTTGTTTCACTCAGATATGGTTGGTTTAAGACTTACTTCTAAAGAATGAAATGTTGTATGAAATAAGCAGATAGGGGAGAAGATATATAATGTTGATATAAGGTAAGGGTCCCTTATATATTGATAAAGTATGGCACGAAGGGCAAGTGGAGCATGAGGCACTTGACCCAGCTTTTTATAAAAATGCCCTCTCTTTCATCATCACAAACTGCATAGTTCTTTTTGCCGTCACAACTCAGTTATTTTATGTTAAAACTTATTATTCTATAATTCTGTTTTATCCTTTAATTTTTTTCTTTTTTTTATATTTATTTTTGATGTTCGATTTTTAAAAGTTTCGATTAATTCCGGAGGTGCAAGGCCTTTGACAAAGACTTTTTCGCAAGTGCATCACGGTTAATTCAGTTTTTATCCAGTCCGATAACCCTCATAAATTATTTGCACCCAGTGAGTTTCGAACTTAATACCTTGAAATGGAGCAAACCCCAAGGTCCGAATCTCCAACCATTAACCTACTTTATCTTAATCCCCAAATCTCCCACCTATAACCTACTTTATCTTAATCCCCTTTTTCGTAACTTCTACCGCTTCCAACTCTAATATAAAGGGTAGTTTTTTCCTTCTTTTTTCGTTCGTGTTTTCTTCTATTTTAACTCCAATTCTAACCACTTTAACTAGAGAAGTTTTTTGGTGTATCTCACACAACTTACACGAGTTGTGTGAGATTTTTTTTGTCTCACAAATTTGTGAACCCCAATCTTACACTTCTGGGTCAACAAAAATGTGAGTCCACAAAACTATGAAACAAACAAGATACCTCATACAACTAATGTCAGTTTTATGAGACACAAAATAAAATTTTTCCTTTAACTACAATTCTTTGTTTCTTTGTTCCCAATTCTCATTCCTTTCTTTATTATTATTTTTAATTTTTTTCTAATGATAGTTAAAGACATATTTGGTGATAAATTAGTAGTAAGGGATTTTCTTAAATTATTTTTTTGCGTAATTCTTGATAAATTTAATAGTTAAATAATTAAGGGTATTTTAGTAAACTTATCAGTTACGGTATAATACATTACAGTCTAACCAAACTGTAAAATATTATTTAATAATATCAAATAATATAATCTATCCAAACACTGTATTTATAAAACATTACAATACAATATAATATATTATAAAACGATGGGTAACGACCATCCAAACAAGCTGTCAGCAGTTCTCTTTCTTCCTTTTTATTCCCCATCATTGCTAAATTTCTCTCTCTCTCTCTCTCTCTCTCTCTCTCTCTCTCTCTCTCTCTCTCTATATATATATATATATATATATATATATATATATATATATATATATATTGTTAACATTGATCGATTGGTGAATAATATTGTTAACACTTAACAGATAGTTTTGAGCATTTGCATTTCGTTCAGTAGTTTGAAGTTTTGAATAGCTGCATATGGTGTATTGCGGCTTGTATGAATCGTTAGTTTTGGTTTTCAGGTGATTCGAAATTGATTTAGAAGAATAATTCTCAACTCGGAAGCTTTAAGTTGGAAGAGTTGACCAAGTTTGACTTTTGTGTAATTGACCTCGAATAGGAGTTTTGTTGTGTTTCATTAGGTTCGGATAGTGATTTTGGACTTGGGCGTATGCTTGGATTTGCATTTGGATGTTTCTATAAGGTTTCAAGACTATTTGACGAAAGTTGGCAATTTGAAGGCTTGAAAATTTCATAAGTTTGACGGGAAGTTGACTTTGATATTATCGGATCCGAATTGTTATTTCAGAAGCTGGAATAGGTTCTTATGTTATTTCAAACTTGTGTGCAAATTTGAGATCATTTAGAGTTGATTTGATGTGATTCAGCATAAGTTTTTCGAAGTTAAAAGTTCATAAAGTTTGATTTGAGGTGCTGCCACGACCCCAGTTCTCCTTCCGTGAACTATCGTGACAGCACCTAGTCTTTATGACTAGGTAAGCATAACATTTTACGAAAAAAGGAAAACAACAGAATAAAACTAGAAGAACTGTGGATAAACTAATCAAAATCCGAAGATAACAATATAGAAGTGTTAAGATGCCGCTCGGAATATACAATACAAGATCTCAAAACCAACGAACTCCCAAAACCCGGAATATCATGAATCACAAGCTACAAATATGACAAAATTCTCTATCTCCAGAATGTCTAAATCAACAGAAAAAATAAAGGGCTATCGCTACAAGAGAGAATGGAATGGGACTCGGCATATATACCTCAAAATCTCTAGAGAAACGCCTCGCCTCAAGGGTAGTAAAGCTGAGTCGAAGTACCTGGATATGCACACAAAACATATGTGCAGGAAAGGCCATGAGTACATCACAATGGTACTCAATAAGTGCTAAGTCTAACCACGCTCAAGTAGTGACGAGGAAGGTCAGAGCCCTACCGGTTATGTACAATAATATATAAGAAGAGAAACAATATTAAAGTAATACAGGGTAATAAGAATAACAACTCAACACAAAAAAAAAATCAGATTATCTCCTTCTAAGGAAGTTTGAGCTCCTTCCCATGTTAAGAGCCTTTCTAAACTCTTGAACTTAAGAGAGGCTTCTTTTCAAGCTGAGTAGAAATATCATATAAATAAAATGACAAAAGAAATATCGCAAGGAGGTAAGTGTATCCATATATTAATATGGCATAAGGAAAATACAACTCAACACAGAGATAACAACTGGGGATCTCCCAGGATAACGTCCTATAGTCGCAAATGTAAATATCTAGTGGATCTCTCGGGCATTGTCCTGTAGTCCAACTCATAGAGCGCAAGGATCTAACGGAATCCCGATCCGTAGTTCCAAATATAAATACTCAGTACTGGGGGAATCTATTGGGTGTAGTCCCATAGTTCTAATATAAAAGTGCAAGGGGATCTACCAGAATACAAATCCATAGTGCCAAAGTAAACATGCATGGGGATCTCCCGGGATACCATCTCGTAGTCCCAATGTAACACACAACGAGGAATATTCAGTTCAGTCCAAATTCCATACTAAAGGTAAACATATATTTCTAACCTAGCATGTTTCACAAAATTCAAATAAAGCTGTTGAGCAAGTAAAGCAATTAAGCCAATTAGACATGCTTCCCTAAGCTAACAGTAAGATTAAATTGCAGGTAGCATAAATAGGAAAGAAAACTCAGTTATAGTTACGTAATGAATACATGATTTCAATAATTAGCACATGTACGCACTCGTCACCTCGTCAACAATATCAAATCCTATGGGGAGTTCCCCCACGCAAGGTTAGACAAGCCACTTGCCTCGAACCCGCTCAATCAACTCAATATCACGTTGTTGCCAAGAGTATTCGACTCTGAATGGTCCAAATCTATTCAAAGTAATTGCTTAATGTAAATATAACTTCAACTAACTAATTCAACTAATTATTTTCGAAGCTAATATGCAAAATTAGGAAAATTGCCCAAAAAGTCCCACGGGCCCACGTTTCGGAGTCAGAAACAAATTCAGAATCCTCACACTCTCACGAGTTCATATATACATAAATTACTCCAATCCGACATCAAAATCTTGATTAAAACTCCAAAATTAGGCCTAAGAACTTTTCCGAATTTTCTCCAAAGTTTTCACCCCAAGTTCCAATTAAAAGGATGAATATAAGCATAGATTAGTGGAAATTAATCAAAATCAAGTCAGAATTATTGACCCAAAAACCCAGGTGAAAATCTCTTTCAAAATTTCCAATCCCGAGCTCCCATAATTTCTAAGATTTTGAGACTAAACCCTCGTTTATGCACCTTTTCTGACCAGTGAAATCACATCTGCGGCTGTGGGACCGCACTTGCTGTCTCGCTTCTGCGAAGACAATGTCACACCTACGACTTTTCATTAAACACAAATTCTGCACCTACGGCTTCCTTTCCGCAGATGCTGGTGCCGCTTCTGTAGTACATAGGTCACATTTTCAACCTAAGCCCAAAATGCCTCATACTTCACATGCGGTCCTCCTACCGCTTCCGCGGTGTCGCACCTGCAGTCCAATACATGCATATGTGATTATGACATGTTCAGCCAACTTCATTTTTATGCTAAGTCATTCAACTTCCATTAAGCACCCGAAACATACCCGAGGACCCCAGGACCTCAACCAAATATGACAACCAATCCTAAAATATTGTACGAGCTTGTTCCAACCCTCGAATTATATCAAGCAATGCTAAAACCACAAACCACTCTCCAATCCAAGTTCCCAAAACTTCCAAATTCTATTTTCGATCAAAAAATCTGTCAAACCTCGTCCGAATGACCTGAAAGTTTGCACACACGTCATACTCAACACTACGGAGCTACTCCAACTCTCGGAACTCAATTCCGATCCCTAGATCAAAATCTCACTATCGAACCAGAAACTTCAAAAATTCAACTTTTGGCATTTCAAGCTTATACAAGCTACAGACTTCCAAAATACAATTAGAACACGCCCTTAAACCCAAAATTACCTAATAGAACTAATAGAACCATTGAAATTCCATTCCAAAGCCGTCTTCACACTGTTCTGACTAGGTTCCAAATTCTGAAACTTAAACTCTCATTTAGGGACTAAGTGTCCAAAAACTCTCCGAAACTCCAAATAAATCCTCCCGGCAACTCACAATGGCAGAAACAAACATGAAGAATACAGTTAATAGGGGATCATGGCGTTAATTCTTAAAATGACCGGATGGGTCATTATAGGTGCGATTTGTTGCTTTGATGTTGTTTTATGTGATTTGAGACCTCGAGTAGATCCGTGTTATTTTTTGGGACTTGTTGGCATATTCGAACGGGGTTCTGAGGGGCTCGTGTGACTTTTTGATGGATTTTGTATTGGTAATTACTGGTGTCTTACAGATCATTGCGATTGTGGAGCTAGGATCGCGATCTCATAGGGCAAATTTGGACAGGGATATTTATCTCATTGCATTCGCGAGTATTAACTCGCATTCGTGGAGACTATGGAACTTGAGCTTCGCATTCGCAGTGGTGAGGTCGAGTTCGCGCATTTAAGTTAGGAATTGAAAGATGCTTCTTTGCATCTGTAAGACGCATGCCGAGTTTGCATAGTGTGGCATCGGTGGGCATCGCGTTCGCGTGGGGTAGTGTCCCGAATGTGCAAGGTATTTTTAGGTAGTCCATTTTTTTTGTTCATTGTGAATGTGATGGTTCTTCTGCATTCACGAAGAATGTATCTGGAACAATGTATAAAGTACTCTATTTCAAAGGCTTGGCGATTTTGAAAGGAATTTTCATCACATTGATTGGGATTAGTATTTTCTACTCGTTTTAAGTATATTCCATGATTGAATCTTTGATTTTGGCATTTGATTAATAATTTTAAAAGAGAAATAGTGGGTTTTTGTCTAAACGTTTCTAAATTAGCTATTTGAGATTTGAACATCGATGTCGAGTCGGTTTGAGTGAAATTAGTATGGTTGAATTTTTATTTGAATAAGTTGTCGAAATTTGTGAGTTTTGTCCAGTTTTGAAGTGCGAGCTCGAGTTTGACTTTTTGGTTGACTTTGAGTTTTTGATTAAACATTCAATCTTTATCGGTTATGTTTATTTCCTTTGCCATTATTTTGAATTTGTTGAGTTGCTTTTGGCTAGTCTCGATCCGTTTATGCCGGATGGAGCTTAAAGCGTATTGTTCGTCTTGCTAAGAATTGGATTTGGCTTATTTGAGGTAACTAACATATCTAAACATGAATTTGAGGGTAATTGATCACGCCCAACTCTAGTCCTAAAAAGGATAAGCGGTCGCTGCAAATATAATCCGGTCTAAAAGTCCGGAGTCGAATCCCACAGAGAACTAAGGCTTAGCTGTATCTGTTTAATATCACCAAGAAGACAGATTGAAAATAAATAACCAGCTGAAAACTAACTATGCTTGAATTGTAAACAATTAGCATAAAGTATAATGTAATGGTTTCCCCCATTGTTGATTTCATTAGTTACATGTTTCTTATAGCCGTGACTTAGTTGCCTCTATCAATCATGAACTCTCCAGCTACCATAAATCTCTCTCAAGCAATTATGATATTTTACTAGATGCACTTTCTCAAGCTACGCTAGCTAGATTCACATTACATTCACTTAGATCGCACGTGATGTATCATTATCTCTAATCCAACCTCTAAACCCTCGGTTATGACTCTCGCCTATACTCCGGCCGTGATGTTGTTCAAACAACTACATAAATATACACTCTCTCTCTCAAGCAGATGCATAATAAATAGGAACGACTAATTGAGGATCCTTTCAATTAACCAAATCAAAATGTAGTTGAACAAATAGATATTAGCAACTATTCAAAACTATATTAATATAACAACCAATTCATCCCCAATGGGTTTCACCGAAACCTTAGATTAGAAAAGTTAGCTACTAATGAAAATAACAAAAATAACAAAAAAAATTCATATTCAAAGGTAAAAGAACAAAGAAGAAGATTAAAGATGGATGCTCAATGATCCTTCTTGCCTCTTGCCCTTCCTTATGATATTTTTCACTTCCAAAAATCGTTCTCTCTCTTTCTTGGCCAGACTCCTTCATTTAATATAGGGTTTAGGGCTTAAAATCTCGTGTTTTACACATTGTCCCTGACATTTACGCATCCTGCCGCGGTCCTACCATGGTTACACCAGGACCGCGGCCAGAGTGGCCTTCAGAATCTGCAGCAGTGTTCTGTCGCAGTCCTACCGCGGATATGCCCTGTTCCATTTTTTAATTTGGAAAAACGTAAAATATAAAAGTTGTAGGCCTTTGAGTTAGATTTCTAATCATATATTGTAGAGCTCAAATGGAGTTTTGAGTAAAAAGTTATCTCTATTTTACTAAACAGTGCGCAATATGCCTCCCCGAGTCTTTGTTCGGGCTTAATTATCAAATTTGATCCCCTGAACCCGATCACGGCTTAATTTATTGAGATCTTACTCAGACTTCAAAGATCTAAATTACTTAATTTCATTCTATAAAATCTATATAGCTTATAATCACTCCTACAAAGCATAAAACATACTGTTAGTGCAAAACACTAGCGATTAAAGCGCAAACTCAACTAAAGTGCAAAAAATTAGAATGTAATAATTGACTAAAATACGTAATTATAGCCTATCATCAGTAATTAAAAGTTAACCCTGAGTACTAAGTTATAGGAGAGGTGTTGGGGTGACACATGTGCTAGGTGACAGGTGCAGGTGCCGGTGCGTGCCCCGAGGTATTCATGATATGGGTAATTCTTAGGCTATTATACACTATAAGAAAAGCGCTAATTACATGGGGATTTTATTTTCAGATAATACCTGCAGATTTTCATGGAAAACATTACAGTTCCTAAATTTAAAATATTTAACATGTGAAAAATATTTTCTTAGGAAAATCCGTAGGTAACTTTGGCGCCATTATGCGCCAAAATATTACCTGAAAAAATACATGCGGAAATAAATCGGCAAATAAATTACCATAGGAAAATTTGCAGGTGAGCAAATAAGGAAAATGAACAAAAAAATCCTATGTTAATCCGAAGGAAAATATCTAAGTAACTCTACATGCGATATTAGTTGGGGATATTTTCCTGGGGATTTATCTAGGAATTTGCTTATTTGGAAAATAACCCGGGGATATTATGACAACGAATTTAACTTGATATGTTTTCTTGGAGATTTAGCTGGGGATTATCTTAGCTGGGGAATTATCTTGAGATATTAGTGCTACAAATTTAGTTGCGAATATTTTTTTGGAGATTTACCTATGAATTTTCTTACATTAGGAATTACCTCGAGATTTGGTTGACGTGAATTTAGTTAGAATTCTTTTTCTTGGGATTTACTTATTTGGTGAAATCACATGAGGATTATATTATTGTAATTTTTTCACAAATAATGTAATACTTAGGGGTGATAGTAGTGGAAGTAGCTAGGATGAAATTCTTTGGGCACTTACCCATATGATTTGGCCCAAATTCTTTGGGCACTTACGCATTTGATTTGGCCCATCTTTCTTTCCTCCATCTAGAAATTTTTTTCTTTGTAATATAGCTTGGGATTTAACTAAAAAAAACTTAACCTAAGAAATTAATTAGAGATTATTTGTGTAGTTTTAAACGAAATTTATTACTTTAGAATTTACTTGAGTATTTCATTATACGGTTTTAATTGGGTATTTGTTCTTAGAATTTAGATAGAAATTTTATTATTGTTGTTTCAATTGGATATATAATATTTGAGAATTGATTTTATCCATATAATTATCTATTTATGCATAGGAGAATGTAAATTTTTGATCCTATATAAAATATAATGATGTATATATATTAGGATTGGGCATTAGAAGTAATTAAGCATAACATAGTCGGTTATTACTGTTTCAGCAAATTTAATAACAAAATAATTATCTCAAAGCAAATTATTTTAAGTATTAAAAATTTAATATAGTTGATATAAAGAACACAATAAAGCTAAAATATGACTGTATTTGACATATTTCAAATAATATCATCATAAAATGCACTAAATATAACTAAATTATTGGTACCTATTTATGTTTAATTTCTAAGTAAAAAATTATGTTACATTTATAAAAATGTAGCTAATTTTTATAAACTTTTTATCTTATGTATGCCATTTTTTTTACATGTATTTGATTAGATAAAAGTCAATTATAGCATATATAAAATGATATAGTTTGAATTAAATTTTATTAACTTTCTATCTTATGTATGCCATTTTTTCACATGTTGATTAGATAGAAGATAGCATATATTTTAATATAGTTTGAGATTGCTAGTATTGAAACTTAATACCGAATAATCTTATAATCTGACTTTCTAACATTATTTCTTGATAAAATCCTACCATTATTAATAATGTGTATTTTATTAGGTTTAGTGAAATAATTCTTACTAATTATTATGTACAATGTATTTAATTCTTGTCAATTAGTGTATTTTTTACAAGGAAAAAAGTAATATGTTATTCGTGCTACGTGGGATATCATTCATGCTAGAAATCATGCCTAGGTCGCATGTTCAATTGTTTAGGCATGATAGGGCTATTTTTGACATGTTGAGCTATTTTCCTTAGTCGTAATCATTTGTAACGTCATAATAGTTACATCCACGTGTTATATCTCAAATTTTTAGCACTTTTGATATGTTGTCTCATATGCTATTGGTGTCCTAGTACGTGATACGAGTTTGAACTGTATTTGACACATATTGTGTTATTTCGTGTTTGTAATTGGATTGTGTTTTTATGAGGTGTCTGCATATTGAAATTTGAGCGAATTGTTGACCGATGTGGTCCATAGATCCATATTGATTTGGGTATTTGGATCGGATTGCACGCCGCAATGGTTATTTTGATATTGAGGTGATGCATATGTCATGACCCACTATTGGGATAACTGATTATGATTAGCACTTGCATATGATCCGCCTCTCTGGAGTTTGGCATACCAGCAATGGGTGCATGCACAATATTATATAGCCGTGCTCAATTATGTGTGGTTATGACATGCACCCGTGTGATGCTAAGTGTGGTTATTTTGATGGATTCTTGGTTATGAAACAGGCTTTTGAGCCAGGCACCTACTATTTGTTAAGACTGTGTGTACTTAATAAGTTCACTGTGAAACTGATTACTTGCCATGTATATTTGACATGTTGGCATAGAGATGTACCTTTCTCATGCTAGACAATGACGTGGCATTTGATTACTTGACATGTAGCCATAGATATGTACCTTCCTCGTACTAGATAGTGACATGCTATTCGACTATTTGACATATATGCATAGAGATGTATTTTTCTCATGCTAACTAGTAAATGAAAAGTCTTGTTCGAGCTTGTAAATTGGGAAAAACACTGTTCTTTTGATAAACTCATGTTTAATTTATTTTAGTCGTAAGATTTATACTGGGACTATTATATTTGAAAGGCATGTCTACATTTTCATATCTGCGAACGAGCTGTGCATTATATCTCCTGAGTTATATACCTTTATTGTGTTCACAATATTGTTATGAACTGTTATTGGCTATTGATGTTGGACTCTGATTGTTTTTCGAGCTCGTCATTGCTTTCAATCTAAGGTTAGGTTTATTACTTATTGAGCACATGGGATTGGTTGTTCTCATACTACACTTCCGGACCCATCCATTTGTGTTGATCTTGGAGCTGATGTCGATGTGTACGACAAAGCTAGCATGGAATATGTACCTGCCTTTCGGTCCTAGCTTCCACTTGTCCTTGGTTGCTTTAGATTTGCAAATTTATTTATGTATATTCTGAGAAGATGATGTATTTATTTTGTAATAGCTTTATTAATTTTAAGTCTTAGAAGCTCGCGATTTGTACAACCAGTCCTTGGGTTATCGTATTAATGTTTATTTAGTTTACTGTTAATTTTCTTATTAATCTCATTTGGATTTTGTTGACTATTAGTTGGGTTACCTAGAGGGTTGGATTAGGTTCCATCACAACTGTTTAAATTTTGGGTCGTTACAAGTTGGTATTAGAGCTCTAGGTTCATAGGTTCCACGAGTCATGATCAAGTTCTAGTAGAGTCTTGCGTATCAATACGATAACGTCCATAACTATCTTCGGATGCTACATGACATCTAGGATAAGCTTCTTATCTTTCTTTCCTTATCGTGCAATATTGATTAAACTTAAAGCGTATTTCTATAAATTACTTTCACTTGTATGTTATGTGAGGGCTCGGTATCAACTGTGTATCGATGACTTGTGATTTCTATGGATGGGGGGGGGGGGGGGGGGGGGCGCCAGATGTATTTTGGTGATGGGACAAAATGGAGGACTTGATACTTGGGGTGTTCAAAATCGAACTGAAAAAGAAATCCGAATCACAAAAGGGGTTTAATATAGAGGGAACAACAACGGCAAAATCGAATGTGAAAGGAGATAAAAGTTTCAAGCTTCAATGTTATAGATATTTCTATCATGTCAAGAAGAAGGTCAATAAGGCCAGACTGAATGGTAATGACATTACAGATTTCTACAGAAACCTCTAATGGCACAAGATATGTTCCTGAAACTTCCAGACTGTGAGTTAAGCTTCTTTTGTCAAGCAAGTTACAAACAATTGATCAACTGCTAGTCCTAGTTGTGTTAGTTATAATAAATTGAAGATTGCGATCACCAGTCACTCATACAAAAAGAATTACACCCTAAACCCTAGCTCCTATTGGAGCTGAAGGGAGCGAAAGTTCTTTTTGCAATAATAAGGGTGAATATGAGAATGATATCGAGGAGATGGGGAGTTGGAGATTTCTAAATCCATTGTAAATCCTAAAGCAGTCCATGACAAATATAACCCTAACCTTGTCACAGTAAAAGCTACACATGATGTTATGCTGATCATATGTAGGTGGTAGATAATCAGACCAAAAGTAATGTAGTTTTGCTAAACATGAATGAGAAGGAATCAAGTATAAATACGTCGTGAGTTGAAACCAATGAAATAGTAAATTTGTAGACATGGAAAAAACCCTAATCCTGAAACTAGCAGTGATGAAGGATGTTGTGCCATACTGAAAGGATAGGACAAGGGCTCAAGTTGGATTTCCATATCATGGGGTTAACATTGGGATACTCAGAGAAGTTGTTTTCTCAAGCTATAGATATAGTTCCTATTGCCCAGGCTATTGATGGTGGTATAAATAATCAAATAGAACGACTATATCCAGAACCTATTGCCCTATCAAAATGTTACATGACCTAGTGTCTCACAATGTTATATCCTTGGAAGAAGGAAATATAAAGAGATTACAAATTCAGAGTAAATACTTTATTAGAAGAAGAAAAGATAACTAATCAAAATTTTGAATGTGTTGCCTGGCAAGCTGATCTCTCACCAATATCTAATACTAAAGAAGAGTGGAAGGCATGCTTGTTCTGGAGAGGGAGGAGAGAGCGGACAAGAGGTCTCAAGAGTCTAGCCATTATTCTGGTGCACGTGCCCCTACGATAGTTCAGCATATTAGGGGTTATGTGATTCGCCCCGTTCATTCAACTCTTCCAACCGCCAGTAGTGTTTTATTCCCTTCTAGGCCTTAAGATCCTTATTATACACCTTTATTTTCTAGTGTGCCTCTTGCACAAGGTGCTTTTAGTGGTCAGTCCAGCAGACCCGGCCCTAGCCATCCACCCTCTCCTAGAGCTTGTTTTGAGTGTGGCAACACTCGCCATATGGTGAAGGATTTCCCCAAAGTTATGAGGGGTTTACGTCCACAGACTTCTCAGCCACAACGTGCTCCACCGGGGAGGTAGAGGTCACCCTATAGGGGGAGGCTAGTCCAGTTATTAATGTCTTTCGTGCTCCTACAGAGGCAATTTCTTTCGATTCTGTCATTATATGTATTGTTTCGGTCTATCATAGAGATGCATGGGTTCTATTCGATCCAGGCTCCACGTATTCCTATGTGTCATCTTATTTTGCCCCACATTTGGGCATATCTCAGGATTCTTTGAGTTTCACTATGTATATGTCTACTCCTGTGAGAGATTCTCTTGTTGTGGACAGCGTATGTCAATCATGTTTGATTAATGTTAGTAGTTTTGAGATTAGAGTCGATTTATTATTGCTTAGCATAGCAGAGCTTAATGTTATCTTGGACATAGATTGGTTGTCGCCCCATTATCACGCCAACACTGTGACACTGGCAATGTAAAGTTTGTCGCGATTAGAGTTGAGGGAACCTTAAATTTCACTCTCGGGATAATTATTTAATTTCTTAAAGCTCAACGAATAGTTGAGAAGGGATGTGACATTTATCAAGCTTATGTGAGAGATATCAGTATTGATACCCCTACAGTTGAGTCAGTCCCAATAGTAAAGGATTTTCCTGATGTGTTTCCAATTGATCTTCCGGGCATGCCGCCTGATGGAGATATCAACTTTGGTATTGATTTGTTGTCGGGCAATTAGCGCATCTTTATTACTTCTTATCATATTGTCCCTCATGAGTTGAAGGAACAGTTACAAAAATTGCTTGATAAGGGCTTCATTTGGCCCAGTGTGTTATCTTGGGGTGCTCATGCCTTGTTTGTAAAGAAAAATGATGGTTCTATGCGTATGTGCATTAATTATCGCTAGTTGAACAAAGTCACATTGAAGAATCGGTATCCTTTACCTCGTATTGATGACCTATTTGATCAGTTACATGGTGCCCGAGTGTTTTCCAAGACTGATTTGTGTTCAGGTTATCATCAACTGAAGATTCGGGAGCCAGATATCCTGAGGACTACTTTCAAGAGTCGATATGGTCATTACGAGTTCCTTGTGATGTCATTTTGGCTAACCAACACCCGATACATTTATGCATTTGACGTATAGTGTATTTCGTCCCTATCTTGACTCATTCGACATTGTCTTTGATGACGACATTTTGGTGTGCTTTCGGAGTCGGGAGGATCATGAGGAGCACCTGAGGATATTGCTTCAAACCTTGAGAGAAAAGAAATTATATGCAAAGTTATAAAAATATGAGTTTTGGTTAGATTCTATGGTATTTTTGGGTAATGTAGTGTCGAGTTAAGGGATCAAGGTGGATCCGAAAAAGTGGAAGTAGTGTAGAGTTTTCCCAAACTTGGTGCAACTACAGAGATATGATGTTTTCTTTTTTTGGCGTGTATTACCGTCGATCTTTTTAGGGATTCTCATCTATTCCATCACCTATGACAGAGTAGACCCGGAAGGGTGCTCCATTCAGGTGGACAGAGGAGTTTGAGGAGAGCTTTCAAAAGCTCAAGACAGCTTTGACTATAGCCCCAGTGCTGATATTATCTACAGGTTCGGGGTCTTATACTATTTATTATGATGCGTCATCACTTTGACTCGACGCGGTGTTAATGCATGACCATAAGGTGATTGCCTACGCGTCCAGACAGCTGAAGGTGCATGGAAAGAACTATCCGCCCCACGACCTTAAGTTAGCAGCTATTGTCCATGCCTTGAAGATTAGGAGGCACTATTTGTATGGTGTCCCTTATGAGATCTACATTGATTACCAGAGATTGCAGCATCTGTTCAAGTAGAAGGATCTTAACTTATGTCAGCGTAGATGGTTAGAGTTGCTTAAGGATTATGACATCACTATTATTGCTTAAGTATAAATTGCCAATAAGTGATGTATGAGCATTAGCAGCAAGGTGGATTGCTTCAGAAGTGAGGAATTCCGGAGTGGAAATGGGAGTGGATCACTATGGATTTTGTTGTTGAACTCCCATAAACTCAGCGGATGTTTGATGCAGTATGGGTGATTGTGGATAAGCTGACCAAGTTAGCGCATTTCCTTCATGTGATAACTACATATTCTTCCAAGCAGCTGGCTTGAGTTTATATCCACGAGATTTTAAGACTTCATGGCATGCCAGTATCTATCATCTTAGACCTGGCTACGTAGTTTACATCACGATTCTAGAGGGTCGTACATCATGAGTTGGGTTATCGGGTGGAATTGAGCACAACATTTCACCCTCAAACGAACGCGTAGTTCAAGTGCAGTGTTCAGATTCTAGAGGATATGCTTCGTGCGTATGTGATGGAATTTGGAGGTTCTTGGGATCAGTTTTTGCCACTTATTCCTACAATAACAGTTATCAATCTAACATTCAGATGGCACCATATCAGGCTTTATATGGTAGGCAGCGTCGGTCCCCAATAGGTTGGTTCTAGCCGAGCAATGCCAGATTATTGGGTATAGACTTGGCACAGGATGCCTTAGAAAAGGCTAAGATAATTCAGGATAGACTTTGCACAACCCAGTCTAGACAGAAGAGCTATGAAGATCAGAAGGTTTGCAATGTTGTATTCATGGTTGCAGAGCGGGTCTTGGTCCAGGTTTCACCAATGAAGGGCGTTATGAGGTTCGGAAAGAAGGGCAAGCTGATCCCAAGGTTCATTGGTCCATTTGAGGTAATGCAGCGAGTTGGGTGTAGACATGTAATATTTGACCCTCCTCAAGATTTTACATATATTAGCATTTAAATATTTAGTTTAGGTCTAATATCTCTAGTTCAACTAGTTTTGACTCTTTTACTTTATTTGTCACAAAAATGAAAATTAAAAATATTTTCTTTTATTTAACTAATTAATATTTTATCTAGTTGTGTTTAGTTTATCTACCTTACATAAAATTTAAAAATACAAAAATAGTTCCAATTTATTTTCATGGATATTATTGTTTTTGGTAGTATGATTATTTTAATTTTGTGATGATTTTAATATAATCTTACTTTTATTTTTATATAATTTTAAAAAAGACCAAAAATAATTCAGCCATATGCTATTATTTATTTTAATTAATTAGAATTAGTTATTTAATTTCAGTTTTGGAAGAAAGAGCATGAAATTTAAAGCTAGTTTTATTTGGTCTTAATTCAAGAGGTCCAAGAGATGGCCCAATTAAAAATCACAAACCCTAAAACTTGTCTCCTTCTTAAAAAACCTAGAACCTAAGACCTAAGGGGACCCTTTCATCTTCTTCTTAACCAAGAGCACACCCAAAAAAAGTCCTAGACAACATCTCAGACGCCTCCACCAACCTTAAGGGATCCGCCACTCGCCGCCATCTCCTCTCCAAGGTCCATCCATCGCCTCTCCAACACCAGTGGTCCTCTTCTTCTTCTACACACACAAAATAACCACCACCCGTCATCCTCTTCACATCGCCACACCCTACCTAATCTTTCCTCCATCGACTTAACCGAGCTTGCCGAGAAAAAACCTCCCATCATTGACCATATGTTGTTGTCCCTTCCCCTTCATCAGCGTCTAACAACAACCACCTGACTCACTGGACTTCCTCAATAACCACCAAATCAACCTCACTTCATCTTCTTCTTCACCCTCATAACTGACGACCCCACCTAGCCCTATCTCCTAGCAACAGAACTAGCTGACTGACATACTGTACACACACACAGTTAACAAACGAAAAACGAAGAAGAGAAAACTGAATCAAGATGAAAAATCCGTTCATTTTTTATTTCGAATTTTGGATCTTAAAAGGAAGTTTAGTTTGAGTTTTGGAATTGAATTCGAATCCAATTGAGGTGTAGGCTGTTCAGAATCAGCCCGTTGTTCCGTATGAGTTTCTGTCAAATTTAAATTACAGTCGTAGCATCTGGAGCATTTCCTCGTGTAACGGTGGGAAATTTCAGCAATTGAAAACTTATATGAATTATAGTTTGGTGAGGTTGCGTCCGTCGAGTTCTGATTCCGGTCCATGTTGCACTACTGCAATTACTTGAGGTCCATTCTAAACCATCCTCTTTATTTCTATATCATATTACATGGTGAAGTGGTGCATTTTGCTTTTAATTTCACTTATTTGATGATTTTTGGTGGTGTTAGCATGTGTTACATTTTATTTATTTGTGATAGTGAGGGTTGGGAACTTATCTGTGTTAATTACCTCAATTCGAATATTTAAAAATCCAACTAGATTGAGTACGCAACCGTGATTTTCACGGGACTCAGAAAAATACCTAACACCTTCTCCTCGAGTTAAATGAACTCTCTTAGCCAGATCTCTGGTACAGTCTTAGTTTTGGAGTCCTAAATGTTTTAAAAGAAAAAATTATTTTAAAACGGTGACCTGGCACACCAAAACCAATGTGAGATGGCGACTCTGAAAAATCCTTTTGCACACAATTTTGTCACTTTCTAGTTGAAACACTTTTGAGCTTCAAATATATTCTTATTTATTTTAAGAGGGTTAAGTGAGGTGTAAAAAAAATGGGTGTGACATCTTTAGCGACTCCGCTGAGGAGTTGCAGGTTCGAACTGATACTTGATCTTGCTTGCGTTCAGGATATTCGATTGAGGTGTTTATTTTCATTATTTGCTTTGTTTATTCAGTTTATTTGTCATATTTTTTGTTTTGTTGGTTATTTGTTTATCGTTTTTTATTATGTGTTTACTGCTTTATAATTATCATCATTTGCATAACCATAGTTCTTTTTTACAACAAATCTCGTAGTACGCATCACGCATGAACTCTTTGTTGAGTTATCCTTATTTTAATAGGGGGCCATTGGACGTATGGAGTGGGTGGAAAGCATGAGCAGCAAACATCAATCATACGCTCCCCCGAGTTGTCTTTTGTTGGAAACACGTTCTCAAGGCTTTATACTAAAACGTGTGTTCTTATGTGTAGGTTTTGATGAATGACAACCAAGCGCAAATTGATATATGACGAAGTTCAAGTACAAGCGCACAATTGGTGGATAACGAGATTCGAGCACAAGACAAAGTTTTATAGTTTAAATGAGTCGTTCTTAATTGTGATCTTGATCCGACAACTTGACTCATGACATGGATTCTCTCGTAAAATTATTTTTACAAAATCATGCATATTTAATTTAATGCTAAACGATTTTAAATCATGCATATTTACTTTAGTCAAAATGATTTTTAAACATGCCTCTAAAATCTGGACTAAGATAATCGATTATGTACTTATGATAATCGATTATGCTAAGCCAAGACTGCATGACAATCGATTGTGAACTAATGACAATCGATTGTGTTAAGGCAGTGAACATCAGGTTTTTCAAAACCTGCATGACAATCGATTGTGAACCTTATGACAATCGATTGTGATGAGGCAGTGTCCATCAAAGTTTTTCAAAACTCAGAATAATCGATTGTGAAGCTAATGACAATCGATTGTGAAGAGACAGTGTCCATCAGATTTTTAATAGTCACAAAATAATCGATTGTGAACATATGACAATCGATTGTGTTGAGGCAGTGACTTCCAGACTTTTTCAAAATTATTAAATAATCGATTGTGAGTATATAACAATCGATTGTCACGAGGCAGTGTCTAAAATGATTTTCAAAGTCTGATAAATAATCGATTGTTAACATTGCACAATCGATTGTGAAGCTGACCGTTGTCGTAAAATTTTCAAATACCGTCAGGTAATCGATTGTTGATTTTGTACAATCGATTGTTGATATTGAAATCTGAAAAAGATTTTTTGAACGTTGCTGAATAATCGATTATTGATTTGGTATAATCGATTGTTTTACGTAAAATCTGGAAATGATTTTTTGAACATTGCCAATAATCGATTGTTGATCTTGGAAAATCGATTGTGAAGCGTAAAATCTGGGATTGGTTTTTGGTACGATTGGCAAACAATCGATTGTGGCTTCCTGACAATCGATTGTCACAGAATAAAATCAGCAACTCTTAATTGGCAATTAGGCAACGGTAATGCCAAGTTTTTCAACTATAAATACAGCTTCATTTTAGTGTTTTAAACACAACAACACACAACAACTGATCATTCTATTGCTATAAGCTTGCATATTATTGTTTATCATTTTATATTCATTTCATAAAGCTTTTGAGAGCCAAAGTCTTGTCCATAGTTGTTGTAATCTTGAGCCTACTTCTTTTACTCATATCTACTCATTAATGAGTATTTTGTTTGAGTGCTTAGTGTTTTGTACACTTGTAAGAGAATTGTGATTCTCTTGTTGTAAGGAACTTGTGTTTCCTTGGTTGAAGTCTTGGAGTGTTGTATCTCCGAGCAAAGGTGTTAAGGCTTGTGTCCTTAAGTTGTAAAGGTTTGTTGAGCACCCGTAAGCTTGACAAGTTAGTGGAAAATCTCGAGAGAGTCTCTCGGGGACTGGACTAGCCACGTGTTGTGGTGAACCAGAATACATCGTTGCGTTCCTTCCTTTTGTTTATTTAACGCACTTAATTATTTCCTGCAAATTTTAATTTCCGCAAGTTTACGCTAAATTTTGTTATAACGCTATTCACCCCCCCCCCCCCCTCTAGCGTTAAGTGTATTATCTAACAATTGGTATCAGAGCCCAACTCTCTGAAGACTTAACAGTTTGAGAGAACCATCCATGGCTTCTACTCGTGACTCTTTTGCAGGAATTGATGAAGGACAATGCTCCACACGACCACCTCTATTCAACGGTACAAACTACACGTACTGGAAGGAGAGGATGAAAATTTTCGTTCAAGCAAATAACTTTCATCTCTGGAAGGTGATAGCGAAGGGAAATCAAATTCCAACCAAAAAGTTTGCAAACTAATGGGTTCCCAAGTCCGAAGAAGAATATGACGCGGATGATATCCGAAAGGTTCAAAATAATGCTAAAGCAATTAATTTATTATATTGTGCTGTAAATGCTGATGATTACAGGAAAATATCGTGTTGCACAACGGCAAAGGAAATGTGGGACAAGCTGGAAATTACGTACGAAGGTACGGACCAGGTAAGGGAAGCTAAAATTGATTTCCTAACCCATGCTTATGAATTATTTCACATGAAGGAAGGTGAAAAGGTGGATGAAATGTTCGAACGATTTTCAATAATCGTAAATGACCTACATGCCCTCAAGAAGACATTCACGGACAGAGAACTGGTTCGAAAAATTCCTAGAAGTCTCACTCCGGCATGGCGATCAAAGGCCGACGCAATTCAAGAATCCATTGGCGTCTCAAATGTCACAATCGACGCATTAAGAAGTAACCTTAAGACTTATGAATCTACAATACTTAACCCTCTTGTTGATGATCAAAGGATGCAAAGAATAGCGCTCAAGGCAAGCACAAGCCAACCTCAAGTTGATGAGGACGGAGACAACGAATTTGGACTCGTTATCAAAAGATTTCAAAAGTTCATGCGAAAGGACTATGAACGAAAGGGCAAAAAGCAAGGCGAGAAAATAAAGTGCTATGAATGCGGTGAAACCGGGCACATCAAATCAAATTGCCCAAACATCAAAAAGGAGAAGAAACCTTTTAAGAAGCAACGTGCATACATTTCTTGGGGAGGAGACTCCGGAGATGAGTCAAGCGAAGAAGAAGAAGACGAAGCCGCAAACCTTTGTCTTATGGCGCAAGAAGACAAGCAAGATGAGGTATGTCAAATCTCTTCTAAAAACTTCTTTACTCTTGAAGAAATGCGAACTGCTTTTGATGAGCTATATACTGAATTTATTAAAGCTTCAAAAACTGTCAAGAGCATAAAAGAAAATGCTTCTCTAAAAGAAAAAGATTTTCAAAAACAGCTTTCTTTAAAAGAAAAGGATTTAGAAAAACTGGTTTTAGAAAATGAAAAGCTGAAAGAGGAAAACAAGTTTTTCGGAAAAAGAAGCGCCGACAAGCCCGAAAGTTCTATTAAAAATTGCTCTTCTTGCATGCATCTTGAAAATGAGGTAGATAGACTTAAAGGTACCTTAGATAAGTTTAATTCTTCTCACAAAAACTTGAATGAGGTCCTTGTTAATTTGAAGTCAACCAAGCATGGCATAGGTTTTAAGAATGAGCCTAAAGAAAAGGTTGAAGCCAAACCCCAACCACCTAAGGCTCAACCTAGGATTAATAAAACAAATGCTTATCCTAGAAAGAGCAATCCTAGAACAAATATGCATGTTAGACCAAATGTTGAACATTTTAGAAGACCTAGAAATGACTTACCACCTAGAAAAGACTACCCTAGAAATGATGCATATTTTAGGCCAAACACTAGAAGGAGTTTTGAACCTCCTAGAACATCTAGACATGACCATTACTCTAGAAACGCTGCTCATTTTAGAACTAATAGTAGGAGAAATGGTTCTCATGAAATGTGCAATAGTCATAATGAAAATAGAGTAATTCATTTTCGTCCATCAAGTTACAATGAACCTAGAAGGATGCATAACCCCAATGTGACTTGTCATTATTGTAGACGCATTGGTCATATTGCCCCTGCATGCTTTACACGACATAGACATATCACTCAATCGCATCATTATAATATGCCAAACCCTCAAGGACCCAAAATGGCATGGGTACCTAAAACGCATTAACTTGTTTTGTAGGTATGTTTGAAGGGATCAAGTGTACTATGGTACCTTGATAGTGGATGCTCCAAACATATGACGGGAGACGAATCCAAATTCCTTCAACTAGAACACAAAGAAGGAGGAAGTGTGATTTTTGGGGATAACAATAAAGGAAAGATCATTGGCATCGGATCAGTCGGTAAGGATGAAAATTCCTCTATTAAGCATATATTACTTGTGAAAGGTTTAAAGCATAATCTCTTGAGCATAAGTCAATTATGTGACAAGGGAAATCTTGCCCTATTTGATTTGGATGAATGCTTAGTGTTTAGACGTACTGATTTCAAAATTATCCTTCGTGGTTTTAGAGTGGATAATATTTACATGGTTGATCTTGCTAATTCCTCACCCGAATATGTGGATTGCCTTATGAGCAAAGAGGATGATACTTGGCTATGGCATCGTAGAGTTGCTCATATAAACATGCATCTTTTGAACAAATTGATTTCTCAAAACTTAGTTATTGGCCTTCCCAATTTGAAATTTGAAAATGACTCTATCTGTGATTCTTGTCAAAAAGGGAAGCAAACAAAAGCATCTTTCAAATCCAAAAATATTGTTTCAACTTCTAGAACATTGCAATTGCTTCACATGGATTTATTTGGACCATCTCGCATTGAAAGTCTAGGAAGAAATCGTTATGCTTTTGTGATTGTTGATGATTATTCTAGATTTACTTGGACTTTATTTCTTGCCAATAAAAGTGATGCTTTTCAGAATTTTAAATATTTTCTTAAGCGTGTTCAAAAAGAGAAGGAAACAACCGTCACTTCAATTAGAAGTGATCATGGGGGAGAGTTTGATCACAATCTCTTTGCGGACTTTTGTGACGAACTCGGTATCGAGCATACCTTTTCCGCTCCACGTACACCACAACAAAATGGGGTGGTGGAAAGGAAAAATAGGTGTCTCGAAGAGATGGCTAGAACCATGCTCGAAGAGGCTAAGATTCCCAAACATTTTTGGGCGGATGCCGTGAGTACCGCATGCTACATCTTAAATAGAGTAGTCATAAGGCCAATACTCATGAAGACCCCTTATCAACTCTACAAGGGAAGGAAACCAAATATCTCCCATTTTAGAGTATTCGGTTGTAAATGTTTTATTCATAACAATGGCAAAGATCAATTGGGAAAGTTTGATGCTAAGTCCGATGAGGGAATTTTCATTGGTTATTCCTCACGTAGCAAAGCATATAGGGTTTTTAATAAAAGAACCGAAACTGTGGAGGAATCCCCTCATGTTGTATTTGCCGAAAATAATGCTCGCTTGGCGAGAAAGGATTCTGGTTTTGATATTGCTGGTATTTTAGATAGCTTGAAAGACAAAATACAAGAGGAAACGCCTAAAGAGAATCAAGACGAAATTTTGAAACAACCAACGGAGGAAGCGCCACAATTGGAGAATGAAACGAAAATGCCTAACGAGTGGAGGACAATTAAAGATCACCCTCTCGAACAGGCAATTGGCGACGTCGGAGAAATGGTAAGTACCCGAAACACTCTTAAGAACACCCTAGGACACATTTCTTAAGAGATCACGCTCTCACTCGGCCACACTAGTTTAAGTTACTATTTCTTTACAAATTACTGACTTGAGCGTCGGAGACGTCTAATTCCATTTTGCAGGTATCGCCCAAAAGGTAGGGGGAACTATAAAGAAATGGCATAAAACAATCGATTGTTACAGCAAATAATCGATTATTTTACTGTGCAGAAAATCGATTAGCAAGTATCACTAATCGATCATTTATAGTTTATGCTTATTATGAAGTTTTGTTTAACAATCGATTTTTTAGCTGTTTAATCGATTACCGTCTCATCCATTCAGTACTGCTTTTCTACAACAATCGATTGTTCCATATATATAATCGATTATTTTCCGAGTCAGAAAATCACTGTGATCACTGGAACAAAACAATCGATTATTTCATGTCAGAAATTCAAAATTATTACCGTTTGGTTCTGCAATCGATTTGTGTCAGTTCCGAGATTCAGTCAAATCTTAATGACAATCGATTATCTCACCCCAACAATCGATTGTCCAACGGTCAGTAAGATTTATTTTTACCATTTCTGACTGTTTCAGCTTTCAATTTTTTTGCAGATTTCTTCCATTAATTTCTCCCCTCTATAAATAGGCTCCATATATGTTTATTTTTACTCACTCAAGCATCAATTTTAGCTCTCAAACTATCAAAACTCTTTCAAAACTCTTGCAAATTCCAGCAATACTTAGTTAAAATGTCGGGCCGTCACTCTAAACGTTCCCGTTCTGCTAGGCATGGTGCATCCTCCTCTGCTGCTCCAAACTATCCTTACCAAGATGGTTCCGTTCTTTATTTTAATTCTGACATCGAGCTTACTCGATTTTTAACAAAATTTGAAAAGCGCGACATTCTTCCTCCCCGTTTTTCAACCAACAAGTATCTTGAATCTTATGGCCCTGCTGCAAATATACTCAAAAATTGTCAACTTCTTGACTTCTTACTTCTTACCCATCCTTACATCAATACTACTTTAATTCAAGCATTTTACTCCAACCTTCATGAGGATGATGACGGTGATCTTGTGACAAATATAAACGGTGTTCAAATTCTTATCTCCGAAGAAAACCTCCATACCATTGCCCATCTTCCTCGTAATGGTGAAGACATTTTTCGGTACACCGGAGAGGCCGGAGCCCTTTTTGATGAAACAGCCCTCCTACATCAAACCGGTATTACTTCTTATGATCCAAATCTTTCTTCCCGTCGTCCTACAATTATGGGAATGGATCCCAATTATCGGTTGATTTTCTATTTCATCACCCGAGTCCTCAAGCCTCGTAAGCATAACCATACTACCATTTCCCAAGAGGACACCAAGCTCATGCATGCCATAATAACCGGAGCTAACATCAATTGGTGTCGGCTCGTCAAGATTCACATGCGTGACGCTATCGGAGATGATAGGCCTCTTCCTTATGCTCTCCTCATCATGAACTTTCTGGAAGCCTCCGGATTCATCACTTCCAACGGTCCTCTCAAAAAGAGTACCAAGAAGTGGGAAATTTCAGAATCCTCCTTTCATCATGACGGTGATCATACAGCGCCTGCTCCTCCTCCAACCCGTCGAACTCGTCCAGCTCAAGAGCCTACCCTCCAATCAATTTCCGACCAAATTGCTTCATTGACCTCTTCTCTTGGTCAATTAACTCATGAGATCCATGGATATTTTGACCAGGTTAATTATCCTTATGCGGTTCTTGTTCCATATGAAGCAGTGCCGGATGATGAGGCGGGAGATGATGGAAATGAATAATTTCTTTGTTTGTTGTTTTTATGTTTGTTTTTATATGTTGCATTGTCTTCCCTGTTACTGTAATTTTTCTTTCCAATAAATAAACAAGTTTTATTTACATTTTTGGCATCTTCTTATATTATTTTTGCTAATGGCAAAAGGGGGAAGATAACGGGTATGCACTCTCAATATTTATAAGCTTAAATTGAGGGGGAATTCATATATTGAGGGGGAACTAATCACATACTTATTGCATATCTTTACGTGTCTTGAATCGTCATTATAAATTGTTTAAGTTGCATATCCCGCTTAAAGTTTTCCATTATCAAAAAGGTGGAAATTGTTGGAAACGCGTTCTCAAGGCTTTATACTAAAACGTGTGTTCTTATGCGTAGGTTTTGATGAATGACAAACCAAGCGCAAATTGATATATGACGAAGTTCAAGTACAAGCGCACAATTGGTGGATAACGAGATTCAAGCACAAGACAAAGTTTTATAGTTTAAATGAGTCGTTCTTAATTGTGATCTTGATCCGACAACTTGACTCATGACATGGCTTCTCTCGTAAAATTATTTTTACAAAATTATGCATATTTAATTTAATGCTAAACGATTTTAAATCATGCATATTTACTTTAGTCAAAATAATTTTTAAACATGCCTCTAAAATCTGGACTAAGATAATCGATTATGTACTTATGATAATCGATTATGTTAAGCCAAGACTGCATGACAATCGATTGTGAACTAATGACAATCGATTGTGTTAAGGCAGTGAACATCAGGTTTTTCAAAACCTGCATGACAATCGATTGTGAACCTTATGACAATCGATTGTGATGAGGCAGTGTCCATCAAAGTTTTTCAAAACTCAGAATAATCGATTGTGAAGCTAATGACAATCGATTGTGAAGAGACAGTGTCCATCAGATTTTTAAAAGTCACAAAATAATCGATTGTGAACATATGACAATCGATTGTGTTGAGGCAGTGACTTCCAGACTTTTTCAAAATTATTAAATAATCGATTGTGAGTATATAACAATCGATTGTCACGAGGCAGTGTCTAAAATGATTTTCAAAGTCTGATAAATAATCGATTGTTAACATTGCACAATCGATTGTGAAGCTGACCGTTGTCGTAAAATTTTCAAATACCGTCAGGTAATCGATTGTTGATTTTGTACAATCGATTGTTGATATTGAAATCTGAAAAAGATTTTTTGAACGTTGCTGAATAATCGATTATTGATTTGGTATAACCGATTGTTTTACGTAAAATCTGGAAATAATTTTTTGAACGTTGCCAATAATCGATTGTTGATCTTGGACAATCGATTGTTAAGCGTAAAATCTGGGATTGATTTTTGGTACGATTGGCAAACAATCGATTGTGGCTTCCTGACAATCGATTGTCACAAAGTAAAATCAGCAACTCTTAATTGGCAATTAGGCAACGGTAATGCCAAGTTTTTTAACTATAAATACAGCTTCAGTTCAGTGTTTTAAACACAACAACACACAACAACTGATCATTCTATTGCTATAAGCTTGCATATTATTGTTTATCATTTTATATTCATTTCATAAAGCTTTTGAGAGCCAAAGTCTTGTCCATAGTTGTTGTAATCTTGAGCCTACTTCTTTTACTCATATCTACTCATTAAGGAGTGTTTTGTTTGAGTGCTTAGTGTTTTGTACACTTGTAAGAGAATTGTGATTCTCTTGTTGTAAGAAACTTGTGTTTCCTTGGTTGAAGTCTTGGAGTGTTGTATCTCCAAGCAAAGGTGTTAAGGCTTGTGTCCTTAAGTTGTAAAGGTTTGTTGAGCACCCGTAAGCTTGACAAGTTAGTGGAAAATCTCGAGAGAGTCTCTCGGGGATTGGACTAGCCACGTGTTGTGGTGAACCAGAATACATCGGTGCGTTCCTTCCTTTTGTTTATTTAACGCACTTAATTATTTCCTGCAAATTTTAATTTCCGCAAGTTTACGCTAAATTTTATTATAACGCTATTCACCCCCCCCCCCTCTAGCGTTAAGCGTATTATCTAACATCTTTTTAGTGAACCCCAAACATATGTAAGCTTTTAGGTCATTTTAATTTGCATCATATCATTGTGACATTATAGGGCTCGGTCTTAGATACTGTGTTCCTTCAAAGAAGCCTGTCTAAATTGTGTCAAGTGAGCCTATGGATAAAAGCTCATTTAATTATCCATGTGTGATACATGTTGCATCATTGAGGGTAGAAAGGTCATTTGGTGGACTGATGTTAAGGAAAGAGGGTGAAGTCTAAAAATGAAGCGAGCAGGGCCTATTTATATTTTCCTTTTACAACTTTTTCAAGAAAAGAAAAAAATAAAAATAAAAGATCCAAAACGATTTTACAAGTTTCATCATTTTTCAAAAAAGAAAAAGGCAAAAAAAATGTGTTTTCTTCAAATAAATGTTTTTAAAAAAAAATATTCTCCCGTGTCCAATCTACCCGAACTACGCATACATGATTATTTTCTTTCGAGATGGGATAAATAGGCATCTCACATCGGTTCCGGTCTTTCTAGTAAGCCTTAGGTTCTTGACTTTCGAGGTTGTAGCCAAATCTTGCTTGTTTAGTCACATTTGACCACATTGGCAGTTTTGCAAAATAAGGCTATTTTCTCAAAGAAGTTTGTTATCCCATGTCTTAGAGCCTAAGTCTACAATAAGCTATCCTCTCAGTTTTAAGGTCCATTCATGTTGATTTTGCATGTGTAGCAACTTTTGGGCCATATCATTGTCACGCCTCTTTTTTACACACCCCGAAGGGAGAATAAGGGATATTTTCCAATTTAAGTGACATTATTCAAAATGGGATTATTTATTCAATTCAGAGTCGCCATTTGGGATAGTTTATTTGGTGTCCCAAGTCGCTGAGTTATTTTAAATCCCAAATCGAGGAAAATTCGACTTTTCTTTTGAAGTCTGCAAACCAAAAATTCTAAATAAGAAATTGTGTTAACCCGAGAAAAGGTGCTAGGCACCCTCAGACTCCGTGCTTCTAGCACGATCACTTAAACTTCCATAATTAGCCTATTATCTCACTTTAATACATGGTTTAGCCTATGGTATGTTTTGTATGCCGGTTTTAATTATTTTTAAGGAAAACTTCAACATAATCTAAATAACGCCTTTAGACCAAGCCAAATGAAATCACCCCCAGTCTGAGATACATTTTATTTAACATTGCTGAGATCTGGATTTGGGTCACATGAAATATACGCCCGAGTTTAGGAAAGTAATTTTTTAAAATAGCGCGCCTAAAGCAACTACACACTTTCAACTTTGCGAGGGCCACGGAAAATTCAACTAAATGGCACACCCTGATTTCTAAGGATTTAAATATTAATCAAGCGAGGGCCGTGCATTTTGAGATTTTATTTGGCGCGGCACACCTCGATTCTAATTTTAATGGAAAATTCAAGCTAAGCTTTTAAGGACCATAGACTATTTATCTAATATGACATTCCCCATCTAAATAAACAAATTATCCTTTTTATATCCATATTGATTGCAGGGTTGTTATCTACGAAGGGTTGCTGAGCTTCTGGACATAGAAGAGGCCTAGAAGGAGAAACGTGTGAAGGGAAACCCATACCAGTTAAATTCTTTATACTAACTGGGCTAATGACATCACGCCCAAGCAACAATGTAATAAACTAATCCTATTTACGAACAACATTCAATCATGCTCAAATAATTTTGGTTCCCTATATAACTTTAAAACCCAAGCTCCAAGTAAACAAAATACTCATGACAAACGATAAAAGCCAAGTATGTGGTCATATTTTAAGAATTACAGAAGATGAAGAACCTATTGCTCTCAATGCTGCGAAAGCTACATCGCAAGTCTTAAAGTAAATACTATGCATGAATTCAAATGCTAACTAATAGGGATGTAAATTCATGCAGCCTTCAATTAAATACAATTCGAAAACTTATTCACAAGCAATTATATTAAGCTTTAATCTTAACCAAGACCTTTCAACAAAGCGTCTAACATCAAACACTCAATTCAATACATCTGGCTTAACCACATAGCCTTCGAATGCTAGAAAACAAATCAATACCAACATAAATGCTATGGCCAATGTAGACCAAAGCATTTTTCTTCACTTATATCCAATCTCACACAAAGCTAATAACTAAAAGAGGAATTAAACCATTTAAAGCATTTATTCCATACTATGACATCCTATTCTTGATCAATATAGTAATTAGCAAACTTCCTAAAGGTAAGTATTACAGCTATACATGAGATCGTAAGAAGAAGAAATGAGATTCAATGACAAAAAAAATTAGCTTTCATCACATTTCCAGATTCAAACTTCAAATTACACTTAAGTGATATCCATAGTGCTGAAAATACCTGGAAAATGCCAAGAGGACAACAAAGTGAGAGAGCAGCAGCAAAAGTAGCTCAAAAACCAAAAAAAAGTTAGCAAAAACAGCTCAAAATCAGTCGATGGAACAATATAAAGAAAATAAATCAAAACCCAACCTTAAACTAGTCTCAAACCATTTCTCAAAAAAAGAAATATAAGTATGGAATTTTCAAGTGTTCTAGCTAACCAAAGGAGGATCAAAAATCCAAAACAAGCAGAATTTTGATTGTTTTCACAAAGAACTGCAAGGAATTCAAGGTTATTTTAGAATTTTATTTCAAAGAAACCCGCCATTTCAGTTTTCAAATTTTTTTCAGCCTCTAAAAATCTGACTTCAGCTTGAAGAAAAGGTGTCTTTATAGGTAAGTTTTAGGGCTGCAGAAATGAGCTACATTCTGTACCTAAATCCTTTTGAATTTTTTTTTTTTGCTTAAATGTCCTTAACTTAAAAACTCAATTTTCACATAGGTCCCTATGACAACTTCTTAGCAGCTTCCTAATCCAGTTACTAAGATTCCCTCACCTAGAATTTCTAAATTACCCTTTAAGCCTGGTTAATTACCTTAGAAATCTCATGGGTCATGGGCCAAATTGAACAAATCGTTAAATCAAATATGGGCTCAATTTTGACTCAATGACCTAAATCAACCCCCTGGGGTGAGTTCTAAAATGGTTTTAAAGCCAGAATGGCAAAATGAAATTAAATCAAATCAGCACACAAAAGAAGGAAATATACTTAAATGTTTTTGAAACCAAACCTATACTAATTGAATGATTAATAAACACAAGTAAGCAGGAAACTAACTAAGTTATCAAAATAAACCTAATTAAATTACCTAGGTGAATAAACGAGATATGAAATCAGAACTTTAAACAGGCTAATAACCACACTTAACGGACTAAGAAAAACATAGAACATGCTTTCACAAAGGAAAAATAAAACAACGAATAGAAGACAATTTAAACTCGGAGGATTGGTTGAGTTTCAGCCAGATTAGTAGAAGAAAACAAAACTAGAGAAAGGAGAAAGAAAATATGAGTAAGATACTGAAAGAAAGAACAGAAAAAAGGAGTGAAGGTAACTTACCAAATAAGAACTCGAAGCCTAATAAAGACAAATGACCTAACTAAACTAATGTCGATCATTTGTTATATTTCAAGAACAACTGAACGACATTATTTTTGTTGAATCCAAACTTCAAAATTCGAATAACAACACCCTATGATCATGCATGCTACCAGGTTCGATAGAAAATGATTTTTGAATTTTTGGGGCTCGAACTTAAGATTCGAGGAGCTTTGGGTAGATTCGAGGGAAAACAGCAGTAGATTAGGTATGAGGGGGTCAGGGTGGTTATGTGGTATTGATTTGAGGTGGTTTGGAGAGTCATCGCCGGCTAAAGGCGATGGAAAATAGCGAGGCGAATTAGGGTTCCTGAGTTATCTCTCAATATGTTGAATGAGATAGATGAGTAAGGGGGTAGTAGGGCTTCAAAAAATTAAACTGTGGAGGGATCTTTAGTTCCAGACCCTTTGATCAAACAAGTGTCACACCTCCTTTTTACACTACACCCCGCAAAGGACGTAGTTAAGGGAGTTTTTCCAATTAAAGGACAATCGAACCGGGATTTATTTATATTAAAAATTTCAGTCGCCACTGGGATAATTTATGGTGTCCCAAGTCACCGTTTCAAATCCCGAATCAAGGAGAAGATTGACTTTGTATTGCAGTCCGCGAACCAGAAATCCGGGTAAGGAATTCTGTTAACCTGGGAGAAGGTGTTAGGCATTCCGAAGTTTCGTGGTTCTAGCACGGTCGATCAACTTCCATAATTGGCCTATTATCTGATTGTAAACATGTTTTAGCCTATGGTGCAATTTTAACTTTAACTGTTTTATTGTTTTAGAGAGAATTGCAACGTTATTAAAACATGTCTCAAATCACGTCACATAAATGTGCCTGTGGTCTTTGACATATTTTAACATCGTTGAGATTTAGATTTGGGTCACATAAATGTGCACCCGAGTTTAGGGAAGGTAAATTTTTAACTAACATGCCTAAGCAATTACGTGTTTTTAAATTTGCGAGGGCCACGGAAAATTTGCAAAGTGGAGTGCCTCGAGTTCTAAGGATCAAACCAGGATTAATAGGGTGAGGCCCATGCAACTGTTAGTTTTGTTTGGCATGGCGCGCTTCTAATTATTCTAGCTTAAGGGTTTTAAACTAATTCGTGAGGGCCATTTATTGGTTTTTTATGGCACACCTCGTCAAGGATTCAACAATGAAGTATGGCTTAAAAGAATCACACCACCTTAGAACTTTGGCTGAACTACAGCATAGATCCGGACTAAAAAAAAGCAATGGCTAGTCTGTTTTATTTTAAGAATTCAGGTTTGGCCTAAAGTGAGGCCCAATAGCCCAGATAACACCATAAGGATGCAAAATATCGGGTTCCATAGCACACCCTGTATGGACTCAACGGGGAGCCCATATTTCCTTGAAGCATTGCTCAAATGGGGATGTCAAAAAGGTCAAGATCGAATCCGGACAGTAGCAAAACGTAATTCAGATTTGGAAAAGCACAATAACAAGAACATAAGAACACCATAGTTATATGAACAAACTAAGCAATGGACATAATAATCGCTAATACAAAAGACTAGATTGAAATTAACAAACTATCATTCCTAAACATCCCTTTTAAGTTCCTACAACTTCATTTATTAATTAATGAAGTACATGAGAATAGGCATCTACTGAAACTTGGAGACTAAATGAGCATGCTTACTCCTGAATCTTAAATCGAAGAAACAAGCAGCTCATCATTCAAACTAACTATTATCTAGCACAATGACACGGTTACCCTTCACATATCAGAAATTGAAACATTAGTGAAATACCCTACGTATACAGTCATGCTTCCTTAAAACACAAATTACACATTAGCTTTCCCCTTGAATACCAAAACTAATATAAAATGTCCATTGTTAATTAGAAATTTAACATTGCTTTTATATAAGCTTGTATATATACCTGCCAACAACCAACTTTCAAGTGTAGGACCAGGCGATGCTCAGCAGAATACTAACAGTATCAGAGATCCAAAACACAAAATTAAGCATAAGTCTACATAATCAGAGTCCATAGTCCATTTTATCAATATACATGCGAAATACTCTATAGGTTACTCTTACATGCACAGCTTCAGAAAAGAGAAAGCCTAATTAATCTCTATAATTTGAAGACTAAGTGCAAAATGTATAAAGAAATAGCAAAAAAACAGGGAGATCAACTTGAATGTAGCCTTCATTTGACTAAACTCCAACCACATTGCATGTCCAAGAGTCATTCCTCAATTAAAAGCTAAGGGGAGGTACCTGATATAGATCAAACAAAAACAACAGAAATGAAATGTCAGCCAGAACCAGCAGGATAGCAGGATCAACAAGTTAAACCAGCTCAAAATAGAAAATGAGGTAAAATATTCCAGAAAAAGATTTCAATCCAAGCAGTGGACCAAAAGACCTCAAATAAGAATTGATCTTAATTCATTTCAATTATCAGCTAATCAGAAATTGTTTCAGCACTCCGAAAAATTTCAGAAATCACCAAAAAGACTCAATGAAACAATGATTTCCTAAGGTTTTTCAGCTGTTTTGATTTCTCTTGGTTTCTATCTTTTCCTTTCCTTTTTTTAGCTTAAGTTTTTTATGTTTTTTATAGGTTGAACAATAGGGAAACCTTCATATTCATTTTACCCCTTAGGTCCTTCATTTTATGACTTGTTAACCGAGTCATAGTATGAGGATTTTAAAAATAAACCCCTGCTAGAGCTTCTAGGGGTTTCGTAAGTGGTTACTGCAAGACTCCCTAAGTACATTTCCTTGTTTACCCTTCCATTGTCCTATTTTTGTCTCTGAAGCCTACCCAAATGGATCAGCTGAGCTAATTAGGTCATAGGCCCCAAATTGAATCTCTATTGGGCATGTTGCCACCTATAAACCAATTACAACATTTGTGAACAAAGCTTTCCAATCAAAACAAAAAGCCCAGAACATATTTAACAAAAGGTAAAATTAAAGACCTAGCCTCAAAGGACAATAAATTATTTATGGACCTGACTTTATTCATCTAAGCAATTACTGCTACTGAAACATTTAGGCTCGTTAATCACAATAAAACAAGCAGATCAAGGAACTCAGATAGTTCAACTAACAGGAGAAAAATAAAATAAAAGGACCTAGAATAAACCCAGAAACAAAACAATTGAATAATAGGAAGACCTAAAGCTAAAACAGAAATTGCGAAAAGCCTAGTTATGCAATCGAAAAGAATTTGATCACAGACCTAAATAAAATGAGAGGAAGGGTACAGGGCAGGAGAATCAGGGAGAGACGAAGCAAAGGAATAAATAACAATGCGAAGCAAGAAAAACTTACCAATTGACCTTGAATACCACAAGCAACTCTGATTTGGTCTCGAATCAGCATAGATTGTTTGTTCTTTTTTAAGAACAATGAAGAACACCATTTTGAGACAAACCAGGCTGGGAAAAAACGGGTAATTTGGAGAGGTGACCATGCATGTATTATTCTGATTTTTTATTCCAGATTTGAGGGATTTAAAGAGGATTTGAGGTAAGGTCATTAGGAATTTGGAATAGGGAAGGCCTGGTGGTCACCTGGTGGGTCGAACAGAAGTGGCGTCGCCACCGAAGAAATTGTGGTGCCGCTACGGTTTATGATTTCAAATCAAAATTCAAAGGACTCGTATGAGTTTCAGGGGAAACTAGTTATGGCATGGGTATGAGGGTGAGGAGACGAACCAGTGGTGTAAATTTGGTGGCTATTGGGGATTCACCGTGAGGCGATTTCCGACGACGGCGGATGGTGGACTTACAAGGGTCTTCTAGTGAGGTGAGAGAGATGAAATATGAGTGAGGGAAACAGTCACGATTAAAGCAAGCGAAACAGTGTCGTTTCGATGAGGGGGAAGACTGGACCAGGTTGGACACAGGTTTGGGCTGGGATTTGGGTGGTTTTCGACGGGTTTAAGGGTTTGGGCTTGGCAATTTTAATTGTTTTTGGCCCAAATATAAAAACTTGATCCCCTTTTGTCAAAATCTTTTCATTTTCCCCTTTTTATTTTCAAAAATTAAATAAAAATCTAAATTGAACCCTAGGACCTAATTAAACTAATTAAACCTAAATGATGCTTACCATACTTAATAAAAAAACAAATTGAAAGAAATACCCCCAAAATAAAAGTTATAATTAAAACGGTGCACATCAAACTATATATTTTGTGATTTTCCTTTTTATAAATTGACTAATTATTTAATTAATCCTAAAATGTTAAATCGAATCCTAAATGAAAATGCATATAATTTTTAGTATTTTCCATTGATTAAAATAAAATAAACATGCACAAACAAATGCAAACAATTAACAGAAAATACCACAAAAATTCACAAAATTGCAAATAATGAAAAGAGATCATTTTGTTTTGAATTTATGGGAGTAATTGATATAGGGAAAAAATCATGTGCTCACAACGAGATCAACCGTCCAGATCACATGCCATTAAAACGAGGTCGTTTGGATCATCTATAGGGGTAGACCGGGCTTTGTTACGATTTTGGGCCAGGGTTGGCTGGTATCAGGGTACAAATCGGTTTGGGCTTGGAGAGTATTAAATTTTTGGCCCAAAATCTAGTTCTTTCAATCCTTTTTCCTCTTCTTTTATTTTAATAACTCTTTTTCCTTTTAAAATTAAAAATAAAAATCTAAATTAATTCCTGTAAAAGGAAACTGAAATACATACTCACAAAAAAATCAAAAATACATAAGTGCTTCCAAAACTACTCTAGGGGCCCGTAAGACATCAGTCGGTCTCGCCTTGGTCCTACATGAGATATCTCCTTGGAAACGATCCAGGTCATCCATTATCCGGCGAACAAAAGTCATCACTACACCGAAGAATGCGGATCTAGTCTTATCCTTACACTCATGGCATTTCATGACGATGTAGTTTGCAATTGCTCTAACCCTTTCCCTAATGATGCCTTTCTCTTGGAGCAGATGCCCAAATTGTTGAGACCTGGATTCTAGAACATGGGTATCATGATGGCTTGCCCTACGATTGTTGCATGTCCTCTTACAGTCGTGACATCAATGCATAACAATGTTCCCTCTTTGCCTTAAAGTTCTTTGTGTGTTTAGCCATTTCTTTTTTGAGGGTAGCCGGCTTTTTCTTCAGATTTGTGACTTCTCTATCTTATTTCCCTTTTAATTGCCGAACAAACTCTGCACATCCTTTTGTGTTCTTCGCCAACTGTGACTGGGCTCTTGATAGACTACCTTTGAATTTTCCAAATCATTCCCATACTCACATACTTTCCACCTAAGATCGTTTATAAGTCTTTCATCTGTTTGGCTTCTTTTCGGATTCTCATCAACTATTCATTCTTTGAATCTGGGCTCGGAGGACTTTATTTTCTTTGGCCAGCTTCTTCTTTTCACCCTCATCTCCAGCGGCTTGTAAACCATTATTAAATTTAAGATCCTTGATTTGCCCTTGAAACTTCATTATGGTGGCCTTGTATTTATTTTCTTTGGTCAACCAGGCCTAGTGTTCTTGCGATGCTTCAACAAATTCTTGGATTTGAGGACTTTAGGCTGGCCTTTCATGTTCGAACCTTGCCGTAAACTTCTATTTATACCAAGAAAGCTAACCAGGCGAGACCTTGCCTCTAGACACGTCACGTACTCAGGTGTTTGCAGTCAAATATTGGCACTCGTTCTAAATATGACGAACCACTTCTTCATGAAATTGGCCATAGGAGTGGATTTCAACTGCATGGACACTAAGATCTTCATCCTTGGGAACTACCTCGAATCTTCCCGACTGTCTAAAAACCCGATATGGGGCATAAGGTTGGATGCCTCGAAGTCCCATTAGGAGGAAGTAAGGACCAGTGGCAGGTATGTGCACAATTTCTTCAACAGGAAGGCAACCCAGTGTCCATTCTATTTTCCCTTTAGTTACGGAATGAAAACGGGACAACCAATGTCCAAACCCTTCTGCCATTTTGAACCTTGAGAGCCTTGTGCCGAACTCCTCAATGCAGTTTTTCCCTGTAGATCTGCATTCATATATCAAGGACGATGACACAGATGCTCAATCATCCACATCAATAGTGACAAATTTCACCCTTCAAAAAAAATCTGCCACGGCTTTGCAAGCCGTGAGAGCTCGGAATATCTCAGACACTATCATAAGGGCAAGGGTGCTCTTGCCATTGGTAATCAAAACATTGATGACTCCAGCTACATGTAGATCAATCTTACCATCTTTCCTAGGAAACACTAGAAGACCTAAGAATTCCACCATAAAAGCGAAGCGTCTATGCTCTCCCAACTTTGACCGGTTCCCTTTGCTACAGTTTCCACTTTCAGGGTTGTCCAATCCTCTTACATGTCCATTAAGCCGATATATGAAGTGTAGATTGGTAAACCTCTTGCCAAATCTGTATATTGAACTTGCCTGATTATTATTAGCAAATCCAGAAACTTGTGAGAGGTCACAACCTTGGAGTGATCAGGTATTTATGTCTTAGACCCTCGGTACTCCTAGTGTAACCTGCTACCTCCTCTAAAGTAGGTATGAGTTTGAAGTCCGAGAAATGAATAATGATATAAGTTAGTTCCCAAAAAGTCGCCAGTGCTTTTATTATGTCCCCCCTAGGCCCAATCTTTAGTAATCCAGTGAGCGCCCCAAGTAAAGGTTGACCAGGTCTCGTCCTTGCTTACCCAAATCTTCCCACCACATGTGTAGTTCCAACGGAATCTTGGTCATAACTTTTATTAGTAAATCTTGACTCGTGCTTATTTTTCTCATTTAGAGTAAGATGATTGGTTTAAAACAAAGTGAATTTCATTAAAGCTGATAAAAATGGGTCATGCTAAAGAAAAACTCAAAATTCAAATACACAACGACCACTTTTGCAAATACGGCCCTTCAACACTTAAAAAGGCAAAGATTTTAGGGATGATTTTGCTACGCGGACGAACATTTGAAAAACAGGCGTATATTCTTGCAAAAATAGCCTTTCGACGCCCCGTTGGAACATTTTGGCTATTTAGACAAAAATGACATTGCCTAACTTTATTTACGACAAAATGACAACATCTCTCTCTCTCTCTCTCTTTTTAAAATTGTGGGTTATTTTTGCAAAACATGGGGCTGCACCCGATGAGACTTGCCTACGTATCCAACATCCGGTGAGAATCAAACTCGCATAGTTCGGTCAGTTTTGGCGCAACATAAAAACTTAAAATATTTTTTGAAATGATTTTCATTTCTTTTTCTTTTCTCCTTTTCTCTTTTTTTTTGTTTTTTATAAATTTCGATAGAGTTTCGATTTTGGACACCTGATTTTTCAAAAGTGGGTAATTATCTCTCTCATACCTCAATTTAATTTTTTCTAATTTTTCTCCCTATTCTAGAAAAGTAGTCAACATGCAAACCGAGGCAAATAATTATACAAGTAGCATCTAAGATCCATCCGGATGGTCTTTCTAATTTGTATACACCTTTCTTAGACGCTTCCAACCCCTGTATTGAGTCCCTAAAGTCAAATGCACATGACGCAAACAAGCGTTCCTGCTAGGGATCCGACATAAGGCTGAGTTATTCTAGGTTTTAAACCAGGGTGTATTATTCTAGACTTGGTTTACCCGAGCGAACAACTCGGGCCAGGAGGGGGATGGGCAGCATATCGGTAACCAAAAGATCATCCAACTTTGGAACTTGTCTGAACCTCGTTCTAATTTAGGGTATGACACTAACATAAAGAAGTCACACAAGCGTGCACTTCCCAAAAGACGAGAAGAGATGGGTTTTATAGCATTTTATATACAGCTCAAATAATATCAAAGCGGTAAAACACAACATTTAGCACATTAAGCACAAACATGTAATAAACAATCAGATAATAAATAAAAGCCAATTGTAAACGTTATTCTAAGCTCGAATTCTTGAACCCTGAACCGGAAGTTCTGTGTTGTTTGTCCCCAGTAGAGTCGTCAAAGGCGTCACACCTCTTTTTTACCACCCAAGATGGGATATAAATGAATTTTTTCAATTTAAGTGACATAATTCGAAAGGGGATTATTTTATTTCATTTTTTCAGAATCGCTACTTGGAATAGTTTATTTGGTGTCCCAAGGCACCAGTTTATTTTAAAATCCCAAGTTGAGGACATTTGACTTTTAAAAGTCCACAAACCAGAAATTATAGTTAAAAATTTCTGTTAATCCGAGAGAAGGTGTTAGGCATTCCTACATTCCGTGATTCTATCACGATCGCTCAAACTCTTAATAATTGGCATATTATCTAATTTACTACGCATTGTAAAACTGTTGTGCATATTTAACTTTATAATCATTTTTAATCATTTGATGGAATTATTCTAGAACAAGTTACGATTATCATACACTTGTTTGTTTGATACACATTGAGATTCATGTCACGGGAATCGTACCCACGATCTACAACATATTTAATTTATTAAAATTATTAGAAGTTGTGGCTTTGTCACATAAATGTACCTCTGGATTTGGAAATTAGGTATCACAACTACATCATGAGAATCATACTCATAGCTATGATGATTTTATTACAAACGCGCCTAAAGCAAACTGCGAACGTTCAAATATTTTCTATATTAAGTTATAATATTGATGTGAGGGCCATAGATTAGGTGATTCAAATTGTGAATAACACATCTTGATTTATTTAAAAATATTTGTATTTAACTAAAAGCAGGCTAAGAATGCTCCTATTTAAAACTAATTCGAACTTAATATAAGGATATTAATTATATACATGTATGGGACATATGTATTGGACCTTTAATCATTTTTTAGGTCAAGGATTTGGGACAGCAGGAGCCCATTGGTTACTCGGTCAAGGAAAGAAACCAACATTGAAGCTGTATTAGGCTCAGAACTCAGCCCAGAACGAAAGAGACTCAAAGGCCCTTGCCTAGTTCGAGTTTTAACCAAGTCTGCCCATATTAGGCTTATATTAAGCGGGTCCAATCGCGAAATTTTATTGCTTGGGCCTATCTACTATTACATTTTAAGCCATAATACATGTTTGCAAAAGTTGTAACTCAAATAACTTTTAAGTAGTAAAATCAGAACCCAAAATATCAAAAATACAACTCAAGCTTGAAGATTAATTTCAATATTAAGATTAGCAAAGAAACATACAAGATTTGTATTTATACTGGAATTCAAAAGAGAAAAATTTATAACTAAACCAAGCTATTTGGGTTTAATGCCCATGCCCAATGGCCTAGGTCTAGACTTGTTAGGATTGTTTTTTCGCAAGTCTAGCCCATCTTTTGTCATAGAAGCATGTCTTTTAGATTTGAAGGTTTGGCCCAAATCCTTGGCCATTGCATCACTTATGCTTTTAAAAATATCACAACAAACTAATTACACTCTTATCAACAATTGATTTAATCTTAGTACATAAAATCAGAACCTAATTCAATATAGTACCCCCAGATGAAAATCCATTTTATGACCTATTAAATACATAAACTACTACACTAGCCATTAATCTATTACAACTCCCATGTAATCGATGTCCTAGTTAACACATGTCTCTTTTGGGCATGATTTATCCATCAAAAGCTTGGTTTCTCACATGAAGAACACTAGATTCAGCATGCCAAATAGTAGAACTCTTAGCCTTTGAACCTACTAATTTGGACAACTAGTGGCCAAATCTACATGTACTAGCTCATGATTAGCAAATAGACCCTAAATGACTTCAAATAAACACCAATCTATTCATTCACAGAAGAAGGAGGAGAAGAAATGGCTTTAAACAACTAACACTCAAAATCAGAAGAACACTTAACTAAAGAAATATTTTCAAATAAAGCTACTTTCAAGAGGGAACCACAAGAATTAGTGTGTTAATCAAACAACTCTTAGTAGATGATTTCAAGCTCAAACTCATATAACAAAAACTAATTAGATCGTTATCTATGTAATCAACAAATAACATGAAAAACACACATTTGTCACATGTAATTATGCAGTTTTAATTTTATAACATTTTTAACAAACATTACATGAGGAAAGTTTGGATTCAGTACCTTGAATAAACAACAACAAAACCAGCAACTAACAAATGAACAAGCCGGCTGAAACATAAAAGAAATGGAGCAGCAATAGAACCCACACAACAATAACCAAAATCAAACCAAACTTCGCCACAACTACAACAGCTAACAACAGTAAACCCCAAATAAACCAGAAATCCTGACTTTTAATCCATATTTTAACTTATGACAACCAGAAAATCCCCCAAAGTTCTTTAAGTTTTCTTTTGCTAAAATAAGAAAAAAAGGAATCAACTCGTAAGAACACAACAACAGAACTTTTAGCGAGTATTTTTAGGGTTTGAAAATCTGATTGTCTGTGTGTATCAGTGAAGAAAAGGTATCATATATAGGCACAAAACATGCCATGTGCTGAAAGAATAAAGGAATCATTCCATCAGCCACCAAAGGCATATTTTAACAGAATTGGACAACTGGTTGTCCCTAATTGATTTCAGTACTTTTGTATTAACCAAATGAGGTCAGCTGCCCCTATTCTAGAACCTTCCAGCATGGTCTTTATCCTATTTCAAATTTATCCACCCCTCTCATGACCCCTTAAGTTTTTCTTTTGTTCAAATAAACCCTTACAAGTTTATAATGATGCACATATCAAACAAACATGGACTAGGCCAGCAATTAACAAAAATAATGATAAACAAATAATCAAGCAATTAAAAAAATGCAATTGAATTCTACAATAAAAAACATAGACTAAACAAATCTGTACATGAATCGAATTATGATGGAATTAGTAGGATATTTATGCAATGAAACTATTAAAATATGTCAATTTACACTACCACAAGCAGATGAAAAAAAACACATAAAGCTGGAGCGTTGAGAAACCCTAAATCATGCGAACTACAAAGAACAGCCAAAAAGAGAAAAAGAAGATTAATAGAAAAAATGACCAAAAATAAACACCACAAATGATTTAAAGCAAACAAAATAACCAAATTCTATGACCATGAACTAATAATTAGACTAAATAAAAATGAACTTAAACCAAATTAAAACAAACCTAAAGACAGAACCTGATTGAACATGCATAAAAAGGTTATTGACTTGAAAAAATAATAGTGAAGAAGACAATGTGAGGCCTTACCAGAACAAACATTGGAAAGAAATTTGGTCCAGGGTTCATAAGAGGCTGGCTAGATTCCGGTTGTGCTTTGAAATAGGTCCAAAAATACAATAAGCAATCGTTTTTGTAGAGAAATATTAATTATTGTAAATTTAGAGCCAAGTCGTGCCTTGAAGCTCAAAGGACCAGAAGAAAAATCGAAAAAGGGGTAACCTAGGGTTTCTGAGGTCTCAATTCAAGATTCAAGGAGATGGGAACTGATTGGAAAGGAACTCTTGTGATATTTGGAGAGAGAATGAGAATGGAGATTACATGGTGTTATTTTGGTAGGGTTTGGAGGAACTCCACCGCCATAAAGCTATTTTCGGGGGGCGGAGCAGGGCAGAGCCGGTAAGGGAATATGGGCGGCTAGTGTTTCGCATTGGAGAGGGTTAGAGATGGAATGAGAGGGTATAATGGGGATTAGGTCTCATTCAAACAGTGTTAAACAAAAGGGGAGCTTAGTTCCGGGCGTTGGATCATAAGGATCCAACGGTTGTAATTGAGACATGGTGAAACGGGGTCATTTTAGGAAGGTCGGGATTGGACTGGGTAGGCTTGGGTTTTGGTCTTGGGTCAGAGACAGATTTGGATATGGAATTTTTTGGCCCAAATTCAAATTAAATTAAACACTTTCCCCATTTCTTTTCTCTTTTTTTTTTTGTTCTTTTTCTTTCTTTTTTCTCTTTTTTGATTAAGTAAAAATTTAAATTAAATTCTAAATTAATCTAATTTATAAAATTTAAATAATTATCTATTTAATATTAACAAAAATTAGTTAATCCTAAATTAATAAAGAGAAAAGTACTATTCTAATATTTTAAAGCTAAAAATCTAAATGAAGGACATTATTTGTAATTTTTATTTTAATAAAGCTATTAATTAACTAATTAATCCTAAAATATTAATACAAAGTCTAAAATGCAATGCATGATCTTTTATTTATTTGACATTTTTGGAGCCTTTTCAAGATCTTTAATAAAAATCAAACGTGCACAAAAATGCAAACACTTAATAAAATCCTGCGAGAAATCCTATAAAATTGCAAATATTTGGAAAAAATTTATTTCTTTAATTTATTGGAGTATTTTGAAATGGGAAAAATCACTTGCTTACAACTATAAGAATTTAAATAAGGCGAGCTCCAAAGAGTCATTTCTGTTGCCAAACCTCGATTAAATGAATGATGCTACAGCCGGGCATGAGTTAATGAGTTTTCGTGATGCTTATTTCGAGTATAATCAAATTAGGATGAAATCGGAAGATCATGATAAAACCTCTTTCATCACAAACTTTGCCACATATTGCTATAATGTGATGCCTTTTGGGCTTAAAAATGTCAGTCACTTATAAGAGGCTCGTTAATAAGATATTTGAAAATAAGATAGGTAAGACGATAGAAGTCTATGTTGATGACATGTTAGTTAAGTCTTTTAATACATGAGATAATCTGGAGCATCTCTAAGAGACATTTGATATTATGAGAAAGTACGACATGAAGCTCAACCCAAGGAAGTGTGCTTTCGAGTTGGCTCCATTAAATTGTTAGGGTTTCTGGTCTCACAAAGAGGAATTGAAGTAAAACCCGACAAAATTAAAGCCATCAAATATGTTCCGGACCATCATACAAGTGTGAATAAAGTACAGACGTTGATCGGTAGGTTGAGGCTTTAAGCATGTTCAACTAAAGGTCCTCGGAGAAGTGCCACAACTTTTCCTTACTTTTGAAAAAGAATAACAACTTTGTGTTGACCCCACAATGCCAACAAGCACTGAAGGACCTAAAAAGGTACCTATCCAGCCCTCCACTGTTCTCAACCCAGTGAAAGTAAGAAAATACCAATTTACGTGGCAGTCTCAACAGTAGTGGTAAGTGCCGTCTTGGTTCGGGAAGAAGAAGGTGCAAAATATCATGTTTATTATATTAGTAAAATACTAGCAGGAGCAAAGACATAATATCTACACCTCAAAAAACCATCCTTAGCTCGTAGTTATCTTGCGAAAGCTTAGGCTGTATTTTCGATATCATCTAAATCGGTGTAGTGACAAACTTTCCCTTAAGGAATGTCCTTTATAAGTCTGAGTTGCTGGGTCGATTTGATAGTTGGGAAGTCAAAGTTAGTGAATTTAACATAGAATACAAGCCCAAGAATGCAATCAAGTCATAGGTTTTGGACGACTTCATAGTCGATTGTTGTCCATTATTAGTTCCTTTGGCTGCTAGATGAAGTGCTGATATTGGGAAAGATATCATGAGTTTGTACCTTGTCTATGTATGGAGCCTCAAATGTAAAAGGGTATAGTCTCGAGGTAGTTCTAATAACTCCATGGGGGAAACCCTAAGACATGCCATTAGAAGTGTACTATTAACTAACAATAAAGCTCAGTAAAAGGCTTTGATTACAGGACTTGAATTAGCTTGGGGACTAGGTTCCGAGGTCATCCAGATAAAGTGTGACTCCCTGTTGGTTGTAAACAAAGTATATGGAATTTTTGACACAATGGAGGAGCGCATGCAACAGTACTTGAACAAGGTTCAAGCGTTGCTTACACGATTCTGAGAGTGGTCAATTGTCCACATTTTGAGGGAGAAAAATGTTGAGGAATACACATTGGCTCATTTGGGTTTGTCCACATAGATGAAATGATTTGATTCTTGTATGGTCGTCATATTGCTGCATTAGGCATTTTATGTGGACGACTACTACGAAGTTAATTCAACCAACTTAATATGGGACTGGAGGAACGAGTTCATTGAATATCTCGGGCATGGTAAAGTACCCGATGACCTAATAAGGTTCTGGGCACTACAGAGCAAAGAAGCTCGTTATTGTCTTATTGATGGACAGTTATATTGAAGGTCATTTCAAAGACCATTTGGTCACTTTCTAGGGGCCTCGAAGGATGATTATGTGATCTAGGAGGTCCATGAAGGGTTCTACTGCAAACTCATTGGTTCTCAAGTTAGTCAGGTCCGGCTACTATTGACCCCACATGGAATATGAAGCAATGACATTCGAACAAAAATGCGACAATTGTCATGCACAATTAATGCATCAACCATCAAAATTTCTGCATTCGGTAGTATCACCGTGACCGTTCATGAAATGGGGGATGGATTATCACAAAGGTCCAGGAAGATAAGATTTCTTTTGGTTTTAACTGATTATTTTACCAAATAGGTTAAATCAGGTCCTTACTGAAATATCAGAGAACATGAAATGGTTTTTTGCGTATAGGATCACATAATCTTCCAATTCGGAATACCAAAAAAGATTACTTGAGACAACGGGCCATATTTCGTAGGTTCTAAAAGTTTTTGGAAGGATTAAAGATCAAAAGAATTACATCTTCTCCATACCATCTGAGTGCTAATAGACAGGCGGAGTCAACAAATAACGTAATTATCTAAAACCTTAAAAATAAGTTAGAAGATGCTAAGGTCAAGCATCCGGGTGAGCTACCGAGTGTTTTATGGTCTTATCTGAATACAACAAAGTCAAGCACGGGATAGACACCCTTTTTGCTCATGTGCGGTTCAAAAAATTTGATATCGGTAGAAGTGGGGGAACTGACTCTGAGGTCTTCCTGAGCAAATGAATAAGAAAATAATGAAGCGTTACTAGTCAAGCTAGATTTTCTTGAAGAACACCGGGATCTGCCATATGAAAGGATGGTGGCACAAAAGCAAAAGATGGTAAGGTATTACAATCGCAAGAAAAATCTCATATATTTCACAGTATGGGATTTGGTTCTAAGGAACATCACTCAAAGCACCCGAGAAGTCAATGTCTCGAAGCTGGGATCGATGTGGGAAGGACCTTACCAGGTTTCAAAGAAAATTGGTAAAGGCTCATACGAATTGAAAAATCAAGATGGAGTTAAATTGCCAAGCAATTGGAACGTGAATCACCTCAAAAAGGTATTATTGCTGAAGATCCTTGTAGGTACTAAAAGTATGTGTTGCATTTTTTTCCCTTCGACTAGTTTTTTCCCAATTAAGGTTTTCTGGAAAGTTTTTAACGAGACTATGATCTAAAGCATAATACAAAAGAATGATCGTCGGTAAGGTGGTGCATCAACAACCAAAAGCTCTATGTGAATCAACTCATATGACAATCAAGCCATGGATAGTAAAATAATCTTTGTCCCAATAGACATAACTTGTCTCTCAAGACTCTCACCAGCCCTACGAAAACATTTCTTTATCTATCCACAAGTTGTTTCCATTAATGAGGAAGCAATATAAAGGCTTTCTATGAAAGGAATGTCATTGACGAATGCAAGACCTCTAGTTTTCGAATTCTTGTGTTTATAATCCGAATAGGGGGTAGGGGGCGAGGGGGGAATAATACAATACAAGACAAAAAAGTGTTACGAGAACCAGGGAATGTTAGAATCGAGGTTGATGCCTTATCAGGACTGGGGACTGGATCATTAGTCTCGTAGATATAAGTTTTACAATTTAGCCACATATATTGGCTGCTTTATTTTCTTAAACAAATAAATATTTATGTGAATGTACTCTCAAAAATAGATAAGGAATAAATCAAAGTCCTTTTGTTTTATCTTATTTCTTGTCCGAATGATAAGTTAATTTCTTTTATCATTTTGAGAGTTAATAAAAACTTAAAATGTTTGTGCCGGAATGAATAAGAGATGTCCTCTTCAATAGCACCATAAATATAAGGGCTCTCTCTTATTAAACCCTTATTGTAAAGGGTAGATTATAGAAGTTTTTATCCCAGAATCAAAAGCTATCGGATGCAGAAATATTCACGAGGCTTTGTCAATTAAATGAAAGAGAATATTTTTTGCACAACACTTATGCAAAAAATTTCTCTTACTATTTAAAGCACCAAACATAGAAAAACACTTTGGCATAATTACAAAAGGTAAAAGAAAAAACACATCTACGTCATTCTTTGCTACCAAAACTCAAAGGGAGAGAATGGTCTTTATTTTCTCTAGTGGAAGAAGGTTGTTCCGCTACCGTATTGGGGACATCATCTTCTTTGGTTTTCCTTTAGTTCCCAAATAATGAAAATTAGTATTAGAAAAATTGGATGCAGCGGGCCGAGCAGGAAGGTTCTCACGAGCAGCTATCTCCAATTCACGGGCATTGGCAATGCAATTATCAATATTGGCAATGCTTTCTTTGGACTCCTCCAAAGTATTCCTCTTCATATTATATATAGAGTAGGTGTTCTTGAAGACGAGGAAATCTTCTTGGTCTTGGCGTTTCGATCGGAGCCTATCAATCTTGGATTGTAGTTCTTCATTTTCAGTCCTAATTGCGCTAATTTTAGAATCAAGCTCAACGTTGGTGGACCAGTAAAGTTGATTATGCTCCATGACTCTCTTGAGTCTCTCTTCTATTTTCACTCTTATCTCCTCGGCAACATTGGCCTCCTAATTTTTTTCACGTAATCTAGCCTCCATGTTATTAACTTTTTCGATGAACGAAGAATCACGCTCGGTAGTAGAAGTCACAGTATCATGAAGCTCAACCCACTTAGACTTTTCCATATTGTTTTCATGTAGCTGGGTAGCTTCTTGGCTATGAGTCATCCTATCTTGTTTAGACTGCTACAGTCGAGCCTCAAGCTCATCCATTTAGGTGATTTTGGCCTCCAGCACCTCCAACACCAGGAGGTGCTTGGTGAGCTAATTCGTTTCTTCCATAAGTAGATCTTGTTCTGAAGCAAGCTCTTGCTTGTCTCGGATCAACCTTTCCAGGACCTCCGAGGCAAGAAGGTTGGCCTGATAAAGGATATAATCGAAGTTATTGGTTTGAAATATAAATTGAAGAATATAGAAAGAAGTGAGGTTTCTAACTGTGCCCTAGAAATGCATGTTGTTGTTTATTAGGCACTCACTAGAAAGGGACTCCATTTTTTCCAATCCTTCACTGAAGCCAGCAGCTTCAGATAGTTGGGAAGCTTTACAGGCTTGGAAAGCAGATGAAACTCATTAGAAATCTAGATAACATCACTTCTTCTTCTGTGGGGGTCGAGTGGCTATCGAATAAGTACTTCCCAGATTCTAGTGATCGGAGGACCTCAGCAAAGAAGGGCTATCTATTTGTTCAACCTAGGTCAGTGGAGAAAAAGTAGATTGCACCGGTGGAGAAGGAGAAGTTAGTGTGATTGGACAAGAAACAACTGGTGTAGAAAAAGTGGCAGTTGTGGATGGCTCAACATTTTATGGTAGGGGAAGGTCAAAGGCCAAACTATTCTGAATGGGAATCGCCATTTTCAATCAAATCCATTTCCCCCAGAATGCATGAACTTCTTCAAGTGATGGATTTTGAAGCTCTACTAGCTGAGCACCTAGTTGAGCCGATGAAGACCTTTTTCTTCTTTATAGAGGGGCATCTTCATCATTAGCCCCTTCTTCATCATCAATGACCAATATGACTGGTTTCGGTTGACTATCTTCTCACTCTCTTCTCGTGAGTCCTAGTCGAGGAGGTATGCTTCCTCTTGAGTTTCTTATTTTTGGACTAGGGACTCTGGGAAGAAGAACCCTTACCGGAGGCATGAGCAGATTAGTGAAACTTGATCCGGCAAAGGGCACTTTCCAATACCCATTCAGCATCCTCCGGGTCATTAGAGCTTTGATATCGGGGCAAACGATAGAACCCTTTGGAAGTCCTATGTGGAACAAAATGACAATCAAAAAATTGTTCCAAAGTTATTAAAATTGACATAAATAAGATTTTTTCTTGCCATGATTGTTGGCTTTCCACCCATACTTGGGAGCCATTTCTTTCCACAGTCGAGATTCTGATGTAATCATATCCAGAATTTTCTGCTCCCATCAGTCTAGGCCTTGAACCTGTGCTAGTTCCTAGTGAGTAGCCGGAATGAAGGAAATAAGATGTTATCTAAGAAGAAAGTTTTTTCACAAAGAAAATAAACAGATACATGAAGATTTACGGAACAAGTTCCATGATTCAAAAAAACTGGCAATGTGGCCAAGATGATGTCCCTGGTAACAATGAAAACAAACTATTCTATCCATCCACGGTCATGTCATCATCAACGCTGGTGAGGAGGGCATGATGACCATACTTGCTAAGATTTTGCACACCTCCACAAAAATCTTTGGGGAGTAGAGTTTCATCTTATGCGCTAGAGTTAGGTTTTCCCTAGTTTCTATGCATAATTGTGAAGGCAGGCCACAGTTGATATCTAATTTTTCTCTATATTTATTTTATATGAAGAGTACCTTAAAATAGCATATGTACTAATATATAAGCATCTCCAAGTTTTTCCTTATTTTTTCTTAATCTTAAGGGATTTTTAAATCAACTTATCCCCTTTTTTGTCCATAAAAAATCCAATAAATATTTATAAAATTATAACTTTGGAAATTCATTTGTTGAAATTTTATAATTATTCCAAAATATATCTAAAGTAATGTTTACATATATTATAAATTTATTTAGTATAATAAAAAGTAAATTGTATATAATTACAATATTAGCCCCTTTTAAGATTTAATTGCGTTTATACTTATAAAATTAAGTCCAACATTTTAAAGTGAATAGTTATGTATTACAAATCATTTTAGTACTTTTAATGTATTTGTAGAGTTTAATTTACTATTTTTTTATAAAGTAAATGGGGGAAATGGCTATTTAAAATTTAGCCAGATTTCATTTCGATTGTAGCCCAATTCTACCCCAATTTGAATCCCAATTACCCTAGCCCAATTTCAATTTAAGCCCGACCTAATTTTAATCAAATTTACCCATGCCCAGATCCCCACCTAACCCTTTAAATATCAATCGTTGATCATTTAGATCAATGGCCACCGGCTATCACAATCCGCCGCCCTTGAACTCTTCTGCTCTCCAAAACCCTCTTTAAAACTCTTGCAAACCCTAGCCATCACCATCAAACTACCACCCTAATCCACCCTAATCCATGGCCCTTCGAGGTCACCAGAGACCTATACCAGCCTTCCATGGCTTCTACATATTTGGTTATGTTGTCTCGTGACCAGACTCTGAAGGGACTTGGTCCAGTCTTTGCTCGATGACCTTTCTCCAGTCATCGCAAACCTTTCTCCGGCCCGCCACAACCATTCGAGTCATACCTTTGACTCTCCTGTTCAGATCGATCACTTTCAAAGCCTTTATCGCTGCCTTTGGGTTCTTCCGAAACCCTAATCTCTAAGACCTTTTCGACTTCTTTCAGATTTACCTTAGATCTTGCTATGAATTTTAAAACGCCTTCTCGAAGCTTCTTTAATTTTGCTTTAAGAAAAAAGAATTTTCAACTTTTTAGATTAGGGTTTTCCTTCAAGTTCTTCTTTTCAAAATCTTTTCTCTGATTTTAATGTGTCTATGATTCTACTACATTTGTCCATCTTATTCTCTATATGAGTTTAGCATGTTAAAAAACCTAATTTCTTTGGGTTCATTCGAGTTTATGAAGATGTTTTCTAAGTGTTTGTTTGGTTTATTTGTTTATCATCATTAAACTCGATTGATGTTGAAAACCCTAATTTCTTCGGGTTCATTCGAGTTTCTAAAGGTGTCTGCTAGTTGTTTGGTTGATTTATTTGTTTATCATCTGTTGAGCTTGCTACTGTTGAAGAAGTCTATGTTTCTGGGTTTGAAACTATTCGTTTAAATGCCTGACTCAATTTGAAGTTCCTTTGTTTTAGAATATCTTTTTTCTTAATGTGATTCCTTTGATTCCGGGTTTTTACTATCTTTTGAACACGACTATGCCTAGAAACTCTAACTTTTCAAAAGGTCTCTCATTTGGTATTATGAGACCCTTTTGCATGCTTCTGATACTCTATTTTTCTTCATTATTAACTCAATATGACTTGACTTACTTGACTATCATGCTTCGAATGTTTGCTATTTACTGATTTTGTGCTATTATTGCATGTTGTTTCTTTTGTTAATAGGTTGGCCTCACATGTCTATAGTTTGTGTACTCTATTTATATGTTGAGGTTCCTTCTTTGATTGATTCTCAATCTTGGGGTTAATTTCAAAACTTTTATTTTTATGAACTCTAATTTCACTCGCCTATTAAAATAATTAATCTTTTTCCTTTTTAATGCCTTGCTGAATCTTTTCCCAAAAAATAAGTGTATCTCTGTACCTGGACTCGATTGCTTACTTAATGTTTTACTGCTTCTTTTATGGTAATAATCAGTTTGCCTAAAAACGGATTTTCTTTCCTTATTTTGAGCATGTTAACCTCGTTAAACAAGTGATTCCTCAATTAAAGGGGAATCACTTGGTTGATTGATTCTGACTATTGATTGTTTTCATATTTGTATTAAATTTTAGTTCAGATGCAGACTCCACAAATATCTCCCTCTTTTCTCTGTTGCTAATTGTATTGCTGCCTTACCTACCGGCTGAAAGCCAAGGCTAGGCCGTGGGAAGCTCGCTTACGTTTTCTCTGCATTTGCATCTTTACTGGTATGTTTTAACTAATTTTCAGCACCAACAAGAACATGTTTTTTTACTATACCTTCACCCTTGTTTATCTCCTGTTTATGTCTAGTCAAGTCCCATTATTAAGCATGTTATAATCTGCCCCCTTCTATTATGAATTAATACTCTCTTATGAATTTTGTCAGTCATTTATTATGATTTATGAATCCTAAACCTCCACCCATAATGTGTTTTGTATCTGTGGTTGGTTTGGGGCATGATAACATTAAAAATTGCTATGCATGACCCAAATATGATCCCCCTAGGATCATAACCTCCATATCCCCTTTATGTGTTCTGTGTTCTGATTTGTTTATGGGCATGCCAACATCAAATATTGCTACACATGCCCAAATCTAATCCCTGTCTAAGGATAAATGCTCTTTGCAATGTATTCCCCAAACCTTTGACCCCCTTTGTATGGAATTATGAACTTTGTGCTTTACTATTACTGTTTTCCCATCATCCCTTTACCCCTTTCATGTCTCCCCTCAGTTCTTAAATCCTTATTCTTGCACTCCACCATATTCTCAGACTTAAGTTCTGCCTCTCTTGGGTGAGCCTTGCCTTGAGACCCGTGAGCTCCCTCTGAACTTGGACACATAAGGGTTGTCCCTTCCACTGCACTCATCCTTATGTGGTTCTGTGCACCTAGGTGTAAGCACTACCCGGGGTCTTTTGAGACCCTTATGAAACTCTGACACACCCAGGTTTGAGAAAGGCTTTGAAATTAATGACATTGCCAATGATATAGTTCATTATATATCTCAAATAGAAAGTCAAATCGGGCTTTCATATGGTTGTAGCGTTTCCTTTCATTCATTCTTTTGTAATTCAAGTAGTTGGTCTATAATAATTTGTAATGAATATCGAGGTTTGGCTAGGGAAAAGAGCTGGGAAATATGCAAATTTTAGATATTAAAAGGGTAGAAAATATGTTACTAGGTTTACATTCCTACTTGCGCAATAGAATCCATGCTTAGGACTCATTTCATGCATTAGAAATCATTTTCCTTAGGATTTACAATTATTGTTTTCAGCATGCCCATTTTTTACTATCATATCACAAACTCCTGCCTTAAATGTGTTAATAATAAATGTTCTGCAATCATGTTGCTACTACCATGCACACTTAGAGATCATGGTTTAGGCTAAACAACACTAACAAACATATCATCTCTGCATTTTCTAGAAACCATGTTTTAAATGCTATAATAGTTGTGCGTATAAAAATCCTGTTTAGGATTCTGCATGTCTATTTCTTCTGCATAACTGAACAAATAGATATCATGTCTATAGGGTTGAAATCACTCAACTAGATGTTATGCCTATAGGGGTTAAAATCAGCAATATTAGATATCTTGTCTATAGGAATTAAAATATGCTACAATAGAGATCATGCCTATAGGATCTAAAACTAGTTTAGTTAAAAATTTGGTTTGACATGTACTGTCATGAATCATCTTAAACTACCTACTCCTTTTATCAATACGGTTTGGAAAGCATGTTTGTAGGATCCAAATATCCTGTTTAAAATTAATCATTGTTTACTGTGTCGCTCTAGATAACAGGCTCATAGGATAACAGTATTGCGCCTAGGCAAGCCTTAGGTAAATACTTGAATAAAATAGGAACTACCTTTGTTTAACTAGTAACTGCTACAACCAGCAGGCAGACCTGATTTGGACTTCTTATCTAAGATATCTGATGGACTTGGCTCTAATTTAAAATCCCATATTTTAGGACTTCAAAAAATTCAGACGTTAATTGTATCGAATCATGCTATTTGGTTGCTTTGTTTATGGATGTATATATGAGCCTTCAATGTTTTATGTGCTTCCCCTTTAATATGTAGTCCAATATATTTTTGTATATCGCCTTAGATTTTCACCTTTGAAACCTAAAAGTCAACCCAATGTCCCTCCCTTTTAGAAATAGTAGTCTTAAGTGCCTCCGGGACTAATAGGAATGAGATGGGTGATAGCATGCAATAGTGGTCAAGACCAATCCACGCTTTAATACCTTAACGGAGGGAAGGATAGATATGGATATGATGGCCGGTGCGTTAATACCACGTGTAGCCCCTCTTTTGATGAGTGATTACCAGATCTTGCATTGATGTGATTTATATTATAAATAAACCTAGGACCCCCTCCCTCTCTTTTGTTTTCCTTTAACACATTATATCTTCTTGTCAAAATCAACCTTTTAATGACTGCTCCTCCAAACTTTGTTTTAATTTCAAACATTTGAGTATTAAAATCCCCTGTTATTTGAGCCTTATCTGTTTACATTTTAATTGCACAAAATTTACAAAGAACTATCTGGTCGGGAACCACACTAGTAGATTTTGAGGGGCGCCTAACACCTTCCCTTTAGGATAATTTCAAGCTCTTACCCTATCTCGGGATATCAGGCAAACTTAGAAATGAACCTTGTAGGTGTCCTAATGCACTATAAATCATTAGGTGGCGGCTCTTCAAAATTCAAAACCCCGTTCCCATAAGGAACTAGTTGCCCTATACCCAAAATGTCATAAACCCGATTCTCCTAACGCAAGGAGGGAAAAAAAGGGGCGTGACAGCATGAAGATTCTACTGGGGATATTAGGCTTTTACCATTTAAGATTGTTCTTGCGAATTTGTACCTCCCTTTATACGAAATTACTTGTTTACATTGCTTTAAGCGTTTAATTTCTATTACAAGGCAAAACTGACTTATCTTCTTTATTTCTTTTCTTTATTGCTGCTTTAAATTATAAATTGTTGTACTTACTACTTTCTTAACATGCAAATACATGACAACATGCTTTTAATTATTGCATAAGCATGCTCAACATCATATTCCACTCCTGTTAAACAAACTATAGCAACGCTTATATTGAGGGGTTGTGCTCTTCCTATATTATTACCCCCTAAATTCGAAAAGGCATATTTGCGGTAAAACCAGTCGATTAATGGTGTAATCGAAGGTTCCATGCCTTCCCCCTTTGAGTTTTCCGCTCAAGGGTACTAGTCTAAAACCCCATAGAAACCTTACTCTGTTTAAACTATGCATGCATCATGGTCAAACCTAGTCGGGTCAGTTATGTTGCCCACAAAATAATTCTTTAAGATAACCTTGTCCAAAGTCCACTGGGTTTTCCTAAACCCAAACAGACATCACCATGTTCTATGCATTTATTTGGAGAACTAAAATGCTCATGCTAATTATTGTTATTAAATAGTCGAGTTTGGTGGGGGTAACGGTCTAACATTATTTGCCTTGCAGAAATATGAGGCACGAAGTACCTAGATTCGACATGGTCACCAACGTCCATCCAAGGTTGCTAAGCTGGTGGAAGGATCTTCACTCTAGTGATAAACTCTCGTCCAAAAATATCTAGGAAATCTACAATCCCTTCCGGAAATCCAACCTAACAACAAGATCATAGAGGCTGCTACACTGTTCTGGAATTGTGAAAGGGCTATATTCTGCTTTGGGGACATCGAAATGACACCCCCATTAGAGGAGATAGGAGGTTTAGCCGGTCTAGTCTTGGAGACTCTTGGTCTACTGATGCCTGAGAATCGTAAGGGCAAGGGTTTCCATAAAATGATGGGCTTAAAGAAGAATCCAGAGTTGACATGTTTGACAGAATCCTACATCCTTTTTGACTATTTATATGAGAGGTACGGTTACAACAAATCCTCATGTACCTATCCTGATGAGTTTGCCATTACATCCCTGGGGCACATTAATCGAAAGGTCTTTGTATTCATGTTTTCTTTCCTAGGTTTGATCATGTTCCCAATGAAGAAGGCAAGAATCCACACCAGGCTAGCCATGGTAACTAGAAACCTTATAGAAGGGAATGGTGGGCAACCATTCAGCATCGTGCCCATGATCATTGCGTACATATACCGATCCTTGGAGAAGTGTCAACAAGGTGCAAAATATTTCGAATGCTACAATTTATTACTTCAACTCTGGCTTATGGAGCATCTCCAAAGGGGTGACTACCAAAGAGAGATCTAGCGAAAGGACTGGGATGATCACATCGCTTTCCATCATCCAAAGCGAATGAATTACATTCCCAATATGGTCGCTCAACCAGAAAATGCCAAATGGTGGGTAGAGCTATTTGATAACGTAACCGAAGAATAGGTACAGTGGATGTACGGGTGGTTTCCGAATGAGGAATTCATCACCCGGTCCAAAAATGCACCTTTTCTGATACTTATCGGTCTGAGGGGAACATATCCTTACGCCCCTCTCCCAATTATGAGACAAGTCGATAGAAAGCAAGTTATACCCAAGGTCGACAAGATAATTCATTTCTGAGCTGACTTCCAGGATGATGATAGTCCTTACAGATGCCAATCAACATATGTGGCATTTCAAGATCATAATGGAGAGAGACACCATCAAGCCAGACATGTATCATGTTGGTTGCGCTCTTTTCTATTTAGGTTGGTTGGAGGAAAATCATGATGGTCTAGGACAAATAGGGTTTGCCCGAGGTCATAGAATCATAGATGAAAGGGTCGGGACCCAAGTCAAATATAACCAACTGTGCAAAAGGATCCGGGAGTATGAAAGCGAGCACTCTGAAATACAAGAGTCCAACCACAAGCTGATTGAGGAATGGAAGGACATGGATGTCAATGCCAACAAGTGACTAGGATACTTGGAGCATGGCATAGTGGAGTTGGAAAAAAAGTTTCTCAAAAGGGTCAAAGATTGCCAAAATGCTGAAGGAACCGAAGGCAGACACCTAACCAGGGCCTACCTATTGCTGGGACTTCAAGAGTTGGGAAAGTTGTTCGATGGAGCCAAGGACGCCGAATCTGGGGAAGGTCCTTCTGGGACCAAGTAGAATCAGAGTTTTTCTTTTCACTTTATGTAATAAGGCCGATGGCCATTATTAATTTCCATTCCTGTTTATTTAATATCAATTCTGGATTAGCCTATTTTTTTATCAACAAAATAAGGCATTTTGCACCCTAAGTTATCCAAATCAATTTGTAGCTAGGCCTACCTCGGGCACAACTAGGCTCCCAAATTAGGACACGCTTTATATTTATGCACTATGTGTTTAAATATCGCAGCACTTTTTAATGACCCTCACTAACTTGGTTACATTTTTGTTTTATTTTATTTTGTTATTCCTCTCCCCAGGTTAGTTTTTGCACTCTAGCAACGACATCCTATTCCACAAGATCCAAGGTCCCTCCACTCACTCCTCCTCTAAGACCTGTTAAGAACAAGAACAAGGAAAAAATGAAAGATTTGAATTCCAGAAAGGAGATCACAACAGCAGAGGCCATTGATGGCCATGTTATTCGAGTTCCCAATGATAATGTGTCACAACTCGAGAAAAAACTATTGAAGTTTCAAGAAGAACTTGATGAGGTTCGGAATCTGGCCAACCTGTCCTTCTCCTCAGCACCCCGGACACCGCCTTCCCAGACGACCAAAAGCCCACACCTCCATAAAAGCAACCAAATAATCCCACTGTTCCAACAAAGAACCAATGCAACACTTGCTACACTCGGAACAACAATCCATTACTAGTCCCCGAACCACAAAACTCTGCAAATGACCATTTCACACACCCGACCACCACAACAATCCCATTTACATGGAGACCGTTACACTTTCCACCCAACCTATATCTTGCACCCTTGAGTCCGAGGGAAAGGATTTACTCATCAAAAACTTGGCTGAAGAGCTTAAGAAACTAACTAGCCGAATCCAAGGTGTCGAAGGAAGTAAAGCTATTGAAGGGTTGAACTATGAAGATCTCTACATACAACCAGAAGTCGAACTGCCAGAGGGGTACTAATCTCCCAAGTTCAAAATGTTTGATGGTACAGATGATCTAAGGGTTCATCTGAGAACATGTTGCGACAAGCTGGTCAGGGTAGGAAAGGATGAAAGAAATCGCACGAAATTGTTCATGAGGAGTCTAAAAAAGAGATGCACTATCCTGGAACATTAGCCAAGATCCTAAGAAATGGTCGAGTGTGTAACATTGATATTTATCACATTTTTGACATTTGGGCCAGTTGTATCCTGCCCTAATTAATTCAGAATTAAGGAATCTGCACCTAAGATTTTTATAGGTTCCTTCATGGACCTCCCACATGACATAGTTAGCTTTGGAGGCTCCTAAACATCAGGCCAACGGGCCTTGGAAAGATCTTCTATATAATTGACCTCCATTGAAACTATGTCGCGCTGCTTAAATGCATAGCGCCGAGATGCCTTGGGAACTTCAGGCAATTTTCTATGTTCGAGATAGTCAATGATCTCATTTCTCCAGTTCCAGACCAAACTAGTCGTGTTTACCTCATAATAGCTATCCGCATCCAGTATCAAATGTATAAGTTATACGACCGTACTAGAGTCTGATCCTTTCATTTTTGTAGAAAATACAAGATTGGCTAGTGCATCTGCTTTCACATTCTCTCCCCTTGGGATATGAATAATTGACCATTCCCTGAACCGAGCGAGTAGAGGTTTAACTTTTACCATATATTGTTGCATGCATTCCGCATTAGCTTCGAAGATCCCATAGATTTGATTTATTACCAATTAGAAGTTGTATTTTATTTATATAACCTCAGAGTCCAGTCTCCAGGCCAACGCGAGTCCTGCAATCAAAGCTTCATACTCTACTTCATTATTAGTCAGAGGAATAATTTTATGGCATGCCTTAGTGTTTCTCCCAAGGGCGTGATTAATATTATGCCGAGCTTGGACCCTTTCATATTGGAAACTCGGTCCATGAACAAGGTCTAAACTCCCGATGTCAATTTTGACACCATTAGTGCTTCTTTGGTAGCCAAAGGTAACAAACCTGGACTGAAATCAGCCATAAAGTCGGCCAAAACTTGTGACTTAATCGCGCTCCTAGGTTTATACTCTATATAAAAGTCACTCATTTAGTTAGCCCACTTTTCTACCCTACCTAAAAGTTTGGGTTTATGAATAATATTCTGCAGGGGAAAAGTGGTCACCGCCGCTAGCGGATGACATTGAAAATAAGGCCTAAGCTTCAAAGCGACGACCACGAGAGCTAAGACCAATTTTTTCAGATATGAGTAGCGAGTTTCTGCTCCTGTTAAAATCTTACTAATGTAATAAATAGATGATTGCGTATTTTCATCCTCACGGACTAAAATGGAACTTAAGCTACCTTTGAGACCGTTAAGTATATCAAAAGTATTTCACATTCCTCCGATTTTGATAGTAATCGAAGAATTGACAAAAACCTTTTTCAAAACCCTCAAAGCTTGCTGACATTCCGAAGTCCATTTGAAGTTGTTCATCTTTTTGAGTAGTGTAAATAAATGATGGCATTTCTTTGAAGATCGGGAAATGAACCTACTCAAAGCGGCCAGTCTCTCTATCAACCTTTGAACCTCTTTCACGCTCAACATTTGATCTGAGATGTCTTCGATGATTTTAATTTTATCAGGGTTAAACCGGTCAGGATACTTTACCTCTCAGATTGAAATGATATCAAGCAAACGAGTTACCTCATCTTTTGACAAATTTGTTTCTAACCTCGGCAATAGGACATATTTTCTGTCTTACTAGAGTGATGTTGCAATCCGGGCTTAGTTTGTTCACTTCCAATGGGATACCTGCCATATCCGCATGCGACCACGCAAAACAGTCAACATTAAATTTAATAAGTTTGATAAATCCATACCCGAGCTCGGGGTTTAGTCCTGCCCACAAGTGGAACTTCCTCTCCAAGAACTTCTCGAACGATGTGACTTGTTCAAGTTCCTCCGTTATAGATTTTGTTATGTTTGTTTCTTTCGGTACATGGAAGTATCTGTTAGAAACTACGCTTTACGCTAGAGGGGGGGTGAATAGCGTATTAATAAAATTTAGCGTTTTCTTGCGGAATTTAAACTTTGCAGGAAGTAAAATAAATGCAGAAAAATAAACTTACACAAAGATGTATACTGGTTGGCCACCAACGTGGTTAGTCCAGTCCCCGAGAGACTCTCTCGAGATTTTTTACTATTTTGTTAAGCTTACGGGTGCTCAACAAACCGTTATACACTTGAGGACACAAGCCTCAAACAGTTTCTCAGAGATTGCAATCTCAAAGACTTCACCCAAGGAAACGCAAGTTCCTTGAAACAAGAGAATTGCAATTCTCTTACAAGTATATCAAATACTTGGACACTCACTTAACTAAAGTACTCCTTATTGAGTAGATATGAGTAAAACAATATGTTCAAGATCACAACAACTTTAAGCAATAATATGGCTCTCAAAAGCTTTATGAAATGAGTAGAAAATGAAGAACAATTGAATGAAAGCTTATAGCAATGTAATGATCAGTTTGTGTATGTTGTTGTTGTTAAAACACTGAAGTGAAGCTGTATTTATAGTTGAAAAACTTGGCATTACCATTGCCTAATTGCCAATTAAGAGTTGCTGAAATTACTCAGTGATAATCGATTATTAAGACCACATAATCGATTATCTGCCAGTCAGTTTAAAAATCAATCCCAGATTTAACGCTTCACAATCGATTATACATAATCTATAATCGATTACTGGCAATATTCAAAATCAGATAATCGATTACACTAAGTTCATAATCGATTACTTTAGCAACGTTCTAAAAATCATTTCCGGATTTTAAGCAAAACATCAATTATATAAAATCTATAATCGATTACTTCAGCAACGTTCTAAAAATCATTTCCAGATTTTAGGCAAAACATCGATTATATAAAATCTATAATCGATTACCTTATGGTATTTGAAAATCATTTGACAACGGTCAGCTTCAACAATCGATTGTCCTTTGCAACAATCGATTACTTGTTATTTTTTGAAAATCATGAAACTTACTGTCTCAGTGATAATCGATTATCTAAAGACATAATCGATTACTTGTTTATTTTCTGAAAATCATAAAACTCACTGTCTCAGTGAAATCGATTATCTAAAGACATAATCGATTACTTAATTAAATTTAAAATCACTGGAAGACATCAACTCAACACAATCGATCACCATTAGTTCATAATCGATTATTTTGAGTATTGAAAAACTTTACCTCAACAACAATCGATTGTCATTTGTTCACAATCGATTATCATGCAGATTTGGAAAAACCTGATGTTCACTGTCTTACTCACAATCGATTACCATTAATTCATAATCGACTGTCATGCAGTCTGGACTCAGAAGCAATCGATTATCATAAGTACATAATCGATTATGTTAGCCCAGATTTTTGAGGCATGTTTAGAAAACATTTTGTCTAATGTAAATATGCATGTTTGAAAATCTTTTTGACACAGAATTAAATATGCAAATAGTTTTATGAGAGATGCCATACTATGAGTCAAGTTATAGGATCGAGATTACAATTTTAGGACAACTCAATAACAATTAAAGGCTATCTCTTGAACTTCAATCTTATTCGCAACCATTGTGCGCTTGTACTTGAATTCCGTCATATATCAATTTTTGCTTCGTTTGTCATTCATCAAAACCTACAAAAGAGTACACGTTTAGTATATTGCATTGAGAACGTGTTTCTAACAATTTCCCCCTTTTTGATAATGGCAAACATTAAGCGGGATATGCAATTTAGGCAAAAGATATTGACAATTCAAGACAAGTAACAATTATGCAATTCCCCCTCAATTTAAGAGTTCCCCCTCAATTTTAGCTTATAAGCAATCAATGAATTAAGAGGTGGTGCATACCCGATATCCCGTTTTCTTCCCCCTTTTGCCATTAGCAAAAAAAATAGTAAGGAAAGATGCAAAAGGATGAAATAAACAAGGTTTATTTATTGAAAAAAAAGGGTACATCAATGGGAACCAAAAGATCAACAGTAAAAACCACACAAAAAAAATTTATTCATTTCCGTCGTTGTCCGCCTCGTTATCCGGCGCTGCTTCAAAAGGAACGGGAGCTGCATATGGATAATTGACATGATCAAAGTATCCATGGATCTCATGAGTGAGTTGAGCGAGCTGGTCGGATATGGTTTGGAGAGTAGGCTCTTGGGACGAACGAGCACGACGGGGTGGACGACTTGAAGAAGGGGCAGGAGCATGATCACCATCATGATGGAAAGAAGACTCCGAGATTTCCCAAATTTTGGCACTCCTTTTGAGAGGACCATTTTCCGTGACAAATCCGGATGCTTCAAGGAAGTTCATAATGAGGAGGGCATAAGGAAGAGGCATGTCATCACCGATGGCATCGAGCATATGAATTTTGATGAGCCGACACCAATTTATTTTGGCTCCGGTGACAATGGCATGCAGAAGTTTGGTATCCTCCTGGGAGATGGTGATGTGATTGTGCCGTCTAGGCTTGAGGACTCGGGTGATGAAGTAAAGAATCAACCGGTAGTTTGGATCCATTCCCGTTATGGTAGGACGACGGGTAGATATAGATGGATCATAGGACGTTATACCGGCTTGGTGGAGAAGGGTGGTTTCATCAAAGAGAGCCCCGGCCTTATCAATATACCGGTAAAGGTCTTCACCTTCATTTGGAAGGCGGGCAATGGTGTGGAGATTCTCTTCAGAGAGAAGAATTTGAACCCCATTAATGGAGGTGACAAGTTCGCCATCTTCATCTTTACGAAGGTTTGAGTAAAAAGCTTGAACGAGAGTTGTGTTTATGTGAGGATGAGTGAGAAGCAAGAAGTCATATAGTTGACACTCCTTTAACATATTTGCGGCAGGGGTGAAAGGCTCAAGGAGTTTACTATTTGAGAACCGAGGAGGAAGAATGGTGCGTTTCTCAAATTTTGATAGAAACTTTGTGAGTTCATTTTCAGATTCAAAGAACAAGACGGAACCGTCTTGGTATGGAAAATTTAAAGGAGGAGGGGCGGTTGAGGCTGATGCGCCATGTTTGGATCGGGAACGCTTTGAAGATCGTCCAGACATGTTAAGAGAAATCTGCTGGAATTTGGCAAAGAAAATAGAAGAGATTTAGTTTTTGAATACTAGAGATAGTGCTTGAGTGGGTGAATGTGAGCTCTTATGATGCCTATTTATAGAGGAAAGGATTATCAAGCATTGAATGGAGACATTTGCTGAGATTTTGGTTTAGGAGCAGTCAAAAAACGGTAAGAATTAAAATTACTGACCGTTAGATAATCGATTATTGAACTGAAATAATCGATTGTATTTGAGATTTTGAATCTGACAAATCGATTCTTGAGTCAAACGGTAAAAAATTTGAATGAAATAATCGATTATTAAGTTTTGGTAATCGATTATGGAGCATTAAAGACCTGACAGGAATCGATTGAGGAGCCAAACGGTAACAAAAATTAATATGAAGTAATCGATTGTCAATTCTTGGTAATCGATTATTTAGGGAACTAACTTGATACAGTGAACTTGGAGAATATCAGAATTTATCAAATAATCGATTATTGATACTGATAATCGATGTACTGCACAGAAAATAATCGATTAGTGACTTTGAAATAGTCGATTATTTTGTGCTAACACTTCATAATTCCCCCTACCTATGGGGTGGTACCTGCAAAATAGATTTAAACGTCTCTGACGCTCAAGTTAGTAATTTATAGCGAAATTAATAAATTACACTAGTGTTAACAAGTAATGCCGTGAACTCTTAAGAATTGTGTCCTAGAGTGTTCTTAAGAGAGTTTCGGGTACTTACCTTTTCTCCAACATCGCCAATTACCTGTTCGAGAGGATGATCCTTGATCGTTCTCCACTCGTTAGGCGTATTTATTCCTTTTTCTACTTGTGGCGCTTCTTCCGTTGGTTGTTCCCCAATTTCATTTTTGTTTTCCTTTGAAGGTTCTTCTTGGATTTTATCTTTCAAGCTATCCAAGATACCTGCAAGATCAAAACCGGATTCCTTTCTCGCCAGGCGAGTATTATCTTCGGAAAACACAACATGAGGGGATTCCTCCACAATTTGGGTTCTTTTGTTAAAGACCCTATATGCTTTGCTACGTGAGGAATAACCAATGAAAATACCTTCATCCGATTTAGCATCAAACTTACCCAATTGGTCCTTGCCATTATTATGAATAAAACATTTACAACCAAAAACACGTAAATGAGAAATGTTGGGTTTTCTACCCTTATAAAGTTCATATGGGGTTTTCATGAGTATCGGCCGAATTGCTACTCTATTTAAAACATAGCAAGCGGTACTCACGGCGTCCGCCCAAAAGTATTTGGGAATCTTAGCTTCGTCGAGCATGGTTCTTGCCATCTCTTCGAGACACCTATTTTTCCTTTCCACCACCCCATTTTGTTGTGGTGTCCGTGGAGCGGAAAAGGTGTGTTCGATTTCGAGTTCGTCACAAAAATCCGCAAAGAGATTGTGATCAAACTCTCCCCCATGATCACTTCTAATCGAAGTGACGGTCGATTCCTTTTCGTTTTGAACACGCTTAAGGAAATACTTGAAATTTTGAAAAGCATCACTTTTATTTGCAAGAAATAGAGTCCAAGTAAATCTAGAAAAGTCATCAACAATTACAAAAACATATTTATTTTTACCAAGACTTTCAATACGAGAGGGACCAAATAAATCCATGTGAAGTAATTGCAAAGGTCTAGACGTTGAAACAATATTTTTGGACTTAAAAGATGCTTTGGTTTGCTTCCCTTTTTGACAAGAATCGCAAATAGAATCATTTTCAAACTTTAAACTGGGAAGTCCAACTACTAAGTTTTGAGAAAGAAGCTTGTTCAAGAGATGCATGTTCATGTGTGCTACTCTACGATGCCATAGCCAAGAGTTATCCTCTTTGCTTAATAAACAATCAACATATTCGGGTGAGGAGTTTGCAAGATCAACCATATAGATATTATCAATTCTAAAACCACGAAGTATGATCTTGAAATCACTACGTCTAAATACAAGACATTCATCCGAATCAAATAGAGCAAGATTTCCCTTGTCACATAATTGGCTTATGCTCAAGAGATTATGCTTCAAACCTTTCACAAGTAGTATATGTTTAATAGAGGAGTTTTCGTCCTTACCGACCGAATCAATGCCGATGATTTTTCCTTTATTGTTATCACCAAATATGACACTTCCTCATTCTTTGTGCTCTAGTTGAAGGAATTTGGATTCATCTCCCGTCATGTGTTTGGAGCATCCACTATCAAGGTACCATAGTACACTTGATCCCTTCAAGCACACCTACAAAACAAATTAATGTTCTTTAGGTACCCATGCCATCTTGGGTCCTTGAGGGTTAGGCATGTTATAATGATGCAATTGATTTATATGTCTATGACGAGTAAAGCAAGCGGGAGCAATATGACCAATACGTCTACAATAATGACAAGTCACATTGGGATTATGCATTTTTCTAGGTACATAGTAACTAGATGAATGAAGGTTGCTTACTCTACTTTGAGCACCATTGTTCCTCCTATTATGAGCTCTAGGAGGTTCACAAGTTTGTCTAAAATATGCATCATTTCTAGAATATCTATTTCTAGGTGGAGGGTCATTTCTTGGTCTTCTAAATTGTTCAAGGTTTGGCCTAAAATATGCATCATTTCTAGGTCTTCTAGCATTTTCACTATTTGGTCTACCATGCAAGTTATTTCTAGGATTTCTACTTCTAGGATAAGCATTTTGGTTATTAGTCCTAGGTTGAGCTCTAGGTTGTTGTGGTTTAGCACCAACCTTTTCTTCATTCTTGAATCCAATTCCATGTTTAGTTGATTTTAGATTAACAAGCACATCATTCAAGTTTTTATGCGAAGAATTAAACTTATCTAATGTGCCTTTAAGTCTAGCTACTTCATTCTTAAGAAGCACACAAGAAGAACAGTTTCCAGTAGAACCTTCAGGTTTATCAGCACTTCTTTTTCCATAAAACTTGTTTTCCTCTTTTAGCTTCTCATTTTCGAAAACCAGTTTTTCTAATTCTTTTTCTTTTAATGAAAGCTGTGTTTGAAAATCTTTTTCTTTTAGAGAAGCGCTTTCTTTAACACTTTTGACAGTTTTTGAAGCTTTGATAAATTCAGCATATAGTTCATCAAAAGCATTTCTCATTTCATCAAGAGTAAAGAAATTTTGAGAGGAGATTTGACTTACCTCGTCTTTGCCATCTTCTTGAGCCATGAGACATAAATTTGCTGCTTCATCGTCTTCTTCTTCGCTTGCTTCATCTCCGGAATCTCCTCCCCAAGAGATGTATGCACGTTGCTTTTTGAAGGGTTTCTTCTCCTTTTTGATGTTAGGGCAATTTGATTTTATGTGCCCGGTTTCTCCGCATTCATAGCATTTTAGTTGATCGCCTTGCTTTTTGTTCTTGCGTTCATACTCCTTGCGCATGAATTTTTGAAACCTTTTGATAACGAGTCCAAACTCGTTGTCACCTTCCTCATCAATTTGTGGTTGGCTAGCCTTTAGAGCAATCCTTTGCCTTCTTTGATCATCAACAACCGGGTTAAGTATAGTTGATTCATAGGTTTTGAGATTACCTCTTAATGCGTCAATTGTGACATTTGTGGTGCCAATGGATTCTTGGATTGCATCGGCCTTTGATCGCCATGCCGGAGTGAGACTTCTGAGGATCTTCCGGACAAGTTCTCTATCCGTAAACGTCTTTTTGAGGGCGTGTAGATCATTCACGATCATTGAGAATCGCTCAAACATTTCGTCTACTTTTTCTCCTTCCTTCATGTGGAATAGTTCATAAGAGTGAGTTAAGAAATCAATTTTAGCTTCTCGTACCTGGTCGGTTCCTTCGTATGTCACTTCAAGCTTATCCCACATTTCTTTTGCTGTTTTGCAACATGATATCTTCCTGTAGTCGTTAGCATTAACAGCACAATATAATAAATTTATAGCTTTGGCATTATTTTGAACCTTACGAATATCCTCCGCGGTATATTCCTCTTCGGTCTTTGGAACCCATTCGTCTTCCACCTTCTTGGTTGGAATTTGGTTTCCATTGGTGAATACTTTCCACAAATGAAAGCTATTTGATTGCACAAAGATTTGCATCCTCTCCTTCCAGTATGAGTAGTTTGTGCCGTTGAATAGAGGAGGTCGTGTAGAGCATTGTCCTTCTTCAATTCCTGCAAAAGAGTCAAGAGTAGAAGCCATGGATGGTTCTCTCAAACGGTTAAGTTTTCAGAGAGTTGGGCTTTGATACCAATTGTTAGAAACTATGCTTTACGCTAGAGGGGGGGGGGGGTGAATAGCGTATTAATAAAATTTAGCGTTTTCTTGCGGAATTTAAACTTTGCAGGAAGTAAAATAAATGCAGAAAAATAAACTTACACAAAGATGTATACTGGTTGGCCACCAACGTGGTTAGTCCAGTCCCCGAGAGACTCTCTCGAGATTTTTCACTATTTTGTTAAGCTTACGGGTGCTCAACAAACCGTTATACACTTGAGGACACAAGCCTCAAACAGTTGCTCGGAGATTGCAATCTCAAAGACTTCACCCAAGGAAACGCAAGTTCCTTGAAACAAGAGAATCGCAATTCTCTTACAAGTATATCAAATACTTGGACACTCACTTAACTAAAGTACTCCTTATTGAGTAGATATGAGTAAAAGAATATGTTCAAGATCACAACAACTTTAAGCAATAATATGGCTCTCAAAAGCTTTATGAAATGAGTAGAAAATGAAGAACAGTTGAATGAAAGCTTATAGCAATGTAATGATCAGTTTGTGTATGTTGTTGTTGTTGTTAAAACACTGAAGTGAAGCTGTATTTATAGTTGAAAAACTTGGCATTACCGTTGCCTAATTGCCAATTAAGAATTGCTGAAATTACTCAGTGATAATCGATTATTAAGACCACATAATCGATTATCTGCCAGTCAGTTTAAAAATCAATCCCAGATTTAACGCTTCACAATCGATTATACATAATCTATAATCGATTACTGGCAATATTCAAAATCAGATAATCGATTACACTAAGTTCATAATCGATTACTTTAGCAACGTTCTAAAAATCATTTCCGGATTTTAAGCAAAACATCAATTATATAAAATCTATAATCGATTACTTCAGCAACGTTCTAAAAATCATTTCCAGATTTTAGGCAAAACATCGATTATATAAAATCTATAATCGATTACCTTATGGTATTTGAAAATCATTTGACAACGGTCAGCTTCAACAATCGATTGTCCTTTGCAACAATCGATTACTTGTTATTTTTTGAAAATCATGAAACTTACTGTCTCAGTGATAATCGATTATCTAAAGACATAATCGATTACTTGTTATTTTCTGAAAATCATAAAACTTACTGTCTCAGTGATAATTGATTATCTAAAGACATAATCGATTACTTAATTAAATTTAAAATCACTGGAAGACATCAACTCAACACAATCGATCACCATTAGTTCATAATCGATTATTTTGAGTATTGAAAAACTTTACCTCAACAACAATCGATTGTCATTTGTTCACAATCGATTATCATGCAGATTTGGAAAAACCTGATGTTCACTGTCTTACTCACAATCGATTACCATTAATTCATAATCGATTGTCATGCAGTCTGGACTCAGAAGCAATCGATTATCATAAGTACATAATCGATTATGTTAGCCCAGATTTTTGAGGCATGTTTAGAAAACATTTTGTCTAATGTAAATATGCATGTTTGAAAATCTTTTTGACACAGAATTAAATATGCAAATAGTTTTATGAGAGATGCCATACTATGAGTCAAGTTATAGGATCGAGGTTACAATTTTAGGACAACTCAATAACAATTAAAGGCTATCTCTTGAACTTCAATCTTATTCGCAACCATTGTGCGCTTGTACTTGAATTCCGTCATATATCAATTTTTGCTTCGTTTGTCATTCATCAAAACCTACAAAAGAGTACACGTTTAGTATATTGCATTGAGAACGTGTTTCTAACAGTATCTTGGTACCTTATAGGATTCCAATGACTCCTCCCCCTGGTTGAGTTCACTCTGTTCGGGGGCAGACGCTGACTCCTATAATTATTGTGATGCATGCTCATTCCTTTTACTACTGGAAACTAAGATTGCATTCATCTCTCTTGCCATAGGTTGGCCTCCTGATATTTATTTAATTCCTTCAGGAGTTGGGAATTTCAACAATTGATGATATGTTGCACAACCTTCATCTCGTGCAACCATGGTCTCCCCGAATAATATTGTAACCCATATCGTCGTCCACTACCTTGAAAGGGTCATCTTCATTACCTTTTGGCATTCGTGGGCAGTAGAATCTCTCCTCGGGTTGCCATATTTTACATATTGAACTCGATGAGGAGTTAGGTGGCTGGAATGATACGTTCTGTGAGCTTGTCTTGCTCCAGTACTCTCCATTGAATAATATTGGCCGAACTTCCTGGGTCCACCACAACATGTTTAATTTTTAAAATCTATGACATTTAGATAGATTACCAGGGCATTATTATGCAGTAGCAGCAGTCTATCTATGTCTTCCTCCGTGAAAGTAATATTGTGCTTAGCTACTTCCCAGAGTCTCTTACTGTAGGTCACCAACACCTTTGTCTTTTTTGCTGCCAAAAATGTTACACCATTAATCTCGTTCCCCTCGAAAATCATGTTGATCGTCAAGCATAGAGGATCATCTCTTTCTTTTGAAGGTTCCTCATTATCATGATTGCAGCCATAATTTTTTTTAGCTCGATCACTTAAGAATTCTCTAAGATGGCCATTTTTCTAGAATGTCACCAGCTCTTCGCACAGCTGCCGGTTGTCCCCATTCTGGTGACTGTTTGCCCCATGGATATTAGAATCCCTTTGGTTGGGATCACATCTCATTGGCTTCGGGAATCGTGCTTCATTAATGTTCCTCATAGCCGACGCCAACTCTACTACAGTGACATTGAGTTATATTCGGAAAGCCTGGGGTAGGAAGAATCTCGAGAACCCGATGTATCCTTGTCTTGCAATGACATGTTATTCCGATCGCAATCAGCTCTCGTAGTGAATTTATCTACCGACCAGAAACCTCTGTCGCGTCCTCTCGATCCCTTGAAGACCATCGATTTGTGTCGTAATCATCCTTTGGTTACTTTTTATTCTTCTCATGTTCCCGACCCTTGGCCAACACTGAGAAACCGTGTTGATCATCCTTAATTCTTATCTTTGACTCGTACCGGTTGTAAACATCCGCTCAAGTTGTTTCCTGGAAATTGAGCAAACTTTCTTTAAATTTTCGGGAAGTATTAGAAATTCTCAGATTCAGACTTTTAGTGAATGCTTCAGTTGCCCATTCGTCTCGTACGACCTGTAGCAACATCCTTTCTTTCTGGAATTTGGGCACGAACTCCAGCAGCAATTCACACCTGTGCAATCCTGAATATGTCAGCCTTCGGGCATGTAGCTTCCTGGACCCAGCATGGGCCTTGATGAAAGAGTCTGCGAGCATCTCAAAGGAGTCTATGGAGTGCTCGGGCAAAAGTGAATACTATGCTAGGGCTCCCTTCGTAAGGGTCTCCTTGAATTTCTTTAGTAAGACTGACTCAATCTCGTGGTGAGCTAAATCGTTTTCCTTCACCTCTGTTGTATTGGTGGTGATGTGCTCCTGAGAATCATAAGTCCTACCATACTTTGGCACGTCTGGCATTTTGAACCGATTCGGGATCAATTTTGGTATCGTTCTTGGTTTGAATGGAAACTAAGTATACTTCTTTTAGTTTGGTCCTTTCAACACTGATGGTGCGCTCGGAATTTAATCCATTCGGGTGTTTATTTTTCTTATAAACCGCATGAGCTCAATTTTAAAGGGATCGCTCTCGTTGTTGTGATCGGATCCGCTACCATTCTCCTTGCCCCATCAAAGCAGACCTCTCCCCTCAAGGTGTTATTGTCGACCCTCTGCATTGTTTTATTTGCCGGAGCACTGGGAGGAACTTGACCCCGTCCATTCGCGTTGTTGGAAGCACATGGCAATGCCCGCTTCAACTCTGTCATTATCTGATCCTGACGTATGGGATAGCCTATAATGGCCTTTTGTTTCTCTCTCAAGATCCTTATTATTTCAACAACGTGCTCGTATTCAGCATCATCAAGAGCCGTCTCTTGAACATGTCGCGGATATTTCCCGATGTGGACTAGCGCGACCTCGCCCCCTCGGAGTAGATGTAACTGATTGAATCCTCGTGTTGAGGAGGATCAACTCAGTTATACATTGTCTAATCCCCACGGTGGACACCCAAATTTTTACTCGTAAAATGGTACAATTGAATTTATACGTGATTTATAGACAAGTCAATCGATTTGATCCCAAAATAATAAATAAATTAGACAAGAATCTAAGACTTAGAGTTGAAATCAAGATAAGACAGTACTAATCTTGATTCTAGAAGGAGAGCTTCCGGAGGCACTAATAACAGTATTAATAAGCAAGAAGACAAAATATAATTGAGTTTTTTAGCATAGCATAATATTAGTTTGTCAGAAAATTCGTGTCCTTTAGAATGACTGTAGAGCTCACTATTTATAATTGCACCTAGGGAACAAGGTCCTATGATCAAGCTCATCTTAAATGATAATTAGGAGGGCCATTGAAGAATGTGTAACGGTGTTCAGTGAATGGTATATTCTCTGTAAGGGACGGTGCACTTAATGCTATAGAATATTTTTTATTAAATATTATCGGGTGGCAGGTATTTAATTTACCTTTATGAATACCATTCTCTTTGAGATTGTTGCCTTCGAACCAGATTGTCTTTTGTCTTTGACATTATATATCGCGTCCTCATGTGATTATTTAATATGAACTTATTTTACGCTATACATAAATATAACCGAAGAAATAAAAAGAAAGAAAAAGTGAGTGAGTTCGGCCGTTGGGATCTTTTAAAACGAAGGGTCAACTTATAATGGGGTTCACAAGGTAAATAGTACTCTATCTCTCAGTTAGATGACATACTTTTTTATTTGTTTATTTTAAAAGAAATTATTTATTTTTATAATTAAAAATAATTTAACTTTAAAATTTTAGTTTTATTATTAACGAAAAGCTTTTATAGTCATTCAAAAATTATGACTTCACATTATTTTTACCTTTAAGGTTTTAATATCGTAATTTTAATTTATTTTTTAATTACGTACCAAATTAAATTACATCACCTAAATTGAAACGAATAGAGCATTAATTTAGCTTTATTTGCTTGGTCATACTTCAGATTGATTGTCATTTGATGGACCGTCAGCTTTCTCTTATTGATAGATAAATTCCCGTTTTATAAAAATACATGACACGGTTTTTATGAGGAAAAAAATGATTATTTAGTAAAGTAGTATTGACTTTAAAGAAGGGGCATGAGCATGTGAACAAATTGAGATTAGTTTGGAAAGTTCGTCCCTCTCCATTACCCATATCCCTTATCGGCCCCCACATTCCCACCACTTCCCCCACCCCTCCGATAAATACATATTAATACTTCCAAGCAAAAGCATTTCTCCGTAGAGTTTTTAGCATTTTCTTCTCAAATCATTAGATTTTCTTGTCTTTGCTTGGCCCCTCCATCGTTTAACGCCAAGGTAAGCCCTTTCTCCCTACTTTGTTTCTTTTCTTCTGCAATCCAATTTAGTTGTGGGATTTTGAGGATTTTTATCATTTATTGAATCTTTATCTGTTCATAACTCGTTCCTACTTTCCATTTCTTACCATACCGCCCTACTTCCTAATATCTTCAATTGTAGCTTATATTTTCTTATCTAATAATCCCATCTTCTATTAAAATTAATTTCGTTGTTGTTTTTGGCAGGCGTGATTTGAGGAAGGCGTGAATTTAGGTGGCGATGTTCCTCCGACAGCTGTGGGATTAGATATTTCACTGTTGATTATCTCTCCGTGGACTGTGAACGCGTGGCATCCACGGTAGGAGGTGCGTATTATTTGTTTGTGGTTGGGCTTTGTCTATTTTCAGCCTGTGGGCCCACCTATTGACGAGATCCACAACAATTTAATCGTTTAGACTTGGGGTAATATAATAAAGGGATTTTAAATATACATACCATGTTTAAGGTTTGTGTTTATTACATTTAAGTATACCACTTTTCAATTTATGTACCAAAATTCTATTTAAGGTTTAATTATCAACTTATTAATTATAGGCTTGATTTGTGGAACTGAAAATCTTTTCAGATTTTATTGTACACGTTTCTTCTCTCTCTTACAAACAAAACCTACGATTTTCTCCCTTTTTTTAATTACCCTCCTCCCACGTTTTTTTACCAAAACCGATTTCTCTTTCTCTCTGCTTGAATTTCATCCGCCATTGTCGAAGCTTGAACAATTTCAGATCGAGAAGTTCTTCTCAGTCCACCATACTTTCAGTCCATAAAATTATATCAAAGCCAGAAACCCTCTACAAAACCGATTTCTCTCTCTCTGCTTTGAAGTCGGATAACATGTCAGTTTGTATGTCCTTTGGCGTGTAAACAGTCTTAGGATCACAATACTTTGGAACGACAATGCTACCGACTACTGTTGCAGTACATTTGCGCTGTATGAATGTTTCGTCCGTTCGGCAGCATGTGTGTTGTCGGCTAAAACTTCTTATCTTGAACAATGAAGAATCATGAATTGACGTTGCCTTGAAATGCCATTTGCAGTTCTCAGCTTACACATACAAGCCAGTAGCTACAAAAAAATCCAATTTTCAGACATATTTATTAAAAACTACAATTAACTACAAATTGACTACAATTAACTACAAACTGACTACAATTAACTACAAACTGACTACAAGTAACTACAAACTGACTACAATTAAATCAAAACTGACTACAAGTAACTACAAACGGACTACAATTAACTACAAACAATTAACTACAAACTGACTACAAGTAACTACAAACTGACTACAATTAAATACAAACTGACTACAAGTAACTACAAACGGACTACAATTAACTACAAACTGACTACAATTAAACTACAATTTGTATAAACAAACCTAGCTTCAATAATCTGAAATCTGGAAGAACTACAATTTGATTGACTATCTTACTGTAAATTCTAATTTTCGGTATTGGATGTAGAAGAATGAGAGATTTTCGAAACTGATGGCTACGTATGAGAGATTCACGCAGAGAGATTTGCGCTGGGATTAGATCTTTTAAGGTTTTAAAAAGATTATTTTATTAAGACAGAATCAAACATTAATTGGGATGCTTAAAATCTGGCGCTATTTTAGGCTATAAAATCAGCCAGATATGGTTTGGTACATTTTTGGTAACGAAAACATGGAATATGCGGGTAATAACCAAACAAGGCACAATAATGGTAATAAGGTTTGCTATATGGCATATTTAGGTAAAAATCCCTATAGTAAAATAGATGAAGGAAGTATTATGTAAAATATACATTCCAAAAAAAAAAGAAAAAAGAACACACGCATGCATACACGTTTGTTCCTCACTAAATAATCTATTGAAGAAGGAAAAAATCGTTATGTCATTTTATGTTTCATTTCAAATTAAATATTGTTCATACTCCCTCTGTTCACTTTTATTATACTAAAATATATTTTTACTTTTATTTGTCCACTATACTAAATTACGAGAAAGATATCTTCTTTTCAAGTTTTGCCGTTATCATTAACTATTCATTCCGTAAATCATTTCCAAAACTTCTGGAAATGCTATATTATTATGGATAAAATTATAAAATACGTACTTCATTTATTTTTCTTAAGGGAGTATAAAGTCAAAAATACATTCGAGTAAAATATATAAACCATTTTATAATTCGCTTATAATAAAAGTGTCTATCTATATTCATATTTTTATTTTATTTTCAATTTTGTAAATAAAAGTTATGTAAGGGTATATTAAAAGATCTTGTTGCATTAGTTAATTACATGAGCAATATAATCAAGATTCTAAATATAAATATTTGAAAATATTATGAATAAATTTGCGACCACAACTACCATTTTAGTTTCCCCTAAATTAATATTCTACAATATTGTTTAATATTTATTACAGAGTCAATAAATTAATCGTTATTTGTATCAAAAGACTGCGTGTATCAGAGGAATCCACCAAGAGTTGACATGTTCAAGTAAAAGAAATTTTCACAAATACATTACTCCCAACGTTCCAGTTGATGTGAATCTGTTCATTTTTTATCCGTTCAAAAAAGAATGATCACTTTCTAAATTTGAAAATAATGTAGCTTAAACTTACAATTCTAGCCTTAATGAGAAGCTCTTACAATCACACAAATACTCTGATTCCCTTTTTAACTTGTTAAGGACTACAAATTCCAAAAACCTTTATTTTTTCTTAAACTCTGTGCTCAATCAAATAGGTTCACATAAATTTAAAGTGAGTGAGTATAAAGGTTGTCACCTCTTTTAGTTTACCTTCTCACTCTTCCACAGATAAACTATTTGTTTTTATTCAGGAAAATAAGGAGAAACCACAAAAAGAAAATTATAAACATGAAGTTCTAATTTGAGGGATGCATTCATGCATTATTTGTCAAATGTTATGAAAAGAAAACTCTTAAGGAATACACAAATGGATGTCAATATATCAAGCAAATAAATAATTGTAGGGGAGATGAAAAGTTTGAAACCGTGAAAGAACATATGAATCACTAAAATGTATAACAAATTAACAATTATACATTTATAGAGAAAACTCATTGAGCAGCCACCCTTGTATTCTTCCCCTGCTTTTCTTTCCCAATCTATGTCATAATCTTGTTCCTGAAAAGAAAGATCACATTTTCTCATAAGTTCTACATCACATCCAGTCCAATAGAACAATCAGACTCCCCTCATTTTTATACTTCTATTATTCTTTTAAAAAGAGCAATACTTTTTATAATTAAAATGTACTCATAAGCACGGCACCGAGATGAAAATAATTTTACATTATTGACAAATGATAACTATCAAATAATTAATACCCAAAGAAAAAAATAAAAAAATAACTACATGAAATCTTCTAAAGACTGTAACTTTATGGTTATTCCTCTTTCCATGTATATGCATAATCATTAGCAGAAGAACAAAAATTAATTAAAAGCCATCAGTATTAGCAATGTCTTAACTAAATATAATCACACGTCGTATTTTATAATCAGAAATTAAATAGCAAAAGTTATAACAAAAGGATCAAACCGAAAGGGACGAAATAATCGAAGCAGACATACCACATTCCAAAATAATAACAAGGCCTACCCTTGCCTTAGAGGGCAGAGAGGCTATTTCCAAAAGACTTTCGACTCGAGAGTAAGAATTGGAACAAGTAAATAACAACAACAAGGCTACAAAAATGATATCAACAATGTAAGGACCGGGGAAAAATAAATGGAAGAAAGCAAAAACAATAGCAATAGCAAAAGTAACAGCCTCAAGCAGTAACACGACAATGTATTAGCAAATCGAAGCGGAAGATAGTACGAAAATAACCCTGACACTGGCATTCTAAGAATCAAATACAATGTACTAGTCAGCTAGCCCTAATAAACCTGGAACAAATCAGAAAAATACGCGACAACTTATTATTCTTCTACCTTAGTCTTCGACCTCCATACCTTCTTGTCAAGGGTCATGTCCTCTGAAGATGAAGTTGCGCCATGTGCTGCCTGATCACCTCTCCCAGTACTTATTAGGTTGCCTTCTACCTCTTCTCCTGCCAGTGACAGCCATTCACACCTTCTTACTGGAGCATCTGGGCTTCTCCTTATCACATGCCTGAACCATCTAAGCCTCGCTTCATGCATCTTATCTTTCATAGGAGCGATATAGATATATTTGATGATAGAATATATATTGGCCATAAAATATTTTTTTTTTCTTTCTAAATGATATACTAGCAAATATCGTAGTAGAGATGCATACTTGTAAAACATATTATTGAGCAACAAAAAAACAGGTTCCTGATGAGGTTGACTTTTGACATATATTATGTTCATAACTATGCAGGGCGTATTTTTTTTCTTCTTATCTGAGAAACAAGTTGGACAGAATGGCATCAACTTTTGTAAGATATCTCTTTGAATGAGTATTATTTGCTTTGTCTGAGTTTCTTTTTACTTTCTGATGAATATATTGACCCTAGCTAGTATATTTTCTAGATGGGGCTGTATGTTTTTTTCTTTAAGAGTTTGCTGTTGGATGTCCTATTTTCTTTTCAGGTAAAGTCCAATAAGATGCGGAGGATGGAGTCGAAGAAATCACACTCTTGGTGGTGGGACAGCCACATTAGTCCCAAAAACTCCAAGTGGATGCAAGATAATCTTGAACGTAAGCTTATTCACTTTAACCTTATTCTATAATCTTTTCATTGTAACTCTTGCATAATGAGCTGGTTGGATTAAGATGGTGCGTCAAATAACAGCATAGGTCATGATCCAACACGTTTAAATTTTGGTCAGATTGTTATAACTGGGGCTAAATGTGTTTTGAATAGCGAGTAAAACGCCTCAATTCTATATTTTGCATTTTAATTTTTTTTATATTAAAGTAAAATGGTCAGAAAACAAAAAGTAAAAAGTCTGTGGCCATACTTGTTTGTGATAGTAACTTTAGACAGTTTCATCCGTTCATCTCAAAGGAGGAAAAATGCACTGTACAAACACGTATTTTGACAATTATAATTACCAAATCGTTGCTTAGAAATTTTTATGTTGAATGGAGAAAATGGCATACAAGAAAATGACAAATAGGTCTATTATTTCAGAGATGGACCAGAATGTCAAAAGGATGTTGAAGCTCATTGAAGAGGATGCAGATTCATTTGCTAGAAGGGCAGAAATGTATTATCAGAAAAGGCCAGAATTGGTCACACTAGTTGAGGAATTCTACCGCATGTACCGGTCATTAGCCGAGCGCTATGATCATGTGACTGGAGAGCTCCGGAAAAATGTTCCTTCAGATCTTCAATCACAGGGGTCAGGCATATCTGACGTGGGTTCTGAACCGCCCTCCAGGTTGCCTTCTCCAGATCGGAGGCCTAGCCGCCCTAAACCTGGTCCTCGTGCCGCTGGATTTGAATTCTTTCTTGGCACAGGTGGAAGCAGCTCGGATCTAGGTAAGGAAGGAGATGAATTGTCAACATTAGATTCTGAATCAGAATCAGATGATTCATCTATCAATAATTACTCAAGTACACTGAGCAATGATGATGACCAAGGGTTGCGTAGGAAGATTAGTGAATTGGAGGTTGAGCTCCGCGACGTGAAAGAGAAGCTTCGCGTGCATCAGGAAGATATCTCTGAAAGCTCATTTAGGGGATCACATGTTGGCGACAATGAGAATGCTCTCGCTAGAATAGCTGGATATGATGAACAACTTAGAAATGCAAAAGAAAAGATTCGGTTATCAGAAGAAGAGATTAGCAGGTTGAGAATTGAGCTTCTGAGGTATGAATCAGGGGACTATGCAAAGAACATCCATGAGCTTAATGCAGGACAGGAAGCTAAAGTTTCAGACGAGGAGAATGGGACAGAGGAAGAACCACAAGTTTTGGACCCAGAATCTAAGATCCGTACTCTTGAGGAAGAGTTGAGGAGCACGATAGAGAAGCTTCATGATTCAGAGAAGGAGGTGGAGCTCTTAAGAGAGGAACTTAAAAGCAACGGATCCTCCAATAAATTACTTCAGGATCAGCTTGGATCAGCACAAAAAGATGTTTCTGGCTGGAAAGCCAAACTTGAGAGAGAGAAAAGAGAAGTCTCAAAGCTGCAGGACCGAATTGCGAGGTACAAATCCAATTTGTCAGACCGTGATCAAGAAATCAGAGGACTGAAAGAATCAATATCAAATGCCAACAAGGCTTTAGCAGAAGAAAACTTGCAGCTTCAAGGTGAAATTACCAAATTATTGAAGGAACGAGCATATTTGGAGGATAATATCAAAGAAATGGATCTACGCTGCCAATCATTAGAGGAGGATGTTAGACGAACTGCAGCGGGGAAAGAAGAAATGGAGATGCTGCTTAAATCTGAAATCGAGCAGTTAAAGTTTACCATTGCTGAGAGGGACAGCCATATTGAAGAACTGAACATAAGCCTTGAAGCATTATCCCAGAAGTATGACGTACTGGTAACAGAGAAAGATGCCCTAAATGCCAGAGTTGCCTGCCTTGATGAAGAGCTAAGTTCTAAAGATGATCAGATACATCAAATGAACAACCATTTGCACCAACTGCACGTTGAGCATGTAGCGTTGATTTCTGAAACTGAAGGGGCCCGTAAAATGATAGAGGAGTTGAGGTCTAGGGTTAAAGAATTGGAAAGTGAAGTAGAGAGACAAAAAGAAATAGTTTTGGAAGGAGCAGAAGAGAAACGAGAGGCAATTAGGCAGCTTTGCTTCTCACTCGAGCATTATAGAAATGGTTACCAAAGGCTTAGGCAGGCTTTGGAACAGAAGAGACTACCTGTAATGGCATCCTAAGTCCATTAATGATGGTGGGCAAACGTTATGATCGGGTTGTTTTTCATCCCTTTTTTGTCCAAAACACCCTTTCGCTGTCACCCTTTTTTGCTTTTGGTTTAGGGATCAGTTCTGCTTCGTTCAATGGGGAGCTTGGCAGCTCCTTTTGTAGTCATTTGCCTTTCAGTGTTGTGGCTCTGTAATTGCAGGAATATGAGTTGTGGTTTGTTATACGCAGCTACTCTCACATACCTTTTCATGGTTCGAACAGAATCTGTTGTACTCTTCTCATTCAACTTTTATATACTCGGGTCATGGTAAATTTTTATGGTATGAGTTATAACTGGTCCTCCTTTGGATAAATCTATGTTCTTAGATGACAAGAAAAGCTCCGTAAGCTAAAGCCAATTGGCAACAGATTTTAGAAAAGTAACTCGCCATGCAGAGTTCAAACTTACGACTTTCTTGTTAGGAAACAGGCGCTCTATTTACAGATGCTCTATTTACTGAGCTATAGATTGGCGCCTTGTTGTTTTGTTTTACATCATCATCATTATGTTATTTTGAGCTTGATGCAAATGGCTAAAGGTATAACTCAAAGTAACAATATGAATAAGGAAATAAAAGCAATTTAGTAAAATATAGGGAGAAGGAAGATATTTTTTTTCTTTAATTGTGTGTATTTTCCTATCTATTACAAGGCATTTATATAGGCATGAAAAGTGAAGAAAATGTGTTATAGAATATGTCATTAAACGTAGAAATATGCCATTAAATATGTCATTAAGCATTTGAGATGAAGATTATAGAGTAAGAGTAGACATCCACCATAATTTGATATTTATCATAACACCCCCCCTTGGATGTCCACTAGAGAATGTGCCTCGTTAAAATCTTACTAGGAAAAAACTCTATGGGAAAAAAATTCTAGTGAAGGAAAAAGAGTACACATGTTTAGAAATACGCATTTTGATTGCCTCGTTAAAAACCTTGCAAGGAAAACCTAGTAGGATAAAACTTAGTAAGGGGAAAAGTGTACAGCGCATATTAACTCCCCCTGATGAGAGCATCAATTCACATCCTTAATCATTCACATCCCAATCTTGTACACTAGTTTCTTGAAGATTGATGTTGGTAGAGATTTGGTGAACAAATTAGACATATTATCACTTGAACGAATCTGTTGCACATTGATATCACCATTCTTTTGAAAATCATGTAAGAAACATAACTTTGGTGAAATGTGCTTTGTCCTAGCTCCTTTTTATGAATCCTCCCTTCAATTAGGCTATGCATGTTGTATTGTCTTTATACAAACTTGTGGGTAGTTTGTAACACTTCAAATCACATTTGTCTCGAATAATATATATTATAGACCTCAACTAAACACACTCTCGACTTTCTTCATAAATAGCAATTATCTCAGCATGATTAGATGAAGTAGCCACGATTGATTGTTTAGTCGATCACAAAGTTATGGCAGTGCCTCCATGTGTAAACACTTAGCATGTTTGTGATCAAGCCTTGTATGTGTTAGATAAATACCCCGCATCGGCATAACCAACAAGATCGAAATTGCAATCATTGCCATAAAATAAGCCTACATCGGTAGTCCCTTTTAGATAATACAATATGTGTTTGATTTCATTCCGATGTCTTCTTGTAGGAGCAGAGCTATATCTTGCTAAGAAATAAACTGAAAAAGTTATGTCACGCCTTGTAGTGTTAGCAAGTAAGTGCAAATAATTCTTCATTATTTTCATGAGGTCGAAATGGATCTTTATTTGTATCAAGTTATATCGCAACCATCAGGGTACTAAATGGATGTGCTTTATCCATATAGAATTGCTTTAAAATCTTTTCAGTGTATGCTGACTGATGGACAAAAAATTTATCTTTCATGTACTTAATTTGTAGATCAAGATAAAATTTTGCTTTTCCAAGATCTTAAATCTCAAATTCTTTCTTTAAACAATCTATTGCTTTAGGATGCTGCCTGGGAGTTCTAATGATATTTGAATCATCAACATACACATAGATTATATCAAATTCAAATCCAAATCTTTTTACAAAGATACAAGGATAAATTGAGTCATTCTTGTACCTTTCTTTCAATAGGTAATTACACAGGCGATTATACCATATGCGCCCCGATTGTTTCATTCCGTATAAGAATTTCTGAAACTTTATTTAATAAATTTCTTGGAAACATTAATATACAGAACAATTTAAATTCTTCAATGATTTCTATTATACGCATATCAAGTTTTCATGTATTACCATATTAAAACCTGAAATGATTATATCCACCATAAGAGAACATGTCTTCATGTAATCAATATGAGGATATTTACTAATTTTGTTGTGTCACAAGTCGTCTTTATGTCTATCGACTTGAACTTTTTGCACAAGAACATATTTATACCTCCATTTGCTTTATACTTTCATGTGTTTTGACTATCCGCACAACTTCACATTTTTCATGTGAAGTCAATTTTCGCTGCGTATTTTTCATTTGGCCAATCATTTATTTGTCCAAATTTCATGACAAATTTGAGCTCAAGATCCTCTCAATATTAATAATATTGAGTGCTACATTATATTATCAATATCGTCGACGATCATTTTATATCTTCAATTATTACACAATAAATACATAACCTATTGAGACCTCTTTATCTCATTATTTTCAGGTACCCGAACCTCTCACATGAGGTCTTATGAAGTGTTATGTCATGGTGTTCTTATAGAGCATTTTCCTCCTTATTATGACCATCTTGAATATTTGCCCATCTCCTTCTTCAAGTAGTTTTATCGTTGGAACTGATTGATCTGTTACGCTTCATGTGTGCCATAGACTCTGTCCCTCTTGGGCTTTATTCTATTTTGACCATTAGCAACTGAAATATGACATTTAGCTCTGGGTCAGTAAATGCGTCTACTAATAATTTATAAATGAATTATCACTTGATTTTCAAGTTCATATTTTCTTATACGATGATCTATATATATTCAAAATAATTCATGTCATGTATCACTTTCTCAGCTATCCATTTTCTCTCATTAATGTTAGGGTCACCAACACGATTTCCAACCTTCTTTGGGAACTCATCTCTGTGTATTGTGGTGGCATAATTAAATCATATAGCACATCCATATTTCTATATTGAAATTATTTTGTTCCTAACCCTGTACCGATTGTAATAGGGAAAAATTTTCATAACTTGGCTAGATACGTACAAGTGCCGCTGTATTTTAAATAATATATCTCATATCAAATTTCGTTTTTGAAAATTTTGTTCTCATAACCAATGATTTAGCTATAATTGGAGGCATACAATTCCTCTAAACCAACTTGGATTTAAACCAGTATTATCAACATAAATCATCATAATTTATATTCTGGAACCGCCCTCTAATAATTTGAGCAAGCATCTTGCAAAAGTCAAACTGCAAGTTGATAACAAATGCACATGTGACCATAGAATTGATACATCTACTAAAGTCATATAATAGTAACCGGTCCACATGGCAGGTGATTGGGCTCATATATTTATCACCTTTTATTCGTTCCAGAAGTCAAGGGATTCAATCCCAATCTTAACTGGTATATCATGAGAATAAGCAGTACAAAAGAATTCTTGAAGGATATTTTTATTCTTCAATATATCCCAATGTAATTCTCAATTAATTTTTTCGCATCATAATTGAATCGGGATGGCCAATTGGTGATGCCAACTAATATTTGTTTCAGTAAACCTCTAGTTTACTTGTGGCTTGTGATTCTATCACCATGCTTATACTTGTATAGTACAAATAAAAAATAAATCGGGTAATCTTTCATATTTACCCCATATGATTATAGTAATATAAAAGATATTCAATCTTCATTTCATTTATAGCCTCAATATGCCAACAACTTTAGCTAATATATTTGAAACTCAAAGTTTCTTTTGAGACTTACTACAATATCAATATCATGAACAATTTCATTCGAGTAGTAACAAATTAGCTCTTCCAAAGTTCTTAATTAATTTGTACTACAAGATCTTTTATCACACCATCTATATAGTGGATGTCTCTTTTATGGAGAAAATCATATCATAATTATCATGGTCAAACTCATCATAAGCAAAATTATTTCTTGCTTTAATTTTGCCTTTATTAACTTTATAAGACATGGCAAAATATTTTTGGCATATCATATATAGAAGCGACGAATGACATATTCGTGTAACTGCACAATAATATTTATTATCTTTATTTCACTCAAACGTCCCTTAGAGGTGAGTTGTGCGGTATTCATCTAATCATGAATTGCATGCCGTTATTCATTACTTTTATCACATATTGCCACATTCACCGTCATGAATTAGAGTGCATTTCAATGTTTATCACAAGTCACATTCTCTTCCAAGAATGGAATATAATTATAGCGATACGCTTTATTATTTTTTCATACCAATTTGATGGTAAACATTACCCTCACCTTTTCGAGGATATATTTTGAGAATCATTATTGTTATTCCTTTCTATAATTACCACAATGTTGACTATTATTTTTTCATTTGTCATAACAAAATTCATTCGTCAAGCACTTGTCTCTATTTAAACTTATTATGCCGTATCATATTCACTTCAGGGAAGGAGCATATCCTGTGGGACGAGATTTTTATCTAAAGCACATTATTTTGATATAGTCATATCATATATCATTAGTATGGTGTATCAAGACTCAAACCAAAGTCTTACCCATATAAAAGCACATTAGGTCATAGTATATTTGGGACTAAAATCCAAGGTGTTATATCATCATTATACATCATGACACCCGATGTCTTAAACTTCTTTAGGATTATTGCAACTTCAAAAGTAAATTTGAGGTATATAATATAGAGAATATATCTCTACGTGTCTTCCTCTGTAATCATTGCTAGCTTATGAAAATATTACCAGTTTATCACATTTAATGGTTATTAGCATTAATAAATTTTATTTGATTATAAATTTTAACAAACACCACAAACACAAATTATAGTGGCATACCTATTATGCAAGGTGTTCTTAATAGTTAAAAGAACCAACAATTCATTATTATATTTCATGCATTATTAGTTTCATCCTACCAATGCTGAATTGCGGAAGATACTGATGTTAGAAAATAAATTTTTGTATACATTGGAACTAGTACAATTTGTTTTGTTAAATTCATATATATAACTTATTATTTCTTAATATACAAGTTAGTACAAACGTAAAATTCCTTTAACATGGGAAATGAAGAAGCCACTTCAGAATATCATGATTCACCAATCACTATTAATCAAAACAAGTAAACATGTATGATTGAATTATAAAATGAGTAAAGAAATTAGTTGGCTACTTATTATCTTTTCTGAATTCCAAATATGGTAGCATTAATTTTGAAAAAAATTCACTTGATATAAATTACTAAAATAATACTACAATTGTGAATTTATGAACTAGTGGAGTCTTAGCTTGAAAACCTTACTCGAGGTTTGCTATGTGCAAATAGGTAAATCTCGTTAGTAATTTGATATATTGTCAATGTGTGCACTTATACCTTCACTGAAAAATTATGATTTTGAACCACTATATAATTTTACGCTTATGTAAATATATATTTAATACGTAGGTATGGAGACTACATACCTTCAATTCTGGAGAAGAAAATTAAACTCCATTTACAAGTGATGACGAGATTGATAAAAGTCTAGCACGGAATCTTAAAAATATTCATTCCACATATGATATTGAATTTATAATGACTTTCTATGGTTAAGTTATCAGTTTATGGATCCGTCCATAGTCACAAATTCCATAACAAATCAAAATCTCTAGACCAACTTTACTTCAACACATTAATAGAAAAACAACCGTGATAACGTGTTATGAAATATAGCTCAAAGTAACAATATGGAACAAGGAAATAAAAGCAATTTAATAAAACATAAACAAGAGGGTTTGTTCTGATAGTAAGCAAGCCCCACTTCCAACCGAGAAGTTGTGAGTTCGAGTCTCCCCAAGAGCAAGGTGGGAAGTTCTTGGAGGGAAGGATGCCGGGGGTCTATTTGGAAACAGCCTCTCTACCCAAGGGTAGGGGTAAGGTCTGCATACACACTACCCTCCCTAGACCCCACTAAGTGGGATTATACTGAGTTGTTGTTGTTGTTGTAATAAAACATAAACAAGAAATAGAAATATAAAGAAAGAATTCTTCTTCGATTGTGTATATTTTCCTATCTGTTACAAAGAATTTATAAGCATAAAAAGTGAAGAAAATATGTCATAGTATATCATTAAATATAAAAATATGTCATTGAATATGTCATTAAGCGTTTGAGATGAAGATAATGGATGAAGAGTGCATCCACCATAATTTAATATTTATCATAACAATAAGCATATTTGGGTGTAATGTCACTTTTTCCTTTTTCTAATTTACATTTTTTTTGTTGAGAAATTTTCTAATTTCTTATTCTTCAGGGCCATGCAGACGTGATTCAGAAAGCAGTTTTGAGTAAAAACTCAAGAATATCCCAACAGAAGTGTCGTCACTATAGCCTTCTCCACAGACTTTCTAATAGTTTATACTTTATAGCCCAAAGGATCTCACACCTATGGATCATCACCTACACCTGCGCTCAAAGGTTGAACGTAGTACGTGCACCAAAGAATATAAACAGCTGTAAGACCAAATCAACAACAAAATTTTAGACAATGGAATTAAGACTTCATAAGTCATTTTTTTGCACGTAAATGAAACTCATATTTCCCGCCTGACTTTCAATACCTTTCAAACTGTGCTCATTGTTCCCTTCATTGACAAGAACCACGTGTGAAAACACCAATACAACATACAAAAAGGGTGTCGAGGCTAGCAGCTCCTTAATATATTTTCTGGTTCTATTTTTTCCATGTTAGATGTTTCTTGCACTACAGATTTACACACCCAAACATTGTAGCAGCACGGGCTTGCCACTGCTTCAATCCATCAGTATAAAGGCACATAGATGCTGATAGCAAACATCAGTCATCCCAAGCATCATCGGCAGCTCCCTCCTTTTTGATCATCGCTGGGGTAATCATGTGCCGATATTTATCCTCTACATTTACCGCAGACTCGACTAAAGAGAATTTAGACAATGTGCTCCTTGCTTCTTTTTCGGCAGCTGCAGCCTCTCTCTCCTTTCTTCTAGCAGTCTAATAATGTGACAAACAAATAAGAAAAGAGGCACCCAAAATGGTAGATAAAATAAATGAAAGCTAAGAAATGCTCATCACGACAAGAAATAGGAAACCACGCAGTACCCTGAGATGGAGACAACAACAACAACCCAGTATATTCCCACAAGTGGGGTCCGGGGAGGGTAATATGTACGCAGACCTTACCCCTACCCCGAGGGGTGGAGAGGCTGTTTCGAGGAGACCCTCGGCTCAGGAATGGAACAAGTGACAGAAACAAGTGACGATATATTAGTACTAGCAATAAACTCATAATAAATACCATAAAATACACAGCATAACATAAAATAACAAAATAACAACAATATAAGGAATATAGGAAATACGAGAAAGAGGAACGTATACTAATATCTACAATATAAAGCCCTGCATCAGTAGCATCCTAAGCCTAACTCCTAACTGTCTAGTCTCACTCTAGCGCCCTGAGAAATATTTCCAACTTCCCCCTAACCTACAACCTTAATGCCCGACCTCCACAATCCCCTGTCAAAGGGTCATGTCCTCAATAATCCTAAGTCGCGTCATGTCCTGCCTGATCACCTCTCCCCAATACTTCTTAGGTCTCCCTCTACCTCTCATCGTGCCCACCACCGCCAATCGCTCACAACTTCTCACCGGTGCATCAGCGCTCTTTATCTGCATGAGCCCGAACCATCCGAGTCTTGCTTCCCGCATCTTGTCCTCCATGGACGCCACGCCCACCCTCTCTCGAATATCTTTATTCTTAATCTTATCCATCCTTGTATGCCCACGCATCCACCTCAACATCCTCATCTCTGCTACTTGCATCTTCTGGATGTGTGAGTTCTTAACCAGCCAACACTCGTTCCCATACAACATGACCGGTCTAACCACTGCTCTATAAAACTTACCTTTTAGTAACGATGGCACTTTCTTGTCACACAGGACTCCCGTTGCTAACCTCCACTTCATCCATCCCACCCTTATACGGTGAGGTGGAGAGCGCGAGGGAATTAGATACGTAAACAAACAGAAGAATTATATAGGAAGCAAAGAGGCATACCTTTCCCATAGCAAAGGTCACGTCATTACCAGAACCGATATCAGCAATTGCTCTTCGTATTTGTGCCACAAGATACTATGAAATTAAACCAAGTAAGACAGCAGGAGTCAAAACATGAACATCATTATTAGAACAAGCCAAGAGACAAAGTAGGTATAGAGAAAGGAAACACCATATCACGATCAGTGTAAAATGAAGTAGCTCGGCCCGTAGATCCTGCGCGACCAGTCCTTCCAATCCGGTGTACATAATCTTCCATGGTCTAAATTAACATAGGAACAGATATATCAACGTTTCACAAGTTCCATGCACTGGTAACTGGTTAAGAGTCTAATAATTAGGAGGATTCAGAAAGCCATCAGCATGAGATCTTGTCTACTCATACTAAAGGTAACAAATTGAACTTTTAGACCTATATAAAGTAGATAACTGAAGAGTTTCTAAGGGGAGAACTTAAGACGACTAACAAAAATATGCCAGAGTTAGTAGAATAACATTGTGAAGAGAACTAAAGAATCAGACTTGGAACTGCTCGTCTATGCAAGTGAAGCTTCTAAATCTATGTTATTATTAATAAGATTGGATAAACTATCCAAAAGTACCTTCAATTTTAGCAAGTTTTTATAGTGTGTTTCCGTGATATGTACTTCTAAATGTAACTTCAACGAGATTTTTTTTTTCTTGCAGTCCGATATACCTTTGGGAGATCTAGGTTAATTACATGTGCAACTCCTGTGACATCCAATCCCCTAGACGCAACATCTGTCGCGACCTGCCAATGCATCGTAAGAAGTTAATTGCACAACGCACAGATACAAGAAAGTTCTAAGAGCACCAAAAATAATGTCAAGAAGAACAAATTTTATTTCATTCGAATTCAATCAAGAAGAACCAAATTGAAAGGGATTTAGCGCATCGATTCAAATATAAAAACTTTCATTGTATGAGACTATATGGATAAAAGTTGTACTGAGGGTACAAAAAATTCCGTTTTCTTTACAGTTGTATCTTTACTGATAAGAAAGTGCTCTTAGTTCAAGTCAGTAGAACGTGAGTCTCCAAACCCAATGTTGTAGGTCCAAGAAGAACCAAATTTATATCACAGAGAAAACTGTCCGCTCTTGTACGTGACCCTCTTCATAGGACAGTTTTGGACAGACACATCTACGAGTTGGATAAAAATGATTCTATTCACAGGAATCTAATTTGTAAAGGAGCACAAAGTTCCTCGTGCCAGATAAAGATGAGCATTCAGAATTCCATCTGGTGTAAAGAAATTCAGTGTAAAGCGTCACCACTTTATGCTGGTCCTGTAATTCATCAAATAACAAAGGTCTGCTTCCCACTTACGTTCTTAGAGAAGAGGGACTTTAAAGCGGTGCTTGTGCAGCTTTTCCGGAAATCATTTTGAAGAAGTCAGACTGAAAATTAAGATAGTATTTGCAGTTAAAAATTTTCGTTTCTGTTCCAAAAAGTCTCTGGTACTCAAAGCTGTTTAATAAGGGTCAGAAAATTGGTTTTATTTAAGAAATCCTATTGGAAAACTGACCAAACAAACACGTAGATAGTTAGCATATTTTTCCGGAAAAAGTTCCTGGTCCAAACACCCACAAAAGATTTCGTCTTACCACAATTAAAAAGTTAACAAACAAATAACAACTATGATCATCTTTTTGCATCAAAAAGGGGTGAAGCTTTAACATTTGTATTCAGTCCTGTTTTGAAAGTAAAACTGACTGATAGAAAAGGGAAAAAAGGAAAACAGTAAAGAACAGAAGAGGCAATTTGATTTCAAGAAACCATACTTCGTCCTCAAAGGAAAACAATATAGTTTCACACCCCTAAGCACTACCAACTTATGTTGCTTGGCAATATATACTCTTATTGCCTGACATAAGTCAGGGACAAAAAAATTCACAAGTAATCTGTATTCAACAAGCGAAAATCCATGAAATATTACAAAATTAGATGCTTTAATCATACCAAGATATTGATAGGACCATGTCTGAAATCACGAAGGGCGGCCTCTCTTTCACTTTGGCTACGACCACCATGAAGTGCAGTTGCAAGCAAACCCTGCTGTGTTAAAGCTTCTGCTACTTCATCACACTTCGTCTGCAGGATGATCGTGCATAATGCATAGTTAAAAGCATGCATTTATAGATTAAAAAAGCACTGAAGTTCTTTGGGAAAGTAAATCAAAATTTTTAAGACAGCCGTGCACGAATTAAAATCACTTATCAGTCGGGCCATATGGATGTACAAGCTCAAAAACCCGTAGTTATCCACAAAAGCATATGAAGGGAAGGTATAGACATACGTTCTAAGAGGGGAAAAGACTACCAGATCAAAGGAATTGTCAATCTTACTGTCCCCTTTAGGGGATCACAAAGCTGTGTTACTGAAGTCAGCCCCCTCAACCCGAAAAATCAAGTGGTACAGTACAGCATAGTAGTTGTAATAACTGATCCCCCAAAAAAAGGAAAAAAGTAGTAGTACTAATCCTAAGGAGTTTCTCAAGTGTGAGGTGTGTACAGTGAGCTTTTCTAACGAGTCTCTGCCTGTGCATATACGAATAAGATGGACTTAGAATGTAGCAAATCAGATTCGTGATAGCCACCGACAGATGAAGGCAGAGCAAAACGTGCTGGTGAGTGGTGACATCTTTTACGCGCTAAAAATTTGTTTAACCAGGAGCTGAATGGAAAAATACAAGTGTCTTACATATCTTCTTTAAGAACCATACATTGAACAGCCGCCAAATTTAACTTTATGTTACTTTAAGCAACCCCCACTTCCAACCGAGAGGTTGTGAGTTCGAGTCTCCCCAAGAGCAAGGTGGGAAGTTCTTGGAGGGAAGGATGCCGGGGGTCTATTTGGAAACAGCCTCTCTACCCAAGGATAGGGGGGTAAGGTCTGCGTACATACTACTCTCCCCAGACCCCACTAAGTGGGATTATACTAGGTTGTTGTTGTTGTTGTTGTTGTTGTTACTTTAACAATAAACTCCTTACTGCCCTTGCACACTTTCACATGTATGATACTTACCAGTTAACACCACTTTACCACTTCATTTAAATGCAACAATTATTCAACTAAATTACCGGGACAGACGATTTGGTAGAGATACTCTTTTCTCAATTCAAGTCTGTCTTATAATGTCAAATTGACTAATTAGGTTTATTCCAGGCAGCGCCTTCATAACATTAACAACTAAATCAAAGAAATATATACATTACAAACATCAAACTAATACTATCTGTTTGAAAGAAAATGCATGGAAATCCTAATTAGAGAGACATGCAGTGTGAGGCGCTCTTCAACAACTTTAAAGGGTCTTGGTTGCAAAAAGACATATAATCTACTGTGATAAGCGAACTTAACTAAGAACAGAGCCTATTGACACGGACAATTTAAACTAGTTGGAGTAAAGGCTTTGTTGTTACGATTACATTATGTACATGCTTGTCACGAGTCCTCCTCTCCTAGTTGGAACGTGTATGTTCGTATAGCGAGTAGATTCTTTCTTTCTTTCTTTTTCGGTAGAGAATTGTAGATCTAATGAACCTGCAATTTTAAAGAACCCTCATTCTATTGAGATAAATTATTTAGTATCAAATGCAATAAACATAAACGTAACCAATCAGTACAAATGATACATATAGCCGGGGATGGGGGTGGATCAGCAGGGTTACTCATAGATGAGTTGTGTCTATTGTACGTTACTATTACTTGCTATTGCATGTTGGTATTTTGTTTCCTTTGTTCGGTTTATTATTAACGCTATTTGTACTGGAATTTCTAATGCACTAATGCTATACTGTTTCTGATTTGTTTTTGTCTCTGTTTTGTTTTACTGCAGTTTTTCATCTAACCATATGAGACAAGGGTCAATTGGAAACAGCCTCCCTGCCCTTCCGGGTAGGGGTAAGGCTCGTCTACATATTACCCTCCCCAGACCCCACCTGGTGGGAATGTACTGGGTAGTTGTTGTTGTTGTAATATAGTTCATTGTTTAGCATCCTGCTTTTGAACTCCCTTAGGTTAATTTGGATTCACCGAGTCGATGACACTTTTTAAGCTCAGCTTGACAACTGGATAATCTTTCTCTTTTGAGTCAAATTTGATCCAACATTAAATCCAGACTATATTACGTTGTAGAAATGTAGAGCCAAAATTTGATGCATTGAGCCCATCTCTTCTTTTATCCTCCTTTTTTTCAAAACATTTACTGAGCAAAACTAATTTTTTATGTATTCAAAGACATTAAGAAAAAGATGATTGAAGGTGATGAAAAGGTACAAGATAAATACCAACACAAAATCACATGGATAGAAGTTGTTAAAAAGATTACAACCTTGTCCGATGCGAACTTATCTAAGAACGGTACACCAAATTTGCCTTCAAAGATCTTTTATTCGGTATTGGAATGAAATGGACCTGAATAGCACGGAATAAATACTGTGGATTCATATAAACAATCCCAACTATGGAAATAAGTAGTAGTCGACGATTGATTTTTTTTATAACCTAGAAATCCCCGAGAGTTAGTGGGACACGGTTAGAAACTTGATACATAATGGGCCTGCCCCTTTACCCTTCTCCACTAAAATACCAGGCTTTTATCTTGGGAATGATTTGAACATGTAACGTGTGTGTAACCCACATATCACTTGTTGCACTCTTATCACAAGACCAAAGCTCTAGGGGCAGAGTCGATCAATTAATTATGAAAAGACATCAAAAGAACAAAAATAGGACGTTCTGCATTCCTGACAGACTCCTCCAAATCTCTGGCTACTATTGGAAGTCAATGCGAGACTGAAAGATACAATCAAGCATAAATGTAAAAATTACTGTGTCCCGATACCAATATAGCTGAAATTGATAATATAAATCTTCAAAATCCATTCCACTCCATTTAGACGCATTTAATATTCTGAGGATCCATCATAAATTGACTAATTTTTCGATATCCATCAACCTGACACAACTCTCTTCTATGGCGGGGATTGGCATGGCAACGTGAGCTCATATAAAATGTAACAACCCGACTTCGGGCGGTTAGTTCTCAAAACATACATTCGTATTTTACACATTCTTCACCCTCATAAACAAGTGTATTTTGTTAAAAATGATGTTTAGAAATTAGCAGGCTGAGTCACTAAATTTGCCTACTCTATTATATTCTTATTAATATCTCAAGTGCTAACAAGAAATTTTGGGTTAATCCGCACATCAGAAAAAAATTGAAGTTGAAGGTATCATAAAGTTACAGAGCTAAAGTTGAGGGGGTTTAGTAACTTAGCATAAAATTGATATCTTAATCTTGAAGAACAATTTTTTTAAACCACAGAACTTCCTATATTACAGCTTAAAGGTCACTAATGATGGACTAATCAGAAGCAAAGATGGACCCACTCGTCCTATTGGCTATCCCAAACTAGGTTTTATCACATTTAGAAGTTGGATATTTCAAGCCCATGTAGCTTAGCCAACAGACAATTAACTTTTTCCATACACAACAAACCCATTTCACACGGTTCATTAATGTGACACTAGAGGTTACCATGATCACATGGCAGGTAGAAGGTTTTGACTATTAACATTTGCAAGATCAACATTGTTACCTTGCAGGTGACACACAGAGTAAAGATTGGACAACCCGAAGGTAATCACGCCTTAAAAAGTACCAGGTGATTTAAATTATTATCCTTCACTTTTTCCTTTGATGATCTTCTGTAATTTTCAGCAGGGAATTCTTGGAAAAGGCAGCTTTAGCATGGATAGGGCAAAAGCAGAAAGGAAAATCAGAGGTAAAAAGATCTTACCTTCCTTTCCACAAATACAATGGTCAAAGGGAAGGGATGACCAGATCTTTCAGATTGAGCCGCCTCCTCAACCAACAAATCCAGAAGTCGGTCAATCTACAAGATTTGCCATTACAACAACGTCAAGCTACAGGCATGATCAAGACCCATAGATCTGGTGACAATTAATATCTACACTTGAAAGCTTGTTTTTCCAACTATATAAGATTGACCTCAAGTACAAGATAGTTTATGATATAACTGTGTCTTCCCCCAAACAAAAATTGTAAAAGAAATCTAACATAAGTAAAACTGAACTTCGAATTTCTAGCATTTCTGATATATATTTGGAGTTTGGCATAACTGCAAAACAAACAATATTTATATTCCTGGAAGACCTTTCATATATTTCAGAATATTTTCCAACAAAGGATGGATCAAAAAGTGAATGGCTTATAGTTGCATTTTGAAGACTCGAACACCATGGAGTTACTGGTAAATAGACAAAACAAAGGATAGATGGAGGATTGCCCTCAAACAATATGTGTAGAACCCCTTTTCAAAAAAAATCCTTTTCAAAAACAATATGCGTAGAACCTAGTGAATGGAAGGCCCACTGAGATCTCAATAAGAATCGTATTACTGTTTTGCCTCTTGTTTATTTATTTTTGTTACGACGGTGTTCGGGCCAGCTTGAGAGCACCTTGACTATTCTGGGTACCTACTATCTCCCACCAGCACAAAAACCTACTATCGATTCACCATAGTTGTTCCCAAACAATGAATAAATAGGGTGAGTACCTTTTTAATTAATAAAATATTTGGGAAAAGACAGCGGAACTCTCTGACAAGACGTTTGCAGTTCTTCCTGAATTACAGTTGCTTCAAGAGTTATATGACAATATGCAAAGATTCAAATTAAATAGAGCTAACACCTTCTATCACCTTCCAGACTTTAGAATATAGAAAGGTTCACCACTTATGCTGGGAAATTAGAATTTCATCACACTTCACGCAGTAAGAGTTAGCTCCTTATGCATTAGAGAGCTCTTGGCTGGAGAGCCTTGTCAAGCCTAACAACCCACTATGACCCACCCAAAGCGCACACATATATATAGCTTGTATCAACATGAATGTGGATGTATCCATTATTATGATGACATAGATTTTAGTATTGATTCTTTATCCTTATCAAAAAATGAAAGTCAGAGACGGGGAAGACACACCCTTTGGGCAAAGAATGATGAGTGCAACACGGTTAGGGGTCGTTTGGTAGAGTGTATAAGAATAATGCTAAATATGGTGTATTAGTAATGTTGGTATTAGTAATGCTTGCATTAGTTATGCTGGCATTAGTTATACTGAGATATTTCTTATCCATTGTTCGGTTTGATGTATTAAAGCATTGCAAAATTTCTAAAAGAATTGTTTGTTTACAAAAATACCCTCATAATCAGTCCTTTACTTATCTTTTTAGAAAAACATATGTTTGAGGAATGTTTTTATATAAAAAAGGTTTTAAAATTTTTTTAATTTGTCTACATATATTGTAGTGTAGAACTTAGTATTTATTTATAAAAAAAAATATATGTTAAGTATTTATTTATTTACTAGGGATATAATTTTATTTATCACTTTCTTGGATTATTTCAAACTTGCTGTAATATAATAACATATTTTAGTCAAGCATAAAGTTTGAAGGACAAATTTGTCTTTAACTAAGTTAATGCATGCATCAAAATCCATTGCATTGTTAATGCCATTGTTCTTGTGCATAGGATAATACCAAATAGAGTGTATAAATCATACTTGCATAACTAATGGATAGGTTCAAAAAGTGTACCAAACGAAGTATTACTAATACACAAAGCTAATGCATGCATTATTTTACCTAATGCATCCTATCAAACGACCCCTTAGAAACATAACTCAACCTACTATGTATACAAGTAACAAGCAAGAACGAATAAAAAAAAGCCTTGCTACAAAAAATGGTAACGTTGAAGCTATTAAAAGCAATGCAAATCAATCTGTTCTCTTTGCTATTTAAGTTCAGCACCAAACATACCTTATCATTTTCAGGTACCTTCTCTAAAATCTGGGAAACATTTGCAGTCGGGCTGCTAACTTTTCCAACTTTTATTCGCACCGGATTAGTCAAGTAATCCTGTAATAACATAAAGAGATAATTGAAACCTCTCCTTACAGAACAATAACATTGACTCCATCATGTGTTTATCAGAACTGAAGATCTTTAAGCAATGATGAAATGCATATACGTGGAGAATGATTGTTGGAGAAAAGCTAAGTACGGAAGTAGGTGTTCTATCAACAAGACCGCAAACAGAATTCAACATTCAGCCCGCAGCAGTTTCTTTAAAGTGAATTTTCTATAGTATAGTAGCTTTAACCCTTCCTAACAAGTATTGCCAATTGAATAGTAATTTTTAGCTTGACCTTGTTCTCATTGTTCCGACATTGTATTCGCATGGTATATCATTGGTAGATGTCAACATGGAATCTGATCATGCTTAGAATTACCCGTGCGATCTTAGAATCCTAGCATCCACAAAATAAGCCCACTAGGATACCATTTTGAATACCTTGACTAATACAAGGAAGAAGTAAATAGAAACCTAACCTGTGCCAATGCTTCAATTTCTGTAGGCATGGTGGCACTGAAGAGCAGTGTTTGATGCTTTTCTGGAAGATTTCGCATCACCTACAACAGAGTAATATTTGGAAGTTGTCATTTATGGTGTTTCATAATCAAATAAGTCTAGAACCACAGACCAAACAATCCAGTTTGATGCCAAATTGATCTCTATAACAAATAACAATAGCCAATGAACAAATGGTAATCAGGCGTCAAAAAGAAAATCCTCATAGGAGTCAAATGACAATAACAACAAACAACAACAACCCAGTATAATCCCACTTAGTGGGGTTTGGGGAGGGTAGTGTGTACGCAAACTTTACCCATGCCGTGGGGTTGGAGTCAAATGTCATGAGAGGTTTTTCCGATTTTACAAAAAGATACCAGCCGAATAAAATAATGTAAATGTATTATCAACCACTGTTATGTAGTTTATATAGCCAAACAGCCTCTAAATTGACTGACAAATGTATGTAAAGAAATCAGAAAACAGCAATATATTCCTCACAACATCAGGGAGGTATAGAACATGAGTTATAGGTGATGAGCCTAACAGGTAAACCAGAAAATAACGTTCACTCGAAAAGATAAGATAAACAAAATTGAAATAGAAGGTATACCTCTCTTATCTGAGGTTCAAACCCCATATCAAGCATTCTATCAGCCTCATCCAAAACGACAAAAGAGATCCTGCAGAGGGAAGTATTTCCTTGCTGTAAATGATCTATAAGTCTTCCTGGAGTAGCAACCACTATATGTACTCCTGCTCGAAGTTCAGACCTCTGTCTTGCATCCAATAAAAACCACAATTACAAAATATGACAAGACTAGACTTGCATCACATCATGTAACATAAAAGATGAAAATAATTGTTCCAAGGCACAACCCAAAAATAAATTCAAGAGTAAAAGAAGAGATATCTGCTTTATTTATCCTCATATAGTATGTATGAACCATGCAGATACTAGAGCACCCTAATAATGATATAAAATAATGAAGTACCTGTTCACTAATGTTTGTCCCACCTACAACAATTGCGGTTTTAAAGGAATCCAGTGACAGGCTGAAAGCCGTAACCTGAAAAGACAATGTGTAGCAGTTCAAGTACAGACACAATATTTACAAGGCAAAATATAAATTGAGATTTTTCTTGTCTAACAACATGGCCATATTATATATGTCTGGCTACTATATATATTGGTCATAATGAACACGGTTAATTCACATGCGAAATTATTGGTTATGAGGAATATTTTCAAAGTAAGACGAGGAGGCTGTGTACAGTAATAAAACCAAATCAACAAAGCAATGCATAATTGGAACCTAGTGATAATGAAGTCCACTGTTGTCAATCATTGAGACCCTGTTAATTAATTAAAACCAACACGAAAAAAGATAGGCAAGGTGAAACAGCATGCTTCGGTAGCATAAGTTAGTAATTTATGTAATTAACTAAACAAGACTGCTTTTGAAGGATGACCATTTATTCGAGGTTCAATAAGCGAAGCAAGCGAGAGTAGCAAGCCATCCTGTTTTTCAGGACCCTTTGATATGGTTATTAGTCAATTAGCACACATTAAAGAGAGTCTTTTATGTTTTCAATGAAACCGAAAAGAAAGAAAAAGAAACTAGTGTTGTTCGTATTGATCGATTACATAATAAAAAGAAATAGGAGCAAGTCCAAGAGTCTGATCAAGATTAGAATTTGAGAGTGTGAAACCACAGTGAAAAAGGAAAAATGAAATAAAAATATGCAGAATCTGAAGAAAATGCAACAAATTTTGAAGTGCCGCAATCCACCTCTTTCTCTATTTGTTGTGCAAGCTCTCTCGTAGGTGCCAACACTAATGCCAAAGGTCCATCACCACGTTTAAGAGGTTGTTGAGCCAAACAGTGCTGTATGGAAAGAGAATAACATGTATCGTAATTATTAAACATCACAACAATTGAAGCATCTCATATAAGCAAGATCAAGTACAACACTGACAGATTCGCAATATGACATGGAAATGAAATACGCAACCTGTATCATAGGTATGCTGAACGCAGCAGTCTTCCCACTACCAGTTTCAGCACAACCCAAGAGATCTCTTCCACTAAGAGCAACTGGCATGGATTGAGCCTGAATAGAAGTCGGTGCAGTGTAGCCATGCTTTTCAATATCCTTCATGATGCTAGGATGCAAGCACTGGAGGGAGAACAAATAAGCAGGATCCAAATAACTTAATTATGCCCTTAAATTAAAAAGTCAATATAGGGATTTATCAACGATGAATTTAATTATTCAACTAACCATATCAGGAAATGATTCAATAGGTGCAGGTGCAGAACTTGAGCCTGGGGCAACATTTACATCAACGTTAAGCCTTAATCGCATCTCTTCTATCTGCAAATAAAAATGTACATCAAAAGGCCGATCAAACACGTAAACCAGGATCACCAATTAAAACAACAGATTTACAATTCATGTAAGTCAACAGAAATTAAACTTTTCATACATTGTATTTCCTCAAATTGCAGTTAGCAGATATTGGCAGCATTTAGAAACTAAATAAAACTACTGGTATTTTACCACAGAAATATCCAAACTTAAACACAATATAGCAATTTCTCTAGCATGTAAAAGTCCATATAACAAAGATAATAATCATATGTTGCAGTGAAGGCCTAAAGATGCAAGTAAAATTCTCGTGCACTAGGAATAACATAAATATACCTCAAACTAAAGAATGTTACAGGCATGCCTTTAAATAAACTGCCTTCTACAGCTTAAAAAAACACTTCAACTGCCAATTAGCGAAATATATGCAAACTTATTTCTCATTTTGCCAAAATTCAAGGCATCGCAAACAAAATGAAACAGCAATTTTGCAATAGTAAACTAACTTTCAGAGTGAATAAATTGAAGTTCAGCAAATTTTCATAAACCCTAAGGACACATAAAAAAATGTTACACTTTAACCAAAAATAGAAACGGACAATTCAAATACTGATAACCTAAATAACATCACTTCCTGGTGCTACTGAATATTCGAACCTGCTCGGATTTAAGACGGAGAACTCGTTCGGAAGGCTTCCACTGGGGAAACTCAGGGTCAGGGATGGCCGTTCTCGATGCCGTCGAGTAATTAACGGAGCTCCGGCGAGATGAATTAGAGTATCCGTTGGACGAGGACTTGTCGAGCTCGCCATTGCAATGACTTCTGGACTGATGCGAGCTGAGTTTTGATGAGAAGTGATCAGCGCCATTAAGAGTGGTGGTTTTGCCGGCAGAAGAGTTTCTCAGGTGAGGAGGTACATAAGACATTGTGTAGAGAATTCCTTCAGGAGAACTATAATTTTTTTCGCGGGATAAGATGAGACTGCTAATATCTGTTGTAGAAACAAAAGGAGTGTGATTTAAGTGGAATGCTGAAAAGCCTGCGCTTTCAAACACTGGGATGACATCAATGTTTTTGGGAGAAGACCAATTTCGGCCTCCATATTGGGCCTTGACCAATTAGCCAATAGAGCAAACAATCTACATGGTATGCCCACTAAAAATGCTAGTTAACTCTATATATCTTTGAAATATTTATTTTAGTTTGTATACCTATTTTCTAAAAATTTATTATTTTTAAAATTTCTAATATTATTATTGTCACATCTCCTTTTTACACATCCGAATATAGTATATAGGGAGTTTTTCCACTTTAAGTGACATTATTCGAAATGTGATTATGTATTTATTTTTTATTCAGAGTCGCCACTTGTGATGATTTTTTGTGTCCCAAGTCACGGTTTATTTTGAATCTCAAATCGAGAAAATTTTGACTTTTCATGTGAAGTCTGCGAACCAAAAATTCTTAATAAGAAATTCTGTTAACCCGAGTGAAGGTGTTAGGCACCCCCCGATCCCGTGGTTCTAGCACGGTCACTTAAACTATCATAATTGGCTTATTATTTGATCTTAGTGCATGTTTTAGTCAATGGTATAATTTTAATTTACTAATCGCTTTTAAATGATTTGAGGAAGATTGAACGTCGTTTAAAACACGTTTTTGGATCACGTCACATGAACTGCACCCAGATCCGAAACACATTTTATTCAAAATTTTAAGATTTGAATTTAGGTCACATGAAATGTACACCCGAGTTTAAGAAGGTAATATTATTAGAGAACGCGCCTAAAGATACTAACGTGTTGTTAACTTTGCGGGAGGCCATGAAAATTCGCTAAATGGCATGTCTCGTGTTCTAAGGATTTTAAGGTATAATTAAAGAGGTCCACGCAATTTATGATTTAGTTTGGCGCGTCGCACCTCAATTTATTTTAAAGAATGTCCTGAAAAACGAACTATTATTCTCTATTAAGGTTGTCTTTATTCTAAAGGGACGTAACTTATTAACATTATGAATTAATCAATATCAAAGTATTTAAGAAAACTTCGGGCCCCAAGATCAAGTTCAAACTCAAACAAGGGCAATCTCCATTACTGGGGAACCCTTAATTCAAGTATATCACTTAGCTTGAATGTTCCAAGGCCTGCATTACAAATTTAACCAATGACTTTCATAATGAATTATGGCCTTCAGCCTATTGGGCTTCAAAACTAGCCCAGGAAGAAGGAAAGCGCCTTCAGCTTTGTAAGAAGTTGTCCAACGTTGGGCCCCCAACATAAACCCAATTTAAAGGTGTCTCCAACAGTCCATATAACGAAATGCATCGGTTCGAAGGATGGTAAGACTTAGGTTTGTTATTATGTAACTGGGCCCAAATCTCATCTAAACAAGAGGCTGTCATGTTTTGGCTCATAAATGAGCCCAAATCCTATACTAATTTTAATTCAAATCTACTAACAATTCTTGTAAACAAATGAGCGATTTATTCACATCAAAGGCGTGCTGATCTTTAAATTAAATCCTCACCCACGTATAGAAATATAGATTCAAAGAATCACATGAACCTGATCCAATATGATGATACACAGGAAATGCTAAATAATTTGTAAATCAATTTTGCGCTTGTCTTCAGTTAGTAAGTAACGATTTTTGCAATACTGATTTTACTTTGGACTCTGTAACACTAAATTTAAGACATAATTAGACTTAGCAATATCGGTAAAAAAATTAAAATAATTCAACTCCTAATCAAATCAAACAGCATGCTAATTTTAACTTTAAATCTCATATACATTTACTCATTTATAGACAGATGAACCAACATACTTATTCCTGAACTTTAACAGTAATAAAACTTTAAGTATTACAACTTTATAGAACATATTCATGGATTGGAACCCGAAAACAGCTACTGAACCTATCGATCTACCAAATTAACGTAAATCTAAGTGTTGAATGTTTCTTCCCAATAGTCCAATATACAGTCCTTTTATACATTTCAAATTCAATGAACAAAGCCTAAATCAACATGTATCCGTTCTAATTTTAATTTAGGGATGTGAGAAAATACAGTGATAAAATCAGAATAATTCAATTCCAGTATCCTCTTCATTTAGCACGAATTTCAATCATTTACATATGTAGAGAGAAATCCTCAATTGTGAGCTTAAGAATATACCTGGAGATTGAAACAAAAAGAAAACAAATGAAGATCAGCAGAGTAATTCAGCAGTCGAACAACAGTTAGAGACCAAGTTCTAGCCCAAGAAATGTATCAAGGAATCCAGGAATCAGTTTTAGACAAATAACATAGCAGCAAGAATATAACCCAGCTTGAACAACCCAAGTGGAAACTCAAAGTGCCCCTAGGAGCCTCTAAGAACCTCAGCTACTAAAAATACATGAACATTTAAGCCATTCTCGACTTTAGATAAGCTGGAGATTCAATTTAAAACTTGGAACTTCAAGATCACCATAAGAAAATTCAATGAAATAGTGATTTCTTTTAAGTTTACCTGCTTAAAATTTTTTAGAGTTTCTTAATGTCCTAGCCCATCTCTCCTTTTTTTCAGCCCTAAGTAACAATGCCTTTATAAGCAAGGTACTAGGGCAACTTCAGACCTTAGGTTTTTGACCTTTAGTCCTTTTTAGTTTTCAGCTTTTACTTAAAAAGACTTAGTATCCTTACTTGTTACCCAAGTTATACCACACAATTCCTGAATTTCATATTAGGACCCCGATCTAGAAGGTTCTAGGGGGTTCTATTTTCCGTTACTGCAAGAGTCTCTATTTAGAACTACACAGTATGTCCTTGAACCCCTATTTAAATACCTAAAATAGTTATGGGTCAAATTGACCCAGGGCTAAATTTTGAATCGGGCTCCATGATAACTCCTTCAAATCCAAATAATCAAATGAAACCCCATAATGTCCAAAATAATTTTAACAAATAGAAACTATTAATGCAACAAACCTACCGATTCACAAATGAACAAAAATCATTAACAATTTTTCTAACTACTAAAAGGTGAACTATTTAAAAACTAACATGCATGCAATTAACACTTACGAAATCTAAAAAAAATTAAAAGTTTAGGAAACAAAACATGCATCACAACTGAAAAAACAAAATAAAAGGAACACAAAAAAAACTAAATTAAAAGGAAGAATAAAGGAAAAAATACCTACAAAGTGTCAAACGTCCAGACACAAGAGCTTGACCTTCGACCCATTCGGATTTTTGGTGGATTGTGATATTAATCATGCATTCTTGAAAAGAACACATGAATAGTATCATAACACACCTAAATCTTAAAGAAGACCAAAACCCAAAATTTTGACATTAGGGCTCGACCTGTGATTTGAAATTTGGATGTATTGAGGGAGTTCTGAGGGTTATTAATTGTAGATTAGGGAAGAAGCTTTGGTGGAGGTGGTCTGGTATCGATTTGGGGCTATTTGAGTAGTAACGGCAGTAGAGTCGGTGCTTCTGGCTAAGATTCAACGAGCTATGGTGGGATTTGAAGGAAATGGAGAGGAGGACGAGGTGTTCAAGTGGTGTTAATTTGGGAGTCTTTGGACGATCGTCGCCGGCAGAGGCGATTTCCGGCAGGCGGTTTGCGGCGGTGGGTGGTAGAATTAAGGTTTGGGTCTTTGGGGTGTGAGTGATGGTGTGTTTTGGGGGTTGGGGTGGTTTGGACAATTAAATAGTTATTGAATTAGTCTTCCTGGCCATTGGATTGATGAAACCTCGACGTCCCAGATTATTTGCCCAAAACGACATCGTTTGGGTTGTCTCAGATGAGAGCCTGGGTTGGGGATGGGTTGTTGGCCGGTTTAGGGTGTTTTGGCCGGGGTTGAGGGTTTAAATGAATGGTCCAGGGTATTTTGGCCCAAATTGAGTCTTTTTATTAGACTTAGTTTTATTTTCTTTTCTTTTCTCTTTCCAAAAATTGAATTTAAAATAAAAATTAAGAAAAATAAAAATTGAATTAAATCCTAAATTAGATTAACTTTCCTAATTGTATTAAGCTCAAAATTGATACTTAACACAATTAATCAATTTAAAAGAAACTACCAAAATTTAAATTAGACAAATGCAAAGATAAATCAAAATATTTGATTTTTCTATTTTTTGTAAAATCCTAATCACGTATCAATTGTAAAATCAAATCCTAAATGTAAATGCAGCATTTTGTATTTTTAAGAATTATCTAAATTAAAAATGCAAACAAAAATGCAAACAAACATGAAAATTATGCAATTATTTCAAAATATCAAATAATTAAAAGGAAAAATCCTAAATCTAAGAATTTTATAGGAGTAATTCACGTAGGGCTAAATCACATGCTCATAGCTGCCCCTCTTTGCGCGGAAACACGAAGAGTTTTCGTACAAAGATAAGTGAGCACACACGATCAATTTATGCCCCGTTTGAATACTCCGTGAGAAACATTTTGAAAAGCTTGATCGCACTTTGCTTCAGAGGTTGCCTACATATCCTCGACTAAAGAGAAATTAGGTCAGTGTAGTTCAGGAGTGTATAGTAGCTAAGACTACTGGAAGTTGTGACCTCACTTTTGTTGCTGCTACTGCTTGTTGACCTCCTTATTACACCAAGGAAAAATCAAAAGCTAATCTAGCCATGCCTATCAACTACGAGTTAAAAAATTCCTATCTATAATTTCTTGAAGCTTGATCTTGAGTCTAAGCTGATTTTGCTGTGGACCCCGACCTGAATCTTGATGCTCGTAAGCTGTAGGTGTTGGTTCTTTCTTAAGCATTGGAGCAGAGCTGGACATGCGAAGCTTGTGACTCTGATCAAATTTGAGCAGTCTGCATCCCTTTTTGCAAGCACTCTGGGTTCGCTTCTTTTGTTTTTTCTTCCTTTATCCTGAATTGAGACTCACTCTTTCGGTCATCTCAAATCCTGTGCCTAGAGGAAAAATTTGTTCGGACACCAAAATAGACAAATGAACATAATTTTCCGCCCCAGTTTTCACTAAAAAAATTTGTGAGTTATTTGTATCATAACTTCAAGCTATTTTTATTGAAAGCAATAAAGACCAGGATTATGTATCATTAGGAACAACGCCTTAAATTTGAAGGATCACCAGGTTATGCTGGAAAATGACTGGGTTATGCCGGAAGGATGAAAGGGACCTCGGGTTATGCTAGGGGATCCACGTGTTATGCCGAGATAAACAAAAGGGTTCCTGCTAGAGATAAAAGGGAAGTCTAGGGGTTATGCCCAGATGAGAAGGAAAAAGGGCTCCTGGGTTATGCTAGGGCGATCCACGGGTTATGCCGGGACGAGAAGGAAAAAAGGCTCCTGGGTTATGCTAGGGTGATCCACGAGTTATGCCGGGATGAGAAGAAAAAGGCTCCTGTTTTATGCCAGGGCGATCCACGGGTTATGCCGGGATGAGAAGGAAAAAGGCTCCTGGGTTATACCAGGGCAATCCACGGGTTATGTCTGTATATGAAGGAAAAGGGCTCATGGGTTATGCCAGGCGATCCATGGGTTATGCCAGGATAGGTAGGAAAAGGGCTCCTGGGTTATGCTAGGGCGATCCACGGGTTATGCTGGAATAGGAAGGAAAGAGGCTCCTGGGTTATACCAGGGCGATCCACGGGTTATGCCGGGATGAGAAGGAAAAGGCTCCTGGGTTTGCCAAGGTGATCCACGGGTTATGCTAGGATAGGAAGGAAAAGCGATCCTAGGTTATGCCAGGGCAATCCACGGGTTATGCCGGGATAGAAAGGAAAAAGGCTCTTGGGTTATGCCAGAGGATCCACGGGTTATGCCAGGATAGGAAGGAATTAGGGCTCCTAGGTTATTCCAGGGAGGATCCTCGGTGTTATGCTAGGATAGGAAGGAAAAGGCTCCTGGGTTATGCCAGGGAGATCCACGGGTTATGCCGGGATAGGAAGGAAAAGGGCTCTTCGGTTATGCCAGGGCGACCTACGAGTTATCCCGAGATAGGAAGGAATTAGGGCTCCTGGGTTATGCCAGGGGGATCCACGTGTTATGCCGGGATAAAGAAAAGGACCCTCAGGTTATGTGGGAAGAAAAAGGAAAATAACCCTCGGGTTATGCAGGGGAAGGAAAGAGAAGATCCTCAGGTTATGTTGGGGATAAAAGAAAATGACCATCGGGTTATACTAAGGAAGGAAAAGAAACCCTCAGGTTATGCTGGGGATAAAAGGGAAAATAACCCTCTAGTTATATCGGGGAAGGAAAGAAAAGATCCCCAGGTTATGCTGGGGATAAAGGAAAATGACCCTCGGGTTATACCGAGGAGGAAAAGAAAAGATCCTCAGGTTATGCTGGTAATAAAGGAAAATGACCCTCGGGTTATGCCGGGGGGGGGGGGGAGAAAATATCCTCAGGTTATGCTGGGGATAAAGGAAAATGACCCTCGAGTTATGCCGGGGATGAAAAGAAAAGATCCTCAGGTTATGCTGGGGAGAAAAAGGAAAATGACCCTCGGGTTATGCCGGGGAAGGAAAAGAAAAGATCCTCAGGTTATGTTGGGGATAAAGGAAAATGACCCTCGGATTATGCCAGGGAGGAAAAGAAAAGATCCTCAGGTTATGCCGGGAATAAAGGAAAATGAACCTCGGGTTATGCCAGGGAGGAAAAGAAAAGATCTTCAGGTTATGCTAGGGATAAAGGAAAATGATCCTCGGGTTATGCCGGGGATGAAAAGAAAAGATCCTCAGGTTATACTGGGGATAAAGGAAAATAACCCTCGGGTTATGCCAGGGAGGTCCACAGGTTATGCTGGGGACAACTAGGGAATGTGGTCCTAGGTTTGGGAGGATGCAGTTAGAGATTGGAGGCCCTATGCTACCATGATTTTTTGTTATTTTCCTTTTCTTCTTTCTTTTATTGAAACTGCGGGAAAGGATTTTAAGGAAACTTCCCTTTTGGGCTGATTGTTGCGGTGAAGCTGTTCCTAGCTCCTGTGCATTTCTTTTGGGGCTGCACCCACTCTTTCCCGGTTGCTCGAATCGCACATGTTTCAATTTTCAAACAAAGAACAATTGTTAGTTTGAAACGGTAGTTGGTTTTGTGGCCTTGATTGCTTGATCTTGACTCCTCTTTTGTTGAGAAAACTTCCTGCCTTTCCAGGATTTTCCTTGATGGTTAGTCGGTGGAACTCAACTTTTAGATTTATTTTGCCTTCGTAGGCCTTTCATTTTTGACTTCTATATTCCAACTTCTATTTTAGAGCATTTGGGTAGATTGGCTTTTCAAAACTTTGCCGAGACAATTAACCCCGTGGGACTCAACCTTTTAACTTCATTTTGCCTTTATGGGCATTTGATTTCCTTTCTTTTCAACCACTTTGCTTTTGAAGCATCAACCATCATGGCCAGTTAGGATCGGTTAGATGCGCCCGCTGAGGCTAGGTATCCTTTTTTGATTCTTTTTAGGCAGAGCCCTGTAAAGCCAATCTTGCCACCTTTTCTTGATATTAGTTTCGGGAAGCATAGTTAAACCGCAAGGGATTTAAGGAAATATTATCGAAGGCAAGAAAACGAATTTAAAGAGAAGCTTCCCTTTTGGGGAGAAAGAAAGACTTATCTGGGGTGCGTGCGGACTTTAAATAAACATGACTTACTTATTGGGTTGGATGCCTGACCCGCACAAACTTTTCCCCGTTTCTTTATCCCGTATTTTAAAATCAGAGAATCTTGCCAGGACTTAATGGTGAAAAATATCTTCCTTTTCGGCCGATGACGCCCTTTTAGGATTTTTGCCAATCGACCTCTCTCATTTCTCTTCTCACCATCGTCCGATAGCGCTCTTTATGAGTTTTCACTAAGCGGACTCACTCACTTTCAGTTTCTCTATTCGTCGTCGCCTTATGGTGCCCGTAGGTTTTCACCAATAAGACTTTCTCATTTTATTTTTCTTAGTTTGATTGCACCAAGCTCAAACAACGGTGCCTCCAATTGCGATGCCTTTGCCAATTGATTAGAAGGACTTGGACGGGTTTTAGGTGAGAGAAATTTTGATGAAATTACAACTTTGGAACCATACCGGTGGGCTTTTTGTCGCAACATTATATCATTTGCCCCAGTTTCGTTTTTCGGGGGGGGGGGGGATTGGGATTTTTGTCTAAGTGTGATTGAACCCTGGAGAGAGGCTGCCTACGTATCCTTTCTGAATCAAGTCAGACGTAGTTCAGGAAGTTTTTATTTTTGGTTTTCTTTATGTCTGTTTTTTTTCTTTTGTTTTTCTATTTTTTTTCAATTTCTTTCTCTTCTTCTTCTTTTTTTCGTTTCATTTTTCAACAACACTTTTGGATTCCAAAGTGGGTAACCAAAGAAGAGTAACCGGTTCAAATGGGTTTGCAAAAGGGTTGATAGTGTTTGGATAGCGGGAATGAAAGCCTTCATTATCTCAATTGGAAAGAGTCATTGTTACAAAGAGCTTAGACATAATACATTTTTACTGCGTCTACGTTCACGGCTGCTTCGGGGTCATCTCCTTTGATGTCACCCAAATACAATGATCCTTTTGGCAATATCGTTCTTATGATGTATGGGCCTTTCCAATTAGGAGAAAATTTCCCCTTTGCTTCCTGGTGGTGAGGAAGAATGCGCTTTAACACACCCGCTTCAAAATTTATGGGCCGCACTTTCTTGTTATAAGCTCGGGCCATTCTTTGTTGATACAACTGCATGTGGCAAACTGCAACCATTCATTTTTCATCGATTAAGGTAGCTGTTCCAAATGAGCCTTGACCCACTCTGTATCATCAATCTCAGCTTCAACGATGATCCGGAGAGAAGGGATTTCCACCTCCGCGGATATCACTGCCTCAATTCTATAGACTAGGAGGTATGAGGTCGCTCTTATTGATGTACGCACTGTGGTGCGGTATCCCATTAATGCGAAAGGCAACTTTTCATGCCATTGCCTGGAACTCTGAATCATCTTTCTCAAGATCTTCTTGATGTTTTTATTTGTTGCTTCGACAGCACCATTAGCCTTGGGCCGATAAGGAGTAGAGTTCCTATGCGTTATGTTGAATTGTTCGCATATCTCTCCCATCAATCGACTGTTCAAATTTGTAGCATTATCTGTGATGATAGTTGCGGGATGCCCAAATGGCAAATAAGATTGGAATGCACAAAATCCACTACAGCTTTCTTAGTAACCGATTTAAGAGTGATGGTTTTGACCCACTTTGTGAAGTAATCAATGGCAACCAGTATGAATCTGCGCCTATTTGAGGCTTTCGGCTCGATTGTCCCAATGACGTCCATGCCCCAAGCTACGAATGGCCAAGGTGCCGACATGGGATGCAGTTTTGTGGAAGGTGCATGAATCAAATCACCGTGCACCTGACACTGATGGCATTTCCGGACAAAGCTAAAATAGTCCTTTTCCATGGTTATCCAATAATAGCCTGCTCAGATGATTTTCTTTGCTAGTACATACCCATTCATGTGGTGTCCGCATACTCCGGCGTGTACTTCATTCATGATCCTTCCAGCCTATTCGGTGTCAACACATCTTAACAAATTAAGGTCTGGGGTCCTTTTGTACAAGACCTCACAAAACCACTTGCTTGCTATCTAATGGTTCTCTTTTGGTCCCCAGTGGCTTGCTTTGGATATTCTTGATTTTTTTAAATATCTTGATATCATGGTACCATGGCTGGGTGTTTGGTTCTGCCTCAGTCGTATTACAGTACCCATGCCTTTCCCTGATTTGGATTTCCAAGGGATCAATGTGGGCATTGCCTGGGTAGGGCAACATCGAGGTCAGAGTGGCGAGTGTGTCAACTAGTTCCTTATGACAGCAAAGGATGTAACTAAACAATATCATCTTGAACAGCTTGCTAAGATCTTCCAAATATTGCTGATAGGGGATAAGTTTAACATCTCGAGTTTCCCATTCCCCTTGGGCTTGCCGGATGATTAGGTATGAATCCCCCATAATCAATAATTCTTCGACATCTTGGTCGATCGCCATGTTCATACACGTGATGCAGTATTCATACTTTGCTGTATTGTTCGTGCAGAAGAACCGAAGCCGAGCTATGGTTGGATAGTTCTGACCAGTGGGTGAGGTCAAGATTGGCCCAATCCCCACACCTTTTGCATTTACCGCTCCATCAAAGAACATTTTCCAGGTAATGGTATCTTCAGATATTGCCTCCACCGAGTTCACCTCTTCATCTGGGAAATAAGTGTTCAGAGGTTGGTACTCATCGTCAACCGGGGTTCTCGGCTAATTCGCTAATGCCTGAGCCTTAATTGATGCATGAGCGACATAGACTATGTCAAACTCGGTGAGCAGGATCTGCCATTTTGCTAATCTTCCCATAGGCATTGGTTTTTGAAATATGTACTTCAATGGATCCAACCTGGTTATGAGGTAGGTGGTTTGGGCCTGCATATAATGCCTCGGTTTCTAAGCAACCCAGTTAAAGCACAACAGGTTCTTTCCAGCAAAGTATACTTGGCCTCGTAGATGGTAAACTTCTTGCTTAAGTAGTATATTGCCTGCTCTTTCTTTCCAGTGGTATCGTGTCACCCAAGGGCGTAACCAGAGGAACTTTCCAAGACTGTCAAGTACAGAAATAGTGGTCTACCTGGTTCAGGTGGGACCAAAATCAGTGGGTTAGACAAGTAATCTTTAATCTTATCGAAAGCTTCTTGACATTTGTCGGTCTATTTGACCGCTACATCTTTCTTTAGCAATTTGAATATGGGCTCACATGTGGAAGTCAGTTGAGCGATGAACCGAATGATGTTAATCTTCCCAACAAGCTCATTAGTACTTTTTTGGTCTTTGTCGGAGGTAAATCTCGAATAGACTTTATCTTTGTCGGATCTAACTCAATACCTCTCCGGCTGACTATAAATCCCAGAAGTTTGCCCGACGGTACTCCGAACGCACATTTGGCTGGGTTCAATTTCAAATCATATTTGCGCAGTCGTTCGAAGAACTTCCTCAAATCCCGTACATGGTCATCCTAAGTTTTGGACTTGATGATCACGTCATCTACATATACCTCTATTTCTTGATGCATTATATCATGGAAGATGGTAGTCATGGCTTTCATATAGGTTGCCCTGGCATTCTTCAGTCCGAAAGGCATGGCCCTGTAGCAGTAGGTTCCCCAAGGTGTAGTGAAGGTTGTTTTCTCTGCGTCCTCTTCATCCATTAACACCTGGTGATATCCTACGTAATAATCCATGAAAGAATGTATCTTATGTTTGCCACAGTTATCAACAAGGATATGGATATTGGGCAAGGGGAAGTTATCTTTGGGACTTGCCTTGTTCAAATCTCTATAATCCATGCATACTCGGATTTTTCCATCTTTTGTTTTGGAACTAGAACTACATTGGCTAGCCATGAGGTGTACTGGACCACTCAGATCACTTCTTCTCCTAACTGCTTCGTGATCTCTTCTTTGATTTTATCACTCACATCAGTTTTAAATTTTCTCTATTTTTGCTGGATTTGGGGGAACTCAGGATAAGTTGGCAATTTATGCACCACCAAATCAATGTTTAGTCCCGGCATGTCATCATATGACCACGCGAACACATCTTTGAACTCAAACATGAGTTGGATTAGTGCATCCCGAGTTTTCTCATCTGCGTGGGTACTTATTTTGGTTTCCGTGATTTCTTCAGAACTACCCAAGTTAACCAGCTCCATGTCATTTAGTTTTGGCTTAGGTTTATTTTCAAAATGTTCCAGTTCTCGATTTATTTCCCTAAAAGCCTCTTCTTCATCGTATTGCGATTCTTGGTTCATTATTTCATAATTAAGCGGCATGTTTGGATTTGGGCACGCAGTCCGCAAGCATGTCATGTTATTTAAAGCTGCATTATTAGAACTAAAAAACAAAAGAGAAAATAGAAATATCAAAAAGAATAAAGACAAATGAACGATGAAATATCGATTTCATTTCTTGAAATTAGAAGATAACATGGTTTACATTTGGAAGATAAAAGACAAGAAACTTTAAAGTAAATATCTGAGTTACACCCTGGGATAACTCGCGATGCAGAAAAGTGGCAGGACTAGTCTATCGGGACTCCTACCTGATAAGGAATAGCGTAGCCTTCCTGTTCTGTAATTTGGCCTCGGGTCCCATGTACAACACCTCAGCGGTGCTAGATCCCTATCCTAGTTGAACCATATGGGTTTAATATAGTATCTTTCTCATTGTCCCATATATTGCTTCAATCTCTTCGGTCGTAAAGGCCCTGTCATCTTCCTCTTCATTGTACTATGGATTGACGAATGTCTCGCATAGATGTGGCAGTGATTGAGGCAGAACCTACCCATCACGCTTTCTATCTTTTACCCATTTTATGTCATCTATAGTAGGTCGGAAGCCCAACCCAAAAAACTTTTCAGCGACTGGCAGAGTGACTGGTTTAGCTATTCCTTGCAGGGATTTCCCGAGTCCTTTTCCATGGTTTGAAGCCATGTCGTATCATTTCTTTAGCCACCATAATTGATGCATTGTAAAGGAAAGGTTAGGGGCAAGGGTGTCCTTATTCATACTGGTCTGCCACCACAACCTCAAAGGCCTGGTAAACTATGTGCTCGCTACCTTCTCTTGCTTCAAGGCATGCGATTGAGGGATCCCGATAAATTGATTTCTCGTCTTCCCGATGGACCACAATTTGTTGATCTCCATGCTCAAACTTTACCATCTGATGGAGAGTGAAAGGTACAGCCCCGGCTGCATGTATCCATGGTCTCCCTAAGAGAAAATTATAGGATGTATCCATGTATAAAGCTTGAAAAGTCACCTCAAAGTCCACTGGGCCGATAGTCAGAGTTAGATCGATCTCTCTAATATTGTCCATTTTCATACCATCGAAAGTTCGTATGCAGACATTATTGGGACGAATCTTTCAAGTTTCCATGCGCTGTAGTGTTGAAAGTGGGCAGATGTCCACCCCAGAGCCTCCATCCACCATAACTCTTTTCACATAGTGTTCTTCACATTTGACAGTTAAGTGTAGGGCTTTGTTATGTGCAGCCCCTTTTGGGGCAAGTCATTTTTGCTGAATGAAATCTGGTTGATAGCGAAAAATCTTTCTGCCATTCTTTCTAATTGCTCTGTGGAAGTCTCAGCTGGCACGTACGCCTCATTGAGAGTCTTGACTAGTATCTTCTGGTGTTCTAGGGATTTTATCAATAAAGATAGCAAGGATACTTGTTCAGGGAACTTTCAGAACTAGTCAACCACTTCATAGTCTGCCATTTTCATTTTCTGAAAGAATGTTTCTGCCTCTTCAGCGCTCACTAGTTTTTTAGTTGGGAAGAATTTCCTGGTGGCGTTGTTTACTTCTTCCAAATTGGAGTACTTTTCCACAAGGTAGTTTTCTTCTCCTGAGATTTCTTTCCCTTTATATGTCAATACTGTTTTATGGTAATTCCAGGGCACCACGGAAGGGTTTGTCATGGGCTTCTGTGGTGCGCGACCAATAACCACAGGCTCACTCAGCCTTGGTGGATTAGTTGGCCCCTGCACTACATAAGCTCCATTTGGTATGTACGTCTGGGCGGTCTTCTTCAGTTCAAATCTTTTGGGAAGACTTAGAGTCGGCTGCTTTTCCTTGCAGCCCCATGGGACATAGAGAACAACGTCTTTGGTGGGAGCTGGCCCAATTTCTGCCTCACATTTCTTTTCTATTTTGGTGTGTGTAGCTTTGTCCTTTTTCTCCTTTTCATCTTTCTTCGGGGAATGTTTTGGCTTTCTCTCCACATAAAAAATGGGAACTATGGCCTTCAATGCCGGGTCAAACTCCTTGTCTTCACAGATCATTCTAATTACCGGCCCGTTGTCATGGCCGGCAGTGGGTTGTTAGTTACGGTGGGGCGTTCCTCGTCCCTTAACACAATCTTCCTTTGTTCTATTAGATCCTCCACAGCTCTTTTTAAAGGTCCAGCAGTTTTCCATGTCATGCCCCTTAGCTTATATGTGATAGGTACATCGGGTGCCCCACTGGTAGGAAGGCGATTCAGGGTTTTGCCTGTTTGGAGGTACGGGCTGCAGTAGGCCCATTTGGATAAGCTTCGGAAACAAACTGGAGTAGGATTCGCCAATTGGCGTGAAATTTGTCCTCCTAGGTGGTTCACGGGGGCGGAAGTTATTTTGCAGAGGACGGGGGTTGTAGTGGTTTTGGTGAGGAGGCTAGTTTCTTGGGAATGGGGCTTGGTTCCTATTAGCTTGTCGTGCGGTTGTACAAAAGGTTGAGCATTCATGACCGTATACGGTTGAGAAACATAGGCCATGTCCTGATGAGGGTAATAATGCTGAGAGGTTCTTCCTGGGAACATGGGTCGAGAAGCACGGTGTCTTCTTGTTCCTTATATCGCCATTGATGTTTCTTATTTCTTCTTGCCCTATGCAACTCCTCCAGACCCGCCCTGTATGGTTGGGAGGTTGCTCTAATAGTGGACTAGCTTAGGATTCTGCCTATTTTCAATCCGTTTTCCACTATTTCCCCGATTTTTATAGTTTCCGCAAATGGTTTACCCATGGCTGACATCATATTCTGGAAGTAATCGGCTTCTTGAGCTTGGAGGAACACTGTGACCATTTCAACCTCGTCCATCAAATGTTTCACTCTAGATGCTTGTTCACGCCACTTAATTGCATAATCTCGAAAGCTCTCCGAGGATTTCTTTTTCAATTTTGCTAGTGTGTTCCTGTCTGGAGAAATGTCTATATTGTACTGGAATTGTCGGACAAAGTCTCTTGCAAGGTCGTCCAATATGTTCCACCGAGATATGTCTTGATCCATGTACCACTCGGAAGTAATACCTACCAAACGTTTCCCAAAATAGGTCATGAGTAATTCTTCTTTTCCTCCGGCCCTTCACAACTGATTGTAGTATTTCTTGAGATGAGCATAAGAGCACCGTGCCCATCGTATTTCTCAAATTTTGGAGTCTTGAATCCTAGGGGCAAGTGCACATGGGGAAACATGCATAGATCAGCATACAACACACTTTTCTGCCCACTTAAACCGTAGATATTCTTCAGGCTTTGCTCTATACTAATCATTTTTCTTGTGATGTCTTCCTACTCATGAGTTTTGGGAGTCCTTTCTTGTCCCAAAGTGAACTCAAATTGAGGCGGTTGAGGATAGGTATAAGTGGGGAATTGAGGAGGCTCCATTTGGGGGGTGAGTGTTTGGAATGTAAAGGCTGAAGGATAAAAAATAGGCCAAGGCAATGCGCGTTGTGTTGTAGCTGAGCATGGGGGCGGTAAAGATGTTTGAGACTGCATTGGATATGACCACATGGGGGAGAACCTCTGAAGGAGATCCCAAAAAATGAACTGATATAGTTGGTTGTCCCAGTGGGATGTTTGGGTGGCTGATTGGCACACTATAGGTGCCACCTACTTTGGGGAAAAGTTCAGGGAATCATGGGATGGTGCTCGGTGGCTCTCTTCTATTTTCCCAAGCTTCCCACATTTCTATAACCCTCAGATGCAGGATTTTATTCTCTTCGGCAGTTGCCGAATAAGAGGTCGGGATGCCCGAGATAGGGGTGTCATCTACAAAGGGAACCGTCGGCAGAGTCATTTCTGAAGATATTCCGATGCTTCCGTTTAATCTGGTGAAATACGGATGTGAAACCAGGTTACCACAGAAACCAACCACCGCTTTATAAAAACCCTAGACTCATTGAAAGCAACAAACGGTTAGTTTGAGGCAGATAACATATAGGTAATCGCAAGCTGGAATGCAGTGCACTTATACTGTTAAATAGGTGTCTACATGTTTTGCCACGGTCGCATGCTTCATCCCGGCTTTTCCTGATTCTTTCTCATTTTCTTCTTTTATTCTCCACTCTTCTTTTTATTTTTATTTTCCCTCTCTGTTCTTTTTCTTGACTTTGCTTTTGTCATGTTTTTCTCTTGGTTTTCTTATTTTCCCTCTCTTTGTTTCCTTTCCAGTTTTACTTTTCTTTCTTTTATTTTAGGGATTCGGTCGAATCTTATAGAGATTGCCAACGTATCATGGCCCCGCATGAATTAGACCAAGCGTAGTTCTTTGAAAACAAATTCAAAAATAAGGAAATATTTTTTGAGGATTTTCAATTTTCATTAATAAAACTTTTATTACAAATATGCTAAACAATTTCTTGGAAATATACTACAGACTTGAAATGAAACATAAGACTCAATGTTTGAAAAGTCAAGAATACATCAAAACTTCCATTACTAGGGCCCGCGGGGCATCATTCGGCCTTGTCGTGGGCTTATGTACGAGACCCCCTTGTAGTTGCTCCAAATCACTCATTACTCGACGGACAAAAATCATCACCGCATCAAAGAAGGTGGTACGAGTCATATCCTCGCATGCTTGGCACTTCATGGTAATGTAATCAGCGATGGTTCTGATCCTCTCTCTAATCCTGCCCTTTTCCTGGAGTAATCGCCCTATCTGCTGGTTCGAGGCTTCTAACACTTGGGAATCATGAGAGCGTTGATCTTGCATTTGTTGGATTTCTTCCTACATTTGAGCTATTAGATTATAACAGTGTTCCCTTTCAGCCTTAAACTCTTTAGCCCATTTGGTTGCCTCATCCTCAACATTGGTCACCTTTCTTCTTAGACTGGTAATGGTCCCTTCATAGTTTCTCTTCATTTGTTGCACAAACCGTGCCCGCTCTTCCGCTTTCTTTGTCCATTGTTTCTGTAGTTTTACCTGACTAGCTTCGGACTTTTCCAAGTCTTCTTGGTAGTCGAGGACTTTCTTTCTTATCCCACTTATAAGCCTTTCATCGGTCTGACTTCTTACTGAGTTGTTGATGGTTGTCTTCATCTTTCTGATCCGGGCTTTGAGTGCCTCATTTTCCCGGGCTAGTTTCTTCTATTCTCCGTCGTCTGCGGCGGCTTGAACACCATTTTCAAATTGAAGCTCCAAGACTTGCCTTTCCAATTTACTTATTTTGGACGTGTATTCATTCTCGTTAGTCAACCAGTCCCATTGTGGTTAGGCCTCAACAGTGAATTGTTGGACATGTGGTCTTTTCTCTGGCCTTTCAGGAATTTGATACCTCTTACTAAACCATTCAACATATTTGGGGTTCTACTTCACCTCTAGCTCGGTCTCGCACTATGGTCTTCGGTTCTTGAAACCTACACTCATTCCACATTTGGCATATTTTTCCTTCTGGAAATGCATCTTTTGGACCCAACTCAATGGCATGCATACTCAGATCTTCGTCATTGTGGACGGTTTGGAATCTTCCTAGTTGACGCAACACCTTGTAGGGAGCATAGGGTTGGATGCTCCAAACGCCCATTAAGAGGATATAAGACGCTTTAGTTGTTGTGTATATTGACTCGGTGGCAGGGAGCCATCCAAACGCCCATTCAATTTTATCAGCAGCTAGGGATCTCAAGTGTGCAAGCCAAGCTTCCATGGCTGTAGGGAATTGAATGCCTGCTACCCGGCTTCCAATCTTCGTTTTAGTTTAGACTGATCAAACCATAATTCATGTATCCAACCCGGTGACAGAGGTGTTCTTGCATCCATAATTGAAGTAGCAGATTGCAACCTTGGAAAAATTTTCCTTCTTCCCGACAGATGGTCAGGGCTCGGTAAATTTAAGACACAATTAGAGGAACCACAGTTTTGTTAGCTTTTTTGATTGCCATATCGATAATTCCCAAAAGACCTTTCTCTATGTTGCCATACTTCCGTGGACAAACCACAACACCCATAAAGGCCACCATGAAAGCAAGACTCCGTCTTGCCTCCACTTGTCTTTATTTCCAGCATGGGTTAGCCCAGTGTTTGGATCTTTGAAACCTCAGGGGTTGCCATATCGACGATATAAAAACTGGAGTGTGCAATACCCTTTAGATAGATTTCTGTGTTGGAAATCCCGACTAATGCTCAACAAATCCAGGAATACGTAAGGGGATATTGGTCTTGGCGACAGGGGGTATCGACTTCTGAGATTTCAATTTAGACCCACATAACCAGCTATTTCTTCCAATGTAGGTGTGAGCTCGAAGTAAGAAAATTGAAACACGTTGCAAGTTGGGTCCTAAAATGGTATCAGAGCTTCAATTATGTCTGACCTTGGCTTGACATTTAATAGTCTAACGAGGCCTCCCAAAACTCTTACCTATGTTTCTCTACTACCTTTTCCTAGATCATCCAACCACAAATGGAGCTTCAGGGGGATCTCATTAACAACTGTGAAGGGTTCAATTTCATTCGTGCTCATCCTGCACATTTATTGAGGTGATTTAATGACTTATTTAATGAGAAAATGCATAATTTTCAAAAATATTGTTTTCCTTTTCTTTTTCTCTTTTTGTTTTGTGAAAACAAAACCCCGGCCTTGCAGATACGACCTTTTAGCACTTCGGGAAAGAAGATTTTAAGGCTGTGTACGAAAGACATTGGAAATGACCCAAAGTGGATGTTCTAGCAAAAGCAGCCTTCCAACGCCCTTTTGGGGACATTCGGCTTATTTTAGACAAGAATGACATCACCGGCCTTATTTGTAATTAAAAATTTTATTTGTTTTTGGACTATTTTACAATAAGGTAGTTGGACGCTATGGGGATTGCCTACGCATCTCACATCCAGTGAGAATCAAACTGGCGTAGTTCGGGAAGATTTGACAAAACCAGCTATTTTTTAAAAAATCAAAAACTTTTCTTTTTTCCCTTTTTCTTCCTTTTTTTCTTTTTCTTGCAAAATTTCGGCAGAGTTTCAGTATGATTTGGGTATTGGTTTTTCTCGAAGAAGGTGATCACCCTTTTCTATTCTCTTTTTAATTCTCTCCCATTATTTATAAGCCGGCCAACATGAAAATCTGAAGCAAAATAAATGCACAAGTAGCAAGTAATATGCATCAGGATGGTCTTTTTAATTTGGGTACACCTCTCCTAGACGGACCCAACCCCTGTGTTGAGTCACCTAAGTTAAATGCACGTGATGCAAACAAACGTTCCTACTAGGGATCTGGCATGAGGCGTTCTTATTGTAGGTTTAAAACCTGATTTTATTGTTATAGACCCGGCTTACCCGAGAGGACAACTCGAGCTGGGTGGGGGGAGGGCAGTGTATCAAGAATACAGAAGCTTCGCCGCCTCAGCAACTTGTCCGAACCTCGTTCTAAAATGGGATAACACTCTAAACAGAAGAGAAGTCACACGAAGTGCACCCTTCTCCATGATGTAGAAGACTTAGAGAGAGTAAGGGTTTCGTAGCAGTTTATATATACAATTAACCAAAATATCAAAGCGGTAAAAGCATTTAGCACATTAGGCTCAAACATGTAGGAAAATCAGATAACAGATAAAACCAATCATAACAGCTATTCTAAGCTCAAATTCTTGAACCCTGAACCGAGTTCTAGGTTCTTTTTTCCCCAGTAGAGTCGCCAGAGCTGTCACACCTCCTTTTTACTCATTCGAATGTAGTATATATGGAGTTTTTTCACTCTAAGTGACATTATTTTTAATGGGATTATGTATTTATTTTTTATTCAGAGTCGCCACTTGGGATGGTTTTTGGTGTCCAAGTCACTAGTTTATTTTGAATCCCAAATCGAGAAAAATTTCGACTTAACAATGTCGGTAAAAAATGAAACAATTCTACTCCTAATCAAATCAAACTGTATGCTGACTTTAACTTCAAATCTCATACACATTCACTCGTTTATAGACTGATGAACCAACATACTTATTCCTGAATTTTAACAGTAATTAAACTTCAGTTATTACAACTTAATAGAACCTATTCATGGATTGGAACCTGAAAACCGCTACAGAAGCTTTCGATCTACCAAATTAATGTAAATCTAAGTGATGAATGTTTCTTCCCAACAGTCCAATATACATTCCTTTTATACATTTAAAATTCAATGAACAGGGCCTAAATAAACATGTATCCGTTCTAATTCTAATTCAAGGATGTGAGAAAACACGGTGATAAAACCAGAACACTTCAATTCCAGTATCCTCTTCATTTAGCATGAATTTCAAATCGTTTACATATGTAGAGAGAAATCCTTTATTGTAAGCTTAAGAATATACCTGGAGATTGAAACAAAGGAATACAAATGAAGATCAGTAGAGTAATTCAGCACCCAACAAATACTGGAGACCAAGTTCTACCCTAGGAAATGTATCAAGGAATCTAGGAATCAGTATTAGACAAATAACACAGCAGCAAGCATGTAACCCAGCTTGAACAACCCAAGTGGAAACTCAAAGTGCCCCTAGGAGCCTCTAAAAACCTCAGCTACTAAAAATACATGAACATTTAAGCCATTCTCGACTTCAGATAAGCTGGAGATTCAATTTAAAACTTGGAACTTCAAGATCACCCTAAGTAAATTCAATGAAATAGTATTTTTTTTGAGTTTAACCGCTTAAAAATTTTCATAGTTTCTTAATGCCCTAGCCCCTCTCCCCTTTTTTCAGCCCTAAGTAACAATGCCTTTATAGGCAAGTTACTAGGGCAACTTCAGATCTTACTTTTTTTACCTTTAGTCCTTTTTAGTTTTTAGTTTTTGCTTAAAAGTCCTTAGTATCCTTACTTGTTACCTAAGTTATATCACCCAATTCATGAATTTCAAGTTAGAACCCCAATCTAGAAGGTTCTACGAGGTTCTATTTTCAGTTACTGCAAGAGTCTTTATTTAGAACTACCTAGTATTCCCTTGAACCCCTATTTAATTACCTAAAATGGCTATGTGTCAAATTGACCTTGGGCTGAATTTTAAACGCACAACCCTAAAATTGGGCTCCATGATACCCCCTTCAAACCCAAATAATCAAATGAACCCCCATAATGACCAAATTAATTTTAACAAATAGAAACTATTAAGGCAACAAACCTACTGATTCACAAATGAACAAAAATCATTAACAATTTTCCTAACTACTAAAAAGAGAACTATTTAAAAACTAACATGCATGCAATTAACACTTACAACTTCTACAAAAAAAAAGTTCAGGAAACAGAACATGCATCACTACTGGAAAAAAAATAATAAAAGGAACACAAAAAAAACTAAATTTAAAGGAAGAATAAAGGAAAATATACCTACAAAGCTTCAACGTACAGACATAAGAGCTTGAACCTTCGACCCATTCGGATTTTTGGCGGATTGTGATATTAATCGTGCGTTCTTGAAAAGAACACACGAATAGTATCACAACACACCTAAATCTTAAAACAAGACCAAAACCCGGAATTTTGACATTAGGGCTCGACATGTGATTTGAAATTTGGAGGTTTTGAGGGAGATTTTAGGGTTATTAATTGTAGATTAGGGAAGAAGGGGTGGTGGAGGTGGTCTGGTATCAATTTGGGGATGTTTGGGTAGTGGAGCCGCCATCCACCACGGCGGAGTTGGTGCTTCTGGCTAAGATTCGACTAGTTATGGTGGTATTTGAAAGAAATGGAGTGTGGATTTGGAAAGAGGAGGACGAGGTATTCAGGTGGTGTTAATTTGGGAGTCTTTGGACAATCGCTGCCGACAGAGGCGATTTCCGGCCAGCGGTTTGCGGTGGTGGGTGGCAGAATTAGGGTTTGGGTCATTGGGTGTGAGAGACGGTGTGTTTTAGGGGTTGGGTGGGTGTGAGCACGTGATTTTTGCCCTATATGAAAATAACTCCTAAAAATAGACCGAAATAATTTTTTATTAATTTTGGGAATTTTTCTTTATTTAGTTGCATTTCATACATTTTTAATATTTTTAAAAATCATAGAAAATCCATTAAATGTATTACATTTTAATTTTATTCCACCTTAGGTTCAATTTACATTTAGGAATTAATTACATTGAGTTAATTGTATTATTAATCAAAAATCACAAAAAATTATCATTTTTACATAGTTAGGTAATTAGCTTAATTTTACAATTTGAATTATTTAGGAAATTAGTTTAGGTTTTTTAATTAATTAAGAAAAAGAAGAAGAAAATTGAAAAGCAAATTCGAAATTGGGTCATGTGATAAGTGAGCCCAAATTCTTCAATACCCATTCTTCGTTTAAACTAGTTCATCTCCCTACCCAACCCCAAATTGAGTCGACCCAGCCCAACCCAATACCCAAATCCATTTCCTAACCTAAAATCCTAACACATAAACAACACACACAATATAGACGATACAGAGGAGGCGGAAAATACACACACGATACATAAAGATGCCTGGAAGATGAAGGGTTGCGCAGCTTTGCTTCTTCTTGACAAAGCCGATGATACACACACATATACGTTGATACACACACCTATACACGCATATACAGAATACGCGTCTGGAGATATAGAAAAGAGGACTGCGCAGCCTCTCAAGAGAGAAGATATCTCGATCCCAATCGCACCCTACCACCCCTGAAACCAAACAGAGACCTGAAATACCCTGTTTTCTTCGTGTATTTTTGTGACTCTCATCTCAGAAAATCAGATACATCGCTTTTCTGAATTTTATTCCAAAGTGGAGGTGATTTGAGATCGTGTACAATTTGAAATTTCTTGCGCTAATTCGAGGTTTCATCGAGGTGATGTCCGTTGGGTGCCGGTTCGAGGATCGTAATGGTTGATTTTGAGTTCATCAAGTTGCAGTCTTGGTTTATTTTCCACATTTCAGGTATGTATTTTTTATTGGAAACACTGTAAATGTCGTTGGATGGTCTATTGCACTCTGAAATGTGTAGTTATTTCCTTCATCACGCTGCAAATTTCAGTATTCAAATTTCCTTTTCCATGTTTCATTTTGTCACTTGTGTGATGATTATAAGCTTCAGTTTCAGCTGCTGTCCAAATATATGATGTTGTGTGATTCGTCAATCTACTCTTTTTATCCGATTTGCTATCTTGCTGTTTGATGTGTTTGTATGGGGGAAATTAAAAACTGAAGCATTCAAGTTATAGTCTTTTTGGATAATATCCGTTCATCTTTGGCTTATTGATATTGCAATCAATCTGTTCCTATTGGTTTGTGATGACACGCACAGATTTAAATCCTTTTTACCTATTCAAAATCATTTTAGTTTCTGCATTATAAGAGTCACTTTGTCGAGTGTTTTTGTCTATTCCCAGGAGGCAGCATGAGATAATTTGGTTTAATGATCAGTATGGTATTTTTAAAGCACATTTCGTTGGATCTTTAAATTATGATCTAGTAATCTGTCCTAATCCTAAATTAGAAAGAGTGTTTTGAATGTCTTCAATAGTTCGAGCAACGAATATTTTACCATGTTCCATGTCGAATTAAATTGGTTCCTGGTTTCTAAAGTTTGAGTATATAGTTTGTGATCTCGCCTAAGTTTCCATGTGTTTGAATGAAAGAAATGGACCAACTCGCGTGTTGAATGCTTAAATTTTCTTGATAGTAAGTATCGTGTCTATTGGTTATCACTAAGGTGGAAGTTCTAACCAAATTTTGATGTATTGTTTTCTTTATATCGGCTTGGTACACATGTTGAGTTCTTAGGATAATTGAATATAACTAAGTTCGAATTTCTCCGTCAAGATGTGCATCAATTTTCTCTTCATGTTCTTGTTTCTTTGATGAATATGAATGTCGTATGAGTATTTAGTTGTTTTGTATTTTGTTTCAAACTTCTCTTAATTTGCTTTGAATATGATATATTAGATGGAATATAAATGAATTGGTTGGTCAACTTTAGGGTGAGAGCACATGATATGTTTGGCTTAATAAATTTGGGTGAAATTCATCGAGAGCGCAAAGTAAATCACGATAGTGAAGGAAATTAAGGGTAGTTGTATTTGAGTTCATCCTGCTTGGTGATAATTGTGTGAAGGAACATTATTTATACATGTTCATATGTTTATTCGAATTGGATATAGCTGGACATGATGGTGTTACAATATAAATATTGGGTTGCTATTCATCAACTGAGCTACGTGATTAGATTAAAGGAGTCAGTGGGTGCATTTCATGTGACTCGGCTCCAAGTTCAAATAAGGTTAAATAATGCAGGTTGTGAACCACGGGTGCATTTCATGGGACGTGGCTTGCGATATGTTTTAAATAACCTTGATTTTTTTCCTTAAATAAAATAAAAACAGTTTGAAAGTTTACGGTCCTCCTACTATAGTTCTCTTTTAAATTATAATTGGGGCGCTCTATGCCAAACAAAAAAAAGAATATTGCATGGCCCTCGCTTTATTTAATCTTGAATTGATCCTTAGATTTCGAGGCGTGCCATTTAATAAATTCCATGGCCCTCGCAAAGTTGCAAACATGTAATTGCTTTAGGTGCGTTAGTTTAATAATTTATCTTTCCTAAATTCGGGTGAACATTTATGTGACCCAAATCCAAATCTCAATGAAGTTGGAATGTGTCAAAAACCACGGGTGCATTTATGTGACGTGATTCGAGACATGTTTTAATGACGTTGTAATTCTCTTTAAAATTAATAATAAAAGCTATTTAAAATTAAAAAGAACATAAGTTAAAACATGTTCTATAATCAGATATTTTAAGCCAAATATAACAGTTGAGCGACCGTGCTAGAACCACGGAACCTGGGAATGCCTAACACCTTTTCCGGGGTTAACAGAATTCCTTACTCAGATTTCTGGTTCGCGGACTGTTAAATAGAGTCATTCTTTATTCGATTCGGGATTCTAAACGGTTACTTGGGACACCATAAATCTCCCAAGTGGCGACTATGAAATTCTCTTAAATTATTGAATCTCGTTTCGATTGTCCTTTAATTGGAAAAACTCCCTTATTTACGCCCTTCCCCGGGTTGTAAATAGCCAAAAAAGAGGTGTGACAGCTCTGGGGACTCTGTTGGGGACTGAACCCAGAATCTCTGGTTTAGGGTTCAAGAATTTGAGCTTATAATAATTGTTGTATTTGGCTTTGTCTATTATTTGATTTTATTACATGTTTGGGCTTGATGTTCTAAATGTTGCCTTTTACCGCTTTGATATTATCTGAATTGTACATATAAACTGCTACGAAACCCTACTCTTCTCACCTCCGAGGATGTGCTTACTAGTTGACACTCCCTATTCTGTTAGTGTCATACCCTGAAATATGAAAGAGGCCAGACAAGTTACTAAGCCGGACGACCTTTTGGTTCCCGGTACGTAGCCCCCTCCTCGACTCGAGTTGTCCGCTCGGGTACACAGTCTAGAACATATACCCAGGTTTTGAACCTAGAATAACTCAGCCTCATGTCGGATCCCTATTAGGAATGGTTATCTGCATCATGCATTTGACTTAGGGGACTCAACACAGGGGTTGGGTCCGTCTAGGGCAGGTGTACCCAAAATAACATACCGTCCTGATGCATCCTAATGTGTTACATGTTGCATTTCTCCAATGGTAAAAGGGTCATTTGGTGGATCAATGATAGCTGAGGGTAAATGAAAAAAATGAGGAAAAAATGAGAAAAATAATTAAAAAGAGAGGGTGGAGTGTAAAAATAAAGCAAGTAGGGTCTAGTTATGTTTTGTTATATTTTTATTAAAAAAATAGAGAGACAAAATATATATGAAAAATTCAAAAAATATCTTGCTCTTCTTCATCATTTCCTGAAAAAAGAGAGAAAAGAAAATCCAAAAATAGTTTACACATTTCATCATTTTTTCAAAAAAAGAGACAAGAAAATGATTTCTTAAAAAATTAGTTGTTTTTTATTATTTCTTGCATATATCCAATTTGCATGAACTACGCAAACCCGATTCTCATCTTTCGGGGCATGATACGTAGGAAACCCACATAGGGTCCGGTTTTCCTAGTAAATCTTAGGTTCTTGGCTTTGCGGGGTCATAGCCAAATTTTGCACTTCTAGCCACTTTTAGCCACATAGGTTAGTTTTAGAATTCAGAAGTTGCTTGTTTGGAAACTGTGTGAATTGAGTTATGTCAATGAACTCTACTATTGAAATTCTTAGAGTTCAAGTTGGAATTCCCTTGTCAAACTTCTTTTATGCTGGCGAAAGTTCTGTTGAGATCAGTCTTTGTTTGTTGGAGTATAATTTGGTGATTTTAATTAATCTATGAATTGTTTGTAGGCGAATGTTTGAAAGAAAATCCAGCATTAAATACCAATTATCTTTGTGCTAAGACTATGGAGTTTGAAACTTGTCTTGTTGAAGTTTGCCACTTTTGTGAAGTTTTTGGAGTAAATTGATAGCTAAAATTCCATTAGTTTGAACTTGTTACTACTGGTTTCGAATAGATGTTATTATTGTTGAGATTAATAGAGTGGATTCAGTTGGACTAGAGATTGAGCAGCTTGAATTGTAAGTTGGTTGAGCATACAATAAGCTTACTCTGCCGAAATTTTTTGTCCGTTGAGATTTGTGCGCGAGTTTACCAGTGATAGTTTGAAATCTTGTTTTTACTTCTAAAAAGTTCTCTTTGTTGAATTGAGTGTTCTTGTTACATAAACTACTGTCCAGTTGGTTAGAATCTGCTGACAGAAGTTGCATGTTTGCTAGAAAATAATTTGTTGCTTGTTTTCTGTTGCTGAAAAGGATTTCATACTTGCTATCTACAACCCTGCATTGTTCTTTTTTCGCTCAAAAATGGAGATTTCCACATTTCTTTAATTTATTGTTGTTACTATAGTTTTTCTTAACAGTTGAGGGAATTTTGCAAAAGTTTTAGCTTCAGTTAACTCAACTGTGTGCTTTAGTTATATGTCAACAATACACTATTGAAAATCAAGTTTTGACCCAATATTGGTGTAATTCTAGCGCTTTGTTTCTACAGTTGAGGTCGTCATTCTTGGGCTGAAAATTTTTGTGCTTACTGGTGCTGAATTTAGTGCTCAAGGTGTTGCTGAAGTTTTGAGTTTTGAGAAGCAATTGAATAGCGAACCTGCCAACTTGTTTAAATCTTAGAATTTTGCATTTAAATGAAATTTGTTGATATAATACAATTTTCCTAAGCATTATTTGTATTTTTCTACAACATTTTGTAAACCTGAAACTGGGTTGGACATTAGAACTTATTTGAAGAATTTTGAACTCAATAAAGAGTGATTTGGACTATTGAAGGTTGTTGAAACAACCTTGAAAATTTACACTTTTTTCACCAGTTGTCTAGTGAATGCAAGCTGATTTTTCTGCACAATCCAATTCAGTTGATTACAAATGTTTTGGTGATTCAGTTAACATGGAATTACAAGCTGAAAAATATTGCTTAAAGTTAATTTGTTTCTTGCTGCTAGTTTAGTTTGGTGTTAGTTGGTCTAGCAGGCTATAAATGTGAATATGTAGAGTTGTCTGTAGCACATTTTATGCTTGGTTCTAAGTTTTAATTACATTTTGGGTTTGATCCTACATCGTTGCTGAGTTTCAATTACCAGTCAAGTTACAACCATGCTATTTACATTATCACTCGCTTTTTAGCATGTAAATATATTTATTAAGTTTAATCTCAATATTTTAGTCTTTATTTCACTTTGTAGTTGGTTTATTTAACAAAATCTAAAGAAAAAACTACAAAAAGAGTTACATGTTTTGGATTATTAATTTTATTTTCATGTATAAAGAAAGTAGAGTTTGCAAAATATAGTTTTATCTAGTATAGTGATTTTCGTTTGTTGTAGGCTTTAGGAAATACTTGGTAGTAGTAGTTAACTCGATATAGTGATTATATTTTTCTGCCTGATTTTTGCTATTTTAATTTAGTAGTATTTAATTTTTAGTTTTGTTACTTTGAATTTTCCTTAAAACAAATTTTTTTTTTTAAAATGATGAAAAGAAGAAGAGAAAACAGAAAGTAGAGAATGAAAAAGGAAAAGTTTTTTGGGATTACTACTTTTGGGTGATTTCTTGAGATTTACTAAAGTTTATGGAAATTGATTGAAGTGTATTGGAGCTGAAAAGTTATTTGGTTGAATTACCATTGCTTCAATTGTTCAAGAACATGGCTCGGAAGATTACCATTAGGATGCAACTTTGTCAGTTATTGTGAGTATGTCCAGAATTGCAGAATTGACCAGTTTTTGCATATGTGACCATCTTTTATAAATATATTAGCCATCGGTTTTGGTGGTATTGAAATGGTTTCAAGTTTATTTTATTTATTTATTTATTAAAAAAAGAGAAAGAAAAAATGTTTTTTTTTGTTTTTAGAGCATTTCATAGTTTGAGTTGGTAAAAAATAAACAAAAAAATGAGTTAGTTTATTCGCTCCATTTTCGATCTTCCATAACTACACAAGAATTTGATTCATGCAGGGTCATGATACGTAACAACCTACATAGGGTTCGATCGAATCATTTTGTTTTATTTAAAAAAAAGATAAAGATAGAAAATTGAAAAAAGAGAAAGGACAAAAAAAAGAAAAAGGAGTGTAATTATGGGACATGAAAATTAGAGGAAAGAAAAGAGTGATAAATAGAAAAGTGGAAGGAAAATGATCAAGCAAGTGCCAAAAAAGTAAAGAAAAAGAGAGGTTGAAATGAACAAATTGGGACGATGCCATATGACCTTTATACCCTCAAAGTCATGTTAGAACTGGTAACGGTGACTAGGTGCATTGCACGCAATTTAGCTATTTAATGCCCTAACGCTTACATGATGGCTTCATTTTGTTATACTCAAAGCATATGGGTGGTTGGTTTGTGGGTTTTAAAGTAGTAACTCTTCTACAACACAAAGGCAATGGCAGACAATGATAGAACCGAGTTGGTCGATACCGGGGTCCGAAAGTAGTTGATTGACCAGAACAGTGGGTTAATTGAAGAGGTACAAAGGTTGAGGCAACACATGACATAAATTTATCAGGCTTGGATAACCGGGACATCACCACCCCCGCCACCACCCATCTGCTTAGATGCTACCCTTCTCCAAACTTCGATCATAGTTTCGAACGATCCTCCATACTCTCCAGATGCACCTGCTTATTACAGTTTTCCCAACCACCCTAGTAGCTCCGTTACTTTCCCTCTAACTATCCCCAACAATGAATATTTACTAAGAGCTCATGATATCCAATACTATCCCGCAGAGGTGGCCCACTAGGTTCCTGACTCGTACAAGCAAAGCCTGCAGGATGAGCCTCATGTTGAGAATGAAAAGTTCACAGGAAATGAAGGGTAGAATGGGATACCCCAGAGGCTAGAAGGTATAAGACAGTCCTTGAAGAACAAGCAAGGAATGCGAGATCAGGGTAATATGGCTTGCGAAGAACTGTTTGTATCCCCTGAAGTTCGCTTACCCGCAAGGTTCGAAGTGCCAAAATTTAACTTGTACGATGGGTGTGGAGATCTGGTAGCCCACCTAAGGGTTTATTGCAGTGAAATAAGAGGCATTGGAGAGAAAGATGACCTGTTGATAGCATATTTCAGCAAGATCCTGACTGGGGCAGCATTGGACTGGTATACTCGTCAATATGTCGATGAATGGCCTACATTGGGTGACATGGCTCAAGATTTTGTTCGATACTTTGAATACAAGTCAAGTATTACCCCAGATAGCTTTTCCTTATCTAATATGAAAAAGAAGCCGGAGGAAAGCTTTAGGGAGTTTGGGCTCAGATGGAGGGCACAAGCTGCTCGAGTCAGTACCCCGATTGGTGAAGAGGAAATGGTTGAACTTTTCCTACAAACCCAGGATCCACCTACTTTAATCATTTGGTCCCGGCTTTAGGAAAACTTTTTAATGATGTGTTAAAAATAGGGGAGCTAGTAGAAGAGGGAATCAAGTCAGGCAAAATCATGAGTGCTTCGAAAGATATTCAGAACATCCAAGTAAGCTTCGGCGGAAGAAAGAGAAATAGAAAAGATGATCAACATTTTCAGCCTCGATATCGTCCTCGTGGATATCCTTGCGTACCAGATGATCCTCCCCAACGTTTCTTCTCCCACAAAACTCAAAAATCGTACACCACTTTCCCCATACCCAACTCCACAGAATGCTTATCCGCCCCCATGAGCATACCGAAAACCTTCTGGATCAGGTTTCCAGCCCAGCCAAGCATGTAAGAATGAGAGGCTACTAAAAAAAAGAAAAGGCTTTCACCCCTATAAGAGTATCATATGCCAGTTTATTCCAAAGGTTGAAGCAATTGGACATGTTAAAGTCGATTCAGATAAAAATGACAAACCCTCTGTCAAAGAAGTTTGATGTTTCTTAAAGGTACGCATATTGATCAGATGCCCCGGGGCATGACACACAGAAGTGCTAGAGTCTAAAGAAAGCAATTCAGAAGCTTATTAATGGAGGTGACATTGTCGTGCAAAATCCGAATGCATCAGACACTAGACAAAGTCCATCGCCTATGCATAATGAGATGCACATGTTGGAGGGTGAGAATTCTTCTAGGAGCCTCAAAGGCACGAGTGCTGCTAAGCTTTCAACTATCAGAGGTTGATCTTCAGAACGAGCCGGCGAAAGGAACCCAAAAGCGATCTGTTAAGAACAATGTGACGAAGGCTTGTGAAGTGCCTAGTGTTATTGATATTGAACCCAGTGGCTAATATGTCATGATGGGTAATTAGGAAGACGCTCCATTTCTTGGTCAGCTAGAGAGGAGTTTTGGTGGTTTATTTTGTTGTCATTTCTGTTGTCCGGGTTATTTTTAGGGTTGTAATCCGGATATTGTCTTGCGATTCAAACCCTTCTATCCTTTTATTATTCCTAGTTTTATTTAGTGTCATCTAGGTTTGTTCCAGGGTTTTAACCCCAGTCTTTTTACTTGTTTTGTTGTCCAAGTTCTTTCACTATCTGTCTAATGCAATTTTCTACTTTTCGTTATTTCTAGGCATTTGGTTTAGTTTTCTTTTCTTTGTGCAATTCTTTTCCCTGTTGGCTTTAATGATATGACATGCATGCATAACCCCAGGCCTGGTATTAAAAGATTACTCATAAGGCAATAAGGACACTTGAGGGAAATAGGAATAGATTTGGACCCTTTGAGATCTTTTGAAGCCCGAACCACGTGAAACACGGGCAGATAGAACATGAAGAAATCCTAAAAGCAAGTTTACCAAACTGGCAGGACCATTTGTTGTAGCTAGAGTATTTTCCAATGCTGCATTATATTTGACAGATGAGGAAGGGAAATGTGTAGAAAGGGCTATCTATTCAAACGCAGTCATGAGATACTATGTATGATTCCTTTGACTGATTGTACTTGCTTGTCTTGGCATATATTAGAATAACAAATGCATTTTATTCTGATATCTGAACACTTTATCATTTGCTAACCCTTTTGAGCTTTAATTATTTTCTTTCATACCTCTTTTGGAATCAGTAATGAAAGTCAGAAGCGCAAGTCTTAGAAGACAGTAAAAGGAAAGGAAAGGAAAATATGAAAAGAATGAAAAGAAAAGAAAAAGAAAAAGAAAAAGGGGGGAAAAGAAAGAAAAGAAAAGAAAAAAAAAAAGAAAAAAGAAAACGAAGAAAGAAAAGAGAGAAGGAAAACAACAACAAAAACAAGGAATGGGTATGAACCAAATTAGACCTGATTCTTTTTAACGATACGTAGGCTGCCTCACGGTTCGGTCTCATCAAAATAAAAATCCAAAAGTCTCCAAGCAAGAAACTATGGCAAAAACGGTGGTTGTTGCAAGAATTTGATTCAAAAGTTGTAATTCTGAACCCAATTAAATTGTTTTGAGCCTTCGATACCCTTGCTTTCTAACCCTATCTGAAAGCCCAAGTTACGATCCGAAGGAAGACCTTCTGATCAGTCTTCAAGAGATGCCAAGTTGAGCGAGTAGCGGTGATTCATGTCAGAGGAGACACTCCGATCCAAGTAGGAAAGATAATAAAAATGAGAGAGTCTTATCGGTGAAAACCCTCATGGGCACCGTAAGGCGACGGGAGTTGAGAGGAATAAAAAGAATAAAAAAATGAGAGAGTCTTATCGGTGAAAACCCTCACGGGCACCTTGAGGCGACTGTAAGTTGAGAGAAAAGAACTAAATAAGAGAGTCTTGATGGTGAAAACCCTTTGAGCGCTACAAGTCGAATACGGATTATGATCAGATTGGATAATCGGTGCATTGAAGCACAGCTTCATGGTCTGGAGAAGTGTAGCAAGAGATGAACATCAGATTTGCTTAACAGAATAGGTCGCAGGTGCATGTCATGGTCATTAGAGTTGGTACCCACATTTTATAGGTTTCTACTTTTTAGGTTTTTTTTGGAATCATCTCCTTTCCTTGTCCTCCACTCTGTTCCTTTTGTCTTGTTTATTCCCTCCTCTTGAGTCTGTCGAGTCAAAACAAGTGAGAAATGACTTCAAAATCTGCCACCAGCTTTCCAATTGCACAAAAAGGGACATGTTTGTCACATCAAAGCAGCATAAGTCATGAAAGAACAACAGGCACATTGAGCTGGTAACAATCAACATGCTTTGGGATTCGTTTGAAATACGAAGGATCGATATATATCAGATCATGGACAACACAGCAGAATGAGAGCTAGGGTGAATGGATCAAAGGTGTTTTCTGTGAGAAGAAGGGTGGTAAACCAGTGACAAGCAAGATCTTCCAAGAAGAAATCGAAGTCATCATGGCTAGCGATAGAGCGGTAGACCTCAAGGTCACAACCAGTGATTTGGGTCAGGAAAGAACATCATATACATTGTGGTTGGTAAATATGTTTTGGGGATCAGGTGAAATACAAGGGTTTGGCTGGTGTCAGTTCAAGAACAATGAAGCAGACGAAAGGTATTGGGTTCGAATGAGAAGAGGTATTTTCTGGGTTAAGGTTTACAAAGGAAGCTGTTTGTCAAGGGGAAAACAAGGTCTTTAAATGAAAATCAATTATCATGACTAGTGAAGGAGCAACAGACCTCAAGGTCAAGGACGATGGTTTAAGTAAATAAAAACAACATACACAGGAAGTGGGGGCGATGTGCGTGCTTTAGGGGGTCATGTGAAACACCAAGGATGGGAAGATGTCAGTTCATAAGCAATGCAACGAATAGAGGATATGGGTCTGAATGGAAAAGGGGTATTTTCTGTGATAAAGGTGACAGAGAAGTTGGTCGGCCAATAAGCAAGGCATGTCTTTCAAGGTGAAATCAAGAGAATATTTTTCAGAATTTCAAGATTTGTAATAAGGCGCCCACCTGTAGAACAAGGGCATATTTTTCAAAAGTTGAGTTTTGGCAATCAGGCGCCCACCTGTAGAACAAGGGAATATTTTTCAAAATTTAAGTTTTTTAATTAGGCGTCCACCTATAGAATAAGGGAATATTTTTCAAATTTTGAGTTGTGGCAATCAGGTGCCCAGCTGTAGAATAATGAAATGTTTTTCAAAATTTGAGTTTTGGCAATCAGGCGCCCACCTGTAGAACAAGGGAATATTTTTCAAAATTCAAGTCTTGGTAATCAGGCACCCACCTATAGAACAAGGGAAGTTTTTTTCAAGTCTTGGTAATCAGGCACCCACCTGTAGAACAAGGGAATATTTCTCAAAATTTCAAGTTTTGTAATCAAGCGCCCACCTGTAGAATATGGAAATATTTTTCAAAATTTTAATTTTTGCAATCAGGCGCCCACATGTACAACAAGGGAATAATTTTTCAAAATTTTAAGTTTTGTAATTAGGCGTCCACCTCTAGAACAAGGGAATATTTTTCAAATTTTATGTTTTGGCAATCAGGCGTCCACCTGTAAAACAAGGGAATATTTTTTAAAATTTCAAGTTTTATAATCAGGCGCCCACCTGTAGAACAAGGGAATATTTTTCAAAATGGTAAGTTTTTGGCAATCAGGCGCCCACTTGTATAATAAGGGACTATTTTTCAAAATTTAAGTTTTGGCAATCAGGCGCCCACCTGTAGAACAAGGGAATATTTTTCAATTTCAAGTTTTGACAATCAGGCGCCCACCTGTAGGACAAGGGAATATTTTTCAAACTTTAAGTTTTGGCAATCATACGCCCACCTGTAGAATAAGGGAATATTTTTCAAAATTTAAGTTTTGGTAATCAGGCTCCCACCTGTAGAACAAGGGAATTATTTTTTTTAATATTTCAAGTTTCAGTAATCAGGCGTTCACCTGGAGAACAAGAGAATATTTTTCAAAATTTCAAGTTTGGGTAATCAGGCGCCCACCTGCAGAACAAGGGAATATTTTTCAAAATTTCAAGTTTGGTAATCAGGCACCCACCTGTAAAACAAGGGAATATTTTTCAAATTTTCAAGTTTTGGTAATCAGGCGCCCACCTTTAGAACAAGGGAATATTTTTAAAAAAATCCAAGTTTTGGTAATCAGGCGCCCATCTGTAGAACAAGGGAATATTTTTCAAAATTTTAAGTTTTAGTAAACAGTCGCCCACCTGTAGAACAAGGGAATATTTTTCAAGTGTCAAGTTTTGATAATCAGGCACCCACCTGAAGAACAAGGGAACACAATTTGAGTTCAGCAATCAGGCATCCACCTGGAGAAAGGGAAAACATCTTAGATTATAATTCAAGTCAGCAACAAAAGAAGCTCGTGGCGAGAATGCGAGTCAACAGTCCGAGGTAATCAACAAAAGTTAGTCACAATAAGAAAAAAGTAGAAGAAAAAAAGCCAAGCAAGAAGTTAATCCAAATAAAAGCAGATGAAAAATGTGAATTTCTCAAGGCATGGTTGAGGTCACAAGCGATACATGTCCGGTCTTAATTAAGAAAATCTAAAGAAGAACGAGCTAGTAACTGCACATAACAAGTGTCAAGGTTGAAATCTTAAGTCTGAATGAAGAACCACTCGAGACTCAAGATCAGGCATCAGAAGACTTATAGATAGGAACCTTGTAACTCGTAGTTGACAGGTTTAGCTAGTCTTTTTCATTCTTTGATTTTGATGTAATAGCAGGACCGCAGACCGGACCTCGGCGGAACGGCACCTCGACCGGATCTTCACCTCAGCATACTCCTTCATCTCACTCACTCCTGAACTACACTGACCTGATTCCTATTTAGCCGAGGATATGTAGGCTACCTCTGAAGCAGGGTGCAGTCAAGCTTTTCAAAATGCATCCCATGGAGTATTCAAGTGGGCAAAAAATGCTTATATCCGCTCACTCTATCTTTGCATGAAAACCCTTCGGGTTTCCGAGCAAAGAGAGGCAGATGTGAGCACGTGAGTTTTGCCCTACATGAAAATAACTCCTAAAAATAGACCAAAATAATTTTTTATTAATTTTAGAATTATTTTATTTCATTGCATTTCATACATTTTTAATATTTTTAAAAATCATATAAAAGCCATAAAAAGTGTCACATTTTAATTTTATGCCACCTTAGGTTCAATTTGCATTTAGGAATTAATTACATTGAGTTAATTGTATTATTAATCAGAAATCACACAAAATGATCATTTTTACATAGTTAGGTAATTAGCTTAATTATACAATTTGAATTGATTTAGGAATTTAGTTTAGGTTTTTTAATTAATTAAAACAAAAAAAAAAGAAAATTGAAAAGTAAATTCGAAATTGGGCCATGTGATAAGTGAGCCTAAATTCTTCAATACCCATTATTCATTTAAACTAGCCCATCCCAACCCAACCCCAAACCGGGTCGACCCAACCCAACACAATACCCAAATCCATTTCCTAACCTAAAAGCCTAACACATAAACAACACACACAAGGCACACGATACAGTGGAGGCGGAAAATACACACATAGTACATAGAGACGCCTGGAAGATGAAGGGTTGTGCAGCTTTGCTTTTTCTTGACAAAGCTCGTTGATACACACACACATATATGCTGATACACACACCTATGCACGCATATACATAATACACGCTTGGAAAATACACAAGCCTGGAGATATGGAAGAGAGGACTGCGCAGCCTCTCAAGAAAGAAGATCTCTCGATCCCCGTCGCACCCTACCACCCCTGAAATCGAACGAAGACCTGAAATACCCTGTTTTCTTCGTGTATTTTTGTGACTCTCGTCTCAGAAAATCAGAGGCATCGCTTTTCTGAATTTTGTTCCAAAATGGAGGTGATTTGATATCGTGTACAATTTGAAATTTCTTGCACTAATTCGAGGTTTCATCGAGGTGTTGTCCGTTGGGTGCCAGTTCAAGGATCGTCATGGTCGATTTTGAGTTCATTGAGTTGCAGTCTTTGTTTATTTTTCACGTTTAGGTATGTGTTTTTGATTGGAAACGTTGTAAATGTCGTTGGACGGTCTATTGCACTCTGAAATATGTAATAGTTATTTCTTTCATCACGCTGCAAATTTCAGTATTTAAATTTCCTTTTCCCTGTTTCATTTCGTCACTTGTGTGATGATTATATGCTTCAGTTTCAGCTGCTGTCCAATTATACGATGTTGTGTGATTCGTCAATCTACTATTGTTATCCTATTTGCTATTTTTTTGTTTGATGTGTTTGTATGGGAGAAATTAAAAACTGAAATGTTTAGGTTATAGTTAAGTTTTCGGATTATATCCGTTCATCTTTGGCTTATTGATATTGCAATCAATCTGTTCCTAATTGTTTGTGATGACACACACATATTTTCATCCTTGTTACATATTCAAATTCATTTTAGTTTCTGCATTATAAGAGTCACTTTGTTGAGTGTTTTCGTCTATTCCCAGGAGGCAGCATGAGATAATTTGGTTTAATGATCAATATGGTTTTTTTAAAGCACGTGACATTGGATATTGAAATTATGATCTAGTAATATATCCTAATCCTAAAATTGAAATAGTGTTTTGAATGTCTTCAATAGTTCGAGCAACAAAAATTTTACCATATTCCATGTCGAACTAAATTGGTTCCTGGTTTCTAAAGTTTGAGCATATAGTTTGTGATCTCGCCTAAGTTTCTATGTGTTTGAATGAAAGAAATGGACCAACTCGCGTGTTGAATGCTTAAATTTTCTTGAAAGTAAGTATCATGTCTATTGGTTATCACTAAGGTGGAAGTTCTAATCAATTTTTGATCTATTATGTGTTCTTTAAATCGGCTTGGTACATATGTTGAGTTCTTAGGACAGTTGGATAAAACTAAGTTCGAATTTGTCCGTCAATATGTGCATCAATTTTCTCTCCATGTTCTTGTTTCTTTGATGAATATGAATATCGTATGAGTATTTAGTTATTTTGTGTTTTGTTTAAAACTTTCTCTTAATTTGTAATTGAATATGATACATTAGATGGAATAGAAATGAATTGGTTGGTCAGTTTTAGAGTGATGAGCACATGATATGTTTGGCTTAATAAGTTTGGATGAAATTCATCGAGAGCGCAAAGTAAACCACGATAGTGAATGAAATTAAGGGTAGTTGTATTTGAGTTAATCATGCTTGGTGATAATTGTGTTAAGGAACATTATTTATACTTGTTCATATGTTTATTCGAATTGGATATAGTTGGAAATGATGGTGTCACAATATAGATATTGGGTTGCTATCATCAACTGAGCTACGAGATTAGATTAAAGGAGTCAATGTGACCCGACTTCAAGTTCAAACAAGGTTAAATAATGCAGGCTGTGAACCACGGGTGCATTTCATGTGACATGGCTTGCGATATATTTTAGATAACCTTGATTTTTTTCCTTAAATAAATAAAAATTGTTTGAAAGTTTACGCTCCTCCCACTGTAGTTCTCGGGGCACTCTATGCCAAACAAAAAAAAAAAGAATATTGCACGGCCCTCGCTTTATTTGATATTTAATTATCCTTAGATTCCGAGGCGTGCCATTTAATAAATTCCATGGCCCACACAAAGTTGCAAACATGTAATTGCTTTAGGCGCGTTAGTTTAATAATTACCTTTCCTAAATTCGGGTGCACATTTATGTGACCCAAATCCAAATCTCAACGAAGTTGGAATGTGTCAAAAACCACGGGTGCATTTATGTGACGTGGTTCGAGACATGTTTTAATGACGTTGTAATTCTCTTAAAAAAATAATAATAAAAGCAGTTTAAAATTAAAAAGCACATAAGTTAAAACATGTTCTAAAATCAGATAATTTAAGCCAAATATAATAGTTGAGCGACCGTGCTAGAACCACGGAACCTGGAAATGCCTAACACCTTCTCCCGGGTTAACAGAATTCATTACTCGAATTTCTGGTTCGCGAACTGTTAAACAGAGTCATTCTTTCTTCGATTTGGGATTCTAAATGGTGACTTGGGACACCATAAATCTCCAAAGTGGCGACTCTAAAATTCTCTTAAATAATTGAATCTCATTTTGATTGTCCTTTAATTGGAAAAATTCCCTTATCTATGCTCTTCGTCAGGTTGTGGATATCCAAAAAGGAAGTATGATAGTGGGGGTGGTTTGGACAATTAAATAGTTATTGACTTAGGCTTCCTGGCCGTTGGATTGATGAAACCTCGACGACCCAGATTATTTGCCCAAAACGACGTCGTTTGGGTTGCCTCAGATGAGAGACTGGGTTGGGGATGGGTTTTGGGTCAGTTTAGGTTGATTTGACCGGGTTTGGGGGTTTAAATGATTGGGCCAGGGTATTTTTGCCCAAATTGAGTCTTTTTATTATACATAGTTTTGTTTTGTTTTGTTTTCTTTTTCCAAAAAATTTAATTTAAAATTAAGATTAAGAAAAATAAAAACTGAATTAAATCCTAAATTAGATTAACTTTCCTAATTGTATTAAGCTCTAATTGATAATTAACACAATCAATCAATTTAAAAGAAACTACCAAAATTTAAATTAGACAAATGCAAAGATAAATCACACTATTTGATTTTTATATTTTTTGTAAGATAATCACCTATTAATTATAAATTCAAATCCTAAATGCAAATGCAGTATTTCTGTATATTTAAGAATTGTCTAAATAAAAAATGCAAACAAACACGAAAATTATGCAATTATCCCTAAAAATCATATAATTAAAAGGAAAAATCCTAAATCTAAGAAATTTATAGGAGTAATTCACGTAGGGCAACAATCACATGCTCACAATTGTATGTCAGTAAATAAATATCATATTTTAAGAAGCTAAATTATCTCTCACTATATTTTAATAAATCCCTTAAAATACCTTATCATCCCATGTTTTAAGGAATTGAAATTATACATGTTTACCAAACATTCACCCGAATAATTTCTTTATGAAGTGCTTCATAATCTTTTTCTTCTCTTTCATCTATGTAATCAAAAGAAAAATAAAATAACGTGACAATGTTCATGGAATTTAATATATAATCTAAAAAATAATATCAGAATATGTTATTCAAACCAATACACCACCATATCCTAATAAAAAATACATTATTCAAATCAAACAATGATGATATTCCAATTTAGAATATTCAAATCAAACATAACACAATATTCAAATTTAGAATATAATATTCAAATCAAACATACCATAATATTCTAATTTGAAATACAATATTCAAACTAGATTTTTTCAAAGTAACAAAATTATACAATATTTGGTTTGTATATTTTATTCCAAACTAAAATATTATTCGAATATTGCATTCTAGATTAGAATATTACAGTATGTTCTGTTTGAATACAGTATTCCAAATTAGAATATTATGATATATTTAGTTTGAATGTTGTATTCCAAATCAAAATACTATAGTATTTGAATAATGTATTACAAATTAAAATATTATAGCATATTAGTTTGAATAATATATTTTAAATTAAAATATTATAATATGCTTGGTTTAGGTAGCATACTTTTCATTAGAACATTTATATTTGATTTGAATTGTATTTCAAATTAAAATATTGTGGTATCTTCAAAATATATGGGAATATTTGAAAGTATAAATTATACAATATCATAAATGAAGTTCCAATGAAAAATAGGAATATGATTTAATAAAGAGGTGTGAATCTCAAAATTCATTGAGTAAATTTTTTAATAATTACGACTACATTTAAGAGATATTATTCCCTTATTAATAGCGGTTGTTATACACATAAGATTCTCTATGAAATTATACATTGTAATTTCTTTATAAGTATATGGTATAATATTCATAATTAAAGCATAATGAGTAAAGAAATTTATAGAGGGTATATGGCGTTAAAATGCCCTAATTTCATTTATGAAAACCGCTAGCCCATTACATTTGTTTGTAAGTTATAGCCAAAAACTTATTCCATTGGCTACACACACAAAAATACGCTGACTTATTTGATTAACTTTTCTTATTGCAAAGTAGAGTTTTTAATATATTCCGATCTACTACTCTTCATTATTTCTCCATCATAAGTTGTTAAAATTTTAAAAATAAATCAATTTTCTTATTTAACTCTACTTGATTTGCAGGATTTAGTAGATAACTGAAAGTTATTTCAAAGTCGATATCACTTTTTTTTAATAACTGAAGGAATAGAGAAATAAAATAAACTTTTCATATAACTAAAACCAAAAGCACAAACTTACGGTGAAATGAGCAAGTTTTAATTTCTCTCTCTTTCTTCTTTTTCTTCTAAAAGCTTCGTCTTTATATTCCTCTAATATGAATAAGTGTCACATTTTGCTTTTTAAAGTCAAGTTGGACCATTTTGAATCAGTCTTCTATTTTTGAGTAAATGACCTCAGAATTGAGATATGAAGGTTCCAGCAGGCTCGTATGATGATTTCAGACTTGGGCATATGCCCGGATCAGGTTTTGGAAGGCCCCGAAATGTTTTGGCACCTATTGTGGAAGTTAGCATTTTGGAAGAAATTTCATAAGTTTGGCTTGAAGTGCATTTCAATGTTATCAATGTACGTTTGGGATTCCAAGTGTAGGAGTAGCTTCATATGGTGATTCTGGAGTTGGGAGCGCGATCGAAAGTGAATTCAGAGGTCCATAGGTCAATTTGGAGTCATTTGGCGAAAAATAGAAATTTGAAGGTTTTTGAGAAGTATGACCAGAAGTGAACTTTTTGATATCGGGGACGGAATCCAATTCCGGAAGTTGGAATAGGTCTGTAATGTTGAATATGACTTATGTGCAAAATTTGAGGTCAATTAGACATGATTTGATAGGTTTAAACATCAAAATAGAAGTTTGAAATTCTAAAGTTCATAAAGGTTGGAATGGAGGTCGATTCGTGGCTTTAGCGTTATTTGATATAATTTGAGGCCTCGACCAAGTCCGGAATGTGTTTTGGGACTGATTGGGGTCCCAGGGACCTCGGGAGGATTTTGGGTGGTTATTGAATCAAAAATGGAATTTTTGGAAGGCTTAACTGGCTGGTTGCTATAATAACCGCACCTGCGAGAACTGGACTGCAGGTGCGGAGCCGCAGAAGAAGCCAAAGGAGCCACATGTGCGGTTTTGTGCTAGAAGAGAAGGGACCGTAGATGCGGTCATATCTCCGCAGATGCAGGACCGCACCTCCAGTGGAGAAGTCACAGAAGCGGAAATAAGGGGACTAGGAAGGACCGTAGATGCGGTAGAGTGGCCGTACCTACGGAACTGCAGAAGCGGTCATAGGACCGTAGGTGCGGAAATTGTTGGAGGCAGTGAGATTTTTTTAAAGTCGTAATTTGGCCATTTTTCTCTCATTTTCTCTTGGTATGGGTGATTTTGAAGAGCTTCAAGTGTGATTTTTCATCATCAACGACAGGATTTGGAGCATTGTGCATCAATTAGTCTTCGAAAGGTTGTGAATACCGGTCATGGATCTTCAGAGCGAGGTGAGTCTCCTTTCTAACCTTGTAATAGGGAATTGTCCCTATAGGTGAAATAATTGGTTATGTGCTCCTAATTATGGGGGCTACGTACGCACGATGTGACGAGAGTACGCGCTCATTTACTATTATACTATTGTCAGGGTAGTTATGACCCAAAAGCATGTTATCCTTGGAATAATTACAATCTTATTGACATCTTGTACTTCTTTAATCACATTGAATTGGTAAATGAATTTCTAAAAAGAGTTAAACTTCACTTTCTTAAATTATTAAAGAGAATTGGCCTTTCTTTGGATAATTGTTCTTTGTTGACTTCTTGATTGATTGTCTATTTGTGTGTGTTTATTTTTGAAATGGGCCAAACGCCACAGTAGATTAAATAGATGCATCTATAGGCGCGCCGTCGACCATCGGCAAGTGCACAGTTTATTTCTATTGGAGCGGACCATCGACCTCGGCATGATTTGTGCATGCTTGTATTACTACCTTGAAATTATTAAAGTTGTTATTGCCTTTTTATAGCTTGATAATATTTAGATAATAATGAAAATAAATTTTGGAAATTTCCTATAAACGAATTAATTGTTTACTTGTTTCTTTCTATTGGATTAAAACCCTGTTCATAGAATTCAAGATTTAATGTATTGTTGACATCACATTATTTGACACTTAGTAAGTGTCGAAGTTGACCTCTCGTCTCTACTTCCTCGAGATTAAACGGGATACTCATTGGGTACACATTGTTTTTGTACTCATACTACACTTTTGTGCATTTTTGTTGTACATGTTCATGTGTTATTAGTGGCCTATTGGGCGTAGCAGCACAGATGATTCAGGGACTAGGTGAGTTGCATTGTTCGAGGCGGCCCGCAGCTAGTAATGTCCATTTTCAGCATAATATATTTTCTTTTTGTCCGCTGTATTTCGGACGGATGTGGTATTTTATTTCTGTCTTAGTAAATACTCATGCACTTGTGACGCGGGGTTTTGGGATAATTTTTGAAATATTTTATATTAATTGGCTATTATTTAATTTGAATTGAAGTGGTTATCTTTCTTTTTATTTATAAAAATTGAAGGAAAAGCTTAGTTTCAAGATTGTTAAAAGGAGAACTTACTTCCCTTCTTATCGTGTGATTTGATTCCTTGAGGCTTTATGTCTTTGTTTCCTTATTACTCAATCCTACGCGACGCAATCTCTTGTTACAAATCTGGAATGGAAGAATTGTAATGGCACTACGAATTTGGTGCGACTGTTTCTCCCTGCGGGGTTATTTGAGCTATTATCGCCGCCTTATGGAAGGATATTCTATTCATTCGGCTTAGTAGGGGTACTTATGAGAGCTCTAAGGTTAGGCACAAGTTGTCGTGATGCTTATGAACGATTATTTCGCAGTATTGATATGATGGTAGGATGTTTGCCTACGTGTCGGGGCAGTGAATGACTTGAAGGGATGTTTACTTAGTGCATGATCTAGAGATTTGGCATTTTACTCCTGGAAGGGGAAAGGCAACCAGGCTAAGAATGTTCAGATTTGGGTTGATGGGGTAACAAGACTTGGTATTTTCGAGAGTGGTGGAATTTTCATCTGCGATGTAGTGTCATCGTCCTCGGTTGTATGTGATAAGTTCGTCGGTGTTATGGTTTTCTGCAATTTTCCTTGGGATAAGGAATTGTAAAATAATAATAGAAAGATGATAGTGAATGTCGAGAGGTGCAGTGGTTTAGATCGAGTCGGTGTTTCTAATGTTGACGGCTCGAGAAAGGAGATCTTCATAAAGTTTTAAAGGTTAGTAGTGATTCATGGGTTCAAGTGCTACAAATATGGATTTATTTAAGGCAACAGCTGAGTAACAAACGATGAGGAAATACATATGGGAAGTGTCAGGCGGTGGCTAAAATTTCTAGAAGGCCAAGTATAAGAAGCAAAGGTCGAATAGTCGATTAAAGGGATGAGTTCCGCCAAAGTGGGAGAGTGGCGGAGTTACATATGGGAATTGTGGTAACATGACCACGTACCTTAAGAAGAGTTCAGAGCGATTTGAGAATATTAGTGATTGGCGATTAAGATCTACAGATTTAATCTAAAGCATGGGCCATTATGTGGCAGGGACTTGGTATAACGAAAATGAGTTGCTTGAAATGAAGAAGGATACAACATAACTTGAATGTGAAGGATGTTGCAGCACATTTAATTGATGTCCACGAGGGGTGAAAGGACTTATGCAGCTAGAGGGTTAGCACAGATTTAGGGTGGATTATTGATGTCATGGTGATTGTACTCTGTGCAACAACGTTGGAAAATTCCAGAAGGTTATTCCCATAGGTGGGTTATTCCCTATGGGTAGGTTAGCGGTCGCGTGGTTGGCGAAGCTTCTGTGAAGAATTCTATTGGTTATTCAACAAAGAGATCGGTTGTACAACTGTGTTAGATGATTCAGAATATAAACAGGGGGTTTTACAGGAAAATTCCGAGAATTTTAACGGTTGATTGTGTAAAGTTATGTCAATAAGAGATAGAGAGGCGGGTGAATTCTAGATTTATTAAATAATGGCTTCAAGCTAAGTGGGAGAGTCCCACCGCTTATGATTGGGTTGCATAGTTAACTACTTGCGAGGTTTTTGATTATTAGCATATTGATGGGTTATCTCAGCTACGGGAAAAGACCATAAGTGATAAATTGAGCAAATAAATTGTTGAATGCATGCTATGGTTGGCCTTATTGGCTCATGTTCAGACTTGGGGGAAAGATTCAAGATTTACGCTTTGTATAGATGCATGTTTCAAAGGAAGTGATTTCGCAAGGTGCTTTGTCAAGAGGGTATTCATATGTTGTATGGTTTATAGAGTTGATTATATTCGGGACTAAGTTAGAGCAGATAGCTCTCAGCAACGGTCCTAGAGAATTCAAAGATAAGGTGTGATGCTTATCGATTTCGAGCCTATAAGTACGGATGAAAAATCAAGCTCTTGTAGTAGCCTATGAGAAGAGGCACAAAATGTTATATGATGTTTTGGCTTGAAGTGTAGTGCTTGAGAGGAAAATGAGAAAAGACTTTGAATTTGTGGAAGGATTTGCAGAATGGGCATATCAGTTGAGGGTGCAAATGTGCGCGCAAAGAAGGTATGGAATAGTTCGTGGGTTTTGGTATAGCATGGTCTCGTGATTCAAGGTCACTTGGGATGAGTGCAGATGGAGTATGTTATGTGTTAAATGGAGTTAGTATTATTTCTAAGGCAATCAAGGTTAAATTGGAATAAGATAAATTGATTAGCCATAGTTAAATTGGCATATTGGTGTTAGTGATCGGTTCCTTCAACGTGATCAAGTTATGCAATTGATTTGTGATGATACATGTGAGGCCTGTCGGCCGTCGTAATTGATGTTATTCAGAGGTATTCTACCGCTATGGCCTGTTATGTATGGGCGGATCCTGGAATGGTTGTGATGGATTAGACTACTGCTTTTGAATTTGAATGTTCTACGGCTATGAGGATTCACCTGTGTATTGCTATAGTTCTCCTGAAATGAGTTAAGTGGAAAGTTTTATATGATGAAGTATTAGCCTAATAGTTGTTCCGAAGTTATGATGAAAAGCGTGTTCTATCGTATGTTGGCATGATAGGCGCAGTGAGTGGTATGGAATTTGAAGTAAAGATCAAGGTAATAACTCGGTGTGGACAAGGATGTAAGCTCGGATGAGTAGGAAATGAGTTTTGATGATTAAGGTAAGTTGGTATTGTCTTCAGCGTCACCTAAGATCGGTGTTTGTAAAGAAGGCTTTGCATCCTGGTTAATGATTCTTGATCGCTTTTCAGCATTGGTAGGGCCGATGGTTTGGAGGTTTGACCTAGTTATTTGTTGTGATAGGTTGTGGGAGGGAAGATTGTATAAGTGTGGCAGGTAGTCACTTGATTGATTAAAGACTTAAACCAAGTATGAAGGTTGTGATAATATCATCGATTTGAGAATATATGCCTGGAGGGCACTCAGTCAACGAGAATATATGCTTGGAGGGCACTCACTTTATTGAGTGGTGGACTACGGATGATGTCTCCTGTTGAAACACGTTCTCAAGTCGCTAAAACTAAACGTGTGTTCATTTCTGTAGGTTTTGATAAATGACAAACCGACGCGCATGGAACATTGACATATGCCAAAGTCCAAGAACATGAGAAACAAAGAGCAAGATCAAGAATATCAACAAAGTTATAAATGAGTCACTTTATAGTGTGATCTTGATCTGACAACTTATTCTAGTCTTGGCTTCTCTCGTAAAATCATTTTCATGCATCGTTGAGTTAAACCAAAATGATTTTCAAACATTTTCATTTTAGCCAAAATGATTTTCAAACATGTTTTTCAAATCTGGACATAAATAATCGATTATGTATTTCTTATAATCAATTATGTTGAGGCAGTGTATAACCGGATTTTCAAAGCAACGAAATAATCGATTATGTCTCTTCTAATAATCGATTATGTTGAGGCAGTGTATAACCGGATTTTCAAAGCAACGAAATAATCGATTATGTCTCTTCTAATAATCGATTATGTTGAGGCAGTGTATAACCGGATTTTCAAAGCAACGAAATAATCGATGATGTCTTTTAGATAATCGATTATGTTAAGACCGTTGCCAAAGTAATTTTAAAAACCGCTGAAATATAATCGATTATACACAAGGCTATAATCGATTATGCTTGCACAGAATCTGCTTCCGATTTTTTGACGTTAACTGATAATCGATTATGCAACTTCAATAATCGATTATTCTGCTTAAAATCCGCATATGATTTCTGAACGATCTGCAGATAATCGATTATGCAGATCATATAATCGATTATGCAAGCACAAAATCAGCAATTAGTGATTGGCAATTAAGCAACGGTCTTGGTGACTTTGAGCACTATAAATACACCTCAAAATCACTCTTATAAGTACAACAACTGATTACATTCTTGCTAAAGCTTACATACTCTCATATCAATCATTTTATATTCATTTCATAGCTTTTTGAGAGCCAAACTCTTGACTAAGTTGTTGTGTTCTTGAGCTTATTGTTTTTACTCATATCTACTCTATAAAGAGAGTCTAGTCTTGAGTGCTAAGTGTTTGTACACACTTGAAGGGATATTCTAATCCCTTGTTGTAAGAAGGAAAAGTAGTTCCTTGGTTTGAAGTCTTGAGGTGCGGTATCCTCGAGCAGGTTGAAGTCTTGTAGAGGGTATATCTACGAGCAAGTGTAAAGGTTTGTTAGGCACCCGTAAGCTTAACGAAGTTAGTGTAAAACTCGAAACAGTCTCTCGGGGACTGGACTAACCACACGTTGTGGTGAACCAGGATAAAATTTGGTGTGTTCCCTCCTTACATTTTTAATTACTGCACTTACATTATTCCTGCAATTTTAATTCCACAAATTTACATTGTTTTTTATTATAACGCTATTCACCCCCCTCTAGCGTTAAGCGTATATGCCAACATCTCCAACTATGACGGATGTTCTTATGTGTTATGAGCGGAAGAGGAGTTATTATGGGATTTGAAAGGTAATTATCCTAGTTCAGGGCGATCAAAATCGGCTTTAGGTCGATAGATGGATTCAAATATGAATATGGGCTCTATATCAGGCCAAACGTGTTTATTTCAGTAATGCCCTCTTTATGGAGGAGTAGTCAGGGTGTTATTTCGTTGTCAGATCTTTTATGTAGTGATACATTGCACCGTGTGAGTTGTGAGACGGCTTGGTAAATTCTTATGTGTTGAGGTTCCGCCGATGATGTTATATGAGCAGGTTGGCTCTTGAGATTCAGATCATACATCGCACCTCATTTGTGCTTGAGTTTTATAGCCTACCGCTATATGTTTCATCAAGGATGGTATTATGCACTTAGTGTGTTTATGACCAATATTCGGTATCTTGTTGTAATTAGCAATTTAGTTCAATTATATCTCCTTCAATAAGTTCTATGTGTGGATCGGATGGAACGCCGCCATGGGTATGTTGTTTGGATCAGGTTGCGCGTCGCAAATGTGCGATATTCAGCACAATTCCTTATATTTGTTTCATGTGTTCCGTTTTCTATTTTCTGAGGAAAGCTTGTATTAGCTGTGAGCCCGCATTGCATGTACGATTCGCGAGCGGGGTAACTGAATTTCCTTTTCGGAGTTCATTTTGCTTTGGTATCGTGTTCTAATTGGTAGACTATTGGCACACTGTGGCATCATGTGAGACCTTTGATCATGTTCGAGGTGGCTTATTGCCGGAGCAGTTCGTACCGAGTGAGACGAGATCATTGAATTCGAGATCAGCGCAATATGAGTGTATGAAGTATATCAAGGAGCTAAGGACATTATTTGGTTTAGAATAGGGTGATAGTTCTTATCAGGAGTATAGACCTAATGATTTATTGATTCAACAGTTGATTATGAATTTCTGCATACCTCATCCGTCGTGTCGGTAGTGTAAGAGCTAGAGCAAGACCCGTGTATTTTATGAGGTGCAATGAGAGTATTAGATTCGTGGAATTTTGACTAATTGGGACAGAAAATGTTATTGTGGTCCTGTGAGTAAAGCGGTGAAAGGTGTAGATTCAACAAAGGTATGCAGTCATATTCTGGTGCATCGTGTGGTGATTGATACGGTCTCCGTATGTTGGAAACATGACTGCCAGAGAATTCTGGATATTGGAATTGGGCTCTAAGGCTGATTTGCTTAAATAAAAAGGGAATATCTTCAGAATTGATCGAGCTAATGTAATCAACTGAGTTGTGGTAGCATGGGAAGGTGCACGAGTTAAACAATTATTTCTGACTAATTCAGTGTAGTTCTCAGCACGTTCGAGGTAGAACGTATGTTTAAGTGGAAGAGAATGTAATGACCCGATCGGTCGTTTTCAGATCTAGCATGCCGTTCAATAATTTGTGGCCACTAGCAGCTTCATTTCAGGTATTGTGACTTGTATGCATCGTTGGAATTGAATTTCGGGAAGTTCGGAGTTGATTTGGAAAGAGAATTCTTAATTCGGAAGCTTAAAGTTGAAAGAATTGACTAAGATTGGATTTTTGAGTAAACAACATCGGAATTGGGATATGAAGGTTCCAGCAGGTTTGTATGATGATTTCGGACTTGGGTGTATGCCCGGATCAGGTTTTGGAAGACCCGCGAATGTTTTGGCGCCTATTGTGGAAGTTAGCATTTTGGAAAAAATTTCATATTTTTGGCTTGAAGTACAAATTCAATGTTATCGATGTTCGGTTGGGAGTAGCTTCATATGGTGATTCTGGAGTTAGGAGCGCGATCGGAAGTGAATTCGGAGGTCCGTATGTCATTTTGGAGACATTTGGCTAAAGATAGAAATTTGAAGGTTCTTGAGAAGTTTGACCGAAAGTGGACTTTTTTATATCAAAGTCAGAATCTGATTTCAAAAGTTGGAGTAGATTCGTAATGTTGAACATGACTTGTGTGCAAAATTTGAGGTCAATCGGACGTGATTTGATAGGTTTAAACATCAAAATAGAAGTTTGAAATTCTAAAGTTCATAAAGCTTGGATTGGAGGTCGATTCATGGTTTTAGCATTGTTTGATATGATATGAGGCCTCGAGCAAGTCCGTAACGTATTTTGGGACTAGTTGGTATGATTGGTTGGGGTCCCAGAGGCTTCGAGCGGATTTCGGGTGGTTATCAGATAAAAAATGAAAATTTTAGAAGGCTGAACTGGCTGGTTGATGTCATAACCGCACCTGCAAGAATTGGGCCACAGGTGCGGAGCCGCAAAAGCGGCCAAAGAAGCTGCAAATAAGGTTTTGGGCTAGAAGAGAAGGGACCGCAGATGCGGTCATATCTCCATAGATGCGGACCGCACCTGCGGTGGAGAAGTCGCAGAAGCAAAAATAAGGGGCCTGGGAAAGACCGCATATGCAGTAGAGTGGCCGCACCTACGGAACCGCAGGTGCGGAAATTGCTGGAGGCAGTGAGGTTGTTTTAAAGTCAGGATTTGGCCATTTTTCTCTCATTTTCTCTCGGTATGGGCGATTTTGAAGAGATTCAAGTGGGATTTTTCATCATCAACAATAAGTTTTGGAGCGTTATGAATCAATTAGAGTCTTTGGAAGGGCGTGGAATATCGGTTATGGATCTTCGGAGCGAGGTGAATCTCCTTTCTAACCTTGTAAAGGGAATTGCCCCTATTGGTGAAATAATTGATTATGTACTCCTAATTGTGAGGGCTACGTACATACGAGGTGACAAGAGTTCATGCGTATCTACTGTTATGGTATTGTTCGGGTAGTTAGGAACCAAAAGCATGTTATACTTGGAATAATAACAATCTTATTGCAGCGTGTACTTCTTTAATCACATTGAATTGGTAAATGAATTTCCAAAGAGAGTTAAACTTCATTTTTTAAAATTATTAAAGAGAATTGGCCTTTCTTTGGATAATTTCTCCATGTTGACTTCTTGATTATTTGTCTGTGTTTATTTTTGGAATGTGCCGAATGCCTCGGTAGATTAAACAGATGCATCTATAGGCACACCGTCGATCCTCGGCAAGTGCACAATTTATTTCTGTTGGAGCGAGTTGTCGACCTCGTCATGATTTGTGCATGCTTGTATTGGTGCTTTGAACTTATTAAAGTTGTTATTTCCTTTTCATGGCTTGAGAATATTTAGATAATAATGAAAAGAAATTTTGGAAATTTCCTATAAACAAATTAATTGTTTACTTGTTTCCTTCTATTGGATTAATATTGTGTTTATTAGAAATTCAAGATTTAATGTATTGTTGACATCTCATTATTGGACCCTTAGTAAATGGCGAAGTCAACCTCTCGTCTCTACTTCTTCGAGATTAGACGGGATACCATTGGGTACACGTTGTTTTTGTACTCATACTACACTTCTGTGTATTTTTATTGCACATGTTCATGTGTTATTTGTGGTCTATTGGGCGTAGCAGCACATATGATTCGGGCACTAGGTGAGTTGCATTATTCGAGGCGGCCCGCAGCTAGTATAGTCACTTTTTAGCATACTATATTTACTTTCTGTCTACTGTATTCAGGACGGATGTGGTATTTTATTTCTGCCTTAGTAAATGCTCATGCACTCGTGACACCGAGTTCTGGGATAATTTTTGAAATATTTTATATTAATTGCCTTTTATTTAATTCGAATTGAAGCGATTATCGTTCTTTTTATTTATAAAAATTAAAGGAAAAGCTTAGTTTCAAGTTTGTTAAAAGGAGAATTTCAACAAGTAATTTTTGTTGGCTTGCCTAACAGCAGTGTCTGGCGCCACCACGACCCTTAGAGAATTTTGGGTCGTGATAAACATACTAAAAATTATTTTACACAAATTTAAAAGGATATTCATTAGTTTCGAAGACGAAAGTTGAATTCAAAGATAAGAATATACTTAGAAGCACATTGACCAGTATCATAATTTTTTTGTATGATGTTATTATCAAAACTTCTATATACCATTTTTGTGCTATTACGTAAGCTATTTGGCGTATCTAAGTTTTTCAATAGCATGATGGGAATATTTTTTTTCATAACTAACCTATACCCAATGGAAGATCAAGTTTAACTTAGTTTATTGTATATACGGTTACACTAACATACGTAAGAAAAAATAAACTTGAAAACAAGCATATATCGTAGAAGCCCATGTGGTATTAAAATATTTAAGTACTTTTTTTGTAGTAATTATTGGTATCATTTTCTGTCGAGTCAAAAGCTGAATTATAAAATTTTGCAATCAACCTTTTATTTAGTTGATCTATATATTACTTTAGCTATGATATCTTTTTAATTCTATCATGAGATTTGTACAAATTGCATTCTAATCTAATGATAGAATTGTTTCTCTTATAACTACCATTACCTTTGGGACTGATAACCAAGTGTTCAGGAAGAACCAAATCATCTTTCATTGGATGCTCTTCTTTGTTATTGACACGAAAAAAGAAGACACTGAATACTAGATCCGTTCTTACTTTATATTTCTTTATCAGTTAAATTTATTTGAGGCAAGAAGTATAACTTTGACAAGATAGTTTTCTTGATAGAAATTACCTCCAAACCATTAGTTTTCCAACAAATGGTTCATTAATATCCAATATATCTCTAGGACTTCGGGTAGATTATTTTAATCGTTTAATCCCATATTATCAATTTTATTTTCCTTATAAATTTAGCACCATTGCTCTACTTTGATATATTTGTGACCGTTATTTAAGTTGTCTGAAGAGGTATATCAAATCTAAAGTGGGTGGTCTCACAATAAAACTACCGTTGGTACGCCACTTGGTATTATTGCTAATAGTGTCATTACTCTTAATATATGATATTTGCAAGGACATATAAAAATTATTTCGATTTCTCCGGAGGCATCTACAAAAGATAATCCCGTTACACAAGAGTCGAATCTTTATAATATAGTTTTGAAAGCTTGTTCTTGATTAGGATTTAACTTTGATTGTGCTTACTCAGACACTTGTGTTACATTTTGATTCGTAATAATATACTATTCTTTTTTACTTTGTGTTCTAATTCTCTTTTTACGGAATAAATTTATGTACCTTAAGATTTTTTAAAACTTAAATAAAATTTTTACTCATATGATGATTTAAAAAAAATAATTGAATTGGATCCTCTTGTTAAATAATTAATTAAAATATTTAATTATTTGGCTTTAACATAAAAAATACGGAAAAGGGTTCAAAAATCCGCTAAACTATTGAAAAAGATTTAAAAATACCCTTCATCCACCCAATGGGCTAAAAATATCCCTCCACCTACTTTGTTGGTTTACTTACGCCCTTTGACCGTTAGGTCAATGCTAAATTACAAATAATTATTATTCTTTTTGTAAAACTTCATAAAAATTATTTTTTTAAACTAATGCACTAATAGTCCACTAATTTAGCAAAGTCTTCTTTTTTTTTTCTAATTTTTACAAAAAACAAATAAGTTTTTACAAGAAAATATATTTTTTCTATTTTTTCAGTTTTTTAGAGATTTGTTTTTTGTAAAAACTGATCAAAATTTGTAAAAACAGAAAACAGAAAACAGAAATGTATATAATAAAATATTTTCGTGTTTTAAGAAGTGTAAAAAATATTTTCAAGAAAATATTTTCGTTTTTGAAAAATATTATTTTTTTCATTATTTTTCAGATTTTTTAAAGCATTTCATTTTTCAGTTTTTTTAAAAGAAAAATTATTTTTGTTTTTTTTTAAAATCTGAAAAAATGAAAAAACAAATTTTCCAAAAACGAAAATATTTTGTTGAAGATACTTTTATTCAGTTATAAAAACGAAAATATTTTATTTAAAACTTTTCTTTTTCAGTTTTTACAAAAAAAATATTTTCAAAAATTGAAAAAAAAATGAATGTTTTTTTTGTAAAAGCTGGAAAAAAATAAATAAATATGAAAACTTAACTAAATTAGTGGACAATTGATGCATTAGTTTAAAAACGAAAAATATTTTGCAAATTTTATTTTAAGTTTTACAAAAAGAATGATAATTATTTTAAATTTAGTATCGACCTAACTGTCAAAGGGAATAAGTGAACCAAAAAAGTAGGGAGGTATATTTTTAGCCCAATAGATGGATGAATAGTATTTTAAAACTTTTTCAGTAGTTTAGGGGTATTTTGAACCCTTTTTCGTAAAAAATAATTTATTTTATGTTGATTCAGTTCTTAATATTAGTTCATCTCTTGTTTTAAATATTTAATCTTATTTATTATTTTATTCACCATAAATTTTATTTTCAAAGTGTAAAAGATTGATATGACATTTCACTTTTAGATCGTTGTGTTTGTAGTGTCATTAGCGACATTGACTATTACCAACTACTTTTTTTTCCGTTTCTCATACATTTATATTCATATATATTTTCTTAGTTGTTCTTTAATAGTTGGTTATTTTTCAATATTACATAAAATTTTGATAAAAAATATTATAATGCTATTTTTGTAAATCAATATTGTATTCATGCTTTTATAATAATATAAACGGAAAAGGGTCAGAACTGCCCCTAACGTATTGACTCCAGGTTAAAAATGCCCTCCGTTAACCTATTTTGAAGAAAATGCCACTACCGTTAAAAATGTTGCATATTTGTGCCCCTAACGTATTGACTCCAGTTTAAAAATGCCCCTACTGTTAACCTATTTTTAAAAAAATGCCCCTACCGTTTTAAATATAAGTACAGTCAGTTGTTAGACTTAGGGGCACAAATATACTACATTTTTAACGGTAGGGGCATTTTCTTCATAATAGGTTAACGGAGGGCATTATTAACCTGAAGTTAATACGTTAGGGGCAGTTCTGACCCTTTTCCCTAATATAAATATAAATAGATAGACTATTATAGACATAAAAAGGTATATAATTATTTATTTATTTGATGTCCTAATTAGCATAAGTTTCTTGGCATAGTTTTTGAACTCTTTTCAGGCTAACAATCTTAAAAAATTTGTAGTAGCTGGTCAAAGTATGTGCCTATCTATATTGAGGGCTTGAACATCTATTCAATCACATACCATAAGTTTTCTACAATATATAATCTATCAGGGATATAGTAGATATGTTATAGATCTAATATCATATTTGATGATTTGAACATATTTTTATGAACATTATTTAATGTGAAAATATATGGCATTTGATATTCTGTTATCATAGTTATTATTAATTGTTTGATTAACTTTATGGGGTCCTTGATTAAATTTTGATACTTGTCATTGTGATGGAGATCATGGTAATGAGCGTGAAGTTTCTTATAATTTAATCTAAATTTGGTCTTGATCATACGATTATTAATTTGGACATTAGTTATTCGATTAGATCAATATTTATGTTATCGTCTCTATGAGATAAAGATTAGTTGATCTCATTAACTTAATCATATCATTAGATGATGCATATAGATATATAATCATTAAACCAACTCATTGGATAATTCTTAATTATTAGAATTATCATAAACTATCAATAGAATATTCTATTGAAGAATGTTATATGAGAGTTTCATTTCACTTAAGATCATCATAGTACTTGATAATTTATTTATCGTGCTTTGATACTAGACATCTATGGCCCTACGAAGATAGTTGAAAGGACATTGCCTACGATTAAATGCTTGTAGAATTAGTGATTGATCAAGACATAATTTGTCTGTAACGGCCCGGTCGGCGGTTTCGAGAGTTGTAGCACCATTCCCCTATTTTTTGCTTCTTTTGTGTTCTATAGCTGTATTATGAATTATCAGGGTAGTTGGTTAGGGCCCGGAATGACTTCAGAATTAATTGAGGCACTTAGTCTCTTATTTGAAAGCTTATGTTGAAAAAGTTGATTGGATATTGACTTATGTATAAATGACCTTAGTTTCGAATTCTGATAGTTCTGTTAGCTCCGTTAGGTGATTTTGGACTTAGGAGCGCATTCGGATTGTGATTTGGAGGCACGTCGTAGAATTTGGCTTGAATTATCAAAAATTGAAATTTTGGAAAGTTTGACTATGAGTGGATTTTTTGATATCAGGGTCGCATTGGATTTCAGGAAGTTGGAGTAGGTTTATGATGCCATTCATTAGTTGTGTGCAAAATTTTGAGGTCAATCGAACGTGATTTGATAAGTTTTGATGTCGTTTATAGAAATTAGAAATTTCAAAGTTCATTAGGCTTGAATCCAAGCGTAATTCATATTTTGATGTTATTTTACGTAATTTAAGGATTCGGCTAAGTCTGTTTCAGGTTATAAGACTTTTTGGAATATTTAATTGAGGTCTCGAGGGCCTCAGGTTGATTTCAGATGGTTAAATGGACTTGAATTGAATTGGAAAAGTAGACAAAGTTTTGCTAATGATGGTGTAAACGCACCTGCAGAGTGGGAACCACAGGTGCAAGCTCATAGAAGCGGAGAGAAAGGTCACAGATACGGAGGCAGCTAGGGGGAGTGATTCCGCAGAAGCGAGGACAAGACCGTAGATGCGCGTTTGCAGGTACTGAACCTTGAGCGCAGGTGCGAGCCTTAGGGGTTCTAGTGACTTCTTCAGAAGAGGCATTTTTCACTGCAGATGCGGGAGCGCAGGAGCGGATTGTTAGCCGTATGTGTGAAAGGCTTGGGCAGAACATATAAATATGGGACTTCAAGATTTTTCACATTTTGAAACTCGGATTTTGGGGGATTTTGAGGAGGATTTTTAAGTGATTATTGAGGTAAGCTACTTGTGTCAATTTGTCTTCGATAAAGGTGTTTCCTCACTGATTTGCTCCTAATTGGTGAGATTTGAAGTGAAATTTGGGAGTTTAGAGCTTGATAATATGAGGGTGAATTTGGGAATTTGGATGACCAAATAGTGTCGGATTTTGATAAATTTAGTATGGTTAGACTCGTAAGTTAATGGGCTTTTAGATTTTATGACTTTTGTAGAGTTTCGAGACGTGGATCCTTGGGAACGGGTTAAGCCAAATTTGGATTTTGGGTCTAATTTAGTTGTTTTCTTGTAGAATTAATCCTTTTTGCCTATATTAATTGTATTGTACTACTTGTGGCTAGATGCCGGAAATTTAGAGTCCAACTTGCGAGGCAAGGGCATTTTGGAGTAGAGTTTTGCTCGGATTGAGGTAAGTAACTATTATAAATCTGGTCCTGAGGGTATGAAACCCAGGTTTTTGTGTTATGTGTTTATTTTGGAGGTGACACACATGCTAGGTGACGGACGTATGGGCGTGCACCGAAGGAATTATGACTTGGTACGTCCCGTGAGATCGTAATGTTGAGTAGCTTACTCTTAACTACACGTTCCCTCTATTTTATGGAGATTTGACGGAAATTCATGTTAGAAATTATGCTTAAGCCATATGATATCACTGTTAGGACCCGCTGAGGTCGTGTACTTGTTGAATTAGCTACTATTTGATGTCTTGTACCCGGTCATGATTTACTTGCATACCATAGCTCCATATCTTTTTATTCCTTGTTGATACATGATATTATCTCTCTTTTGATAGATTTATATGATTTCTGAGAGCTCGAGAGAACTGGGGAGGTTGATGACCGAGTGAGGCTGAGGGCCTGACGGTAAGGTATTGATACCATAACACGTGAGTTGTCCATGCGGATCCAGATACTTATACTATAGCACCTGAGTTACCCGTACAGATCTTGATATTATATTACAACGCATGAGTTGTTTGTACAACACGTGAATTATCCCTGCAGATTATATAACTTGGGGTGTACGAGCCCCTCAGAAGTCTGCACACCCACAGTGAGCGCATGTACATATTGAGTGTGAACATTGAGGGCTGAAAGCCGAGTGATTGAGCTGTTGAGATGTGTTGAGTGACTGTTGACCTGAGATGTTGTACTTTCTTTTATTTGTTGTTGCACTTAGTCGATATCAATCATCATTTTGAAATTTCTGGAAGATTTTATATCCGTTTTACTTGAACTTGAAACTGTATAAAACTGATTTGACTTAAACTACTAGATTTAAAAACAAGTTTATTCTTTACTGAAATTACTGAAATGAACTGTATTTGTATAGCTCATCACTGCTTCTCTATTCCTTATTCGTTTCTGTTACTTACTAAGTTGGATGTACTCACATTAATACATGCACATCATGCGCAAATCCAGGTGTTTTCAGACATGGTGGATGTTGAGCTCGTGCGTGTTCGAGTACGAGAGATTTACGAGGTAGCTGTCGTCGTTCGCAGTCCTTGATCTCCTTCTTTGATATCTTTATTTCCTGTATTGACATTTAGAAGGGGTTTATTAGACCTAGTGTGTCACCTTGGGGTGCACTAGTTCTATTTGTGAAGAAGAAGGATGACACTATGAGAATGTGCATTGATTACAGGCAGTTTAACAAAGTCACAACCAAAAACAAGTATCTTTTGCTGCGTATTGATGATCTATTTGAACAGCTTTAGGGAGTGATGTCGATGCCCCCTTTTTCTGAGACGAAATCGAGTTTGCGGCATTTGGGAGGACAACTCTATTCCTTATGGGAATTTAGGTTTTGGAGTTTTGAAGAGTCGCCACCTAATGATTAAAGTGCATTAGGACACTAAGAAGGGTTTTTGAGTTGAAGAAACCATAGTTCGGGTAAGGGCTAGATATTATCTCGAGGGGAAGGTGTTAGGCACCCCTCAAGATCCACTAGTGTGGTTCCTGGCCATGTTAAAATTGTGTCTTTAAACAAACAACTAAGTAAATAAAGGTCTCAAGTAGAAGGGATTTTCACATAATGTTGCAAGAGGATTGAGAGTTTGAAGAAAAATAGAGAAAGCAGAAATTTAAGAAAGAATAATTTGAACAAATATAAACAAGTAAAGGAGAAGGGGGTCTTAGGTTTATGAACAATATGGATCACCCTACAAAACACGTGGTAATCATTTATACACGTGGTGTTATCGCGTGGTCATCATATCCATATCTACCCTTCCCACCCCATTAAGGTATTGAAGCGAGGAATGGTATTGTTACCTATTGCATGCTATTACCCGTCCCAATCCTATCAATCCCCGAGGCATATAGGATTACTAATCCCAAAAGGGAGGGAGTGGAGGATTTTGAGAGTTTTCAAAGGATAAAATGCTATGGCGATAATCAAAACATATACAACAAGTATTGAGAAAGCAACTAAGCATATACAGCTCAAATAAACCTCCTTGAATCAAAGGAAAGCATATAGTTTAGCATGTTTTACACATATAGTTATGGTCTGAACCAAAACTTAAACGTTAAGAAGATAGACTGGCTTATTACATGTTTCAGATAAAAAATCGGAATCAGACCTGCCTGCTGGCTGGAATTAGTAGACTGATCAGTTATAGTTTTTACCTTAAAGCTTGCCTAGGTGTTAAACAGAACCTATGGCATGATGTCTATCAATTCAGAAAGAAATAAACTGATTGCAGAAAAGAATTGTCGATTGCATGAACGTTATTGCTACTGTTTTTTTTATTTTTTTATTTTTTTTTACTTGACGACTCAGGTTTGGTAGATAGCTCTTATAGGCACGCTTTTTAGGCGTTGCTGATTTTAAATGCAATTACCATGAAGAAATCCTATAGACAGGTCATCTATATGCAATTGGTTATTCGAATCCTATAACAGGTTTGCCTAGTGACAGATGCATATGCAAAAAATGCGGAAGTCCTATAGGCATATCATATATATGCGGGATTTCATAGATGACTTATAGACATGATATCTGTATGAAGTGCCGAAAAATCTATAGCCATGGTATCTATATGAGATGCAGTATTTCAGATGTAGTAATTCCCTATGAACATGGTATCTATATGGTGAAATGCAGAAACTTAAAGACATGGTTTCTAATGCAGAAATGAAACACTTATAGGCAGGATTTCTACATGCAAACTTATAGGCAGAATTGCTACATGCGATGCATAACCTATAGGCAGAATATCAACATGTAATGCATAAGCGAAGGAGCAGGCTATGATTGCAAAAGTAAATACCTAAAGTAAGATGTCTACCTTTATGCATACATGAGTAACCCTCCCCTTTTAACTAGAACCCATAGTTATTATGGATTATTGCAGACCCGAATGAATAAAGAAAAGTAAAATACACCAGAAAGCTAAACGATCCCAGCCAAGGAGAGCTTGATTCAGGCTTCTGTCTGAAGCATGAAGTAAACCAATTCCCAAGATACAAATTTCCAAAGCCTTTCTCTTATTTGGGATGTGTCAAAGTTCCAAGGAGCTTCAAGAACTCCAGGAAATGCTTACACCCCAAATATAAGTGCAGAATTAGATTATAGTATAGTGTGGAAGGCCCAACCCTCAAATGTCCAAGTTCAGATGGAACTCAAAGTCCCAAGGCAAGGCTCATAGGAGGGGGCAGAACTTAGAGCCTAGGAGTAACTGTAAGTTAAATAGAGGGGAAATGGATAGCTGGTGGTCATACCAAGCAATTTAGGTTGCTGGCACATCCTGACCAACCTGTCAGCCTTAGAAATTAGAGAGTTAGGACCTATTGAAGGTCAGGTTCAGCCCTGGACAGCAATCTGGATGCTGCTAGGCTATACCTTAAACTCAACACACATAAGGGAATAGGGTGTGGGGGAACTGAAAGAGACAAGAGTAGGCTATGGACATGACCGTCAATAGGGAATGCTAACATGCCCACAAGCCTGTTACACTATTTAGAGGCTAGGATCCAGAAGATCTTGTTTAATCCATGGACAATAACTTGTATATTACCATGTCTTAAACCATAGCTCAAACACATAAAGGGGGTAGGGAGTAGGGATTCATAGCAGAAACAGATAGCAAGATATAAGCATACTACTTTAAATGTTGAACTTTACAAAACAGTAAAGTAGACATGGATGTAAAAGCTTATAAACAAACACTTTGGTGATGCTGGAATCGAAATTAGGACACACCAGTTTCAGTGAAATAAATAAATGAAAGCAGGAATCTTGTAAGCCAAATTTGCGAGCAAGCAGTACTAAAGATCTCAGGAAAGAGTAGAGAAGAGTATTGTAATCTAGAGTGTGTGTGTAAGAATATGCAAGTCGAAGTGTGTGTCTTGTGAAAAAGGGTTGTGTATGTATAGTGTGAGTCGTGAGAAATAAGGTAAGAGAATAGTTGGAGTCTGATTTTCAATCAATCATATAAGACTCCCTTTAATTCAGGGGTTCAAATTCAAACAGGTATAACAATTAAGGGAAAGGATTTTGAAAGAATATTTTCCCAGCAATATAATAAAGGGTAAGTGCATATAAGCTATTTAAGGAAGCAAACTAATAGTACACGATTTGTAAAAAAAAAGAAAGAAAAGGGACTCAATTAGTAAAACCAAAATTACATGCTTACTCAAATGAATCAGGTCGAGAAAAAAGGGTAAAGAAAGGTTCACGTAGGGAAAATCAGGAACAATAAAGTAAACAACCATCAAAAGGATTCAGAATCAATTAGTAGTTGGCAAAATCTCTTGAAAGAAGAGTTCTCATATATAAAGTACACAAACATGTGAGTTAAGAAGAGACTGTCTAGTTATGTAACAGAGAGGAGTTCAATTTGCAGTCTCATACTGAGTCTAACAGTCCTGGGTCCCAAAGCGGAGCCTTAACTCGAACACAAAGAATCAAAATCATTAGAGGAAACCCCCAAATCCTAGGGTCTCAAAATTGAATCAATATGGAAGTGAGAAAGCAATCCATTTGCATCAAAGTCTCAACAAGACATATATGATAGCATGTTGAATGACAAAGGAAGAAGAATCATGAAGAACATATTTTGATAAAACTCAAAACCTAAACAAGTTCAGACGAAGGAGATAATACAAACGGGAACACAAGTAGATGAAGAATGTAAGAACATGAACAGAGTCCAGTAAACAAAAATCAAATAACTTAACGGTAAACACACATAGTAAAAGAGTAGAGAGAACATAGCAAAGATTAACATGAGTAACATGCACTCACAGTAGAAAGATTCAAAGTACACATTGGTAAATACTTATAAGAACAACAGGAGAAACATGCTTAGCAGAACCCTAAACAAGGCTCAATAGAAGGCAGACAAAGAACCATAAGAACTTAGCAAGAAAAGTATAGTAGAAAACACAAGAATTGCTGGGAAAGGTATTGCAGGAAAGTATATAGAAAAACACAGTACGATAAACATATGAGAACATGATAAAATACAGTAGAAAAATCTACAAGACCATATTATAGAAAACATAGTAAGGGAAGCATACAAACGATGATACGAGAACATAGCAGAGGACAACACAAAGAAGAAAAATCATAGAACTCCTGAACATTTCCCACAAAACCCTAAATTGGCAAAGAAGGGTTTTGAAAGTAATTTTCAAGGAAAATTTTAGGGAAATAGTTTGAAAACTCATGAATAGCATAGATACACAATGGATTTAATAAGAATCAAAGAAAAACCTTGAATAGCTAGGGTTTTAGGGGAACCCTAGAGTGAGAAAGGCTTTGGAAAAGCTCCAATCTAAGTCGGATAAGGTCAAAATAAGGCTCAGGAGGCTAGGATATGCCGGAGCATAGCCGAAGGTAACCGGAAACCTTGAGTCGGCGAAGGTCTAGTCTCAAACCTTCCAGCATCGGGCATACATGAGTAATAGGAGGTGAGTATATGTCATCTTTGGCTTGAGACACCATAGATTCCGGTGAGGTTGTGGTCGGAGTCGGTGAAAGGCGGCTAAGGTTAGGGAGTATTCAAGAGGGTTTGAGAGAGAGTGGAGTATTCAAAGGTGGCTATCAGAAGGAAGGAAATAGGGGGGGGGGGGGGTTAGGGTTGAGTTAGGTAAATTAAAGAGGAAAGAGAAGATCGTGACCATTGATCATATTGATCAACGGTCTAGATTAATAGCGCCTTGGGTCGGGTATGATAAACGAGTTATAGGGTTGGGTTAGACGGGATTGGGTTGGTCCGATTTTGAGTTTAAAATGGGTCAGTTTCAGGCTAAAATTGAAATGTAAATGGGGCTACAATTGAAACAAATTGGGCTATACTTTAAATAGCCAGTTTTTCCATTTATTAAAAAAATAGTAAAAAATGATTTTGAAACTAAATTTAAAGTACTGAATCAGTAAATAACATATAAATATTAATTTAAAAATATTGAAACCAATTTTACAATTATAAAATGCAGGTAATCTTAACATAGGCTAAACTTGCAATTACATGCATTTTAACTTTAAAACTACCAATTAAATTTGTAAAAATATACAAAAAATCACCTTATTTATATTTTGGTGCAAATATGAGAATGAAAATAAATTATTCACCAAATATGCTAGTTTGAGAGTAATTATTGAATTTTCTACTATTAAAATAGATAATAATTTGGTTTTAAAATCTTAAAAATAAGGAAAAAATACCAAAACTCTTAGGCATGCTTATATATGCATGTACATGCTATTTTGAGGATATTTTGAGCATAAGAAATATATAAGGGAAAAATATGGTATCAATAGCTGCCTCTCTTTACCCGAGAAGGATGAAAGAGTTGTCGGATAAAGATATGATGACCAATTTTGACCTAAAGAAATGATTTGAAGGGTTTTGACCGAGCTCTGGCTCTTGAGCTGCCTATATATCGCTGGTCTTACAGAAATTAGGCCATATGTAGTTCAGGGAACCTGTCGGCGGAGCATGCTGATGGATGCAATATTCAGGTTGGGAAGGACGACCAGGGACCGATGTGCTGCAAAAACCAGAGCGAGATCGCTCATGCTGTGATGGCCGTTGCTAGCCATTGTACCTGGAAATAAGCAATACGAGCATATGTTGTGCACAAATTTAAACGTGATGCAAGTTCCCATTGGATCACGAATGCCGTCTTCGGACGGATAGGTTGACGTCGTCGGACTATGATGCCCCGGGCCATGAAGCGCATAATAAAGGCTTCGCAAGATATGAAATGGTATTCTCGGGCTATGTGGATGATGCCTCCAAACTATGATGCCTTTGAATAATGATATGCAAAAGAATAAAATAGGGTCCTCAAGCCATGGCACGACGCTCTCGAGATATGAAAATGGTGCCTCCGAACAATGACGCCTTTGGATAATTTGGCGATCTTTCAACCTATGAGATGTAAAAGGTGGCGATCTTTCAGCCCATGCAATTATGGAGGTAAAGCGTAACCTCGGAAGGCAGAATAGTAGCCTTATGCAATTATGGAGACAGATCTTAGTCCCAGAAGGTAGAATAGTAGCCTTATGCAATGCAAGAAAAAATGCAAATGAAGGCAATGCTTAGCCTCAGAAGGCCGAATAGTAGCCTTATGCAACGCAAGGAAAATGCAGGATAAAGGTAGAGCTTAACCTCAGAAGGCAGAAAAGTAGCCTTATGCAATGCAGAGAAATGCATATGGAGACAATGCTTAGTCTCAAAAGGCAAAAAAGTAGCCTTATGCTTTGCAAGAAAAATGCAAATAAAGGTAGAGCTTAACCTTCGAAAGCAGAAAGGTAGCCTTATGCAATGCAAGAAATAAAGGTGAAGATTAATGAAATCTCTTAGCTGATAGATGACAACTGATAGTTGATTGTGTCATTCTGGCTACTGGTGATGTCGTGTACGGATAGTAATTGCAGATAGGTGATGATTTCGAGAGTAGCATTCCTGAAAAGTGTGAGTGAGTAATCGTGTCTGATGATTTTATGCCTTGGGTGCCTATATCCAAAAAAAATCGTGATGTTTGTAAAAGGGGGAGGTTAGTTCGTCCTCCCGTGGACTTTGCTTGTTCTGGGGGTAGCGTCGCTAAACAAAGCAGTTTTGATAGTAGCCATGCATGATTTTGTAAACATGTAAATACATAATTTAAAAATGATTTTCTTTTAGACGAACCGACGATTGCGACACCATTCAAGACATTGCGACCCTTTTTACTACAGAATTTTGAGGGTTCTCCTCAAAAAACTGCCACAATTTACTGGGATGGTGCTTTTGACGGTAGCGTGCGATGAATGGCTGAAATTTGACTTCAAAATTTTGAGGGTCCTCCTCAAACTTCTGCCCCAGTTTCTAATTTCGGGGGGATAAAATTTTTATTGAATTGTGACTGAACCCATAGGGTTGCCTACGTATCCCCTCTTAAACGGGAATCAATTCAGGCGTAGTTCAAATTACATCATAAAGAAATCATAATGATTATGCATAATAACATTTGACTGCATCTGAATTAATTTTCTTTGTCCAGACTTCTCCATCCATTTCAGCGAGTATGAGGGTTCATCCTGTTAGGACCCTGTGAACCATGTACGGACCTTGCCAGTTGGGAGAGAACTTTCCTTTGACCTCATCCTGATGCGGGAAAATTTTATTCATCACCAGCTGCCCCGGTGTGAATTGTCTTGGCTTGACTCTTTTTTGAAGGCTCGGGGCATCCTGTTCTGATACAATTGACCATGGCAAACTACATTCATTCTTTTCCCGTCTATGAGGGCTAACTGCTCATAGCGGGTCTACCCATTCTACATCTTCAAGTTCCGCTTCCTGTATAATCCTCAGGGAGGGAATTTCTATCTCGGCCGGAATGACTCCTCGGTACAGTAAACCAACATATAGGGAGTCTCCCCGGTTAATGTTCGAACTGTGGTGCGGTATCCCAATAGAGTAAATGATAGCTTCTCGTGCTATTTCTTGTGCTTCTCTATCATCTTCCTCAATATCTTTTTGATGTTCTTGTTAGCCGCTTCTGCGGCTCCATTCATCTTAGGTCTGCAAGCTATAGAGTTCTTGTGTTTAATCTTGAATGTTTCACAGATTGCTTTTGTTGAAACACGTTCTCAAGGCACTAAACTAAACGTGTGTTCATATTTGTACGTTTTGATAAATGACAAACGACGCGCAATTGACATATGATGAGGTCCAAGCACAAGCGCGCAATTGACACATAACGAGGTACAAGCACAAGACGAACAAAGATCATGATCAAGCAAAGAAATAAAGTGATACATGAGTTGCTCTTTAATTGTGATCTTGATCCGACAATTAACTCAAGACTTGGCTTCTCTCGTAAAATCATTTTATCAAATCATGCATATTTAATTTAAAGCAAAATGATTTTCAAACATTTTATTTTAGCCAAAATGATTTTTAAACATGCCTCTCAAATCTGGACAAAGATAATCGATTATGTACTTTATGATAATCGATTATGTTAAGACAATGTACACCAGATTTACAAAGCTGAACAATAATCGATTATGTACCTTATGATAATCGATTATGTTAAGGCAGTGTACATTAGATTTTTCAAAGCTACAAGATAATCGATTATGTACCTTATGATAATCGATTATGTTGAGGCAGTGTCCATCAGATTTTTCAAAGCTATAAAATAATCGATTATGCACATTATGATAATCGATTATGTTGAGGCACTGTCTATCAAATTTTACAAGACTGTAAAATAATCGATTATGTACTTTATGATAATCGATTATGTTAAGACAGTGTTGTTCGAAGTTTTCAAAATATAAAAGATAATCGATTATCCTTATAGCATAATCGATTATGCAAATGACCGTTGCCAAAGTATTTTTAAACTCTGAAAGATAATCGATTATACACAATCTGATAATCGATTATGCTAAGTAAAATCTGCATATGATTTTTTGGACGTTGTCAGGTAATCGATTATACACAATCTGATAATCGATTATGTTAAGTAAAATCTGAATATGATTTTTTGAACGTTGTCAGGTAATCGATTATACGATTTGGATAATCGATTATTCTGCTTAAAATCTGGGAATGATTTTTGAACGATTGGAAAATAATCGATTATGCAAATCAGATAATCGATTATCTTAGCACAAAATCAGCAATTCTTGATTGGAATTAGGCAACGGTTGTGGGGGTTTTGAACACTATAAATACAACTCAAAATCGGTCTTCTAAGTACAACAACTGATTATATTCTTGCTAAAGCTTGCATACTCTCATATTCATCATTTTCTATTTATTTAATAAGTTTTTGAGAGCCAAACTCTTGACGAAAGTTGTTGTGTTCTTGAGCGTATTTATTTTACTCATATCTACTCTTAAAGAGAGTCTTGTCTTGAGTACTAAGTGTTTGTATACACTTGAAGGGAAGTGTTAATCCCTTGTGGTTGTAAGAAGGAACGTTTTCATTCCTTCGGTTGAAGTCTTGAAGTGTGGTATCTTCGAGCAAAGGTTGTTGAGGCTTGTGTGACTCAAGTTCTCAGTTTGTAACGGTTTGTTAAGCACCCGTAAGCTTAACGAAGTTAGTGGAATCTCAAGAGAGTCTCTCGGGGACTGGACTAGCCACAGGTTGTGGTGAACCAGGATAATTTCGGTGCGTTCGTTCCTTATTATTTACTTACCGCACTTACTTCAATCCTGCAATTTTTAATTCCGCAAGTTTATATCGTTTTTATTATAACGCTATTCACCCCCCCTATAGCGTTAAGCGTATATTCTAACAATTGGTATCAGAGCCCAACTCTTTGAAAGACTTAACCATTTTAGAGAAACAATCCATGGCTTCTACTCGTGACTTTAATGCAGGAATAGGTGAAGGACAATGCTCCACCAGACCACCACTGTTCGACGGCACAAACTATACGTACTGGAAGGAGAGGATGAGAATATTCATCCAATCGAATAATTTTCATCTATGGAAGGTTATAACGAAGGGAGAACAAATTCCAACCAAAAAGGTTGAAAATGAATGGGTTCCAAAATCCGAAGATGAATACGATGCGGATGATATCCGAAAGGTGCAGAACAACGCTAGAGCCATCAACTTATTATATTGTGCTGTAAATCCTGATGATTACAGAAAAATATCATGTTGCACAACGGCTAAGCAAATGTGGGATAAGTTGGAAATCACGTACGAAGGTACGGACCAGGTAAGAGAAGCTAAAATTGATTTTCTAACCCATGAACTGTTTCACATGAAGGAAAGCGAGATGATCGATGACATGTTCGAACGATTTTCAAAAATCGTCAATGACCTACATGCTCTTAAGAAGACCTTCACGGATAAGGAACTTGTCCGAAAAATTCTCCGAAGTCTCACTCCGGAATGGCGCTCCAAGGCCGACGCGATTCAAGAGTCTATCGGCGTTTCAAATGTGACCATCGACGGACTAAGAGGTAATCTTAAAACCTATGAATCTACTATACTTAACCCTCCGTTTAATGATCAAAGGAAACAAAGAATCGCCCTCAAGGCAAGCACGGCTCAACCTCAAAATGACGAGGACTCAAACAACGGAGATAACGAGTTCGGACTCGTTATTAAGAGGTTTTAAAAGTTCATGCGAAAAGAGTATGGACGAAAAGGCAAACAACAAGGAGATCAAGTAAAGTGCTATGGATGCGGAGAAATCGGGCACATTAAATCAAATTGCCCAAATGTCAAAAAGGAGAAGAAACCCTTCAAGAAACAACGAGCATACATATCTTGGGGAGGTGACTCCGGAGACGAATCAAGCGACGATGAAGAAGAAAAAGCCGCAAATCTATGTCTCATGGCACACGAAGACAATCAAGAAGAGGTATGTCAAATTTCTTCAAAAAATTTCTTTTCTCTTGAGGAAATGCAAAATGCTTTTGATGAATTGTATAGTGAATTCATTAGAGCTTCCGAAACTGTTAGAGACGTAAAGAAAAATTCCTCTTTGAAAGAAAAAGATTTTGAAAAACAACTCTCTTTGAGAGAAAAAGATTTGGAAAAATTGATTTTGGAAAATGAGAAGTTGAAAGAAGAAAACAAATTTTTCGGAAGAGAAGCGCCGACAAACCCGAGAGTTCTAGTAAAAATTGTATTTCTTGCATGCATCTAAAAGATGAAGTAGAAAGACTTAAGGGCACCCTAGATAAGTTCAATTCTTCTCATAAAAATTTGAATGATGTTCTTGTCAATTTGAAATCGACCAAACATGGCATAGGTTTCAAAAACGAGCCTAAAGAAAAAGTTGAAGCCTTCCCCCAACAACCCAAGGCTCAACCTAGGATAAATAAAATAAACATTCATCCTAGAAATAACCATCCTAGAATCAACATGCATCCTAGACCAAACACTAGAAGAAACTTTGAACATTTTAGAACGCCTAGAAATGGCCTTCAACAATCGCAACCTAGACATACTCGACCTAGAAACAATTACTCTAGAAACGCTGCATATCCTAGAACAAACAGTAGGAGAAATGATTTTCAAGGATTGCGCAATAGCCATATTGTCAAAAATAGAGCAAACGATTTTCGTACCTCCAACTACTACCAACCTAGAAGAATGCATAATCCTAATGTCATTTGTCACTATTGTAGTCGAATAGGACATATTGCTCCTGCTTTTTTTACTAGACACAGACACTTAACTGCATGTCAAGCACAACAGCATTTTACACCTAACTCTCAAGGACCCAAAACAGCTTGGGTACCAAAAACTCATTGATTTGTCTTGTAGGTATGTTTGAAGGGATCAAGTGTACTTTGGTACCTTGATAGTGGATGCTCCAAGCACATGACCGGAGACGCATCCAAGTTCCTTCAACTAGAACACAAGGAAGGAGGAAACGTTATTTTTGGAGATAACAACAAAGGAAAAATTATCGGCATTGGCTCGGTCGGTAAGAATGAATCTTCTTCCATTAAGCATATATTGCTAGTTAAAGGTCTAAAACATAATCTCTTGAGCATAAGTCAATTATGTGACAAGGGAAATCTTGTTTTGTTTGATTCAGAAGAATGCTTAGTTTTTCGTCGTAGTGATTTTAAAATTATTCTTCGTGGTTTTAAAATTGATAACATCTATATGGTTGATCTTGAAAACTCTTCATCAGAGTATGTGAATTGTCTTATGAGTAAAGAAGATGATATGTGGTTATGGCATCGTAGAGTAGCTCATATCAACATGCATCTTTTAAACAAATTGGTTTCACAAAATTTAGTTATTGGTCTTCCAAATTTGAAATTTGAAAATGACACTATTTGTGATTCTTGTCAAAAAGGGAAGCAAACAAAAGCATCTTTTAAATCTAAGAATATTGTTTCAACTACAAGACCTTTGCAACTTCTTCACATGGATCTCTTTGGACCATCTCGCATTGAAAGTCTTGGTAGAAATCGTTATGCTTTTGTTATTGTTGATGATTATTCTAGATTTACATGGACACTATTTCTTGCTCACAAAAGTGAGGCTTTTCAAAATTTTAAATGTTTTCTTAAACGTGTTTAAAATGAAAAGAACACAACCGTCACTTCCATAAGAAGTGATCATGGGGGAGAGTTCGATCACAATCTCTTCACGGACTTTTGTGACGAACTCAGTATTGAGCACACCTTCTCTGCTCCACGTACACCACAACAAAATGGAGTGGTGGAACGGAGAAATAGGTGTCTCGAAGAGATGGCTACAACCATGCTCGATGAGGCTAAGATTCCCAAACAATTTTGGGCGGATGCCGTGAGTACCGCATGCTACGTTTTAAACAGAGTAGTCATAAGGCCAATACTCATGAAAACTCCCTATGAACTCTATAAGGGAAGGAAACCTAATCTCTCCCATATTACAGTACTCGGTTGTAAATGCTTTATTCATAACAACGGAAAAGATAATTTGGGAAAATTTGATGCCAAATCGGATGAAGGAATTTTTCTTGGTTATTCATCACGTAGCAAAGCATATAGAGTATTCAATAATAGAACTGAAACTGTTGAGGAATCCCCTCATATTGTGTTTTCCGAAAATAATGCTCGCTTGGCGAGAAAGGATTCTGGTTTTGATCTTGCAGGTATTTTAAACACAATAAGTCCTCAAGACAAAGTACAAGAGGAAAACCCAAAGGAAATTCAAGATGAAATCTTGGAACAATCATCGGAGGAAGCGCCACCACTGGAGAAAGAAACGAAACTGCCCAACGCGTGGAGGACAATCAAAGACCATCCTCTCGACAAGGTAATTGGCGACATTGAACAAAAGGTAAGTACTCGAAACAATCTTAAGAACACCTTAGGACATACTGCTTTGTTTCTCAAATTGAACCCTCAACCATTTCCGAAGCAATTGGGGATGAGCATTGGACCTTGGCAATGCAAGAGGAGCTTAACCAATTCAAACGAAATGACATTTGGGAATTGTGCCAAGACTCGACAATCATACCATAATTCGTACGAAATGGGTTTTTCGAAATAAATTAGATGAAAATGGTGTAATCACTAGAAACAAAGCTAGGCTTGTAGCAAAAGGTTACAATCAAGAAGAAGGAATTGACTATGAAGAAACGTATGCACCCGTATCAAGGTTAGAAGCTATTCGTTTATTACTTGCTTTTGCCTCTTCTATGAATTTCAATTTATATTAAATGGATGTAAAGAGTGCTTTTCTAAATGGTTTTATTCAAGAAGAAGTTTATGTTGAACAACCCCCGGGCTTTGAAGATTTTAAATCTCCCGATCATGTTTTCAAACTTAAGAAAGCCCTTTATGGTCTTACGCAAGCTCCCCGAGCTTGGTATGAACGATTGAGCAAATTTCTTTTGGACAATGAGTTCATTAGGGGGAAAGTTGACACCACACTTTTTATTAAGCATAAAAACAATAATATTTTATTAGTTCAAATCTATGTGGATGATATTATTTTTGGTGCTACTAACAATGCTTTGTGCAAGGAATTTTCTGATTTAATGACAAGCGAATTTGAGATGTCTATGATGGGTGAGCTAACCTACTTCTTGGGGTTGCAAGTGAAACAAATGAAAGAAGGAACTTTCATTTGTCAATCTAAATATTGCAAAGAGTTGCTAAAACGATTTGAAATGAGCAACGCCAAAGCAATGGCCACTCCAATGAGCACATTCGATCATCTTGACAAAGATGAGAAAGGTAAGGAAGTCGACACCAAGAAGTATCGAGGTATGATCGGATCCCTTCTTTATCTTACTGCTAGTAGACCGGACATAATGTTTAGCGTATGTTTATGCGCTCGATATCAATCATGTCCGAAGGAGTCGCACCTAACTGCGGTTAAGCGGATAATGAAGTATCTTGTTGGTACTATAAATGTAGGACTATGGTATCCCAAAGGTTCTTCATGCCAACTTGTTGGCTATTTCGACTCCGACTTTGCGGGTTGCAAATTGGACCGCAAGAGCACTAGTGGCACTTGCCATTTGCTCGGTAGCTCTCTTGTCTCTTGGTTTAGTAAGAAACAGGTAAGTGTTGCGTTGTCCACAACCGAGGCTGAATATGTAGCCGCGGGGAGTTGTTGTGCTCAAATCCTTTGGATGAAACAACAACTCTCGGACTATGGACTAAGTATCGATCATATCCCTCTTAGATGTGATAATACTAGCGCCATAAGCTTGACGAAGAACCCCGTTCTTCATTCAAGAACAAAACACATTGAAATTAGGAACCACTTTATAAGAGATCACGTTCTCAAAAGTGATGTCGAAATTAAGTTTGTTGAAACCAAATCTCAATTGGCCGACATTTTCACAAAGCCTTTAGAGAAAGAGTCCTTTTTCCGAATTCGTAGTGAACTCGGGATTCTTGACTCCACGTTGATCTAAGTCATGCATTGCATTCTTTTGTTTTTCATTACTAACTTGAGCGTCGGAGGCGCCTAATTCTGTTTTGCAGGCATCGCCCCAAAGACAGGGGGAATCATAAAGCACTGGTGCAGAAAAATCGATCTCTTTTAAGAATAATCGATTTCTCTTAAGTACATAATCGATTATCAAGTATCAATAATCGATTATGTTGACATTATATTGTCCCTTTTATAATCGCGATTTTTGGTTAATCAATAAACAAGTTATTTATGTTTTTTTTGCTAATGTCAAAAGGGGGAAGAATAAGGGCTATGCACTTAATATTTATTGGCATAAATTGAGGGGGAATTCATATGTTGAGGGGCAACTAATTGCATATCTATATACTTGTCCTGGATCGTCATTATGAATTATCTAATATGCATATCCCGATATTGGTTTGCCATTATCAAAAAGGGGGAAATTGTTGAAACACGTTCTCAAGGCACTAAACTAAACGTGTGTTCATATTTGTAGGTTTTGATAAATGACAAACGACGCGCAATTGACATATGACGAGGTCCAAGCACAAGGGCGCAATTGATACATAACGAGGTTCAAGCACAAGACGAACAAAGATCATGATCAAGCAAAGAAATAAAGTTATACATGAGTCGCTCTTTAATTGTGATCTTGATCCGACAATTAACTCAAGACTTGGCTTCTCTCGTAAAATCATTTTTATCAAATCATGCATATTTAATTTAAAGCAAAATGATTTTCAAACATTTTATTTTAGCCAAAATGATTTTTAAACATGCCTCTCAAATCTGGACAAAGATAATCGATTATGTACTTTATGATAATCGATTATGTTAAGACAATGTACACCAGATTTACAAAGCTGAACAATAATCGATTATGTACCTTATGATAATCGATTATGTTAAGGCAGTGTACATTAGATTTTTCAAAGCTACAAGATAATCGATTATGTACCTTATGATAATCGATTATGTTGAGGCAGGTGTCCATCAGATTTTTCAAAGCTATAAAATAATCGATTATGCACATTATGATAATCGATTATGTTGAGGCAGTGTCTATCAAATTTTACAAGACTGTAAAATAATCGATTATGTACTTTATGATAATCGATTATGTTAAGACAGTGTTGTCCGAAGTTTTCAAAATATAAAAGATAATCGATTATCCTTATAGCATAATCGATTATGCAAATGACCGCTGCCAAAGTATTTTTAAACTCTGAAAGATAATCGATTATACACAATCTGATAATCGATTATGCTAAGTAAAATCTGCATATGATTTTTTGAACGTTGTCAGGTAATAGATTATACACAATCTGATAATCGATTATGTTAAGTAAAATCTGAATATGATTTTTTGAACGTTGTCAGGTAATCGATTATACGATTTGGATAATCGATTATTCTGCTTAAAATCTGGGAATGATTTTTGAACGATTAGAACATAATCGATTATGCAAATCAGATAATCGATTATCTTAGCACAAAATCAGCAATTCTTGATTGGCAATTAGGCAACGGTTGTGGGGGTTTTGAACACTATAAATACAACTCAAAATAAGTCTTCTAAGTACAACAACTGATTATATTCTTGCTAAAGCTTGCATACTCTCATATTCATCATTTTTTATTCATTTAATAAGTTTTTGAGAGCCAAACTCTTGACGAAAGTTGTTGTGTTCTTGAGCGTATTTATTTTACTCATATCTACTCTTAAAGAGAGTCTTGTCTTGAGTGCTAAGTGTTTGTATACACTTGAAGGGAAGTGTTAATCCCTTGTGGTTGTAAGAAGGAACGTTTTCATTCCTTCGGTTGAAGTATTGAAGTATGGTATCTTCGAGCAAAGGTTGTTGAGGCTTGTGTGACTCAAGTTCTCAGTTTGTAGCGATTTGTTAAGCACCCGTAAGCTTAACGAAGTTAGTGGAATCTCGAGAGAGTCTCTCGGGGACTGGACTAGCCACAGGTTGTGGTGAACCAGGATAATTTCGGTGCGTTCGTTCCTTATTATTTACTTACCACACTTATTTCAATCCTGCAATTTTTAATTCCGCAAGTTTATATCATTTTTTATTATAACGCTATTCACCCCCCCCTAGCGTTAAGCGTATATTCTAACAGCTTTCATCATGTCACTGTTGAGATTGGAACCATTTTCAGTAATGATTGATTCGGGGATTCCGAACCGACAAACAATACGATCGCGGAAAAAATCTGCCACAACATTCTTTGTCAATGCTCTGTATGATGCGACTTGAACCCATTTGGTGAAATAATCAATTGCCACCAGAATGAACCCGTGTTTGTTTAAAACGGAAGGCTTGATAGGTCCAATCATATCTATTCCTCAAGTGATAAACGGCCACGGCGAGCTTGTTGCATTAGGCTCATTTGGAGGCACCTTTATCATATCTGCATGTATCTGACAATGATGGCATTTTCGGACATACTAGATGCTGTCTGTTTCCATTGTCATCCAAAAATAACCTGCCCAGAATATTTTCTTGGCTAAGGCAAAACCATTCATATGTGGACCACATGTCCCTGCATTAGCTTCTTCTAATAACCTAGATGCTTCCTTTGCTTCGACACACCTTAGTAATCCCAAATCAGGAGTCCTCATACACAAGATTCCTACACTGTGAAAGAAGTTGTTATATAACCTCCTAAGTGTGAATTTTTTAGTAGCATTTGCAAGTTTTGGATATCCTCATGTTGTCAGATATTCCTTGATATCATAGAACCAAGGTTTTTTGTCTGCTTTTTCAACGACATGAGCACAATAAGCTGGCTGATCATGAATTTTCACTAGGATGGGATCTATAAAGTTCTTATTTGGATGCTGAATCATAGATGATTAGGTGGCCAACGCGTCGTCGAACTCATTCTGGAGTCTGGGTACATGCTGGAATTTTGTCTTTGTAAACCTCTTCCTCAACTCATGTACATGATGCAAATATGGGGGTATCTTGGAGTTCTTAGCCGTCTATTCTTCTCGGACCTGCCGTATGAGCAAGTCTGAATCCCCAATTACTAGTAACTCCTGAATTTTCATGTCAATGGCCAATTTGAGACCTAATATGGAAGCTTATATTCGTCCATGTTGTTGGTGCACGGGAACCTAAGCTTCACAGTCACCGGATAATGCTGACCAGTTTCTGACACCAGGACTGCTCATATACCAACTCCTTTGAAGTTTGCTGCTCCGTCGAAGAACATCCTCCAACCATCATAGGATATTGCAATATCCTCTCCTATGAAAGATACCTCTTCATCAGGAAAATACGTCTTCAGAGGCTCGTATTCTCCATTTACGGGATTCTCGACGAGGTGATCTGCCAAGGCTTGTCCTTTGATTGCCTTCTGAGATTGTGAAACAATGTCGAACTCGCTTAGCAAGGTTTGCCACTTGGATAGCTTGCCACTGGGCATGGGCTTCTGAGAAATATACTATAACGGATCCATTGTTGATATGAGGTAGGTGGTATAGGCACAGAAATAATACCTCAACTTTTAAGCTACCAAAATCAGAGCATAACAGGTGCGTTCTAATAGTGAGTACCAGGCTTCCTGTAGAGTGAACTTCTTGCTGAGGTAATAAATGGCTTGCTCCTTTCTCCCCGTTTCATCATGTTGTCCCAGAACACAATCTAATGCTCCATCCAATACCGCAAGGTAGAGCAATAGGGGTCTACCTGGTTCGGGTAGAACCAAAACTAGCAGCGTTGACAGGTATTCCTTGATTCTGTCGAAAGCTTTTTGACAATCATCAGTCCATTTGGTAGCAATATCCTTCTTCAACATCTTAAAGATATGTTTACAAATGACAATGGACCGAGCTATAAAACGGCTGATGTAGTTGAGTCTTCCCAGGAAGCTCATCATGTCCTTCTTGTTCTTTGGCGGTGGCAATTCTTGAATAGCCTTAACTTTTGACGGATCTAGCTCTATTCCTCGATGACTCACAATGAACCCAGTAGTTTTTCGGAAGGAACCCCTAATGCACACTTGGTGGGATTCAGCTTTAGATTGTACCTTCTTAGTTTGTTGAATAATTTCCTCAGATCGTACATGTGGTCAGGGGCTTTCTTGGATTTGATGATGACATTATCTACGTATACCTCGATCTCTTTGTGTATCATGTCATGGAAAATAGTAGTCATGGCCCTCATGTAGGTGGCCCATGCATTCTTCAACCCAAACGGCATCATTTTGTAATAATACATCCCCCATAGTGTAATAAAAGCCGTTTTCTTCATGTCTTCCACATCCATCCATATCTGATGATAATTGCAATTCATTCTTGGCAAAGTTGTCAATTAGAATGTGTATGTTCGGTAGGGGGAAGTCTTTTTCGGACTGGCCTGGTTGAGGTCCCGGTAGTCGACACAGACCCTAACATTCCCATTATTATTTGGTACTGGCACAATGTTGGCTAACCATGTTGAATATTCTACTACCCTGAGAACCTTGGCTTTGACTTGCTTGGTAATATCTTCTTTGATTTTCAAACTCATGTCAGGTTTGAACTTCCTGAGCTTCTGTTTTACCAGCGGATATGCTGGATCTGTTGGTAGTTTGTGAGTTAAAATAAATGTGTTGAGACCAGTCATATCATCATACGACCAGGCGAATATGTCCTTATATTCCATTAGAAACTCTGTGTACTCTTCCTTTTCCAATGGTGACAGATGAACACTGATACGCGTTTCCTTGACATTCTCTGTATCACCCAAGTTGACAACCTCAGTTTTGTCCAAGTTTGACTTAGGCCTATTCTTAAAGTTCTCAACTTCTTTAACAACTTCTTCTGGTATATCATCCTCTTCTGAGTCTATACTTGTTTGTCGCGTTGCCTCGTTGCAAGTCACAATCATCATTTCATCAAGACAAGTAATAATAATGTTGCGTAAATAAAATAGATGGCAAAAAGGTAATAAGAGCGAGATTTATAAGAAACTGAAATGCTTTGACAATTTTCATAAGTGTTTTGAACATTGGAGCTCTTATTTCGAAATTAAAATGCGGAAAGAAAGTCAACTAGCAAAAAGTAAAAGGTGATGCACGGTGCTTTGTTCAGCTTTGCCGCCCCGAAGCCTTCCGGGCCCTGGTGATTCTGATAGACCAAATATTGAGGCGTGCTCCTTGGTTCACGGCTTGTATGGAAGAGCCTTACTCCCCCTCCTCCTCGAAAATGACACAACAATCCATATTATCATCCTCCAGGAACAAGTTCCTCGTTGTTGCTAATGCTTCCTCTTCTTCTGACCCATAAATGACTTTGACTAGCTGAAAAGTTTATTTTAGTCAAGTTACTGGATGCTCCAATGGATAGTAAGGTCCGCGCCAGGGTGCCGACCATTCTTTGAATTCCTTCCAGGTGTACTCGTATTCCAAACCAAAAGTTCTACCGTGCTTCTTCAGCTTGATAGGTTTGGTGATTCCCTAGAGGTTCCTGCCAAGTCCCTTGCCAGGTTCATATCCACTCTAATTCAGTATGCTTTCAATATTGTTATCCCACCATTTATCCTTGTCCATGGCGTTGACTCACTTAATATGATGGTAGGTTTCCCCACCTATCTTTCTCCTTCCTCCGATCTCTAGAATGGTTTGGGGACTGTATGGGATTGCTATCGTCACCATGAATAATTACCTCTTGGTGATTCCACTCAAATTTCACCGCTTGGTGTACGGTTGATGCCATAGCTCCAACAGCATGGATCCAGGGTCGTCCTAATTGCAAGTTGTAAGATGCTGGGACATCTATTACATAAAAATCAACGTCGAACCACGTTAGCCCCATTTGCACACATAAACTGATTTCCCCAAAGGTGGACCTTTGGGGTCCATCAAAAGCTTTGACATTGATGGCTCTATCTTTGATGTCATGCAAGCTCTTGCCTAATGTTCTGAGAGTTACCAACGGACAAATATTGAGGCTGGACCCTCTATCGATCAAAATCCTGGTCCCGAAATGATCTTCGCATTACACAGTGATGTGCAGAGCCTTGTTGTGGCTCAACCCTTCAGGTGATAGCTCATCATCGTGGAAAGGGATTTTGTGACTCTCCAATACTTGCCCTACCATGTTTGTCATTTCTCTTCCAGTTATGTTGCTGGGAACATATGCCTCACTCAGTATCTTCAACAAGGCATTTTTATGCGCATCGTAGCTTTGCAAAAGAGCTAGGATTGAGATATATGCTGGTTTTTTATTCAGTTGATCAATGACTGAGTACTCTTTTGCTTGTATCCTCCTCTAGAGATCATCGGGCCCAATTTCAACAGGCCGTCCAGAGGTTTGCTTGCTCGACTCAGCTAAATACTCCGTAGTATAAACCCTGCCAGTTTGGGTCATACCATGTGCTACAATTGCTTCTCCAAATTTAGTTTTCCCTTTCCTTCTTGCCTCGGGTTTATAGTCCTAGGGAACGGCCTATTTATGGAACGATGCTATGGCTGACATTGCAACAGAAATGGGTACCCTCGCTTTGGTAGGTAACACAACAACTTCAAATGGTGCCTTTGGGGAACCAAACTCAACCTCAATTAGTCTTGGCACCTTTGCGGGAGATGGTGCTTCAAGATCGAGTGGTATGGACATGTTTACTTCAGCATCTTCAGAAGGCTGAATTTGGAAAACGATCGGGTTTAGTGTGACTGTTGGTTTCTTTGGCTTGTCACCTTCACTAATCAACCCGATTGACCCTTCAGAGTCCCAATCATCTTCTATCTCTATCATGTGAATGCTCCCACCCTTGTGGTAAGGCAAAGGGTTGTTGTGAACATTAGAAGCATGATCCTTTTCCACAATGATCTTATTGTCAATCAAATCCTGAATCTTGTCTTTCAGGGAGCGGCACTCATGGTATGACCTTTCATGCCAGAATTTCTGGCCCTCGAGCAACATCAGCCTCTCATAATATTGGGGGGTCATGGGCCCCAACGAAAAACCTGTTTATCTATTCTTCTTCTAAGGCCGGCCTGACCTTAGTAGCCTCTGACCTCCAACGAGTAGCATACTCGTGGAAAGTTTCTGTAGGTATCTTCTTCAAATTCTGAATGTAGAATACATCTGGTGCATTCTCGGTATTGAATCTGAACTTGTCCATGAAATCGGATGCCATACCGACCCAATTTGTCCACTTCTTGGGGACTTGGCTAATGTACCAAGATAGAGCATCCCCTTTTAGGCTTCTCATAAAGAGCTTCACGCGGATCTTTTTATCTTTCCCGACTCCAACTAACTTATCACAGTATGTCCTTAAATAGACTCTGGGATCTCCTGCACTATCAAACATTTCGAACTTGGGAGGTTTGTACCCCTCCGGGAGTTCAACATCTGGTTGGATACAAAGGTCCTCATAATTCAGCCCCTCGATGACTTTGTTTCCTTCAACACCCTGGACTCGGTTGGTAAGTTTCTTGAGTTCTACGGCCAGGTTCTTGATGAGAGAGTCTTTGTCATCAGACTCGGGTGTGTTTGAAACGGGTTGAATGGGATGTGGCATGGTTTCCACATAAACGATGTTGTTGTGATGGTAGGAAAGGTCATTTGTGGACATTAGTGGTTCAGGGACAAGTAACGGGGTGTTACTTGAAGTGTGGCATATGTTGCAGCGGTGATGCGGAGCGGATTGATTTTGTGGAGGTACGGGGTTTCGAGGGTTGGAGAAGTTGAGACCTGGGGTAGTGAGGGAAAATGACAAGCTGGCCAAATTTCGGACTTGGTCTAGTTCTTCCTGAAATTTCAACAACTTTTATTCAAGTTGGGTTGCACTTTCCTTGGAGACCTACATACCCTAGGAGGTTTCTACCCTTTCAACCGAATTCTCTTTCCCGATGTTACCGAAGTCTTACATTTTTCCTTTGTTCCCGTTTCTGATTGGACTTGGAGGAGGAGGAGGTGGAGGGACCTTGGATCTCATAGAGTATGATGATGCCAAAGTGAAACAGACTAACCTTTTTTGGGAAAGGGAATAAAACAAAAAGTAAAAACAAAAAGGTAACAAGTTAGTAAGGATTATGAGGAGAAAAGGTTGCAGTATTTAAACACATAGAGCAAGAATAAAAATCATGTCCTAATTTGGGTGCCTCGTTGTGCCCGAGGTAGGCCTAGCAACAAGTGGATTTGGAGAACTTATAATGCTAAATGCCTTATTTTATTGATAAAAAATAATACGATTCTAAACATGACACTAAAATTGCAAAAATAAAATGCCAGTAATGGCCATTTGCCTTATTAATTTGAAGTGAAGGAAAATACTCCTAACTACTTGGTCCCAGAAGGACCTTCCCCAAACTCGGCATTTTTAGCTTCATCGAACAGCTTCACCAGCTCACGCAGTCCCAACATCCAGTAGGTTTTCCCTCAATATTTTGGCAGTTTTCGATCCTTTGGATGAACTCCTTTCCAATTCTACCAAACCTCGCTCCAAATACCCTAGTCGTTTGTTGGCACTGACATCCATATCCTTCCATTCTTCAATCAGCTTTTGATAGGCCTCTTGATTTCCCTGGTTTGCTTTCGTATTCCCGAATCCTCTTGCGCAATTGATTGTATTTAACCTGTATTTAAGCCCTTTCGTCGATGACTCTGTCGCCCCGAACAAATCTGGGTTGACCTAACCCGCCATGGTCGTCTTCCAACAAACTTGGATAGTATGGAGCATAGCCGGCACTGTACTTGTCTGGTTCTATAGAATCCTTTCCCAAGATGATTTTGCAATGACACATGTGTTGAGCTTGACACTTGTATGAGCTATCGCCATCTTGGAAGTCAGCCCTGAAGTGACTCATTTTGTCGACCCTTAGTATAACATGCTTTCTTCCTGCTTGTCTCATGACTCGGAGAGGGATATAGGGATAAGTTCCTCTCAGACCAATGGGTAGGGGTGTACAAAGAAAACCGACAAATCGCACTAACCCGATAATCCGAGTCAAACCAAGAAAGAAACCCGACCATGGTTTGGTGTTGTAAAAAAAACCCCGACCATAATTGGTTTGGTTTGGTCTTAACTAAAGAAAGTCAAACCGAAACCAAACCAACCCGATATAACATATATAGAACTTTTAGATATATTTAATATATAAATATACTTATTGTGATGTAATTTATAAATATTTCTTTAAAAAAATCATAATTTTATCATTTAAGGTATTATTTCAAGATTGGACTTAGAACTTTTTGAATGTTCCAATGAGTTTTATAACCATTAACATAAGGAAATTAAATAATGATAACAAAAGCCAAATAAAAACCAAAATCAAATCAATATTAATGCTAACAAAAGACATTCAATTCAATACTATGAACGAGAATGTATTGAATATATATTTTTTATTTTGCAATAATTTAGATAAATGCACTACCTATTTTTATTTTTTCTTTAGCGTTTAAGCATGTAACTAATATTCCCTTATTAGTCTACTTATTTTAGCATGACTTAGTATTTTTAGGTTATATTTATTTTTATTATGGCTTTTTAATTAGCAATATTGATATTACACAATTTTATTGTCTTCGTTGTTGAATATTTTCAGATAATGCCATGACACATCTCATATTTTGTATTATTTTCTTGAAAAATACTTTATATAGTTGTATCTTAGTAGGATTAAAGAAATATTTTGAGCATAATTTATATGTTTTGTTCTATGAAGATGTTATTGGAAAAAATTTAGAAAAACCCGAATAACCCGAAAACCCGAGAATACCCGAAAAAATCCGAGAGCGAAAAACCCGATTTTATTGGTTTAGTTTGGTATTTAGATTTACTAACCCGACACAATTGGTTTGGTTCGGTAATTGTAAAATTCAAACCAACCCGGCCTATGTACACCCCTACCAATGGGTATAGGAAATGGTGCATCCCGAGAACGGACGACGAACTCTTCAGTAGGGAACCCTTTAATCATCTACTATACCTGGTCCTCTTTCAGATTCTCAAACAACTCTACAAACCCACTAGTGTCCTCTGGTTGAGCAAACATGTTAGGCATATAATTCATTCGTCTTGGTTAATGGAAGGCGATATGATCATCCTAGTCTCTGCGTAGAATATCTTGCCGATATTCACCTTTTTGGAGGTGCTCCATGAGCTAGAGTTGGAGTAATAAGATACAACCCTCGAAGTGTTTAGCCCCTTGTTGACAGTTCTCTAGGGCTCGGTATATCTCTGCAATGATCATAGGTACTATGCTACAAGGCTGCCCGCCAATTCCTTCCATTAAAGTCATAGTGACCATGGCGAGTCTGGTATGGATCCTTACCTTCTTCATGGGGAATACCATCATCCCCAAGAATCCTAACCTTCTTCATGGGGAATACCATCATCCCCAAGAAGCAGAATATGAAGACAAAGACCCTCTTTTGAATATGTCCCAATGAGGTAAGGGAAAATTCGTCTGGGTAGGTGCGGTAGGACTTGCTATGGCCATACCTCTTCTACAGATAATCGCAAGGGATGTAAGAGTCTTTCAAACAAGCCAAGCCTGGGTTTTTCTTCAGTCCCATCATCTTGAGGAAACCCCTATCCTCGGGATTTTTTGGCATAAGCAAACCCGGAGTCTCCCAAGGAATACCAGCTAACCCTCCTATCTCTTCAAGAAAAGGGGTCATTTCCAGGTCTCTAAAGCGAAACACTGATCTATCTCTGTCCCAAAATAAAGTTGCAGCCTCTATGATTTTGTTATTGGGCTAGATTTCCAAAAGAGAAGTTAAATTCCCCAAATATTTACGGACGAGATTTTGATCGCTGGAGTGCATGTATTTCCACCAGCTTAGCAACCTTTGGTGAATGCCGGTTACCATGCCGAATCTGGGGACTTCATGTCTCATTCTCTACAAAACAAAGTGTTATACCTCCACCCCGCCGGACTCAACTATTTAAACAAATAATTAGCATAGCAGCATTTAGTTCTCCAAATAAATGCATAGAATATGGTAATGTCCGCTTTAGGTTCCAGGGAAACCCGGTGGACTTTGAACATGGCTATCTTAAAGCGTCATTATATAGACAGCATAACTGACTCAGCTAGGTTTGACAGTGATGCATGCATAATTAAATAGAATAAGGTTCCTATGGGGTATTAGACCAGTACCCTTGAGTGGACAACTCAAGAGGAAAAGGCACGGAACCGTCGACTGCACCGCTGATCGACTGATTTTACCGCAAATACACCTTTACCAAATATAAGGGGTGATAGTATCGGAAACGCGCAACCACTCATTATAAGCGTTGCTATGGTATTTTGTTTGGAAGGAGTTGAATATGATGTAAAGATGTGATTGCAAGAATGAAACAAATTTCCACGTATTTGCACGTTCACAAAACAATAATTACACTAATTTCTCGTATTTACAATAGTTGAAGGAAAGCGGTAAAATCAAGAAAACAAAAACAAAAGCCAGGTCAGTTTTGAAGCAAAAGAGAGATAAAGACATTAAAGGAAAGCAATAAAGTCACAAATAACATGTAACAGTAAAAGCCTAAAGAAGTATCCCCAGCAGAGTCGTCATGCTATCAATGCTCCCTTTTTCTGAGGCGAAATCGAGTTTGCGACATTTGGGAGGACAAGTCTATTCCTTTTGGGAATTTGGGTTGTGGAGTTTTGAAGAGTTGCCACCTAATGACGAAAGTGCATTAGGACACTAAGAAGGATTTTTGAGTTGAAGAAACCAGAGTTCGGGTAAGGGCTAGATATTATCTCGAGGGGAAGATATTAGGCACCCGTCAAGATCCACTAGTGTGGTTCTCGGTCATGTTATAATTGTGACTTTAAACAACAAGTAAGTAAATAAAGCTCTCAAGTAGAAGGGATTTTCACATAATGTTGCAAGTGGATTAAGAGTTTGAAGAAAAATAGAGAAAGCAGAAATTTAAAAAAGAATAATTTGAACAAATATAAAAAAGTAAAGGAGAGGGGGGTCCTAGGTTTATGAATAATATGGATCACCCCACACAACACTCGGTAGCCATTTATACACGTGGTATTATCCCGTGGTCATCATATCTATTTCTGCTCTTCCTACCCCGTTAAGGTACTGAAGAGCAGAATGGTATCGTTACCTATCGCATGCTCTTACCTGTCCCAATCCTATCAATCCCGGAGGCATATGTGATTACTAATCCTAAAAAGGAGGGAGTGGAGGCATTTGAGAGTTTTCAAAAGATAAAATGCTGAGGCGACAATCAAAACATATACAACAAGTATTTGGAAAGCAATTAAGCAGATACAACTCAAATAAACGTCCTTGAATCAAAGGAAAGCATATAGTTTAGCATGTTTTACACTACTAATTTTGGTCGGAATCAAAACTTAAACGTTAAGGAGGTAGACTGGCTTATTACATATTTCAGATAAAAAATCGAAGTCAGACCTGCCTGCTGGTTGGAATTAGTAGACTGATGCAATTATAGTTTTTGCCTTAAAGCTTGCCTAGGTGTTAAACAGAACCTATAGGCATGAAGTTTATCAATTCAGAAAGAAGTAAACTGATTGCAGAAAAGAATTGACGATTGCAGGAACGTTGTTGCTACTCTTTTTTATTTATTTATTTTCTTTACTTGACGACTCAGGTTTGGTAGATAGCTCTTATAGGCACGCTTTTTAGGCGTTGCTGATATTAAATGCAATTATCATGAAGAAATCCTATAGACAGGTCATCTATATGCAATTGGTTATTCGAATCCTATAACAGGTTTGCCTAGTGACAGATGCATATGCAAAAAATGCGGAAGTCCTATAGGCATATCATATATATGCGGGATTTCATAGATGACTTATAGACATGATATCTGTATGAAGTGCCGAAAAATCTATAGCCGTGGTATCTATATGAGATGCAATATTTCAGATGTAGTAATTCCCTATGAACATGGTATCTATATGGTGAAATGCAGAAACTTAAAGACATTGTTTCTAATGCAGAAATGAAACACTTATAGGCAGGATTTCTACATGCAAACTTATAGGCAGAATTGCTACATGCGATGCATAACCTATAGGCAGAATTTGTACATGTAATGCATAAGCGAAGGAGCAGGTTGTGACTGCAAAAGTAAATACCTAAAGCAGGATGTCTACCTATATGCATACATGAGTAACCCTCCCCTTTTTTACTAGAACCCCATAGTTATTACAGATTATTACAAACCCGAGTGAATAAAGAAAAGTAAAATACATCAGAAATCTAAATGGTCCCAGCCAAGGAGAGCCTGATTCTGGCTTCCGTCTGAAGCATGAAGTAAACCAATTCCCAAGAGCCAAATGTCCAAAGCCTTTCTCTTATTTGGGATGTGTCAAAGTTCCAAGGAGCTTCAAGAACTCTAGGCAATGCGTTTACCCCAAATATTAGTGCAGAATTAGATTATAGTGCAGTGTGGAAGGCCAACCCTCAAATTTCCAAGTTCAGAGGGAACTCAAGGTTCCAAGGCAAGGCTCATAAGAGGGGGCAAAACTTAGAGGCTAAGAGTAGGTGTAAGTGCAATAGAGGGGAAATGCCAAGCTGGATGTCATACCAAGCAATTTGGGTTGCTGGCGCATCCTGACCAACCTGTCAGCCTTAGAAATTAGAGAGTGACCTATTGAAGGTCAGGTTCAGCCTTGGACAGCAATCTGGATACTGATAGGCTATATCTTAACTCAGCACACATAGGGGAATGGGGTATGGGGGAACTGAAAGAGACAAGAGCAGGCTGCGGGCATGCCCGACAATAGGGAATGCTAACATGCCCACAAGCATGTTACACTATTTAGAGGCTAGGATCCAGAAGATCTGGTTTTAATCCATGGATAATAGCTTGTATATTTCCATGTCTTAAACCATAGCTCAAACACATAAAGGAGTAGGGAGTAAGGATTCATTGCAGAATTAGATAGCAAGATATAAGCATACTACTTTAAATGTTGAACTCTACAAAAAAGTAAAGTAGACATGGATGTAAAAGCTTGTAAACAAACACATTGGTGATGCTGGAATCGAAATTAGGACATACAAGTTTCAGGAAAATAAATAAATGAAAGCAGGAGTCTTGTAAGCCAAATTTGCGAGCAAGCAATACAAAAGATCTCAGAAAAGAATAGAGAAGAGAATTGTAATCGAGAAAGTGTGTGTAAGAATATGCAATTCGAAGTGTGTGTCTTGTGAAAAGGGATTGTGTATTTATAGTGTGAAAGTCGTGAGAAATAAGGTAAGAAAATAGTTGGAGTCTAATTTCAATCAATCATATAATCCCTTTAATTAAGGGGTTCAAATTCAAACGAGTAAAACAATTAAGGGAAGGGATTTTGAAAGAATATTTTCCCAGCAGTATAATAACGGGTAAGTGCATAGAAGCTATTTAAGGAAGCAGACCAGTAGTACACAATTTGTAAAAAAAGGAAAGGGAATCAATTAGTAAAACCAAAATTACATGCTTACTCGAATGAATCAGGTCGAGAAAAAAGGGTAAAGAAAGGTTCACGTAGGGAAAATCAGTAACAATCAAGTAAACACCATCAAAGGGATTCCAAATCAATTAGTAGTCGTCAAAACCTCTTGAAAGAAGAGTTCTAATATATAAAGTATACAAACATATGAGTGAAGAAGAGACTATCGAGTAATGTAAGAGAGAGGAGTTCAGAATCATATAAACTCAAAAATCATAAGCAAAGAGATACAAGTTCAATTTGCAGACTCATAGTGAGTCTGAGAGTCCAGGATCCCAAAGTGGAGCCTTAACTTGAACAAAGAATCATAATCATCAGAGGAAACCCCCAAATCATAGAGTCTCAAAATTGAATCAGACATGGAAGTGAGAAAGCAAGCCATTTGCTTCAGAGTCTCAACAAAACAGATACGATGGCATGTTGAATGACAAAGAAAGAAGAATCATGAAGAACATTTTGAGAAAACTCGAAAACTGAACAAGTTCAGAAGAAGGAGATAATGCAAATGTGAACACAAGTAGATGAAGCATGTAAGAAGAAGAACAAAGTCCAGTAAACAAAAATCAAATAACTTAACAGTAAACACACATAGTAAAACAGTAGAGATAACATAGCAAAGATTAACAGGAGTAATATGCAATCACAATAGAAAGATTCAAAGTACAAATTAGCAAATATTGATAAGAACAACAGGAGAAACATGCTTAGCAGAACCCTAAACAAGGCTCAATAAAAGGCAGTCAAAGAACCATAAGAACTTAGCAAGAAAAGAATAGTAGAAAACACAAGAATTTCTAGGAAAGGTATAGCAGGAAAGCATATAGGAAAACACAGTACCATAAACATATAACAACATGATAAAATACAGTAGAAAAATCTACAAAACCATATTATAGAAAACAACAATAAGGGAAGCATATAATATATGATACGAGAAGACAGTAGAGGACAATACAAAGAAGGAAAATCATAAAACTCATGAACATTTCCCAGAAAATGCTAAATCGGAAAAGAAGGGTTTTGAAAGTAATTTTCAAAGAAACATTTAGGGAAATCATTTGAAAACTCACGCATAGCATAGATACACAACGAATCTAAAATGAATCGAAGAAAAACCTCGAATAGCTAGGGTTTCAGAGGAACTCTAGATTGAGAAAGGATTTGGAAAAGGTCCGATCTAAGTCGGATAAGGTCGGAATCAGGCTCAGGAGGCTAGGATATGCTGGTGCAAATTCAGAGATGACCGGAAACCTTGAGTCGGCAAAGGTATGGTCTCGAACCTTCAAGCATATAGGAGTAATATGAGGTGAGTATATGTCATCTATGGCCTGAGAAGCCATAGATTCCAGTGAGGTTGTGGTCGGAGACGGTGAAAGGCAACTAGGGTTAAAGAGTATTCGAGAGAGTTTGAGAGAGAGTGAAGTATTCAAAGGCGGATATTAGAAGGAAATGGGGGATTAGGGTTGAGTTAGGTAAATTAAAAAGGAAAGAGGAGATCGTGACCGTTGATCAGATTGATCAACGGTCTGGATTAAAAGAGCCTTGGGTCGGGTAGGATAAACGGGTTATAGGGTTGGGTTAGACGAGATTGGGATGATCTGATTTTGAGCTTGAAATTCGGTCAGTTTCAGGCTAAAATTGAAATGTAAATAGGGCTATAATTGAAACGAATTGGGGTTATACTGTAGATAGCCAATTTTTCCTTTTAATAAAAAGAAATAGTAAAAAATGATTTGAAATTAAATTAATAGTACCGAGTCAGTAAATAACATATAAATATTAATTTAAAAATATTGAAACCAATGTTACAATTATAAAATGCAGTTAATCTTAACATAGGGTAAACTTGCAATTACATGCATTTTAACTTTAAAACTACTAAATAAATTTGTAAAATTATACAAAAAATCACCTTAATTATATTTTGGTGTAAATATGAGAATGAAAATAAATTATTCACCAAACATGCTAGTTTGAGAATAATTATTGAATTTTCTACTATCGAAATAGACAATATTTGGTTTTAAAATCTTAATAAGGAAAAAATACCAAAACTCTTAGGCATGCTTATTTATGAATATACATGCTATTTTGAGGTTAATTTTTTTAAATGAAATACGTAAGGAAAAATTGGGTCTTAACAAGCCAGGCTATTCTCCAAGATTGATTTGAGGTTAGGGTATTACCAGTTGAAAATTCGGGAATCAGACATTTCTTAAGACGGCTTTCAGGACCCGATATAGTCATTATGAGTTCCTTTTGATGTCTTTTGGACTAACAAACGCCCAGCAGCGTTCATGCATTTGATGAAAAGTGTGATTTAGCCTTATCTCGACTCATTTGTTATTTTATTCATTAATGATATCCTAGTGTACTTTCGTAGCCAGGAAAAGCATGCTTGGCATTTTGCGAATTGTGTTGTAGCAGCTGATGGATGAAAAGCTTTATGCCAAGTTCTCCAAGTATGAGTTTTGGCTCAGTTTAGTGGCGTAACTTGCGGGATGAGGTGTCCAGTGAGGATATTCGGGTAGATACAAAGAAGGTAGAGGCAGTTTAGTATTGGCCCAGATCGTCCTCAGTAATAGAGATTCAGAGCTTTCTTGGTTTGGCTGGTTATTACCATTTTTTCATGCAAGGTTTCTCGTCTATTGCATCGCTCTTGAAAAAATAGACCTAAATTGGTGCTTCTTTCAAGTGGTATGATGAGTGTGACGTGAGCTTTCAGAAGCTCAAGACTGCCTTGACCACAATTCCAGTTCCAATTCTGCCATCAACTTCTGGTTCTTATACAGTATATTGTGATGCATCTCGATCAGTATTGGGTGTGTGTTGATGTATATGGTAGAGTGATTGCATATGCCTCGTGCCAATTGAAGCTCCATGAGAAAAACTACCTCGTTCGTGATTTGGAGTTGACTGCCATTGTTCATGTGTCAAAAATTTGGAGGCACTATCTCTATGGTGTGTCTTGTGAGGTATTTATTGATCATCGTAGCCTCCAGCACTTACTAAAATAGAAGGATCCTCAATTTGAGGCAGGAGATGGTTTGATCTACTAAAGGACTATGATATAACTATTTTGTATGCCCCAGGAAAGGACAATATGGTAGTTGACGCCTTGAGTAGGATGGCTGTGAGTATGGGCAGTATTGTATTCATTCCTATTAGGGAGAAACCTCTTGCAGTTGATGTTGAGGATTTGGCCAACCAATTCGTGAGACTGGATATTTCGGAGCCTAGTCGGGTTCTATCCTGTGTTGTTTCTTGGCCTTCCTTGTTTGATCGCATCGGAGAGCACTTGTACGATAATCCTCATTTGCTTGTCCTCAAGGACAAAGTTCAACACGTTGATGCCAGAGATGTGACTATTGATGATGATGGGATGTTGAGGATGCATGGCCGGATATGTGTGCCCAATGTATATAGGCTTCTAGAGTTGATTCTTGAGGAGGCCCGCAGCTTGCGGTATTCCATTCATATGTGTGCTACGAAGATATACCAGGATTTGAGACGACAGTATTAGTGGAGGAGGATGAAGAAGGATATTGTTGGTTTTGTAGCTTGGTGTCTCAACTGTCAGTAGGTAAAATATGAGCATTAGAGACCAAGTGGATTGCTTCAGATGATAGAGATTCTAGAGTGAAAGTGGGAGCGTATCACCATGGACTTTATAGTTTGATCCCACGGACTTCGAGGAAGTTCAATGCTATTTGGGTGATTTTGGATCGGCTGACCAAGTCTGCGCACTTCATTCTTATAATTACTACATGTTCTTCAGATCGTTTGGCTGAGATTTACATTAGAAAGATTGTCCGCCTGCAATGTGTGCCAATTTCCATCATTTCAAACAGATGCATGTAGTTTACATTGCAGTTTTGGAGAGCTGTGCAACGAGAGTTAGGCACTGAAGTTGAATTGAGCACGCCGTGTCATCCTCAGACGTATAGGTAGTCCAAGTGCACTATTCAGATATTGGAGGACATGTTACATGCTTGTGTCAATTGATTTTGGTGGTTCATAGGACCAATTTCTGCCGCTCGCAAAGTTTGTTTACAACAATAGTTATTAGTTGAGTATTCAGATGGCTCCATATGAAGTTTTATTTGGGAGGAAGTGTGGATATATGGTGGGTTGGTTTGAGCTGGGCGAGGCTAGGTTGCTGGGCACTGACTTGGTTCAGGAAGATTTGGACAAGGTTAAATTGATTCAGAAGCGAGTTCGTACGATGCAGTTGAGATAGAAGAGTTATGATGAAAGGAAGGTCCGTGATGTGATTACATGGTTGGGGAGAATGTTCTGTTGAAGGATTCACCCATGAAGAGCAAGTTGAGACCTTGGTTCTTTGGGCCTTTTGAGGTATTTTAGAGGATTAGGGAGATGGATTACAAGCTTGCCTTGACACCTAGCTTGTTGAGTGTGTATCCAATATTTTATATTTATATGCTCCGGAAGTATATCGACGATTCATTTCATGTTTTGGATTTCAGCACTGGTCAATTGGATGGTGATTTGACTTATGTGTGGAGCAAGTGGCTATTTAGGAGCGGCATGTTCGAAAGTTGAGGTCAAAGGATATAGCTTCAGTGAAAGTGCAATGGAGAGGTCAATCCATGGAAGAGGCTACTTGGGAGACTGAGCTGGAGATGTGGAGTAGATATACACACCTATTCGAGGCTCCAGATATGTTTCTAGACCTGTTCGATGACGAATGTTTATTTAATAGAATCTGTATGTAACGACCCGATCAGTCATTTCGAGAGTTGTAGCTCCGTTAACCCATTTTCTACTTCTTTTGAGTTATATTGTTGTGTTATGACTTATCAGGGTAGTTGGTTCGAGTCCGAGTGATTTCAGAATGAATTGAGACACTTAGTCTCTTATTTGAAAGCTTAAGTTGGAAAAGTTGACCGCATGTTGACTTATGTGTAAATGATTTTGGATTCAAATTCTGATAGTCCCATTAGCTCCATTAGTGAAATTAGACTCAGGAGTGCATCTGGATTGTGATTTGGAGGCCCATAGTAGAATTTGCTTGAGTTGCTAAAAGTTAGAATTTTGGAACGTTTGACCGACAGTGGACTTTTTGATATCTGGAGCCTAATTAGATTCTCGGAAGTTGGAGTAGTTTTGTGGTGCCATTTATGGCTTGTGCGCTAAATGTAAGTCAATCAGATGTGATTTAATAGGTTTTGATGTCTTTTGTAGAAATTAAAATTTTTAAAGTTCATTAGGCTTAAATCCGAGTGTAATTTATGTTTTGATGTTGTTTGAGGGTGATTTGAGGTTCGACTAAGTTTGTATCGGGTTATAAGACTTATTGGTATATTTGGTCGAGGTACCTAGGGTCTCAGGCTGATTTCGGGTGGTTAAACAGAATTGATTTGGATTGGAGGAGCAGCTGAAGTTTTGTTGTTGGTGGTGTTATCGCACCTGCAGAGTAGGCACTACAGGTGCGAGCTCTCAGAATCAGAATGGAAGGTCGCATGTGCGGAGGCAGCTAGGAGGGATTGATTCTGCAGAAGTGAGGCCAGGACCACATATGTGCGTTTGTAGTTACGAAACTTGGAGCGCATGTGCGAGCTCTGGGGGTCCAAATGACTTCCGCAAAAGCAATATTTTCACTGCAGATGCGAGACTGCAGGAGCAGAGTATTAGCCGCAGGTGCGAAAGGCTTGGGTAGAACATATAAATATGGAACTTCGACATTTTCCCTATTTTTCACATCTTGGAACTCGAATTTTGGGGGATTTTGAGGAGGATTTTGGATTGTTTACTGAGGTAAGCTCCTTGTGTCTATTTATCTTTGATAATGGTGTTTCCCCACTGATTTTGCACCTAATTTGTGAAATTTAGGAGTTTAGGGTTTGAGAATTTGAGAGTAAATTTTGGGGATTTAGATGACCAAATTGTGTCGGATTTTGATAAATTTAGTAAGGTTAGACTTGTTGAGTTAATGGGCTTCTGGGTTTTGTGACTTTTGTCGGGTTTCGAGACATGGGCCAGGGGACCAGGTTAAGACAAATTCGATTTTTGGGTCTAATTTAGTAGTTTTCTTGTGGAATTGATCCCTTTAGTCTATATTAATTGTATTGAACTGCTTGTGGCTAGATTCCGGATATTTAGAGGCCGACTCGCGAGGCAAGAGAATTTTGGAGTAGAGTTTTGCTCGGGTTGAGGTAAGTAATAGTTATAAATCTGGTTCTATGGGTATGAAACTCTAGATTTTGTTTTGGGACGGGCGTGTGGGTATGCGCTGAAGGGATTGTGACTTGGTCCATTTCATGAGACCGTAATGTTGAATAGTTTACTGTTAACTACATGTTCCAAATGTTTTATGGAGATTGAATGAAATTCATGTTAGAAATCATGCTTAGACCATATGATATCATTTTTGAGACTCGTTGAGGTCGTGTACTTTTTGAATTAGCTGTTATCTGTTGTCTTGTACCCGGCTTTGATTTTACTTGCATATCATACCTCTATCTCTTCTTATTCCTTGTTGATAAATATTATCATCTCTGTTTGTGCTGATTTATGATTTTTGAGAGCTCGAGAACTGGGAAGGTTGATGATTGAGTGAGGCCGAGAGCCTGATTGTGAGATATTGATACCATAGCACATGAGTTGTCCGTGTGGATCCAGATACTGATATTGTAGCACGTGAGTTGTCCATGCGGATCTTGATATGATATTATAACACATGAGTTTTCCGTGTAGCAGGCAAGTTGTCCGTACGGATTATAGCACTTGGGCTGTAGGTGCCCCTCCATAGTCAGCACAACCCCCACTGAGAGCATGTACCTATTAAGAGTGAATACTGACGGCTTAGAGCTATTGAGATGAGTTGAGTGATTGTTGCCCTAAGGGGATGTACTTGCTTTTATTTTGTTGTTGCACTTAGTTAAATTTTTCATCGTTGTGAAATTTCTGGAAGATTTTATATCCACTTTACTTGAACTTGAAACTATATAAAACTGATTGACTTAAATTGCCGAATTTGAAAGCATGCCTATTCTTTGCTGAAATTACTTAAATGAACTATACTTGTATAGCTCATCACTACTTCTCATTTTCTTATTTGTTTATGTACTTACTGAGTTGGATGTACTCACGTTACTCCCTACACTTTCTATGAAAATTCAGGTATTTCTGGACATGGTAAACGTTGAGCTCATGCGTGGTCTAGTACCAGAGATTTATGAGGCAGCTGTTTTCATTTGCAGTCCTTGATTTACTTCTTTGCTATCTTTATTTTTTGTATTGACATTTAGACATAGATTGTTGTAGACATTATTTTCTTAGACTATTTGTCTAGATGCTCATGACTTGGTGACACCCGATGTTTAGGGCTATCTTTCTGCATTGTATTTTGAGTTTAACTCTTGTTTCTATGAAAACTCTGTTATGAAAAAGGTTTTTGTCTATCTTTTATGATATATCGAAGTAATTTGAACATCGTCTTACCTAGTACCATCGATAGGTGCCATCACGACATGTTAAAGTTTTGGGTCATGACACTGTCAACTCTTGGCAATGATTTTAAGCTCCATGTTGTCATGAATTATAAATGACCAAATTAAGACCTTGGACATGCAATTGAATAAAGGAAGAAAATAGTTTCTTAGGTCATTCAATGGTCGATTATATTTGACATGAACACATAGTTGGTCGCCTATTAGGATTTGACAGTTGAACCATATTCTAGGGTGAACTAGAGCTATAAGGATAGAAGAAATTATTACATTATTTTTCTAGTGGTTCTTGAGAGTAAATTGTATACTTCATTCTATTCGGCCATTATGGAGTATTTCTAGAAGCCACCCTTGATTACTATATTGATGTGATCAATTTACTACCGGCTTAGTATTGAACCTATGCTGCACACGAACGAGTGTTCTGATCTTTGTTAAATAATTAATTACTTTATATGTGATAATTAAATTAAAGAATTTAATTAGTCTAATAAGTTTAGTTATTAATCCAAATAAAATGTTATTATATTCTTTGCTAGCATATGTCACGACCCAAATATCAACATGTCGTGATGGCCCCTATCACACTACTAGGCAAGCCGGCAATCACAAAATAACTATGCATTTTAAACTAAAATCATGATGTAATAAGTTTAATAATAAAAATCTCATAATAACTGATAAGAAAAATTGCGACTCAACTATAAAATCCCAAAATCATGGTGTCACATAGTCATGAGCTACAAAGTGTCAACAAATTAAACCTCTAATACAACTGTATGAAAAAATAGAACAATACAAAATAAAATTGAAAGAAAGAAGAGTTGAGGTTTGTAGGCGTCAAAGTAGCAATCTTAAAAGTCTCTAAGCAGATACTGCACCAAGTTTAGAAGTGCTACTTACCTCAAAGTGCACAACTCAATGCTCCAACAAACTTTTGCCTTGCGAATCAGCCTTTAAAAGACTCGAATCTAGCCGCAAACAACTTAGTATAATCAATACAAGCTATAAGAATAGATCTCATATGATAAAGCTAAGTTCTTTAATCAAATTTTAAAAGTCAACCCAAAAAATCAACTCCGGGACCACATCTCGGAACCCGACAAAATTTGTAAAATTCAAATACTCATTCAATAAAGAGTACAACCATACCAAAATCTTCCATTTCTGACCATAAATCGACATTTACCTCTTGAAATAGTGAAACCCCTCTCAAAAACTGCCATTTGTCGAGCTTGCAAAATCCACAAATGAATAAAAATTGGAACCCCTTCGAATTATAATATTCCCACGACTTTCGCACATGTGATACTCCATCCACATATGCGTAACCGCATCTGTGGTAAAATCTCTGCATTTGCGGAACTCAATTAAGCTCCGCCTCTCCGTTTCTGCAGTCTGAAGACCACACCTACAATATCGCACCTGCGTGTTCCAAACGCATATGTGGATGTGCTTCTGCGCACAAAAGTCCGCCTCTGCGGAAATACCTTACCAGCTCACCTTTTGCTCAATTCTGCTTTTGCAATTCGCAGAAGCGACTCTACTTCTGTGGATTTCCTCTCGCATCTACAATCCAACAGGCCCCAACTCACCTCCACTTCTGTGCATTACCAACGACGTTTGTGGCCAATTTCACGCAGGTGCGGTGGCACCAGAACTGAACACACTAGGCACCCGAGATTTCGTCCATACATACCAACCTATCCTAAAATATCATACGAACTTAGTTGAGACTTCAAGTTATATCAAATAACATTAAAAACATGAATTGCACCACAATTCAAGCCTATTGAAACTAATGGATTTTCAACTTCTACAATCGATGCCAAAACCTATCAAACCAATTCCGATTGGCATCAAATTTTGCACACAAGGTAAATGAAACAATGGACCAATTCTAACTTTCAGAATAAAAATCTGAGCTCGGTATAAACAAAGTAACTCTCGGTCAAACTTCTTAACTCAACAAACCTTCAATTTTCCAACTTTCGTCAATTCAACTTTCCAAACTTCTATAGTGAAGACCTATTGGCATTTCTTTCACCTAGTTGGTACTGCTATACATATGCTTGGTGAAGAAGAGATAAATACAAGAAGGGTGTTGTCATGCCATTCGAATTAATATAGTACATTTCTCACACTACAACAGTTCTGGATTTTCTAGTTTTATGGTCATCGCTTTAAAGAAAGGAATGGTTGTGATATTGAGAAATATTGACTGTAATTTATTCTAGTAATCATTTATTGCTTCACATATTTATTCTTATACTTCTCTCTATTATGTTCTAGTTTTATTTCTATTGCAATTCTAGTGCACATGCCATATAAATAAGTATCTTTTAACTAAAAATCGTCATCACTACTTCATCGAGCTTAGTCAAGATACTTACTAGGTACATGAGATCGGTTGCACTCATACTACACTTATCCACTTTGCATGCAAATCTTGAAGCTGAGAAGCGGTAGATAACGGGAGCCGACACTGAAGAAATATCTGCCTTCTTGATTTAGCTACAACTTGTCCTGGGTAGTTTTAGAGTTAAATTTTATTTATATACATTTCAAATAGAAGTTTTATTTATTTCATATCAGTTTTTTCAAAACTCTAATCTTAGTAGCGTATGACTTGTACTACTAGTACTTGAGATATTATTTGGATTTCAATTATGTCATTTGTTGATCACTTTTATTTTATTAAAACTGTGCTAACTTTTATTGGGCTACCTAATGGATTGAATTAGCTACCATTACAATAGTTGAATTTTGTTTCGTGACATCCATCTATGCCATTGGACCTACTAAACCCGATTAAATTTTAAGTGCTTACGCCATCAATAATTGGATTTTCTTATAAGCATACAGCACTGTTCTACTAATAAAAAGACAATGGACTTTGGAGTAGTTAGTTATCAGTAGAATGGTTCCTTCAAATTGGTCATTTGAGTTGTCCCATGCATCTGGATACTTTTTGTGATTTTCAAAAGGTTTGTATTATTGTCGTATTTTATGAAGCAAAATGATGAAATGAAGTTGGCATTTATACGGTTGACAGAGGCTTTAGCCTTATCATGCGTTTTTAAAAAATCGATGCCTATCATCGTGCTGATTACATGTATTCAGAAGTAATACTATGATTACAGTATAGAAAGAAACTATGAAACATGTGGACAGTGGGAGTAATTTAAATACTCCGAGTTGTCATATGAGCAACAAGCAGAGCACTACTTCCAATGTCCCGCCATTCCCAATTTTGACTTCACATTGCTTCATTGATTCAATTTGACTTTCTTGGACATCAAAAATAAAACTAGATACTACTAAAAGTTAATCGTTTTTAAACTGCACCTAGTTAATACTAGTCTATACGAATATTTTGGTAAGGATATAAAATGATTCCTCATCCTATTAAGTTAATATTGGTCATTTTAGACTTTACATTGTGTCATGATCCGAATTTGTCGTCTTCGGAAGTTGTGATAGCGCTTGTTAGTTAGTAGTGAAAGCTAGGCAAGCCAACCGTTTGAACAAATTACCTTTTTTCAATATAAATCCTTTAACAATTTTTAACCAACAGTATATAAACAACAGAAGAAACAAATAAAATCATTTAATATTTCCAATACAATTTCTTAAGCAAGACTATCTAGAACTGGTGTCACAACTTCACAAAAGGCCTAGGAATACTACAAACGAGGTCTGAAAAATAAATGCAACATTATTTCTGAAATACGTAAATGAAACATGACGAAAGGATAGAGGGAGACGTCGGGCCTGGGAACGCCTGCAGGACTACATTGGATCTCTGTATGGACTGAAGGCAGCCACCCAAGCTAAGGTCCAAAAGCTGCTGCGCCGGGATCTGCACACAATGCAGAGTGTAGTATCAGCACAACCGACTCCATGTGATGGTAAGTCCCTAGCCTAAACTCGACGAAGTAGTGACGAGGCTAGGAACAGACTACCAAATAAACCTGTGCAGTTAAATCATATAAATCGAAAAATAGCAGGAGGAACATGCAGTGAAGGATAGGAGGGGGAAACAAGTTACAGGGAAACATCAATTGAAAATAGAAAGATAGCAAGTAAATACGAGGAACACCATATCTCAATTATCAACAAGAATCAGGAAATCAAACAAGTGCGTGACATCACCCCTCGTGCTTTTACTCTTGTCCTCGCCAAAAGTTCAATACAGACTGCACGGCATCACCCTTCGTGCTTTTACTGTCGTCCTCACTATAAAATTAATATAATCGGCACGAAATTGTACATCGTGCGACAGGGCATAACCCTTCGTGCTTTACACTCTTCCTCACAAAAATATAAACAACATCACCCTTCGTGATTTACACTCGACATCACCCTTTGTACTTTACACTCTTCCTCGCAAAAACAGACACTGCATCACCCTTCGTGCTTTACACTCTTCCTCACAAAAATAATATACGACATCAACCTCCATGCTTCAACACTCTTCCTCACCCAAAACAACAATCACAAGCAATAAGGGCAAGGAAATAAACAAATCACAATAAAATCACGGCAAGGGAACAATAGTTCAACAATCAAATTCCGGTAAGGGAACAATAGTTCAACATTCAAATCCCGACAAGGGAACAATATCAAAAGCATCAACATCCCGACAAGGGAGATAGCATTAAAAGCAATAGTATCTCGGCAAGGAGACAATATAATAATCCTCTCCTATTTTTTACTTTTACTTCACAACTTACTTTTTTGCTTTTACTTCACAACTTACTTTACAACTTGAGCAAATTCTTTATAAGGTTCAATTGACAATTACACTTTCACAATTCATTATACAACTTGAACCAACGCCCCTCAATGGTCAAATATCACTATTACTTCCATAAGATTTGCTCAACAATAGAAATCATCACATAAGACATGAACAATACAAACAGAGTCACATTAGTCATAGAATAAGACTCACGGGCATGCTTGATACTAATGTATAGATATTCGTCACTATGCCTATACATTGTACTCAACAAATAACACATAGCAAATGAGACACAACTCATAATCCCTCAAACAAAGGTTAGAACAAACACTTACCTCGATTCCATGAACATAATTCAAGTCTCAACTATTGCTTTACCTCATGATTCCACCACCAATTCGCTCGTATCTAGCCACAAGTTACTTAATTATATCAATAAATGCTCAATGAATCAATTCAAATGCATGAAAATATGCTCTCTAATATTTTTCCCAAAAAGTCAAAAATCGACCCCAGGTCCACATGGTCGAAACTCGAGGTTCGAACCAAAACCCGATTACACTTTCTCCCACGAACCCAACTATATAATTTATTTTAAAATCGAACCTCAAATCGAGGTCCAAATCCTCAAATTTTGAAAAATCTTGGTTCTATCCAAACATCCATTTTTCTCCGTGAAAACATTTGATATTGAGTTTAAATCATGAGAAAAGATGTTAAAGATTGATGAAAACAAGTTAGAAATGACTTACAATCGATTTGGAAGAGTACTTGTATTTGAAAATCGCCCAAGAGTGTTTTGATTTTGAAAGGGTTTGAAAAATGGTTGAAATGCATCTAAATTAGAATTTTGCATGCTACAGGTGTCGCAATTGCGTCCAGGATTCGCAATTGCGAACCCCTCAAACTGCTACCATTGCATTTGCGACTAATGTTCGCATTTGCAAACTTGCTATTGCGATGAAGCTGTCGCATTTGCAACACTGAAGAAATTCAGGGCATTTCGTATTTGCGAGGAACTCAGGGCATTTCACATTTGTGATGAATGAGTCACATTTGAGACCCAAGGAAACCCAGGTCATCTTCGCATTTGCGGGCTCGCATTTGCAAGCAAGGCTTCGCATTTGCGAAGTCTGCTGACGTGCAACAAACCAGAAATTTCTAAGTCCAAATTTCATTCTGTGGCCTATCCAAAACTCACCCGAGCCCCCGTGGCTCCAAACCAAACATGCACACTAACCCAAAAAACATCATACAAAATTGCTCGCGATCAATCTCTAAAATAACATCAACAACTATGAATTTAGCATAAAAATCAAAGAAAAATCTCAAAATTTTCAAAGTATCCAATTTCACAACAACGGGTCCGAATCACATCAAACGACTTCCATTTCTTACCAATTTTTATAGGATCGACCTAAATCACATATAAGACCTGTACCGGACTCCGGAACCGAAATACGGGCCCGATACCATCAAATTCCAAATACATTTCATTTTCAAAAACTATATATTTTTCAGAAAATAATTTTCTTTAAAAATTCATTTCTCTGGCTTGGGGCCTCGGAATTCGATTCCAGGCATACGCCCAAGCCCATATTTTTTTACAGACCCTCCGAGACCGTCAAATTATGGGTGCGGGTTCGTTTACCCAAAATATTGACCGAAATCAACTTAAATTTAATTTTAAAGGCCAAATTAATATTTTCATCACATTTTCACATAAAAGCGTTCCAAATATACGTGCGGACCGCATACACAAATCGAGATGAGGAAAAAGGAGGCTCTTAAGACCTCGAAACACAGAATAAACTTGTAATCAAATAATGAATTTTTGGGTCATCACTCATTGTCCATTAATATCAATAACGTCAACCTCTTCATTCCTAAGCAAAGAAATTTAAAATTTTAATTTGTTTTATATAATAAATTTTGTTGATAAAAGTGTTTTTTCTTATTTTTTGTTTATTTCCATATTAGGTCATAGGAAATAATAATACCTTCACAAAATATTGCTATAGAAACCCTCAAAAATTATAATAAGGCAGCTAAGGACCGGACTATGAGCAAGATTTTTTTATTTTATTATTGAACTAGCCAAATGAGATCAACATTAGTTATTTTCAGGAACATATATATTTTTCGTTTGTTTTATATTGTAAATCAATATATTATTTAATAATATTTATATAATTTTTAAAAATATTGTTTTAATTGATATAGGGTATATACACAGATAAAATGGGTACCCAAAGACTAGAGGAAGGAAAAAAATAATAATTTTATGATAAATTTCACTCAAACTTTGGAAGCAAAAAAAACTCAAACTATCAATCTTTGATAAATATTACAATCTTCAAACGAATTTTTGACCGAGTTTCTGTTGCATTTGTGGTGGTTGGTGAGGGAATAAAGAGAGCATTTGTGGTGGTTGGTGAGGGAATAAAGAGAAGAAGCAAGACAAAAGATTGTTATTTAAGAACGATGTCTTCAATGTATAAAATCGTTATATTAGAGTACATATCTTATTTTTCAGGTTAGTAACTCAATATGCTACGAAAAATTACTTATCGTGTCATATTTTATGTGATTTGATAGTTTATATAAAATTTTACACAACTAATTTGTAAAAGATAAACTCTTATAATTATTTAAATATTTATTTAAATATATAATTTTAAAAGTGAAATAGATTTAATTAATAAAAAATTTAAAGATCAAATCCTACAAATATAATTTTTACATCCTCTCAAGTTGGACATATGCCTTTGCCTTTCTAATATATACTCAATCTATTTCAATTTAGATGATACACTTTACTTATTATTTCGTTTAAAAAATAATGACATATTTTTATTATTGAAAATAATTCAACTTTAAACTCTTTATTTTACCTATTTTACGCATAATAAAAAGCTTTTATTACCACATAAATATCATGGACCAGCAAAGTTTTTGATAGTAAACTGTGGTTGTAAAATAATTCTGGAGAAAATAAAATAACATAAATAGAAATATAAAAAAAAACAGAAGTTAATCCGAGCCCATTGAATTCACAGTGTTTCCTTAAGGAATTTAATCATTTCCTTGTACCCAAAGTTATGGATTATTTCCTTCTAGGATAAAACGAAATACACACTGATGTAGTAGTACTTCAAACCCTAGTGTTTCAATAAACACAAAGTTCGTTAGCAAATAACACTTACTATTGCTTTCTTTGAATTTAAAACGATGAAGAAGAAGGAGGAGAAACTCAGAAAATCGTATAGAAAATCTGATAGAATGAACTTGTATTTATAGCTAATGTTGGGCTGAAATTTGAAGATGTGCAACTCTTTAGAATGGATGTTTATGTAAAAACGATCATAGCATAAATACCATAATATAAATAACTATTTACTCAATAGTAAAAAGGAAAAATTGAAGAGGTTTGTTAATTTTCTGCTACAAATACAGAAAATGGAAAAATGGAAAAAGTTGGAGTTTAATATTTATATTTTTTGAATTAAAATTAATATTTTGTTATTAAAACAGATATTTAATAATATTTCTGTTAATATTTACGACTAACAAATAAATTTGGACAAAAAATTAATCAATCAATTGACCAAATTCAAACCCAAATCCGAAGTCGAATCAGAGTGACAACGGCGTGAATCTTACATTCTTCTCATCCTTATAAGAACTAGAAGAAGAACAATTACTTATATACACATTAAAAATCTCTTCCTCTTCCAATATGGGATAATGTCCCTACATCAAGAAGGTAATCTCAAATGAAACTAAAATATTTCATTTTTAATCTATTTCTCATTCACTCTTTTTAAAACATTAATATACTTAAAAGCCTAATAATTTTTATCCTTAAACTTATAAAATCAAATATTTTAATTTTTTTTAAACTTCATGCTAAATCATATTATCTTATCTAAATTAAAACCGAAGTAATATTATCGGAGGTGGCAGAAAATGACGTGGTCGCCACCTACTTTGTTTGAAAATGTGGAGGAACGTTGAGTAGTTCAATTCAATTCATTATATTTTAACACATGAAATTGAGAGGGCCGAGCTTACTCTTTCTTATGGCTCACCAACTCCCAGGTTTCTTTTCTCTTCCCTCTACCTAACCCAATCCACCACCCAACTCTCCGTTACTATTAACGCCGTCACATACTCCACCTAACCTCTTTCCCTATATAAAACATCACACTTTACACACTTTTAAACTCAACAGGTGGAACAATAACTGCAACTATTCCTCTTTGTTCTTGTGCCATTTTGAGCTCTCCAAAAGATGGATCTTCTCCTTCTAGAGAAGACCCTTATAGGCTTATTCTTTGCTATCATTGTAGCTATACTTGTTTCTAAGGTACGTAGCAAGAAATTTAAGCTGCCCCCAGGTCCAATTCCTGTGCCAATTTTTGGCAATTGGCTTCAAGTTGGTGATGATTTGAATCACAGAAACCTCACTGAATATGCCAAGAGATTTGGTGACATGTTCTTGTTAAGAATGGGACAGAGGAATCTTGTGGTTGTATCATCCCCTGAATTAGCCAAAGAGGTTTTGCATACACAAGGGGTTGAATTTGGATCAAGAACTAGGAATGTGGTGTTTGATATTTTCACTGGAAAAGGCCAAGATATGGTTTTTACGGTATATGGTGAACACTGGAGGAAGATGAGGAGGATTATGACAGTCCCATTTTTTACAAACAAAGTGGTGCAGCAGTATAGGCGTGGGTGGGAAGATGAAGTGGCACATGTTGTTGAGGATGTGAAGAAAAATCCAGAGTCAGCAACTAATGGGATTGTGTTGAGGAAAAGGTTGCAGCTTATGATGTACAATAACATGTACAGGATTATGTTTGATAGGAGGTTTGAGAATGAGGATGATCCTTTGTTTAACAAGCTCAAGGCTTTGAATGGGGAGAGGAGTAGATTGGCTCAGAGTTTTGAGTACAATTATGGTGATTTTATCCCTATTTTGAGACCTTTCTTGAGAGGTTACTTGAAAATCTGTAAGGAAGTTAAGCAGAGGAGGTTGCAGCTTTTCAAAGATTACTTTGTTGATGAAAGAAAGTAAGTTCACTTTTTTAATGTTGATTCTATATACTCTTAGTGCCGGGTCGCTTTTGCTTTGCATCTACCATGTTATTTTTCTATTGGTAGTACTCATAATGTCTCTTTTAGTTTTGTGTCTTTGGGAAACAGTCTCTCGTACCAATGTTTATTTTGGCTAATAAGAAACACACGCATCGACGTCATTGTGTTTTGATTGTTTAATGGGAGGAATTGCCGTATAGTTTGTAAATTGCTACATGACATCTTAATTAGGTCTCCTAATTAATTCTCATGGCAACTATTTTTATAGGAAACTTGCAAACACGACGAAGAGCATGGACAATAATGCGCTAAAGTGTGCCATTGATCACATTCTTGAGGCTGAACAGAAGGGAGAGATCAATGAGGATAATGTCCTTTACATTGTTGAGAACATCAATGTTGCTGGTATATTTCAAATATCCTTGTTTCCCCTTTTATTGAGTTATGATAAGCTTTTTACATTCTCATCATTCTTGCTGTTGCTTTGTAAATTGATTAGTTAATATATAATGCCTAAGCTTAAAATATGCCAAGTTATAAAGTACAAGTCTACGTTTTCCAGATAAATGGGTTAGTTTTCTAATGAGTCCCATTCTTGGATGAGTTTAAACAGCCTTTTAATGAGGTTGAAAGGTTGGTCACATCAACAAGTAGAATTAGGAAGAAAGCCAGGCGTAACATACAGCGATAATAACACATCCTCAATTATGATCCATTTTTCAATGTTGTCATCATTTTTTATTGCCAAAATAACTGATTTATAGGTGGACACGTTTCCTCATTTCAATTTAGGCCCCATGATTATAACTTTTGGATGAGAAAAAGGGGCTTTCTTCATGTTCATAGTTTGATATTTAATGCCATCTAGTGGGTTGGTTGTACCAACTGCTCAAATTTTAGGGGGTACTCTAGGTGAAGCAGCATCAACTGTGATTTTGGGTGCCATGCCTATGTAGAAACTTCTACCTTACAATACTGTCCTTCGATATCGATGGCTGACCAAGAAGTACATGCTATTTCATGTTTGATAATGGCAACAGATTGATTCTGAATTATTTGAATGAAGGTAGAGAAGTTTCATTCGAGAAATAGCGGTGCTCCTGTTTTAAGAGAACAATACCACAAATGTGATGGTCCAGCACTTAAATGAAAAGTTCTTTTCTTTTTGCTTTCTAGGACTTCTGTCTATAGTGATTGAGAAATGTGTGATTCCAATAAATGCTGGGATGCTTCTTTATGGAATACATTTGCTCTTATGGTTTCATTAATGGCACTTTAATGATTATGCTAATTTGTTTGAATTTTTGTTGTGATTGTGAGCAGCAATAGAAACTACACTGTGGTCAATTGAGTGGGGTATTGCTGAACTAGTGAACCACCCTGAAATCCAGAAGAAACTCCGTGACGAGATTGACAGTGTTCTTGGAGTAGGAGTGCAAATCATTGAGCCAGAACTCAACAAGCTTCCTTACCTTCAGGCTGTGATCAAGGAGACCCTTCGTCTCCGTATGGCAATCCCTCTTTTAGTCCCACACATGAACCTTCATGATGCGAAGCTTGCTGGATATGACATTCCTGCGGAGAGCAAGATCCTGGTAAACGCTTGGTGGCTGGCTAACAACCCCGCTACCTGGAAGAAGCCCGAAGAGTTTAGGCCAGAGAGGTTCTTCGAAGAGGAGAAGCACGTTGAGGCTAATGGCAATGACTTCAGATATCTTCCATTTGGTGTTGGTAGGAGGAGCTGCCCTGGAATTATCCTTGCATTGCCAATTCTTGGCATTACTTTGGGACGCTTGGTGCAGAACTTTGAGCTGTTGCCTCCTCCAGGACAGTCAAAGCTTGACACAACAGAGAAAGGCGGGCAATTCAGTCTGCACATTTTGAAGCATTCAACCATTGTGATGAAACCAAGATCTTTTTAAACTTTGTGCTTTGTATCAATTATGATGTTCGAGTATGATATTCAGTTGATTAAAAACCTTGAAAATTGACAGAAGACAATTCTTCTTTCCTTTTGATGTCATGTAAAGCCCCTATGGACTAGACTTGTAATAAAATATAGTTATCTGAAATGTTCTTTGCCGCAGAATGATACCCACTAGAGCTATCTGCTTTTGTGTTTTAAAACCTTTCATTCTGTGTCCATCATTAGTTATCGAAACTCTTTGTGAGTTCTAACTCCTATAGACTGTAGCGAAGAGTTGTGACTTACGTACACGTTCCATCAATTTTATAGATATTTTTATAAAATAAAGTGTTTCCTAAATTTATCCCATGATTTCTGTTCCAAAACTTCTTTTTTTTCGTATATTGCATACATAGGCTGTCTCTCTTGCAACTCTATCACTTCCTTAAGTTTTTCTCTATTGAAACTGCATGAATAAGTTCAGCATAGGCCATCCTGAAGATACACGCCCTCTGTGATTTCCCTTTAGCTTGTTTAATAGCGCAGTTTAGATGGTGTTCCCAGCAATCACTATAACTATATTAATTCTGTTTCATAGCATGATTCTTGTCCACACCTCAATGGTAAAAGCACATCTGACAAACAAGTGCTCCCTTGATTCGTAATGTCCTTGGCATAGAGCACATCTGGAGTCCACAACTAAGCCCCAACTGATCAACCTATTTGTTTACCCCTTAAAACGAATAATAATTAAATTTGTACGCGGTTTAAAAGATATATGATTCAATTTAACATAAATGATAAAAAACACAGCAAGTAATTGAATTGAAATGAGATAAAAAACGATCAAACCAAATGTGGCAGAGTAATTAAGCCTTGCTTTAGATTTAAATGCTTCCGGGCAGTTTCAATCGAGCTCTCGAGCTCGGTTCCAGCTAAATGAATGAGCAACTAAAGAACACTTAAAAAGTTGCTAAGAGTCAAAGTAAATTTTATTTTTTTGATATGCATGCCACACGTGACAAAAAAAATGAAAGGGTTCTCCTATTTATATAGTATAGGAGTTTTAACTCTAATACAAGTCTAAATAAGTAAAAAAAAATTCTTCCCTTTTTCCCACGAAAATATCATCTGTATCCAATACCGGGCGTGATCCACGTTGCAATATCCGGCTGATGGCGGGCATTTCAGTTCCCTATATTATCTCCTTTAACTGTCTTCCCTTTACCCTCGAGCTTGATTCTTTCAGGACCGGCCATGCCCTGACCCGTCGTATCGTTTGTCCTTGGCACCTTCGGTCTCGCTCAAGCCACTAACAAGTAACATCATTCCTAGGTCCCTAACTGGAAATCGGGGATAACTCTATACCCGATTTTACTTGTATGCATATACTTGTCAGAGAGTATATTGCAGGAGCGATGAGAAGTGACTAGTTGGCCCTGGTTACTTTTCTCGCACACCATGAGCAAGATGACGAATCGAAACATCTCATCAGTCACATCGCTCTGAATTTGGACACGCATCAGCCGTCGATTGATTACCCCCCGTAGTTACCCAATCAGAAACATCATGCATTCATTACTCTTTCCCGATCCGAAACATCAATTAATATTGGACCATTTCAGACTAGGGCGATTGCTGGTTTTTAGCAGTTTCTAGTGTCTTGTGTGATGTGCTTCGCGATCGCTAAGCTACTCTCGTGATCGCAAAGGAGAAACTTGGGCAGGTCGAAATTGTTCTTCGCGAACGTGGGGATACAATCACGAATACAAAGTAGTGGGGGGCTTACCCTTTCACGAATACGTAGGGTTATGGGTTCTGAAAGGAAGTCTTGTCCATTACTCTTCGCGAACGCATTTCTTACCTTGCGAACACGAAGGCAGAGGGAGTAAGCCTTCACAAATGTGAAGGCCTTTGGCAGCTGATTCTTCGCGAACGCATTAGGTACTTTGCAAACTCGAAGAACACCTGATGCCCAGGTGTTAAACATTTCAAAAGACTGGATTTTCTTCATTTTTCACCATTTTCAAGTTTGAGCTAGATGCGATTTTGAAGAGGTTTTCGTCCCACTTAATTGGTTAGTATATTTTAATTTTCGCCCCAACTTTATTAGTTAGTAGATTTTAGCTTATTTTTTTACATTTCCATAAACACTCATTGATTTTAACTTTTAATCTGTGATCCTTCAGGGAAGAAATTAGGAATTTAGGTTGAAATTGAGGATTTTATGAAATCGAAAATTAGATCTCAAATTGAGGTCGAATTTCGAAACTAATTACATAACCGAGCTCGGGGGGTAAATGTGTATATGAGTTTTGGTCCAAATTTCGAGTTTTGACCAAGCAAGCCCGAGATTGACTTTTGATATCTCTTTTCAAAATCATTAAAAATTATATCTTTTTCACTCGTGGGTAGTTTCTAAAGCCTATTTTGAATTATTTGAAATGTATTTGGCTAGATTTGATTGGTTTAAAGGCTAATTCTAGAGAAGTTACAGTTGAGCATCAATTTGGTTGCAAAGTGTGGTTAGTGTGGTGGTTAATCATGACTTGAGAGATTAGGACTTATTGGTTTATTTGCTACATGTATTATGTGTGGGAACGGACGATGTATATGCGAGGGTGACATATATTTGTTGTCATTAGGTAAAAGCATACAGGTGAAAATCATTTCTTTGTATTATATGGTTTCATTAGCTATGTTCTCCATGCTTAGGTTAGATTGTTACGTTTAATTATTCGTCTCTAATGTATTGTTAATTTTGAAGATATCAAAATTTTTAAAAATTGAGTTTGTTATCATGGCATTATATTGAAAGAGAAAGACATGAAAGATGTTGTCATGCCTTATTTGCATTCATTCTCATATATTAAGAGATTTTTTATGAATTAAAGTACAAAGGATAATACAGTGCATTTCATTATTTATTATCATTATTATGAAAGGTTGAGTAAAAGTATAAAAGGCAATATCATATCAGTTTATTTATCATATTATATAGTAAAATTGAGAGTAAAAACATTAAGGATGACCTCATACTACCCGTTCTTATGATATTTCCCCTTTCATATATCCACTTTTAGTTAATAATTTATTCTTCCACTTGTTATTTTGTTGATATATATATATATATATACTCCATTTAGGATTTTATGTAGGTGCCTTTCATACCCTCACCACTACCTTATCAATATTAGGCTCAACCCAACCCTTATGATAATATTGATGTTGATAAAACTAATACTGATGCTAACATCTAGTGGTGTGTTGCTCAAAATCAGCTATATTCGAAGACTTAAAATATAGCTGCACATTTGAAATCCTAAAGTACCCTTCTTTATCTATTCTACTATTTAACTAATGTTGATCCCAACAACAATTCAGCTATATCCGGGGACTTGCGTACAACGTTCATAACCCTAAATTAACCTTCTTTCTCTATTCTACCATTTATCTAGTCTCAGAAGATTTGTATTAGCTTCCAACCATGTGCATACTATAGTTGCTCCTGTATTTGTAACCCCCAAATCCATGAGACGTTTAAATATCATCATATGTATTTTATTATTCCATTTATATTATTTCAATTTGTATTTAATAATGTTTTATTTGAACTGTTAAAATTGATTAAATAATATAGCTAACATTCTTTGACTAGCCTAGCTAGTGAATCATTGACTCCGGATTCCGGATTGCGATAAATTGGTAAACAAAAGCTTACTATGAAACTATAAATTTTGAATAAAAATTTTAAGACCAGTTGAGCTTTACACCTAATATTTTTCGAATAAAGTGTAGATACTTGAGTATTCTACTTAGCTTGGATAATCATTAGAAGGAAGAAAATTTATTGTAATTGAAACAAATGAATCTAAATCTTATTCGTTCTCAAACCCAAAAGAATAGTAAAAGGGATAAGTGTTATGAAATAATATAAGAACAAAAACAATAATACAAGAACAAGAACAATAGAGAGAAAAGTAGAGAGAGGAGTATTATTATTGATACTTAGGGATGATTTATAATGGGGTAAGACCCCTCTATTTATAGGCATAGAAAAGACTTAGCCTCAAAGTAAAACTCTTCTATAAGATAGACGTTCACTCTAATTAGAGTTCTATTTATAACACTCCCCCTTGAATGTCTATTCAATAATGTGCCTTGTTAAAACCTTAACTAAAACAAAACCCAATGGGAAAAATTATAGAAAAAGGAAAAGAGTACACATGTTTGAATATGCGCCTATTGGTTGCCTCGTTAAAAACCTTGCAAGGAAAACCCATTGGGACAAAACCTTGTAAGGGAAAAAGAGTGCAACGCGCATTAACTCCCCCTGAAAAGAGCATCAATTCATATCCTTGAGTTTTTGCATTCCGATCTTGTGAACTAGCTTCTTGAAGGTTGACGTTGGCAGAGATTTTGTGAACAAATCAGCAATATTATCGCTTGAACGAATCTGTTGCACATTGATATCACCATTCTTTTGAAGATCATGTGTGAAAAATAACTTTGGTGAAATATGCTTTGTTCTATCTCCTTTTATGAATCCTCCCTTCAATTGAGCTATACATGCTGCATTGTCTTCATACAAAGTCGTGGGTAGTTTGTTACACTTCAAACCACATTTGTCTTGAATATGATGTATGATAGACCTCAACCACACACACTCCCGACTTGCTTCATGAATAGCGATTATCTCGGCATGATTAGATGAAGTAGCCACAATTGATTGCTTAGTCGATCGCCAAGATATGGCGGAGCCTCCACAGGTAAACACATAACCTATTTGAGATCGAGCCTTGTGTGGGTCGGATAAATATCCAGCATCAGCATAACCAACAAGATCAGGACTGCAATTATTGCCATAAAATAAGCCCATATCGGTAGTCCCTTTTAGGTACCTCAATATATGTTTGATCCCATTCCAATGTCTCCTTGTGGGAGCCGAGCTATACCTTGCTAAGACATTAACTGAAAAGGTTATGTCAGGCCTTGTAGTATTTGCAAGGTACATTAGTGCGCCAATTGCACTAAGATATGGTACTTCAGGACCAAGTAGCTCTTCATTCCTTTCTTGCGGTCGGAATGGATCTTTATTCACATCAAGTGATCGAACAACCATCGGAGTACTTAAAGGATGTGCTCCATCCATGTAAAACCATTTCAGTACCTTTTCTATATAGGTAGATTGATGAACAAAAATTCCGTTTGCCAAATATTCAATTTGCAAACCAAGACATAATTTTGTCTTTCCGAGATCTTTCATCTCGAATTCATTCTTTAGATAATCAATTGCCTTTTGGAGTTCTATGGGGGTTCCAATAAGGTTTATGTCATCGACATATACGGCAAGTACAACAAATTCCGATGTTGTTTTCTTTATAAAAACACACGGGCAAATGGCATCATTTATATAGCCTTCTTTTAACAAATACTCACTAAGACGATTATACCACATTCGTCCTGATTGCTTTAGACCATACAAGGATCTTTGCAATTTGATTGAAAACATTTCCCGGGACTTTGAATTATGAGCGTTCGGCATTTTGAGTCCATCGGGAATTTTCATGTATATCTTATTATCAAGTGAGCCATAAAGATAGGCAGTAACCACATCCATTAAATGCATGTCAAGCTTTTCAAGGACAGCAAAACTAACGAAAAGTTATGGCATCCATTACAGGCGAACATGTCTCTTCATAATCGACACCAGGCCTTTGAGAAAATCCTTGTGCAACAAGGTGTGCCTTATATCTTTGTACCTCGTTTTTCTCATTTCCCTTGCGTACAAAGACCCATTTATAGCCAACAGGCTTAACACCATTAGGTGTTTCAACTATAGGGCCAAAAACTTCACGTTTTGCCAGCGAATTCAATTCTGATTGAATTGCTTCTTGCCATTTTGGACAATCATGTCTTTTTCGACATTCTCCAACAGATTGAGGTTCAAGATCCTCATTTTCTTGCATAATGCTAGATGCGACATTAAAAGCAAAGACATAATCCACCACTATATCCACTCGATTAAAATTTGCCTCAATATCGATTGGATTTATGGATAGTTCCTTATTTTCTTGAGTCTCGGGCTTAATGGATTCTTCATGAATCTCAGAGTTTATTAAATAATGAATTTCCTCATGAGATTCTTTCGTAGTGTCATTTTGATCGTTTGCTTTCCTCTTTCTAGGATTTCGATCTTTGGAACCTAATGGCCTGCCACGCTTCAGGCGTGCATTCGACTCATTGGATATGACACTAGATGATTGTCCATCAGGGACATCAATACGGATTGGAACATTCTCCGCGGGGATGTGGGATTTTGTTATCCTTTTCAAGTCCGTAAATGCGTCAGGCATTTGATTTGCTATTCTTTGCAAATGGATAATCTTTTGCACCTCTTTTTCACAAATAGAGGTACGTGGATCAAGATGAGATAATGATGCATTTTTTCACAAAATTTCCCGTATGGTTTCACCGACTTCTCCCCCTAATTTTGGGAAAAGTGTCTCATCAAATTGACAGTCTGCAAATCGTGCAGTGAACAAATCCCCTGTCAATGTTTCGAGGTAGCGAATAATGGAAGGCGATTCAAACCCAACATATATTCCTAACCTTCTTTGCGGACCCATTTTGGTGCGGTATGGTGGTGTTATAGGCACATATACTGCGCATCCAAAGATTCTTAAATGGGATATATTGGGTTCATGACCCAAAACCAATTGCAACGGGGAATATTTGTGATAATTCGTCGGTCTGAGACGAATTAGCATTGCTGCATGCAAAATGGCGTGACCCCATACCGAAGTGGGCAGCCTCGTTTTCATGAGTAATGGTCTTGCAATCAACTGCAGGCGTTTAATTAAAGATTCTGCAAGACCGTTTTGAGTGTGAACATGAGCTACAGAATGTTCCACTTTTATCCCAATTGATAAGCAATAATCATTAAATGCTTGGGATGAAAACTCAGCAGCATTATCCAGCCTAATAGACTTGATTGGATTATCAGGAAATTGTGCTCGTAGTCGAATTATTTGTGCCATTAGTTTTGCAAACGCAAGGTTGCGTGATGACAAGAGGCACACATGAGACCATCTACAGGATGCGTCTATTAGGACCATAAAATATCTAAAAGACCCACTAGGTGGGTGAATAGGTCCACAAATATCCCCTTGTATACGTTCCAAAAACGTAGGTGACTCAGTCCCAACCTTTGTTGGTGATGGTCTTGTAATTAACTTGCCTTGATAACAAGAAGTGCAAGAAAATTCATTATTTAAAAGAATCTTGAAATTCTTTAACGGATGCCCATATGAGCTTTCTATAATCCGTCTCATCATGATTGATCCAGGGTGTCCCAATCGATCATGCCAAAGTACAAAAGTATTGGAATCAGTAACCTTTTGGTTTACTGTTGAATGTGCCTCAATTGCACTAATTTTTGTCCAATACAGGCCACAAGATAAAGACGGGAATTTCTCAATAACCCTCTTTTGGCCAGAGACATTCTTTGTAATGATGAGATATTCAAGATTGTTCTCATCTATTGTCTCAACATGATAGCCATTCCGGCGTATATCTTTAAAACTCAACAAGTCTCTCTTAGACTTGGAGGAGAACATTGCATTCTCTATGATAAACATTGTTCCTCTAGGCAGAGTTATAGTTGCTCTTCCGGAGCCTTTAATCAATTTACTACTACCAGAGATTGTAGTAACATCTGCCTTACACATACTTAGTTGAGAGAAATATTTCTTTTCTTTGAGTATCGTATGTGTAGTACATGAATCAACTAAACAAATATTTGATCCAAGATTGCTTTGTGAGATATCCATATTTCTTTCCCATGGTTTGACATACAAAAGAAAATACACGAACATGAGAATAAACAAATTCAATCCGTTTGTTTCACATTTAAACAATATTTTCAAAATCTGCTGAGGTTAGTTGACTAACTAAATCAGATAGTCGATTATATGTTTTCCATAATCGATTACTTTGCAGTTTGAAAATTTTAGTTTAAGCACTGTCTCAATGTAATCGATTGTTAAACATACATAATCGATTATTTGCTAATTTGAAAAATTTCAGATCACACTGTCTTAATATAATCGATTGTTAAACATACATAATCGATTATTTGCTATTTTGAAAAACTTCAAATCACACTGTCTTAATATAATCGATTGTTAAACATACATAATCGATTATTTGCTATTTTGAAAAACTTCAGATCACACTGTCTTAATATAATCGATTGTTAAACATACATAATCGATTATTTGCTATTTTGAAAAACTTCAGATCACACTGTCTTAATATAATCGATTGTTAACAAGTATATAATCGATTGTTTTGCAGTTTTAATGCGAAATATTAGATAATCGACTAACTGTTAGGTTAGTCGATTAACTCTACTGAAAAATAAAAATATCTTTGAAATTTAAGCATATTGAAACATTCTAAAGAACTAATACTAACATTATATCATAAACTAACTAATACGAGCTGATACTAATGACTATTAGTTTATTCACTAACTAATACAAATAAAATCAAACAATTCCATCTTCCTTCATCACAGATCCATCACCGATTAAGTGGTCTATTTTCCCCTCAGGGTGCTCAAAGAAGTCTGCCACATCCAGGTGGGTGATGTCAAAATTGTCGTCAGAGACAAAATTTGTTTCAGGGCCTTTATTCTTTAGAGATGCTTGATAAAGATCAACCAAATGTCTTGGTACATGTCAAGCTTTTGACCAGTGCCCTTTTCCACCGCAACGATAGCATATAGTTTCTGAACTATTTGCCTTTGGATTCTCATAATCCCGTTTCTGCTTTTGGTGGTTATTTCTCTTTGGGGGGTGACGGACATTAGGGAAATTTCTTCCTTGTCTACGTCCACGGCTATGACCCCGATTACGACCACGACCATGACTAGATCCATGGCCTTTTCCATGCTTGGCATAATGAGAATACACCTTATCTGCTTCAGGCAATGGTGTAGACCCAGTGGGTCGATTTTCGTGATTTCTCATGAGCAGGTCATTGTTTCGCTCAGCCACAAGGAGAAGAGAAATCAGTTCAGAGTACTTTTTGAAACATTTCTCTCTTTACTGTTGTTGCAGTACCATATTGGAGGCATGAAACGTTGTAAACGTTTTCTCAAGCATATCATAATCAGAGATATTATCTCCACAGAGTTTCAATTTAGAAGTAATTCAGAACATTGCAGAATTATATTCAGAAACAGACTTAAAGTCTTGGAGCCTCAGATGAGCCCAATCATATCGTGCTTGTGGCAGAGTGACCAACTTCAGGTTGTCATATCTCTCCTTTAAGCCGTTCCACAAGATGAGTGGATCTTTGACTGTGAGATATTCAATTTTCAAACCTTCATCAAGGTGATGGCGCAAGAAAATCAAGGCCTTAGCACAGTCTTGGGTGGATGCTTTATCTCTGTCTTTAATGGCGTATCCAAGACCCATAGCATCTAAGTGGATTTCAGCATCCAACACCCATGTCATATAGTTCTTGCCCGAAATTTCAAGGGCAACGAACTTTCTTTTCATAATATCAGACATAATTAAAACCAAATTCGGAAAAAGGGAAATACCTTAATTTTCTCAAGAGGATTCTTGAGACAGTAGAGTCTCGTGCTGATAACGTGTTATGAAATAATATAAGAACAAGAACAATAATACAAGAACAAGAACAATAGAGAGAAAAGTAGAGAGAGGAGTATCCTTATTGATACTTAGGGATGATTTACAATGGGGTAAGACCCCTCTATTTATAGGCATAGAAAAGACTTAGCCTCAAAGTAAAACTCTTCTATAAGATAGACATTCACTCTAATTAGAGTTCTATTTATAACAATAAGAACTTTTTGTTTTAAAAAACAATAGGGATACAGCGATAACTACTTTTTTAGCCTTGGAATTGGAAAATAGCCACAAGTTTTAAAATTACACGACTATTATGATAAATAGTAATTTATGGTGGATGTCTACTCTTCTTCTATGATCTTCATCCCAAATGGTATATGACATATTCAATGACATATTTTGTATATTCCATGACATATTTTATTCACTTTTTATGCCTATATAAAGGCTTTGTAATAGATAGGAGAATAGACACAATTGAAGAAGAAAATCTCTTCCTTCTCTCTATCTATATTTCTTGTTCATGTTTCACTAAGTTGCTTATATTTCTTGTTCATGTTTTACTAAATTTCTTTCATTTTATAACACGTTATCAGCACGAGTCTCTAACCATCATGGTAAGTTATCTTCTTTTAAAGTTCTCGACTCTGATTTAAAATTATGGGGTACAACATGTTTCTTTTTTTTTTTGTAAGAATAATGATATGTTTTGTTGGATACTTAGTTTTTCTCAATTATGTTTCTAAACAAAAAATAGAAAGAGAAATATACTCATACTTCACCATGATCTCTTCATTTACGAATAAAGATGTAATGATTTTAATAAACTGCTTCTTAATTGATTTGCATTATTAAAATATAAATAGAAGTAATCAACAATAGACTTAGATAACAATAATATTTTCTTGACAATAGTACGTATCCAAAATATGAATATAAATAGTGTTTGCATCATTAAAATACTACATCATACTTTGACTAAATCCAAGAAGTTTTTATTGATTATTCATCTTCTTCTTTGTAAAAATAAAAATGTTAGTAATAATAAGGTTACTTGAAATTGTTTTTGTTTTCAAGTCTATTTTCTTATTGAATTCAAGTATATCTAGTTACATGCTTAAGTACTTGGGTACACCTAACATAATGTGTAACTATACATTATTGTGCAGTATAACATGATATACTACACTAGCTACATTAAACTATTTATTTTGACAAGCCTACATATAGAATATTAGTACACATGGAGATACTATGTAGGTATAGATCTTACGATATTAAAATTTGTATTCTTTAGGTGCACATATAATTCCTTTATATGGTCAATCTAGAAAAGTAATAATACTAGTTATGTAGCATATCAAATCACTTAACCAAATTATTACTAAAATGACTTGATAAAGATCTTAGTGCAATAAGTGTATTCATATTAGCCGGTATTGTCCTACAAGTATTTAGTACACTTTAAATCATGCTAATTAACTTGAATAATTTAATCATGCATGCACTAACTAGACATACAAGATTAAGTATGGATATCTCACAAAATAAACTTGGATCAAAATTCAATTGTAAAGATATTTGTTTAATTGATTCATGTACCACACATACAATATTCAAAGAGAACAAATATTTCTCTCATTCAAGTATGTGTAAGGCAGATGTTACTACAATTTCTGGTAGTAGTAAATTAATTGAAGGCTCTGGAAGAGCTACTATAACTCTGCCTAAAGGAACAATATTTATTATAGAGAATGCAATGTTCTCCTCCAAGTCCAAGAGGAACTTGTTGAGTTTTAAATATATCAGTCAAAATGGATATCATATTGAGACAATAGATGAGAATAATCTTGAATATCTCATTATTACAAAGAATGTCTCTGGCCAAAAAAGGGTTATTGAGAAGTTCTCATCTTTGTCTTGTGGCCTGTATTGGACAAGAATTAGTGCAATTGAGGCACATTCTACCGTAAACCAAAAGGTTACTGATTTCAATACTTTCGTACTTTGGCATGATCGATGGGGACATCCTGGATCAATTATGATGACACGAATTATAGAAAACTCAAATGGTCATCCATTAAAGAATTTAAAGATTCTTTTAAATAATGAATTTTATTGCACTTCTTGTTATCAAGGCAAGTTAATTATTAGACCATCACCAACAAAGGTTGGAATTGAGTCACCTGCATTTTTGAAACGTATACAAGGGGATATTTGTGGACCTATTCACCCACCTAGTGGGTCGTTTAGATATTTTATGGTCTTAATAGACACATCTTCTAGATGGTCTCATGTGTGCCTATTGTCATCTCGCAACCTTGCGTTTGCAAAATTAATGACACAAATAATTCGATTACGGGCAGAATTTTCCAATAATTCAATTAAGTCTATTAGACTAGATAATGCTGCTGAGTTTTCATCCCAAGCATTTAATGATTATTTCTTATCAATTGGGATAAAAGTGAAACATCATGTAGCTCATGTTCACACTCAAAAGGGTCTTGGAGAGTTATTAATTAAATGTCTGCAGTTGATAGCAAGACCGTTGCTCATGAAAACGATGCTGCCCACTTCGGTTTGGGGTCACGCCATTTTGCATGCAGCAATGTTAGTTCGTCTCAGACCGACAAATTATCACAAATATTCCCCGTTGAAATTAGTTTTAGGTCATGAACCTATTATATCCCATTTAAGAATTTTTGGATGCTCAGTATATGTGCCTGTAGCACCGCCATATCACACCAAAATGGGTCTGCAAAGAAGGTTAGGAATATATGTTGGGTTTGAATCGCCCTCCATTATTCACTACCTCGAAACATTGACAGGGGATTTGTTCACTGGACGATTTGCAGACTGTCAATTCGATGAGACACTTTTCCCAAAATTAGGGGGAGAAGTTGGTGAAACCAAACCGGAAATTTTGTGGAAAAATCCATCATTATCTCATCTTGATCCACATGTCTCTATTTGTGAAAAAGAGGTGCAAAAGATTATTCATTTGCAAAGAATATCAAATCAAATGCAGACGCATTTACGGATTTGAAAAGGATAACAAAATTACATATCCCCCCAGAAAATATGATAACAGTATGTGATAAGTCTGAAAGAAGATAAAATTATTACCGTGAATGTATCAATGGATGTGGACGTTGCAATAGACGAAATTATAATCGTCATTGTGATAATGAGAATAAAAAGGATTCTCAAAATAATCCTTCACTCTGTGAAAGTAATATCTATCATCGATTTGACATGAGATTTTATATAGCACATATAGATGATTATAGTCCATTCATGGTGTGAATGTGACAAGATCTGATTTATGAATACATATTCATTATTGGAAGAATATGAACATGCTATTGGTATTGAATATACCACACTCACCTCTAGAAGGAGGGTTGAGATGATATAAGAAAATAATGTCATTATTATGGCATGAATGGTCATTGGTCACGTACCTATTGTATGCCAAAATATTTTGGCAATGTGATTATTAAAGGACAATAGTAATGCAAGAAACATATCTTGCATATAATTTTGACATGACCATAATGGTACAACTTTCTCTTTAAAAGAAATATTCACTATATGGATATTGATTAATATGTGATAGTACCAAATTAATTAAGAACTCTTTAAGAGCCAATTATATTATTTTGGAGAAACATAATTGATTACAAATAAGCAATTGTATTAAGTCTCAAATAAACTTATTCAGTTTCCAAAGTATACGCGAAAGCGATTGATTATATTGAGACTATAAATAAAGGAAATATTTGATATCTTCTATTACTACAACTTGTAGCGAGATAATATGTATGTGAAAACCTACCCATTTTATTCTCTAATTTGTACTATACAAACAAAAGAATGCCACAATAAAGTGGATATTTATTGATATAAAAACCCATATCATAATAAACTTAGAGTTTATCGATAATTGCACATGTCATGATGTAAACTTGAATTTTATCAATATTGATAATTTATTCAGTTGGCATTCGGGTTAGCCGTATCAATTTAAGTATGTACAACAATAATAGAGAATTCACATGGGTAAACATTAAAGAACTAGAAAGTTCTTTACGAATTTTCTTGTATTACTTGTTCTCATTAATTAATTGTCCAACTAAATTTGGGGTTGAATCCCATAAATTCTGGAAATATCAAAGGTGAATATGGGCTCATTCACCTGCCATGTATACCACATAAGATGCATCTATGATATGGTTACATGTGCGATTATTATTAACGTGCAACCTGGCCAGTGCTTGCGAGGTAACTTGCTCAGAAATCTAATTCCGAGCATAATTTCCAGATTTTCTATTCAAGATAGTTCATATTGATAAGTTGGTTTACATCATAGTTGGTTCAGCAAAATAATTTACTGCGTGCCTCCACTTAATAGCTAAACTATTGCTTATGAGAACAAAGTTATCTATATCAATTTGATATACGTTATATACGACAGTATACTATATTCTCCCCTCACAGGTGGTTCAGGGTCAGGAACTAAATAATTTCATCCTAATATTATTAATGTACAGTGTATATTAACATGATAATGCACAAATATGGGTTGAAGAAACAAGTTAGTTTTTCCAACATGAGGAGGAGACATGATAAACACTTGAGAAAAAGTTACATGGAACGGATTATCATTTGTATATATAGATTCTCGAATATCATAATATGAACTTGAAGTTAATAAAAAGATAATTCAATTGCAACATATTGCAAAGCATGCCATACACATTCGCTGACCCAAAGAAAGTAACTATTTTCTCATTGCAAATGCTCATATTAAGTCCTAAAAGGACAAAGTCTTTGGTACGCTTAAAGCGCATAGACAAATCAGGTTTCAAATAAACTTCTTGATAAAGAAGATAAGCAAATGATCAAAGTGATCATAATAAAGGAGGTAAGCGATCTAGAAGGTCACATGACATAACACTTCATAAAATCTCATAAGAGATTCGGGTACCTGAATGTATGAATGAAGAGGTCTATATGTTATGTCTTTATGAAAATTTACTGGAACCGATATAAAATGTTCGTCGATGACATCTACGATAGTGCTAAATATCGATGAGGATCTTAAGTTTGTCGAATACAGACAAAAGTATTGGCCAAATGGAAGAGGTATAATTCAAGTAGAATTGATTCCATATGAAAGACATGTAGTTTTGGACATATAGTTCAAATATTTAAAAGTATAAAGTCAATGGTAAGTGTAATCAGTTTTCGATATCATATTTGTCTAGCATGACATGAAAACATGATATGCATGTAAAGTCTACAATATGACTTATATGATTTAACTTATATGACAATTCATGAAGGATTTAAATTGCTTGAAGCATCTACAATTCTTGATCTTGAGGTACAGCTTCCTCAGTGCTATTTATGCACAAATATATCTTGCTATAACTATAAGCACGATCATGTCATAGCAAGGATACCTTTATGGAGATATTGAAGAGTCATTCCACGATATTTGTGAAGACATTATATATCTATCACGAGTTATGATTTCAGGGTGCTAATATTCATTATAGTTAATATGGCTGATTTATTTATCAAATCTCTACCAACGATCTCTTGAAGATGATGCACAAGATTGGAATGCGAAGACTAAGGATGTGAATTGATCAGGAGGAGTTAATGCACGTCGCACTCTTTTTTCCTTACAAGGTTTTGTCCCACTGGGTTTTCCTTGCAAGGTTTTTAACTAACTATACATGTGTACTCTTTTTCCTTCACTAAAAATTTTTCTCATAGAGTTTTTTCCTAATAAGGTTTTAAAGAGACACATTATCTATGGACATCCGAGGGGGAGTATTATGATAAATAACAATTTATGGTGGATGTCTACTCTTCTTCCATGATCTTAATCCCAAATGGTTTATGACATATTCAATGACATATACATATTACATGACATATTTTATTCGCTTTTTATGCCTATATAAAAGCTTTGTAATAGATAGGAGAATAGACACAATTGAAGAAGAAAATCTCTTACTTCTCTCTATCTATATTTCTTGTTCATGTTTTACTAAATTTCTTTCATTATTTCTCTCTATCTATATTTCTTATTCATGTTTTACTAAATTTATTTCATTTTATAAAAACGACAATGTAGTAGTTAAATTTCACATGTCACTGTATATGTATTTTTTCAATTAATTTTCACCCTAAATAAAACATAAATCGCTCTTGCAAATTTCACATGACAATGTACTGGTATTTTACCTACGGAATTTGAATTTCCATAACAAATTAACAATGGCTAAAAAGTAATTATTTGTTAATTTTATCCAAGATTAAAATTAAGTCAGTTAATGGAAGAAAAGTAGTCACCAACTCCACTAATAATAATCTGACGCAGATCTACTTAATAAGAAGCTACGACTAGATACCTGTTTAAAAACATAATATGGTTAAAATCTTTTGAACAATGATAATTTACAGATCCTCTCAATTATATGTAACTCAAATATACAAGTCGATCTCTACCTCTTTGATTCTAAGTTTTGACTCCTAAATTTTTTACAAATATTAGTATAATACATTAAATCAGATAATGCAATTCTAAGAAAATAGGCTGAATTTTGAGAATAAAAAGTGATCCAGAAAACACAAACGTAAAGCACTAGATTTCGGAACCCTAAAGATATTTTAAAAGAAAAAGGAATAAATAAAAGAGCACAAGGATAAATGTAGGCAAAGAGAAGATGTGAGTCTAAACCAGGCCCCCAAATCATTAGGGATTCAGAGGGAGCAGACATGTCGACTCAATGATTCAATTTCTGTGCACATAACCATGCTTCCTTCATTTCTAATTGTCCAGAGCATCGGCTTATTGCGCACAGATCTACGATGGCTCTTCAAAGCAAACTACGACAAACAGAATAGAAAAGTATAATGGCGGAAAAAGGAAAACGAATAGAGCGAAGAAAGGACGAGATGAGCAAAGTCTCGTGTGTGCCCTTTATATATGAGCTTCTAGGGTTTCTACAAAGTAACTCATCTGGGATGAGCCAGAAGAGACAGGCCCACATACGAATTAGTTTCTCACTTGAAGCCCAAATCAAGGTGCTTTTTGCATGAAGAATTAACTGAAATAGCCATTCACGTTAGGGGTACCATGGGTCTTTAAAAATCCATTAAATTAAACTTATTATTAAGTTTTTTCCAATAAAATTGTAGGCTTTTCTGTTATTAAGATAAATAGAAAATTACCGAACTATACTGGATAGGCTTACATAAGAAAGTATATTTTATATAATAAGTATAAAATAATATAGCACAAAATCTTTTTTCCATCTTTGGGATAATAAAAATCTTTATAAGGCAATAAGTAATTAAAATTCAAAATTCCAACTCTCAAACCTATTATGTTACTTCTATTAAAACTAAATCATTAGGATGAATCTCTATTTTCATTTTTGGTCATCTTTTATGTTCCCTTGATTCATTACTTTTTAAACAGTAAAAGATTTAAATTTTTTAAATAAAGTTCTATACATATATGTAAATAATTGCATTCTTAAGTACTTGAAAAAGACAAAACTTTTAATTTATTTAGTTGCAAAATATACAGATACACCGAGTAAAGATATGATGGTCGATATACTTTTATAAGAATATACTTTTTACTGGGTATTTAAAGCTGAATATAGTATTTAATTATGTATATATCCTCCATCGTGCTATCATAATTAACTGAATGAAGGAATGACAATGGGACATAGCGAGGAGAGAGCAGGGCAAGCAAACAGATAATGGGCAGTCGGGTTAATATTTAAACGGGGCAAAACAGAGCGCAGCAGGGCAAAATTAAATTTTTACAGATTTATAATGGGGCAGAGCAAGTAGCAATTCATCTATTTCTGGTATAATGCTTCTGTTTTATTCCCTTTAAATTAGTAGCGGGACATTCAGATCTATATAATTCATCTTCTGCTAACAGTCTAATACTATGCTGGAGGGAAGAGAAAATTAATTTTAAAAAAGTTGCAAAATTCTATTGTATGCTAGCTGAAATAGTCATCTAAATTACAATAGCTTCTCCCCGATTTACGATCAACTCTATTTTAAAGATAAATAGGGACTCTGTATGTTCATTAAAGTGTTTATTTTCTTGTTAAATTATATTATTTACTTTTACTTTAAATTTTTTCGTTTGTAATATCCTCCCTACCTTTTAAGGGTATGGATAAGGTATGCATATACACTACCCTCCCCGACCCTCACTTGTGGGACTTTACTGAGTTTGTTATTAATTTGTTGTTATAGAACTTTTATATAATGACCCGATAGATCATTTGAATACTAGCTCCCTTTTGTGTTTCGAAACATTTCATAGCACGATTTGATGATTTATGATTTACGTGCGTGATCTGTATTAACTTTCAAAAAGTTTATATATAAAATTTTAAAGAAAATATGATATTAACTTAAAAATGGCTAGATTTGACCACGATCAATATTTTTGGTAAAAGACCTCGGACAGGTATTTTGACGATTTCGGTAGGTTCGTATGTTGATTTTACACTAGTATGCATGTTTGGTCGGGTCCGGGGTAATCCGAGTATGTTTCGATATATTATGTGAAAAGTATAAAAAATTGAGTTATGAACTCCAAAATCATGAGTTTTAATGATCGATTCTTGATTTTAGATGTTATTTTGATATTTTGAGCTTCAAAGCAAGTTTGTATGATGTTATTACACTCGTGTGAATGTTTAGATTGGATCCCAAGGGGCTCAGATGAATTTCGCATGTGTTGTGATAATTTTGGCATAATTGATGAAATCAATTGTTGTGAATCTGCATGTCTTGCATTCGCGGAGACTTATTCGCAAATGCAAGCTTTGAATTTGCGGCGTTAGAATCGCATTTGCAAGGTGGGACAGGGGATTGGGAACTTTGCTTATGCGAAGAACAAGTCACATTTACAAAATGGAGGGACCTTACATTTGCGACACTCAAAGGCTGGGTACAACTTCGCTCTTGTGAAGTTTGGTCCGCATTTGCGATTGAGGGACCTTCACAAATGTGAAGGGTGAGTCGAATTGCGATAACTAGACAGCTCAGCACTAACCACATTTGGGATCAATGGTTCGCATTTGTAGACGTCGCAATTGCGAATAAGGCTTCACAATTGCGACACCTGCAGTTGATAAAATATGAGAATTTTGGAACGTAGCTCCTTTTACACCATTTTTTAAAACCCTAAAATCCATAGAGGTAATTTTGAAGAACAATTTCTTCCCAACTTCATAGGTTAGTAACTTTAACTTGTTTTTATTAAATTTTCAGTGCTTTTTAATGAATTTCATCATCAAATCTAAGATTTTATATAGTAGAAATTGGGAATTTTGGGTAGAATTTAAAACTTTTATAAAATTGAGATTTAGACCTCAAACTAAGGTCAAATTTCAAAATAAATTGCATATCCGGACTCGGGGGTGAATGAATAGCCGAGATTTGATCTTAATTTAGAATTTCGACCATGTGGGTCCGAGTTGAATTTGTTAGAATTTTGTCCTGATTTTCTTACCTTATTTGGATTTACTCTTTTACTTAAAGGAAGAGTAAAATATTAACAACAATTATTTTACTTTTCCTTTAGGAAAATATAGATCTCTTTCATAATTGATGGATTCCTTTCTTGGAGAAAAAGATGCGGACTCTATAAAGTAAGAGACATACCTTCCGCCATGAAACAAATCTCGCATACCGTGGTGGCGCCTATCGCAATACTAGGAAAGCCGACAATCACAATAAATCATATATCTTTAAATTTGGAAAATATAGTAATATAAGTTTGTTAATACCCAATTTTTTTTGTATTTTTTAGATATGCACAATATCTTTAAAATAGCCTACATAGGTATATATAAGTATATTCCAAGATTGCATTATTATTTTTTAATTTTTTGAAGATTTTTAAATCAATTTACTACCCTATTTTATCAAGAAAGACCCAATAATTATCATTAAAATTATCATTTTTGGTGATTTATTTATTGAATTATCTTAATTATACTAGAAATATAGCTAAGATATTTTTTTACACATTTTTAAAAAGTTTATTTTAGTACTTTAAGGATAAAATTACATAATTGTAATATTAGTCATTTTAGGTTTAAATTTGTCTCATGTGTATAAAATGGGATTTTATATTTTTAATGTGACAATTATATATCATAAATAATTTTAGTTCTTTAAATTAGTTTTCAGAAATTTATTTACCATTTTTTATAAATTAAATGGGATAAAGGGGATATTTAACTTATAGCCAGATTTGGCCTTCTAATTTAGCCTGATTAAACCCAATACCTAGCCTAAATAAAATCTACCCAAAGATAGTTTTGCCTTTTTCTTTTTTGTTTTTTGTTAGTTAGTTTTTCTTTTTTTTTGTTTAATAATTTTTACTTATTCTTTATTAATGAAGAAATTAGAAAGTAAAATGCATAGTTAAAAATATTAGTTAGCTGACTTATATTTAAATATTATATACATAATAAAAATTAAATATTTACATTGTAGTTTAAATTATATTAAGAAAAATACTATAGCTTACATTTAAAATTCTAATTAGATTTTTTTAATTTTTCTTTTATTTACAACTAGTAGTAAAACTTATACTCTAAGAATATAAATATATAGTTAGTATATATATATATATATATATATATATATATATATATATATATATATATATATATATATATATATATATATATATATATATATATATATATATATATATTAAAAATAATCTACTAAGAGTATGATAAAAGTTTAAAATATTAAGATTAAACGTAAAAGAAATATGTGTGCTATTCTTTACATAACCGCCCACCTAAAAATACTTATGTTGCTCAGACTGAGACTCCAGGTAACCAGTGATTTTCTTTATCTGAAGGGGAGTATAATGAGTTCCTTCAGTATCAAGCAAGTAAACAGACATCTCCACAAGTAGCTTCTGTTGCTCAAATTGATACTTCTATTGATGGTAATTCTTTTGTTTGTGTTTCCCAGCCTAGTACTCTTGGACAACGGATTATGGACTCAGCCGCTTCTTATAATATCTCTGGTAATAAATCACTTTTGTCAAATATTGCATATTCATAGTCTCTTCCCACTATTACTTTAGCCAATAGATCTCAAACCAAAGCAAAAGGAGTTGGACAAGCGAATCCCTTACCCTCTGTCACTCTAGCTTACGTTGTTTATGTCACTGGCTGTCCTTCTAATCTTACATCTGTTAGTCATTTGACTCGTCCCCTCCATTGTGGTATATATTTTATTGATGATTCCTTTATTATGCAGGACCGCAGTATGGGGCAGACGATTGGAACATGACCTTAATCAGGCCTTTACTGCCTTAACTCACTAAAATCCTCCAAGGCATGTCTAGTTATAAGATCCTCCGGACCTAATTCATAGACGTTTAGGACATCCAAGCTTATCCAAGCTTCAGAAATGGTGCCTATTTTGTCTAGTTTATCCACAATAGAGTGTGAGTCATGTTAGCTCGGAAACATACCCGCGTCTCCTTTCCTCGTAGTATTGAGAGTCATACAGAGTCTGTTTTTCTTTAGTTCATTCTGATATATGGGGTACTAGTAGAGTCAGTTCAACATTAGGATTTCGTTATTTTGTTAGTTTCATTGATGATCATTCAAGATGTACTTGGATTTTCTTAATGAAAGATCGTTCTGAGTTATTTTCTATATTTCATAATTTTTGTGCTGAAATTAAAAATCAATTTGGTGTTTCAATTTGCACTTTTCATAGTGATAATGCCTTAGAATAGTTATCCTCTCAATTTCAGCAGTTTATGACTTCTCAAGGAATTATTCATCAGACCTCTTGTCCTTATACCCCTCAGCAAAATGAGGCTGCAGAGAGAAAGAATAGGCACATCATTGAGACTGCTCGCACACTTCTCATTGAATCTCATGTTCCGCTATATTTTTGGGGCGATGCAGTTCTCACGGCTTGTTATTTAGTTAATCGGATGCCTTCCTCTCCCATCCAGAATCAGATACCGTATGTAGTATTGTTTCCCCAATCACCCTTATACTCTACCCCCCCCCCCCCCTCGTGTTTTTGGGAGCACTTGTTTCGTTCATAACTTAGCCCCTGGGAAAGATAAGTTATCTCCCCGTTCTCTCAAGTCTGTCTTCCTTGGTTATTCTCGTGTTCAGAAGGGATACCGTTGTTACTCACGTGATCTTTGTAGGTACTTTATGTCCTCTGACGTCACATTTTTCGAGTCTAAAACTTTCTTTACCTCTTCTGACCATTATGACTATTCAGGCCATCTTGATATATCTTAGGTCTTACCTATACCGACCTTTAAGGCATCTACTATAGCTCCTCCTTCACCTTCCGCCACATAAGTCTTATCCGAGTCTACTATAGCTCCTCCTTCACCTTCCGCTACAGAAGTCTTACCCATTCCAACCGTTGAGGAGTCTAGTGTGGCTCCTCCTTGACTCCCTGCCACAGGAACACCAATTTTGACATATCTGTCGTCCACACCTAGCATCAAGCCCAGTTTATTCACGTTTTGCACCTGGCCCTGCTCCTACTGCAGACTTGTCTCTTCCTAGTACATCGATTGCACTTCAGAAAGGAATACAGACCACCCTTAATCCTAATCCCCATTATGTCGGTTTGAGTTATCATCGTTTATCATCACCCTATTATGCTTTTCTATCTTCTTTGTCCTCTGTTTCCATCCCTAAGTCTATAGGTGAAGCATTGTCTCATCCAGGATGGCGACAGGTTATGATTGACGAGATGTTTGCTTTACATACGAGTGGTACTTGGGAGCTCATCCCTCTTCCTTCAGGTAAATCTATTGTTGGTTGTCGTTAGGTGTATGCATTCAAAGTTGGTCCGGATGTAAGGTTGATCATCTTAAGGCTCGTCTTGTTACCAAGGGATATACTTAGATATTTGTGCTCGATTATAGTGATACATTCTCTCCCGTGGCTAAGATAGCATCAGTCCGCCTTTTTCTATACATGGTTGTTGTTTGCCATTGGCACCTCTATCAGCTGGACAATAAGAATGCTTTTTTACGCGGTGACCTTGAGGATGAATTTATATGGAGCAATCACCTGGGTTTGTTGCTTAGGGGGAGTCTCATGGCCTTGTATGTCACTTGCGCCGATCACTTTACGGTCTAAAGTAGTTTCCTACAACTTAGTTTGGTAAGTTCATCACAGTTATCCATGAATTTGGCATGATTTGGAGTGAAGCTTATCACTCTGTATTCTATCGCATTCTGCTTCGAGTCGTTTTTTTTTATCTAGTGGTCTATGTTGACGACATTGTTATTACCGGCAATGACCAGAATGGTATTACTAAATTGAAGCAACATCTTTTTCAACACTTTCAGACTAAGGATCTAGGCAAACTAAAGTATTTTCTGTGTATTGAGGTCGCTCAGTCTAGCTCAGGTATTGTGATCTCACAACGAAAGTATGCCTTAGATATTCTTGAGGAGACAAGAATGACAGGTTGTAGACCTGTTGACACTCCGATGGATCCGAATTCTAAACTTCTGCCAGGACAGGGGAGCCTCCTAGCGATCCTACAAAATATAGACGGTTGGTTGGTAAATTAAATTACCTTACAGTGACAAGATCTGACATTTCCTTTTTTGTGAGTGTTGTGAGTTAGTTTATGGGTTTTACGTGTGATAGTCATTGGGATTCAGTTGTTCGCATTGTTCGATATATATAAAATCAGCTCCAGGCAAAGGTTTATTGTTTGAGGATCGAGGCCATGAGCAGATCGTTGGATATTCGGATGTTGATTGGGCAGGACACCTTCTGATTGACGTTGTACATATGGATATTGTGTCTTAGTAGGAGGAAATTTGGTGTCCTGGAAAAGCAAGAAACAGAATGTGGTTGCTCGGTCTAGTGCAGAAGCAGAATATCGAGCGATGGTTATGGCGACATGTGAGCTAATTTGGATAAAACAATTGATCAAGGAGTTGAAATATGGTGAGATTAGTCAGATCGGACTTGTGTGTGATAATCAAGTTGATCTTCATGTTGCGTCAATTCCAGTGTTCCATAAGAGAACTAAACACATTGAGATTGAATGACACTTTGTTAGAGAAAAGATACTCTCGGGAGATATTGCTACAAAGTTTGTAAAGTCGAATGATCATCTTGCAGATGTTTTCACTAAGTCCCTCACTAGTCCTCGCATTAACTACATATGTAACAAGCTTGGTACATACGATTTATATGCACCAGCTTGAAAGGGAGTGTTAGAATAGTCATGTAATTATGAGTAAATAACCCTAATCCAATATGTATTAGGAGTATGATATGTTATGTGTGTATATATATAGGGCTCATTGTATTGTGTAAAATACAAGTAAATAATATCAATAATATATTTTCTCCCGTGCTTTCTCACAACCTTTATAGGCAAGTTACTAGGTAGCCAATGTTAACTAGTTTTTCCATTTGAGACCTCTCCTAATTTGTTTTTGCTACTTAGCCCCCTGAGTTTTTAACTTGTGGATCAAGTTAGTCTATTTTCAGTTTTCCAGGAAGCTTCCTAGAGTAGTTAGGGAAAGATTCTCTAGGTGGTCTACCCATTTTAACCTTAGTCAACCTATTTTACCTTTTAACCCTTCCTTTGAGACCCTTCTAGTTTTTAAACTGACATTTAAACCCTAAAACCCCTTATTGTGACAAACAAGATTATTCAAACGCTAGGGCTTCAAACAGACCAAACTATGAAAAATCTTTAAAAAAAAAAAATTAACAACTGAAAACAAATTAAACATGAATCGAACACACAACACTCACATGATCATTTAAACTAGCAATTAAACAGAAATATAATCCCTAAAACTCATTGCAATTAGACCTGACGAACTTAAACAAACTCAAACTGGTAATTCAGGCCAAACTCATTAAAGAAATAAAATGAAAGAAGAAAAGAAACGAAAATACGTGAAACCAAACCCAAGGTGGAACCAACGGGTAAAACTAAATGCCAAGGACTATTCTAAGATAGGCAAAACTTGAGGATGATTAGCTGTTCCTAATAAGAACAACCAATTAGCCTCTAATTTTGGCTAAATCGGAGTTTGGTCACAAGCTGTAGATATAGGGATTTGTTTTGGAGGAAGGAAAGGTTTAGGTCTAAATTATGATTGAAGATTCGAGACGCACAAGTGGGATTCGAAGGAAATAGGTTAGGGATTTGGGATGAGGGGTTCATGACGGTCAAATAATGTTCATTTGGTGGTGTTTGGGTGGTGGCGCCTCCGGCCACGGCGGAGGGTAGGGTTTGGGATATTTGGGGATTTTCAATGAGATTCAAGGGGAGCTAATGGTGTATGGGCATAAGGGGGAGGAGATGAAGCTATGGTGAAGTTTCAGTGGTCATTGGAGACTTGCCGCACCGTAGGTGATTTCCGTCGGCCGCAGACGACAGAGACGGTGGGGTTCTTTGGTGAGGTGAGAGAGACGATTGGATGGGGGGTGCGGGAATAGGGTCGCGTTTGGACATTTATATACTAAGAGACCCTAACTTCTCATCTGTTAGATCTCCTAACCTCGACGGTTGAGATCAAACGAGAGAAAACGATGTCGTTTGGTCGGGTTTGGACGAGGGTCTAGGCCGGGTAGAAGGGTTTTGGATGGGTTTGGGGTTTAATTTCTGATTTGGGCCAGCCCAAATTTGGGCATCTTATTTAATTACTCAATTTTCTTTTAATTTTCTTTTCTTTTTCTTTTTTCAAATTATCACTAAACTAAAATTAAACCTTAAAACTAAATTAATTAAACATATAAACTAATTAAACCTCATAATATTTACAAAAATTAGTTAAGTCCTAAATTGAAAGCAAAAATATAATGAATAAGAACAATTAAAAGTAAAAATGCAAAGAGGGATATTTTTGTTATTGTTTTTTTGTAATACTAAATAACGTATTATCTTTTTAAAAAAATTAGGTCCTAAATGCAAATGCACTATTTTTTATTTTTTTTGAATTATTTAGATTAACCATGCACACAAAAATGCAAACAAACACAAAAAAATTATACAATTAATTCCTAAAAAATCAAATAATTAAAGAAAAAATCCTAATTTTAAGAATCCTGTAGGAATAAATTACGCGAGGCAAAAATCACGTGCTCACAAATATTGCCTGATCGGGATATCTATTTCAATATTAACTTGTTGCTGGGCAATCTGAAAATCATTTGGATTCCATTAGTAATGAGGATTCGGAATATTACACATTGATTAATCAAAGAGAGATTCAACAACGAAAAGAAAGATCGATTATTTCTATTCCATCATATCGTATGGTCCCAACAAAGTTGAAGAAGTTAAAGGAGCAGTTGCAGGAGTTTCTTAATAAGTGTTTCATTCAGCCTATTGTGTCATTGTGGGGCATTCCAATTCTGCTTATGAAGAAGAATGGTAGTTCTATGCGGATGTGCATTGATTATTGGCAGTTGAACAAGGTTACAGTGAGGAACATGTACCCATTACCGTGCATTGATGGCTTATTTGATCAACATCAGGGTGCCAGAGTGTTCTAAAAAATTGATTCGCAGTTAGAGTATCATCAGGTGAAGATTCGGGATCGAGATATTCCAAAGACTATTAGGATTCGATGTGGTCACTACAAGTTCCTTGTGATGTTATATGGGCTGACCAACGCCGAACATCATTTACGCACTTGATTAACAGTATATTCCAACTATATTTTGATTCATTTTTCATTGTGTTTATTAACGATATCACGGTGTACTCCCGCAGTCGGAAAGATATGAGCAACATCTGAGGATCGTGCTTCGGAACTTGGGAGAGAAGAAAGTATCTGAAAAATTCTCAAAGCGTGAATTCCGGCTTAATTCAGTGGTATTTTAGGTCATGTGGTTTCGAGTCAGGGGATCAAGGTAGATCTAAAGAAGATTGAAGCAATTTAGACTTGGCCCAGACTTGGAATCGTCCATGTTGTCTAAGAATTCATGACTTTCCCTTCAAAATCAAACTGCTATCTTACACATGTAAATCTCAATCCCGCACGACCCATTGCATATATCACACAATCATAGGAAAAATATGAGAACCACATTATCGACCCTAAGTCACAAGAAGATTACATACTCGATTAGCTAGAAACCTTCCACCTGATCCTATTCAGGAGAATATAACAACGCACAATAAACTCCCAATGCTTGTAGAAAATATCCACTCCAAGTAGTGGCAGAAATCAGCTAGAACTCTACTAGACCCATTTGCACATAACCAAGTTATCAGAACTGAAATCCTCGAACACAACCAAGTCATGCAGGTCGTCAAGCCCGATTTTTGAAGCATAAAGAGTCTCTAGATTTTCCCACGATGATCTCGCATATATCTCGTTCAGAATATGGTTGCGAATACTATCTTCAACCCATTGTCGTATATATCCACATACTTGTTGATGCTCGAAATCTCAATCTTCATAGGATATACTCTCGGGTTTATGAGCTGAAAAAATGAATAGATACATCTTCTTCACGAACAACAAGTCTTTCATCTTGCTTGTCCAAACCTTATAATTTTTTCCATTTAAACATACCATCTTGCTCATATTCACCTCCATTCCGTAACAACCCATATAAATAACCAAGGCTCTGATACCACTGTTATATTGAGAAAGAGGCAAACCCGAAAATAAAAAAGATAAAGAACACCAAATTTTAACGTGAAAAACCCTTCAAATCTAAGGTAAAAACCACGGGATCACAAAAATCCAAAAAATTCCACTATAACAATAAGTGGGTTAAGTTCTCCAAATTGGCTACACAACAAGTGTCAAAGATGGAGCAACAATAGCAACAACTAATCAATCGAAGAAAGAGTATACTCCACAAAAACGAAGCTGTTGTTCGAGGCTCGAAATCAGATGCTACGAGTCTCTAAATCCGATCTCCATCGTTCAAATCCAAGATCAAGATGTTACGAACACTCAATCAAAATTTCAGCCCGATCCAATGTTTAATGAATCGAAATGTGATTTGAATATTGGAAGGTCGGAATAAAAATCTGCAGCAAAACAAATATTTTTCTTCTCTCTTCTCTCTTCTCTCTTGACGAAAGCTTTCTCAAAAATCACTCTTATGTGCTTAAGTCTTTCAAAGACTTGTATCAATGAGCATAGAATAATTATCCAAGGTTGACCTATTTATAAATCATGAGTGGTGCTTTCTCTTAAAACCAAAACTCACTCAAAATAGGAATAAACGAAATCCAATTCCAAATAGGATTGAAACCAAAAGAGAATATAATTAGGCTATTAGGTCTTTGGCTGGACAACATGGGCATGAGCCAAACAAGTATCTGCTTTGGCTGAATTGTGATATTATTCCAATTACCATACTTTTAACGAAATGACTCCATTTAAGATATTGTATTGGTATGATACACCACAAACATCTTTTGAGCTGCTGGCTCAGTCCAAAGTGGCAGTAGTGGATCAGTGGTTACAAGAAACGAAAGTGATGGGCTGAACGGAGGATGAAGTTCAATGCAAATAAACACAGAACTAAAATGGAGTATGAAGTTGGAGATTGGGTTTACATAATTGCAACCTTATAGACAGATTACTACGACCTTAAAAAGTAATCTGAAGCTCACTTCTAAGTACTATGGACCATTTTGTTGGTTTAAGAAAATCTATTCAGTGTCTCATGAGCTTCAACTGCCTCCTACAGGTATATATATATTGAGGTAAAAATTTATCAACCAATAATGATAACTTCTTTTTTTCCTGTTAACAGGTTCCTCTATATGTGTCGTACTTGAGAGCAGACAGGTGAACGATAATAGGCAGAGGTAGGTCCGCACCCAACTGGCAGTGCAAGATGAAAACATGACTCGCCATAAGCATCAAATCATCATCAATTATCTCAATCTTCTGAACAACACTGACTTCTGCCTGCCACGATAAGGCATGACCATAAAAGCTGTAAGGATACATTGCAATGTCACCAAATCACATAGAATCATCAACTATAATCTGGGACAAACATTGCAATCACATAGAATTATAGGCACTTCTTTCACTCAACACCATCTTTGCAATCTTAGGTGGTCAGGACCATCTGAGGAAATATCACAAATGAGCTCCAGCGCAATGTATATCCGCCCTTATTTACCTTGTACCGGTATCGGTTTAGAGCCAATCTAACAGCTCCTCAGTTGCCAGGTCGGATGATATGTGTGGGAAAAACCTAGCAGTGTTCTAATGAGGTTGCATCAAGTTGTGCAGAAGATTTATATAAGCAATATTGACTGCAGATATGGTTCAGACTTATATTAGTGTTTCACACTTTGATTTAAATTATTCTGACTTTCACTATTAACATGTGTAAGTCTATCTTCCACATTTAATATATTATGATTTCACATGTTCATTCGATCAGCCAGTTGGTTTGCTCGGCCAGATATAATCAGGCACTGAGTATCGTATTATATTTAGGTCCAGATTGGAGGCGTGACAAACTGCACTTGGTGCTAAATACTCGGTGCGAGGAAATATTTACCGAGTTGTTTAATTTTTGAGAAAATCTCACTTTATACCTATTAATTTCAAATTATTTATCCTTTAATGCACATGCTTAAACTATTTACTACTCCTATGCATGCGGCCCAAACTATTTACCCACTAATTTCAGTCGCAACAAATGGAATACTTTTCGCTAACAAGGAATTTTGAAAGAAACCCTCAAGTGGCGAAATAGAGATTCAAACAATGGCCGAAAAATCTGCTTTCGAAAAATAGACCAAACCGTCTTCTCGCTCGTTCTGTCACTGTTTCCGTTACTGTTGAGAACTGTAGGAGATTAAAAGATTGTCTCCTTGGCTTCGTTAGTATGTGAGCAGATAATTGCCTTTTCCCCCAATATAAACTCTTAATCAATGATTTGACAAAATAATTGGAATTCAGTGGTTGCTTCAATGTTCCTTTCCCTTATTTCTTTATGCTTTACGTTACTTTCCCTTTTGTTTTTTTGGTTTTGCCGTCTTCCCTTTTTGCTTTTGTTCTCACTAACGTTTTTTGTTTGCAAGTTGCGGCTGAAATTAACGGGAAGGACAAATTTTATAGCATTTGGAGTTATATAAGAGGTGATTGAATTAGAAATTTCAGCCGAAAATCGAAAAAAAATATAGCTACCCAATAGTATACTTGTCACGACCCGGAATTCCTACCTTCGGGGATTGTGATGGAGCCTACTCGTAGAAGCTAGGCAAGCAACACAGTTAAAATCCATGAATGCTTTTGTTTGAAATCCATTTTTATCAATTTAATTAGTAGGAAATAAATAATTAAACAACCACGAAATTCAAAATTTAGCGGAAGACTTAAACGAAATAAACTAAAATAATAAGGAGAATCATATATGCATCTACCCAGAACTGGTGTCACAACATCCACAGACTACTAAGATTTTACTAAATACAACCGTTTGAAAGAAAGTAAATATTCTGTCTCGAATACAAAAGATAACAGATCATAAATAAAGATAGAAGAGATGTATGGCCTGTAGACGCATGCAGGACTACCTCGGGATCTCGTGGCCTGAAGGTTGGCTTCGGATCTACTGCTGTGCACCGTATGCTGCTCCGGTGCCTAGATCTGTGCAAAAGAGCACTGAGTATAGCATCAGCACAACCGACCCTATATGCTGGTAAGTGTCTGGCCTAACCCTGGTGAGGTAGTGACGAGGTTAGGACGAAACTCCAGATAAACCTGTGCAGTTATATAATATATGGCGAAAATAAACAAGTAATACGCAGTTAATAGGAAGGGGCTACATTCCTTGGGGAACAATTTAATTTAGCAAAAAAATAATAGATATGAAGGATCAGTAAACAACATAACCATACTATTGTTGCGACGCGCAACCCGATCCATATGTGTGTGTGTGTGTGTGTATATATATATATATATATATATATATATATATATATATATATATATATATATATATATATATATATATATATATATATATATATATATATATAACTGTTTCGGTGTGCAACCCGATCTACTAAATATAATATATCTGTTGCGGCGTGCAATGTAGACATGTGATTTTGACCCTCCCAAGATTTTATATATTTTAACGTGTAAATATTTAGTTTAGGCCTAACATAGTTATTTAAACTAATTTTTTTACTCTATTTGTTTTATTTTATCACAAAAAATAATAAAAATTACAAAAAAATATTTTCTCTTGTTTAGCTAGTTAATATTTTTATCTAGTTACTTTCTGTATACTAAATTCAAAAATACAAAAATAATTCTAGGAATGTTATCTTAATTTTATAATAATTTTTCTATTTTTTAAAAATTTTTAGTATGATATTTGAAAAATACAAAAATTAAATTATTTTGATAGTCAGTCTTATTTAACAGTTATTTCACTTAACTAGGGCTAATTAATATTTTTAATAATATTTCTATATGGATAAATTTCTAATTAATTAGGCTAGTCTTAAGAAAAGCTAGTTATAAAGGCCAAGCTTCAAGCTCGTAATTCCTAGGTTAATATCCCTAACATAATACTACCCCTATATAATAGTATATAATACCTAAACACCCAAAGGGACCCCTGATCTCAATATCCTCTTCTTCAAAAACTAATGCACAAAATCAACAGACATCTTCAACACTAAAAGAGGAAACAATCTAAACCTCCTTGTATTGAAGCTCCCGGCTGTGACCTTTCTAGCCAAAACGACCCCTCATCATCTTTAACTTTACAATACATCCACCCTTCTCGATTTCCGTTCACTCCTGCAACCCACCTCCTTAAGCTACGAGAAAATGGCCTCACCAACACATCCGCCAATTGACTAACAGGTGCTGGAATTGGATTCAAGTTTGACTGACGTGAGGTTGATTGAGTCGTTCAAGTTCGAGTTTTTGTTCGAGTTCTCCTCGCGCTGTAATTTTCGAAGATTAAAATATACCGGTAAGCGGTTCCAGGTCTATGTCATTTCTCCTTATCGTACTGTTGGTCTGATTATAAGTATGGTAAAGACTTTTGGTTTAAAATGGGTTTAGGCTTGCTAATTTCCTCATTATCTATTTCTTTAGAATAGTTCAACACTACTTTAGTTTTAATCCAGATCTGACTTTGGCTCCAAATGCTTGAATCCATGTTTAATATACTTAAATATGTCATGTTTCAAAAATGTTGTTTCTGGTAGTAGCATGATGTTTATGGTTCCGTATTTGATTAATATAAACTCAATGTTTGAGATAATATCCTGTAATGTGTTTGGAATTAAGAGTTTAATTTTAGGATAGTTTCCAATACATGTTCCTTTCGTTATTTTGCTTGCCTTTCTTGTAAAATTGTTTGAAGATATCAGTAATAGAATAACTTTGAGGAATAATTTAACCTTGTCTTCATTTGTTTGGATTTAAGATAAGATTGGTATGGTATTATGATACATCTACTGTAAATATACTTTAGCATGTTAACTAGGAGTAATTAATTATTTGCGTAATCCGTTATGACTTTTCATTGATCTATCAAAGTGTAAAGGAAATATTATGAACATCCGTGGTTGGCTTTAGTTAAATAAATTCTTTTAAAAAAAATTGAGATGTGCTATTAGTTGAATTTTTTATGACCCTCGCAAAGATTAAAAATATATAGTTACTTTAGGCGCGTAATTTAAAATTATATTTCTAAACTCGGGCGTGCATTTTATATGATCCAAATCCAAATCTCACAACGTTAAATAAAAGTGTTGTGGACTGCGAGTGCATTTCATGTTGCGTGATTCAAAGATGTATTTTAGATAACGTTAAATTCCTAAAAATGATTTAAAGCGGCTAATAAGTTAAAATGTACCATAGGTTAAAACATGTATTAAAATCAGATAATAGGCCAATTATCATAGTTTAAGTCACCGCGCTAAAACCACAGAATTTGGGGTGCCTAACACCTTCCCTCGAGTTAATAGAATTCCTTATTCAGAATTTCTGGTTCGCAGACTTCACAAGGATAATCGAATTTTCCTCGATTTGGGATTTAAAATAAACCGGTGACTTTGGACACTAAAAAAAACTATTTCAAGTGGCGACTCTGAATAAATTTTAATAAATAATCTCATTTCGAATAATATCACTTAAATTGGAAATACTCTCTTATATACTACCCTTCAGGGTAGTGTGTAAAAAAGGAGGTGTGACATGCAACCCGAACAAATATAATATCTGTTGCGGCGTGCAATCCAACATATATATATATATATATATATATATATATATATATATATATATATATATATATATATATATATATATATATATATATATATATATATATATATATATATATATATATATATATATATATATATATATATATATATATATATATATATATATATATATATATATATATATACATTAATAAAAATATTGCGGCGCACAACCCGTTCCAAATGCAAGTTACTGTGATTATGACAATAGTCCCCGCAAGGGATTAACTACAAATTACACTATCATGGCAAGGGAGAATCAGCTATAACCAATATCAATTAAACTTCTATCATCTCTTTTATCATCACTTCTAACTCATAACTAACCGTCATGAAACTAAACTAAGCATTTGCTCAATCGCACGGATTTTCTCATGATTTCAACCCTAGTATTATTCAAGAATTCAATAAGTATCAATTTAAGATGCATGATCATGCGCGACACCAACGTATAGATACGCGTCACCATGCCCAGTGGCGGATCTAGGAATTTAAATTTGTGGGTGCTGAATTTTTTTGTACATAAAATTAAAGTGCTTTTGTAAATTTTTATACGTTTTCTCAAATTTTCTATATAACTATACATACTCTGCGTCGAGGTTAATGGGTGCTCGAGCACCCAAATTATATATGTACATCCGCCACTGACCATGCCTATACGTCGTACTCAATAAGAAACAAGTAGCAAATATAATTCAACTCCTAATCCCTCAAGCTAAGGTTAGACCGAACACTTACCTAAAACTTCCACGGCCAATTTAATCCACAATAACCGCCTTTCCTTTCTATTTCAGCTCTAATTCAATTGTATCTATATATAAATGACTTCAATATATCAATAAATGCTAAACAATGCGAACCCAATGCCTAATCATAGCTTTTCCATCATTTTTTCCAAAAACTCAAAAATCGACCCTGGCCCACTTGGTCAAAACACGAGGTTCGGATCAAAATCAAATCATCCATTCACCCACGAGCCCGAATATATAATTCGTTTTCAAATTCGACTCCAAAAATGAGGTCTATATCAAGAAAAATTAAAAAGCCCTAACTGTACCCAATCCCTATTTTTCTACCCCTAATCATATGTTTTAGGCCTAGAAATTCATTAGATGTTGATGAAAATGGAAGAAACTAGTTAGAGATTACTTGCCCCAAGAGATTTTGGTGAAAGAATGCTTCGAATATTGCCCTAGGACTTTGGAGAAGGAGGAATTTTTGAAATATTGTAAAAATCCCATAAGGATTCTGTTTTGGGTATTTAAAAATAACTGGGCAAAAATACGCATCACATTCGCAACAGGCTGGCTGAGTTCGCGATGAGTAACACTTAACAGGCCATCGCGATCGTGAGAAGAGGAACGCGAACGCGGAGAGTAAAATATTGTTGCCTAGAAATTATTCTACGCGAATGCGTGAACCAGCACGCGAACGCGAAGAGGGAACCTGCAAGGCTCCGCGAACGCGAGTGGATGCATGCGAACGTAATGAGGAAAGAAGACTCAACCCTCAGTGCCAAAAAATACTTCGCGAATGCGAGGGCTTGGATGCGAACTTGAAGGAAGAAAAGGCTAAAGCTTCGCAAACATAGGAGATGCAACGCTGACGCGAAGAAGAAAAAAGGGTCTGCAACATCTAAAGCAAAAACCTGCAATTTTCTAAGTCTAAAACCATCCCGAAGCACCTCGAAAACACACCCGAACCCTCGGGGCTCCTAACCAAACACACGTACTAACTCAACAACATCATACAAACTTATATGTGCGATCAAATCGCCTAAATAACCTCAAAAACAAGGAATCAAACCTCAAAATCATGAATTTTTTCCAAAAACTTCATCAAGTTTCAAATTTAAATTTTAAGTCTGAAATACGTCAAACGATGTCCGATTTTAAACAAAATTTACAGGAAGGACTTAAAACGTATATAAAATATGTACCCGGCGCCATAACCAAAATACAAGCCCGATACCATCACTTTCTAATCAAATTTTATTTTAATTTTCCTTAAACATTTTAAGTAAATAATTTTACGGAAAAATTTATTTCTCAAGCTTGGGACCTTGTAATTTGATTCTAGGCATATACCCAAGTCCCATATTTTTCTACAGACCCTCTGGGATCGTCAAATCACGGGTTTGGGTCCGTTTTCCCAAAATATTGACCGAAATCAAATTTATTCATTTTAATATCAAAACTTAGCATTTTTCACAAAATTTCATATTTAAGCTTTCCCTTTATGCGCCCGGACTATGCATGCAAATCGAGGCAGCTCTAAATGAGGTTTTCAAGGCCTCAAAAGCACAAAATTGATTAAAAACAGGTGATGACCCTTTGGGTCGTCACATTCTCCACCTCTAAAATAACAGTTCACCCTCGAACGGACAGAAGAAGGAAGTACCCGAGTCAGAGAAAAGATGAGGATAACGGCTCCGCATATCAGATCGGACTCCCGGGTCGATGCCTTAGGAGGCTGACCCCTCCACTGAACACAAACAGAAGGAGAACTCTTGGATCTCAACTGATGAACCTGCCAGTCTAGAATAGCCAATGGCTTCTTCTCGTAAGACAAGTCCTTGTCCAACTAGACAGTTCTGAAATCTAACACGTGGTATGGATCGTCGTGATACCTCCGAAGCATGGACACGTGAAACACTGGATGTATGGCTGACAAGCTCGGCGGCAATGCAAGTCTATAAGCCACCTTACCCACTCGATCAAGAATCTCAAATGGGCCAATGAACCTTGGGCTAAGCTTGCCCTTCTTCCCAAATCTCATCACGCCCTTCATAGGCGACACTCGGAGCAATACCCGCTCACCAACCATAAAAGCCACGTCTTAAACCTTGCAGTCTGCACAACTCTTTTGTCTGGACTGAACCGTACGAAGCCTATCCTGAATGATCCTGACCTTGTCCAAGGCCTCCTGAACCAGATCCGTACCCAACAACAGAGCCTCTCCCGGCTCAAACCATCCGATCGGAGATCGACACCGCCTACCATATAAAGCCTCAAAAGGAGCCATCTGGATACTCGATTGGTAGTTGTTGCTGTAGGCAAACTCTGCTAAAGGCAAAAACTATCTCCAAAGTCAATAACACAAGCGCGAGGCATATCCTCCAAAATCTTAATAGTCACATCAGACTGACCATCCGTCTGGGGATGAAATGCTATGCTCAACTTGACTCGTGTGCCAAACTCTTGGTAAACTGTTCACCCCGGTCTATAATGACAGATACGGGCATACCATGAAGGGGAACAATCTCCTAAATATAGATCTCAGCTAACATTTCAAAAGATTAGGAGACTGCCATAGGAATGAAATGTGTTGACTTGGTCAGCCTATTTAAAATGACTCAAACTGTGTCGAACTTCTCCAAGTCTGCGAAAGCCCGGTAATAAAGCCCACAGTGATCCATTCCCACTTCCACTCGGGAAGTTCAATCCTCTAAAATAAACCACCAGGTCTCTAATTCTCGTACTTAACCTACTGATTATTCAAACAATGAGCCACATATGTTACGATATCCTTCTTCATTCTACGGCACCAATAATGCTGCCGCTAATCCTGATACATCTTTGCGGTGCCCGGATGAATAGAGTACCTGGAGCTATGGGTCTCCTCCAAAGTCAACTCTCGGAGCCCATCCACATTAGGCATACATACTCGGCCATGCAATCTCAAAACTCCATAACATGCATGGCACCTATGTGCTGCACCGTGTCTCTAAGGATACACAGATGGGGATCATCTTACTGCCGATCACGGATACGCCCCAATAATAAAGAATGAGCGACCATGCAAACAAACACACGATTGGGCTCAGAAATATCCAGTATCACGAACTGATTGGCTAAAGCCTGAACATCTAAAGCAAGCGGCCTCTCACTGACCGGAATGTAAGCAAGACTGTCCATGCTGGCTGACTTCCTACTCAAAGCATCGACCACCACATTGGCCTTTCCCGGATGATATAAAATGGTGATATCTTAATCATTCAACAACTCCAACCACCTTCTCTGCCTCAAATTCAATTCCTTTTTGCTTGAACAAGTACTGAAGACTCTTATGATCTATGAACATCTCACACGCCACACATACAGACAGTGCCTCCAAATCTTCAACTTAACGCGTGAATAATGGCTACCAACTCTAAGTCATGAATCGGATAATCCTTCTCACGAATATTCAACTGCCTCGAAGCATAAGCAATGACCTTGCCATCCTGCATCAACACTGCACCAAGCCCAACATGGGAAGCATCACAATAGATTGTATAAGTCCATAAACTTGTGGGCAAAACTAATACCGATGTCGTAGTAAGAGCTGTCTTGAGCTTCTAAAAGCTCAGCTCACACTCGTCCGACCATCTGAACTAGGAACCCTTCTGGGTCAACCTGGTCATCAAGGCTGCAATAGATGAAAACACGAACCATTGATAGTAGCCTGCCAACCCCAAGAAACTCAAATCTTTGTAGCTGATGCTGGTCTAGGCTAGTTCTTGACTGCCTCAATCTTCTTCAAGTCCACCTGAATAACCTCTACTAATAGAACATGACCTAGAAATGCAGCTGAACTCAGCCAAAACTCACACTTAGAGAACTTGGCATATAACTGACTATCCTTCAGAGTCTGAAGAACCATTCAAAGGTGTTGCTCGTGCTCCTCCTGGCTGAGGGAATATATTAATATATCATCAATGAAGACTATCACGAACGAATCCAAATAAGGCCTGAAGACTCAGTTCATCAAGTCCATAAAAGCAGCTAGGGCATTTGTCAACCCGAATGACATAACCAAGAACTCATAATACCCGTACCGAGTGCGAAAGCTATCTTAGGTACATCGGAAGCCTTAATCCTAAAATGATGGTAGCCAGATCTTAAGTCAATCTTGGAAAATACCTTGGCACCTTGAAGCTGATCGAACAAATCATCAATCCTTGGCAGCAGATATTTATTCTTAATGTTACCTTGTTCAACTGCCGGTACAATGCACATTCTCATCGAACCATCCTTCTTCTTAACGAACAACACCGGCACCCCAAGGCGATACACTAGGTCTAATGAAACCCTTCTCAAGTAAGTCTGCAACTATTCCTTTAACTCTTTCAACTCATGCGGGGTCATACGATATGGCGGGATAGAAATAGGATGAGTGCATATAGCCACGTCAATGGAAAATTCAATATCCCTATCGGGCGGCATACTCGACACGTCTGAAGGAAAGAAATCAGGGAACTCGCGAATAATGGGCATAGAATCAATAGAAGGGACCTCGGCACTAGAATCACGAACATATGCCAAATAGGCCAAAGACCCATTCTTGACCATACGCCGAGCATTCACATACGAGATAACACAACAGGTAGAATAACCAAGAGTCCCTCTTCACTTTAAATAAGGCATACCCGGTAAAGCTAATGTCACCGTCTTGGCATGACAGTCCAAGATAGCATGGTAAGGTGATAACCAGTCCATCCCCAATATAATATCGAAGTCAACCATGTCTAAAAGCAACAAATCTATGCAAGTCTCAAGACTCCCAATCACCACAATACAAGAGCGATGGACTCGATCGATCATAATAGAATCACCTACCGGTGTAGACACATAAATAGGAAAATCCAATGCATCACTAGGCATTACCAAGTGCGGGGCAAAATAAGATGACACATACGAATACGTAGACCCCGAATCAAATAACACTAAATTACCTCTATCACAAATCAGAACTGTACCTGTAATAACTACATCTGAAGCCTTAACCGTGGGCCTAGCCTAAAGTGCATAACATCGGGGCTGAGCCCCACCACTCTGATCTATCTCTCTGGGACGACCTGCAGCTGGCTGGCCTCCACCTCTAAATCCTCTACCTCCCTCTTTAGCGCCTCTACCCCTGCCTCTAGTTGGCTGGGTGGCCTGTGGAACATCTGGTGCCTGAATTATAGCACGGGGACCCTACTGGTGTGATTGAGTACCCACTAACCTCGGACAAGCCCTTCGGATATGACCATACTCACCACACTCTGTTATAGCTGAGGAAACTGAGACTAACCCTGACAGCCTGAATCATCATCCCGAAAGCTTTGGAGCAGTGGTGCACTGATAGGAGCTGGTGGTGCACTGTAGGACTGCTGATCAGAATACTACTTGCGAGAACCACAGACACTTGAAGCACCATGAGAAACATGGAGTGCTGACTGGAAGGGCCTAGGAGGATGACCCCTATCATATGAATCTCTGCCTCCAGACATGGCACTACTGAATCTACCTGACTGACGGGGTCTCTTCTCTGCCCTGTGACCACTTCCCCGTGATAATACCATCACAAATCTTCGGGCAACATTGGCCGCCTCCTGGAAGGATATCTCACTCCCAACCTCTCTAACCATCTGGAGACGAATCGACTGAATGAGCCCATCAATAAATCGCCCCACTCTCTCCCTCTCAGTGGGAAGTATATGAGAGCATGGCGAGCTAAGTCAATGAACCTAGTCTCATACTGGGTGGTTGTCATGGATCCCTGCTGGAGACGCTCAAACTGCCTCAAATAGGCCTCTTGCTGTGTAATAGGGAGAAACTTCTCCAGAAATAGCTGCGTGAACTAGCCCCAGGTCAAAGCTGGCGACCCTGCTGGTCTAGCAAAGCAATAATCCCTCCACCAAGTCTTGGCAGATCCAGACAAGCTAAATGTAGCAAAATCAACCTCATTGATCTTAACAATACCCATGTTCTGAAGAACCTCGTGACAACTATCCAGATAGTCCTGGGGATCCTCTGTAGATGCACCACTAAATGTAAAAGTGAAGAGCTTAGTGAACCTATCAGCCTCCATAAAGCATCTACAGACATGGCTACTCCATTACCGGTCTGAGCTATTACCCCCGGCTAAACTTCTCCAACTGGCTGAACTGCTAGAATCTCAATCTGAGGAGCTATCTGCTCCAAAGCGCGGGTAGCAGGAGTTTGACCCCTCCTCCAGCCTGAGAAATGGCTAGTGCTACCGGAAGCAAACCTGCTTGGATGACACTCTCCATAAGGCCCACCAATCGGATCAGAGCGTCTTGAAGAACTGGGATAGCAATAAATCCCCCTGGGACCTGAGTTGGTCCCATCGGAACTGCTGGGCCGGGACCTCCTCTTTAAAATCAACATGAGGCACCATTGGTGCTGCTTCTCGATGCTAAGCTCTGCCCCTACCTCGGCCTCAACCTCTCCCTCTCCCATTGTGGAAGTTGCGGGTGAGGGCTCGGGCTGCTAAGCGGTAGATGAGGAAGTGCGTGTTCTCGCGATCTGCAAAAGAATAGAGTAGAAATTCAATTAGTATTGGAGAAACAAATCCACACGACAAGAAAGAACAAATGTGAAGTTTTCCTAACCATGTAGCCTCTTGGGGTATAAATACAGACGTCTATATATCGATCCCTCAGACTCTACTGGGATGTCCTGAGCTATGAGACCTACGCAACCTAGAGCTCTAATACCAACTTGTCACGACCCGGAATTCCCACCCTTGGTAGTCATGATAGCGCCTGCTCGTAGAAGCTAGGCAAGCCACACATTTAAAATCCATGAATACTTTTTCTTTAAATCCATTTTTTACCAATTTAATTTGCAGGAAATAAATAATTAAACAATAGCGAAATTCAAAATTTAGCGGAAAACTTAAACGAAATAAACCAAAATAGTAAGGAGAATCCATATATGCCTCTACCCAGAACTGGTGTCACAACATCTACGGACTACTAAGATTTTTCTACATATAACCGTTTGAAAGAAAGTAACATTGTTTGTCTCGAATACAAGAGATAACAGATCATAAATAAAGATAGAAGAGATGTCGGGCCTGCGGACGCCTGCAGGACTATCTCGGCATCTTGTGGGCTGAAGGCTGGCTCTCGGTCTACTGCTGCGCACCGTATGCTGCTCCGGTACCTGGATCTATACAAAAGAGCACAAAGTATAGCATCAACACAACGGACCCCAGGTGCTGGTAAGTGTATGGCATAACCTCGGCGAGGTAGTGACGAGGCTAAAACCAGACTCCAGATAAACCTGTGCAGTTATATAATATATGGCGGAAATAAACAAGTAATAAACAGTTAAAAAGAAGGGGGTTCATGCCTCGGGGAATAATTTAACTTAGCAGAAAAATAATAGATATGAAGGGTCAGTATAGTATCTAAAACAACATAATCATACTACTGTTGCGGCGCATAACCCGATCCATATATATATATATATATATATATATATATATATATATATATATATATATATATATATATATATATATATATATATATATATATATATATATATAAGTTGCAGCGTGCAACCCCACCCAATAAATACAATATATTTATTGCGACGTGCAACCCGATCCAATAAATATAATATATCTATCGCGGTGTGCAATCCGATCCAACATAATATCTGTTGCGGTATGTAACCCGATCGAATATAAAATCTATTGCGGCGTGCAACACGATCCAATATAATATGTGTTTCGGCGTGCAACTCGATCCATATATATATATTTCATTAATAAAAATATTGCGGCGCGCGACCCGTTCCAAATGTAGAACTTTCAGTGATCACGGCAACAGTCCCCGCAAGGGAGTAACTACAAATTACACTATCCTCGCAAGGGAGAATCAACTATAACCAATCTGAACACTTCTAGCTATTTCTTATCATCACTTCTAACTTATAATTAACCTTCACAAAACTAAACTAAGCCTTTGCTCAATACCACAGATTTTCTCATGATTTCAACCATAGCATTATTCAAGAATTCAACAAGTATCAATTTAAGACTCACGGTCATGCTCGACACCAACGTATAGATAATCGTCACCATGCTTATACCTCGTACTCAACTATAAACAAGTAGAAAATATGACGCAACTCCTAATCCCTCAAGCTAAGGTTAGACCGAACACTTACCTCAAACTTTCACGGCCAATTCAATTCTCAATAACCACCTTTCCTTTCAAATTCAGCTCCAATTCAATTGTATCTATACATAAATGACTTCAATACATCAATAAATGCTAAACAATGCGAACACAATGCCTATATATATATATATATATATATATATATATATATATATATATATATATATATATATATATATATATATATTCATTAATAAAAATGTTGCGGCGCGCAACCCGTTCCAGTGTACAACTTTCACTGATCACGGCAACAGCCCCAACAGGGGAGTAGCTACAAATTACACTATCCTGGCAAGAGAGAATCAACTATAACCAATATGAACAATTCTATCTCTTTTTATCGTCGCTTCTAACTCATAATTAACCTTCACAAAACTAAACTAAGCCTTTGCTCAATACCACAGATTTTCTCATGATTTCAACCATGGCATTACTCAAGAATTCAACAAGTATCAATTTAAGACTCATGGTCATGCTCGAAACCAACGTATAGATACTCGTCACCATGATTATACGCCGTACTCAACTAGAAACAAGTAGCAAATATGACGCAACTCCTAATCCCTCACGCTAAAGTTAGACCGAACACTTACCTCAAACTTTCACGGCCAATTTAATTCTCAATAACCACCTTTCCTGTCAAATTCAACTCCAATTCAATTGTATCCATACATAAATGACTTCAATATATCAATAAATGCTAAACAATGCGAACCCAATGCCTAATTATAGCTTTTCAATTATTTTTCCCAAAAACTCAAAAACCCCGGGCTCGCTTGGTCAAAATACGAGGTTCGGACCAAAATCAAATTACACATTCACCCACGAGCATGAATATATAATTTATTTTCAAATTCGACCCCAAAATGAGGTCTATATCAAGTAAAATAAAAAAGCCCTAACTCTATCCAAATCCCTAATTTTCTACCCGCAATCATATGTTTTAGGCCTAGAAATTAATTAGATGTTGATGAAAATGGAAGAAACTAGCTAGAGATTACTTACCCCAAGAGATTTTGGTGAAAAAATGCTTCAAAAATCTCTCTAGGACTTTGGAGAAGGAGGAAATTTGGAAATTTTATAAAAATCCTGTAAGAGTTCTATTTTGGGTATTTTGAAAATAACTGGGCAAAATACTCATCGCGTTCGCGATTGACAGGTTGCGTTCGCAAGGTCACACTTAATAGGCCATCGCGATCGCGAGAAGAGGAACACAAACACGAAGATTAAATGTTGTGGCCCAGAAATTGTTCTACGTGAACTCCTGAACCAGCACGCGAATGCGAAAAGGAAACTTACAACGTGAGTGGATGCACGCGAACATAATGAGGAAAAGAAGACTCAACCCTCAGCGCCAAAAAAACACTACACGAACACGAGGGCTTGGATGCGAATGTGAAGGAAGAAAAAGTTAAAGCTTCGCGAACGCGGGAGATGCAACGTGGATGCGAAGAAGGAAAAAGGGTATGCAACACCTGAAGCAAAAACCTGTAGTTTTCTAAGTCTAAAACCACCCCGAAGCACCTCTGAAACACATCCGAGCCCTTAGGGATCCTAACCAAATATACGTACTAACCAACAACATCATACAAACTTATCCACGCGATCAAATCGCCTAAATAACCTCAAAAATAAGGAATCAAACCTCAAAATCATGATTTTTTCTCAAAACTTCATCAAGTTTCAAATTTAGAGCTTTAAGTCCGAAACACGTCAAACGACGTCTGAATTTAACCAAACTTTACAGGAAGGACTTATAACATATATAAGACCTGTACCAAATACCGGAACCAAAATACGAGCCCGTTACCATCGCTTTCTAATCAAATTTCATTTCAATTTTCCGTTTATATTTTCAGCAAACAATTTTACAGAAAAATTTATTGCTCGGGTTTGGGACCTCGGAATTGAATTTCGGGCATACGCCCAAGTCCCATATTTTTCTATGGATCCTCCGGGACAGTCAAATCACGGGTCGGGTCCTTTTTAAAAATATTGACCGAAGTCAAGTTTATTCATTTTAACATCAAAACTTAGCAATTTCACAGAATTTCATATTTAAGCTTTTCGGTTACGTGCCCGGACTGCACACGTAAATCGAGGAGGCTCTAAATAAGGTTTTCAGGGCCTCGAAAGTATAGAATTGATTAAAAATAGGTGATGACCCTTTGGATCGTCACAATACTATTATAGTATACAATATGATGTAGGAGTATATAACTATACTGCAACAGTATACTATTATAGTTTACAATATACCGCAATGGTATATTATAATAATCGAAGAAGAACACAATTACCTAACACTATACCGTTACAATATACAATATATTATAAGAGTGTATAGTTATACTGCAATAGTATACTTATTACCGTAAATTCATTTGTCTTTTCCCTTTTAATTTGCTTTAAGCTTTTCTATAGTATGAGGGAAAAATTGAAAATGTAAAAAAAAAAAAAATTATAGTATGCTATATAATATAATAATATAAAAAGAGAATAATAAAATATAGTGAAAATAATAAATAAATTAGATTATGAAGAGAAAAATGATATATATAAAAAGAAGCTAAATGCAATTAGAAAAGAAAAAAAAAGAAGAAAACGAGAAAAAAGAAAATGAGAAAAGAAAAAAAAAGAAAAGAATCATAGAAATAAAAAATAATTGTAGAACAAAGAAAAAATTTCCCAAAAAAACTGCTCTGGGAAGGAATTTTAATTAGTTTATGAGTAAAAAAATAAATGGGTGGACAAGGATATATAGTATTAATATTTGTGGGGTAAAAATTGCACGGGGCGCCGTATTTGGTCGTCCCCATTTAACCTACGCCTATTTTTTTTTAAAAACTTTTAACTTATATCTAGGGGTGTTCAAAACCGATCCGAAACCGAAAACCGAACCGAAGCTTAATGGCTTAATGGTAACGGCTTAACGGATGGATAACGGATTGAATTTTTTTTATTAACGGCTTATCGGTTTGGGGGCGGATTATTCAATTTTTTTAACGGATAATCCGTTAAACCGTCAAGAATATATATATATATATATATATATAAAATTTATTTTTACTTACATTGTTATATATATTAAATATATAAACTAAAAACCTTAAAAATGAATAAGTATAAGTGTATAACAAAAATAAATTAGAAAAACAAACAATCCCCCCTCCCCCCCCCCCACCCCTACCGTTTGTTCTGACTGAGTGGGGTGAGACATTGAGTAGTGACTTCTCACTTCTGTCTTTGCCCATTAGGCCATTACCCCGATTCGGCTTATGATTGTTCTTGGTGATGAATCAGTATTAGGCCAAGATATCTGCTGCTGTTGGCAGCAATTTTCTGCAGAAGTTCCTGGCTGAAAACAAAATTCCAAGCATGATGTAGATTTCTGTTGAATGTAGTGTGCGGACAGAATACGTTTGAGCCCTTAGGCATTAAACCGATAAACCGCCCGGTAATCGCCCGATAAGAGCTAACCCGATACCAATCCGCCCGATATCTTATCGGGTGGCTAACGGATGAATACATTTAAAAGCCGATAACTGTTAAGCCAAACCGTTAAGAGTAAAAAGCCGCCCAATCCGCCCGATGAACACCCCTACTTGTACCTACTTCTTAAACAACTTACCCCCTTTCCTCCTTCATTTTCTTTTTTCTTGTTTTATAGCGCTGCAGACTATAAATATTACAAACAAAATTGACCTTAGAGCGAGACTGCCTATTATATTACTCTCCGACAGGGATAAACGTAGTGGCATAATGTATGATATATGCCCGTGGGTTTGCACCTTTTATTTTCTTCCAGTTTGTTTGTGTAGCTGAGTAAAACAAAAGAATAATGCAGACATTTATACAAATTTTGCAAAAATATCGTAATTCAAGTTGTAATGAATTCCTATTCTGCCTCTATTTCAATAGTCTAACAAAGTAAATGCAGAACAATCATAAAGTCAAAAATTCTACACGAAAGTGATTATTGGTTTTTCAAGTCTGAATACATCGAATGGTGCATTTTAAGGGGTTACAAAGACAAAAACTTCAGCTCTAGAGCTGAAGTTTCCCAGTTTTAACACAAAAACTTCAGCTCTAGAGCTGTACTTCAGGCCTGGTTACTAGAATGCTGAAGTTTTGCGTGATTGCCTTTGCTACTTCAACCTCGTGTGCTGAAGTTGTGCGAAAGCAGGTACGCTTACAATTTTTTTTATAAAGCAGGCACAAGCTAAAATATAACACAAAAAATGAGTATAGATGCAAATGTTCCTTTTATGAATAACTGTATCTAAACTCCTTAATTTTGGCCCAAGTATTTTCCTTATTTATTTAGCTAATAGAACGATATTGGAAAGATCATGGAATATAGAAAACCTTAACTTCTACCCCAATTTGAGCTCACTGACACCTCAAAGTTGTGACAGATTTAAGTGTAATATTTTTTTCTTTTTCTTTAAGATCTCTTTTTAGAATTTTTGGCTCCTCCACTATCATACTGTAGTCACTTGTGTCCCCTAGCTTTCCACAATAATAAAATAGTCTTCTCCAGTTATTTGTCTTTTGTTTAGCCTCTTCGTTATTTAATACCAAATGTGTCATGATTAAACACATGCTTTTATTGAGTTTAAATTAATAGTAATAATTGGGAACGATAACTTGAATATTAGCAACCATTTTATAATTCACAAACTTTTCTTGTTGCATTTCTTTGATGATTTTTAGTAAAGTAGCAGTGTCCATTGGTGTTTATGAGAGGGCAATTGTTTTGGTCCCGCCGATATATAACTCATTACATTTTACCTTTAATTAATTAAAATGTGTATTTTTGTCCATTTATGTAAGAAATATGTTGTACTTGAGCAATTTTTAGAGCTATCACATACTCAAATGTGGAGTAATAATACAATCTTAATTTGATACGAGTATAATTAAATGGTGCAACGGCTAATAATTCTGTATGTTTGTGAGTATTCATGATCAAAGGGATAAAAAATATACGAATTAATTAATTGAAGGTTAAATGTGCTTCACCTGATATTACAATGACTAAAATCCGAATTTATTTGTTACTGAGAACCAAAAGTGCTATTAAGCACTCATTCCTCTTTAAGATATTCGATCTTTAAATTTCAAAAGAGAATTAATTGGAGAAGAAATCATCCGATTTGATATTAATCTTTACTTTAGAAGTTTAAATGAAACAGAATTATTTAAGACATTCTCTTTGTTCTCAAATATGATATACTGAGGTACTCGTCTAATCTTCCTTTACACTTCGTGTTTTCCTGTTAATAAATTTCATTATTGGAAAAAAAAAAGTTAAAATAAGAGGCTAAATGAATAGCTTAAATATCTAACCCTATTTTTACAATTTATAATTACGACAGAAAGCTTATCCTTTTCACCAAATCTTGTTCAAACTAATCTAGCATGAAAGACCCTCTAATTTGACTTTCAGACTTAATAAGAAAAAATAAAAACAACAAAATTTTAAATCTGATGTGTTAGGAATATAAAATTATTTATGATTATTTAATTAAACGGCTATCAATGAATCAATTTTATATAAGGCTTATCATTTTTTTCTTCTACTTATAACTCTCTCTCTCTTTTTTCCTTTTTTAATAATACGAGTATCTATGTCGGTACGTATTGAAATACCTGGACAACTTTATCCTGTATCAGTTGCCTCTCCTTGCATAATGATCGAACAACTTTGCCAACTAAACTTTAGACAAGTGAGATAAAATTACCTAATGTTTCTTATCTGTATCCTAGTTTAGACTCTAATTTCTATCATTTTTATTGAATTTATAGACTATTAAGCCATATTTTGAATTTCATTGTGCAATCATCTTGAAAACTCAAAGTAGGGTTTTACTTTGATAACCACTCCATTATAGTGGCCTCTACAATACCTTTGTTACGTTTAGAATTTTAATAATGAACAATAATCAAAATCATTGACTAATGCCATTTCACTTTGTGTGCAGATTCGCGGCGACTCTCATGAATGCAAGAAAGGAAAGAAAATCATCTAAACATATCAGAGAAAGCCAACAGCTAAGTTATTCAAACTCCTTGTCAAATGGATACCAAGATGATAGAATAATTAATCAAACAAGCAATAAGGAACGAAACAGAATCAATCAAACAAGCGAAAGATTCTTGAGCATATGAGGAAGGAAAGAGAACCAATCAAGAGAAATCTGCGGAAGTTCTTAAGAGAAGTTAATTGGAAAGGTGAAGGAGCCAAAATTCAAACTGAGAATAAATTTGGCCATACCTCTAAAGGTAGACTCATGAAGCTACCCTTGGGTCCTACTCTTAAAAGATTATGCCTTATAAGAAAAAGACCTCCAATCAATAATCTTTCGCAATCCCAAAAAGGAGAAATCATAAGCCTCATCGAGCATTATTAAAGAAGAGGTGGAAGGACAAGGAAGTTAACACAACTTAACACCAGTTTTTATACCTTTCTTTTTCTTAGTACGATATTATTGAGTTTATAAGTGTCACAAAAGATAAAAAGAGTTAGAAAACAAAATAAGAGATGTGTCAAATTTAGACAAACACTGTTGCTGAATATCGTTGGTGGTGAACATACTAAAACAACTACTATTGTAATGACTTATTAAAGATCTAAGAGAAACTTTGTGACCCAAGGAAACTGTATGTAGGTGCCACACCGGTACTAAACCAGTACAAAATTCATATATCTCATTTAATTTATATTTTTCATAACTTACATCTACTGCAAATCGAATCTGCTGTGATGTTTAGTCGACTAATTCTTCTCTTAGTCAACAAGTTTTAAAATCGTTACAATTCACCCCTCTCCCTTCCTCTTGTACTTTCAATTGATGTCTGAGCAAGGAATCACAAGTATTGCCAAACAGTAAGTGAGGAAAATATCATCGAGTCAAACACAGTCGTTGGAGCATTATTCTAAAAAGGAACCTCTCAGATACAACCACCCTGATTCAATAGCACACACTCCTCACACTAGCAAGTGGGTACGAAATTCTACACTATGTGATACGACATTAAAGTGTGATGTGTGATAAAAAAGGGAAATCTTTCAATTCAGCCAATGAAAGACAAAGACGGTGAGATCATAGTATCATCTTATCCTCTTTACTTAGATGAGTACACCGAAGAACAAGCAGTTTTCATCCAAGTGAATGCCAAGGCAAAAAAACTCCTATATAATGCCATAAGCAGAGAAGAGCATGAAAAGATATCAAGTTGTGAAACTGCAAAAGAAATGTGGGACAAGTTAGAAATTACATATGAAGGAACAAACAAAGTAAAAGAAATAATGATCAATCTCATAGTTTGTGACTATGAATTCTTTCAAATGAAAGATACAGAATCCGTGGAAGAAACTTTCTCTCGGTTCAGCAAAATCCTTGTAGATTTAAAATCTTTTGGTAAACCCATTCGAAATGGAGAACATGTTAGAAAAATTTTACGAAGTCTACCAACTATTTGGCAACCCAAAGTCATTGCTCTAGAATGTCAGGACCTTGATGTCATATGATGAACTTAGAGGTAGGGGTGTTTATGGTTCGGTTTGGATTGATTTTTCCCTAAAAAGAAATCAAACTAAGTAAGTCAGTTTTTTAAATATTACAACCAAACCAAACAAATTAAGTTGGTTGTTTTTCGATTCAATTTATGCCGGTTTTTTTTATTTTTTTGGCTATTTGTTGGTTTTTCTTAAATGTAAGACGTATACTACCAAACACGTATTCCGACAACCACATTTTCAACATCACGCTATCAAATCAATTTTCCTTTGAGAAATATATTATTTATTAAAATATATTGATGATGATTGAATCAAATAGTAATCAGTAATTTAAGAACTCAATTTTAAAAAAAATTAACATGAAATGGATTCTTACACTTAACAAAAGAAAACTACAAATCAAACTAGAATATAAAGGTAAATAATTGTACTAAAAGTGCAAACGATTAACATTTACCATAAAAATTTTGAAATTATGAATATATATATATATATATATATATATATATATATATATATATATATATATATATATATATATATATATATATATATATATATAGGTATAATCATAAATTTAAAATAGCTACTCCTATAGTCGGTTTGGTTCAATTTTTAGGTTATTTTTTGATTAAAACCAAAATCAAACCAAATTTGACCAATTTTTAAAATTCAAAACTAAAACCAAACCAAACCAAAAAGTATTGATTTTTTTGGTCGGTTTAGTTTGGTTTTTGGTTTGGTTCGATTTATTGGATTTTTATGAACACCCCTACTTAGAGGTGATCTAATTGCCTTTGAAAAAATATATCTGGACAGATAAGTACAGAAATAAAAAAAAACGTTGCATTTAAAGAAACCATGGTTGAATTAGAAAATTAATAAGAAGAAAAAGAAGGAGGAGAACACGTGAAAATATAGTTAGGCTCTCTGAACTTGTAATAAGAATGATGAGGAAAAACAGAAACGACAAAATAAATAAACCAAACTTCAGAAAGAGAAAGAAGAGTAATGAGAATGACAAAAATAATAGAAGATACTATGAATGTGGAAAATATGGACAAATACCCTTAGCCGAAAAAGAAGCTAAGTAAAAATTACCAGGACAGAAGTCTTTTGGAGCATGGAGTAATGAAAAGAATCTGATCACGAGGAAATTACTTATGTGTTTTATGGCCATAAAAGAAAATAGTGATGAAGATTCAGGCGAACTTGGTCTCTTGGCAGACGAAGGAACAAGTCAGGTATGTTTACCTATATGTAAAAGATATAATGAAATTCAAGAATATATTGATATTGCTCTTGTAGACATAGAAAAAGTTCTAAATGAACTTCGAAAGATCCAAAGAGAAAAGAAAGACTAGGCACTGAAATTTGAAGTATGTAAAATTTAAAGAGACATGTTTCAAGATGAAGTTAATGAACTTCAATTTCAAATAAATGAATTGCAAAAATTCACCAATCACATCCACCAAATCAAATCAGTCAACATCTCCTAATTTAACATCTAGAACAAGAAATCGCTCTGCATGCATTCATTGTGGCAAAGATGGTCAAAAAACTAACCATTGCAGGTTATAAAATAGCAGAGAAAAAAGCATATGTAAGTTCTAATAACCCATCTTGCTTTCATTGTAGAAAAATATTCATACATTTAACCATTGCATGTTTAAGAACAACAAAAGTTAGGTTTGGTGACCCAAGGCCTCGAGTTAGGCTAATACTCAAAATACTAACCATCCAGGACACAAGCAGGCTTGGGTTGCTATAAATAAGTACTATATTTTTGCAGGAAAACCGCAAGAAGAATTGAAAAGGGAAATGGTATCTTGATAGCGTGTGTCCAAACACATGACAAGTGACAAACAATTATTCAAAATTGTCACTAAGCTAGATGGTGGATCAATCACTTTTGGAGACAAATCAAAAGCAAATGTAATTTGAGTTGAAAGAGTTCATCAGCTCATCGTGTGATGTAGACGAATTGTACTTGGTAGATGACTTGGCTACAATCTACTTAGTATCAATCAACTATATGACAATGACTATGAGGTTTATTTTAAAAAGCATGGTTGGTTCATTGAAGATGATTAGGTAAACTCATCTATCTAGAAATAGAGATAGGAATGTCTACTCTCTCCGTAACATAGAGAGTCTAAGAAATCAAACCTGTCTAGCTTCTTTGATTGATGATCCCTGGATATGACATAGAAAACTTGGACATGCTAGTATGCATACTATTCAAAAACTTTCCAAACGTGATTTTGTCGTTGATCTTCCAAAAACTAGATTTTTCAAAACTAGGTCCTCTTTTAAAGTTAAAAACATAGTCTCTACTACAAAACTTCTTCAACTTTTGCATATGGACCTCTTTCGTCCAACCAGAATTGCTAGCATTGGTGGAAGAAAATATGCTTTTTTAATAGTAGATGATATTTTTAGATTTTATAGGTTATTTTTCTAAGTCATAAAGATGAAGCATTGAGCAATTCTGAAGTCTTCTGCAAGAAGGTACAACAAAAAAAGGGATACTATATCTCTGCCATAAGAAGTGATCACAGAGGAGTATTTGGAAGCAAAGTATTCAAAATATTCTGCAATGATCAAGAGATTTCTCACAATTTCTCTTCCACTAGATCACTTCAACAAAATGGAGTGGTAGAACGCAAAAATATAACCTTACAAGATATGGAAAGAACTATGATTGCGAAAAACTCCCTTCCGCACCACTTTTGGGCAGAAGCTGTAAGCACAACATGTCATATTATTAACAGATGCTTGATTCGAACTTTTCTCAAAAAGACTCCATATGAGCGGGTGAAAAGGTAAAAGACCCATCATCAGTCATTTTTATCTATTTGGCTACAAATATTTTATCCACAATAATGAAAAAGAAGATCTTGATAAGTTTGACCCGAAAAATAATAAATTCATTTTTCTTGGATAGTCTACCTCAAGTAGAGCATATAGAATTTTTAATAAACGTACTTTATCTATTGAAGAATCCATATATATTGTATTTGTGGACTCTAACCCCCGCTCAAGGAATGCAAAACTTCCAGAAGATGAGGAAATTTTCATAGTTCCAAAGTTTGTAGATACAGGTGAGAACACTCGTGATGAGGTGACTAATCAGCAACATCAGTCGATTGACAGTAACATATAAAACTAGGAGTCCCCTATAGCTGAACAATGAAGTCCCGCCGAAATAGAGCCATATGTTGTTCCAAGTGAATGGAAAAGTGAGCTAGGATATCCACATAAATACATCATTAGAAATCCTCAGAAAGGCATGAAAACAAGAAGATCGCTAAAGCAGACATCAAATATTACCCTCATATCTCAATTTGAACCAAAAAAGGTAGATGAGGCTCTAGGGGACGATAGATGGATAACTGCAATGCAGGAGGAGCTTGATCAATTTGAGAAGAACAAAGTATGGGAACTCATCCCAATACCTCCGAATGCATTCATTGTTGGAACAAAATGGGTTTATGAAAATAAGCCGAATGAGTAAGGAAAAGTCATGAAATAAAGCTAGATCGGTTGCTCAAGATTATACATAACAAGAGAGAATTGACTAGGAGGAAACCTTCGCTCATGTTGCTAGGTTAGAATCTATTCGTGACTTATTAGCTTGTGCTTCTCACAAATGTTTTAGACTATTCCAAATGGATGTAAAAGTGCCTTCTTAAACAGTTTCATATCTAAGGAAGATTTCATTAAGCAACCCCCAGGATTTGTAAATGCATCATTTCCAAATCATTTCTACAAGTTATCTAAAGCCTTGTAAGGATTAAAACAAGCTCCTAGAGCTTGGTATGAAAGGCTATGTTCATTTCTAGTCAAACATGGGGTTGATAGAGGTAATATTGATACCACCCTCTTTATCAAGTGATCGTATGAAGGTAATTTAATTGTGCAAACCTATGTAGATGATTATCTTTTGGAAGTACCGACCCAGTTTTATGCAAGGATTTTTCAAACATCATCAAAGGGAAATTTGAAATGTGAATGATGGAAGGATTAACTTTCTTTCTTGAACTACAAATCAAGCAATTGCAAAAAGGGACTTTTAATAGTCAGACAAAGTAAACAAAAGCATATATTAAGAAGTTTGGCATGTCTAATACTAAGGCTATAGGGGCTCCCATGAGTCCATCAACCACCCTTGATGATGATAAAGATGGTAAGAGTGTTGATGAAATAATATATCGAGGTATGATTGGTTCTCTACTCTATGTTACAGCTAGTCAACCTGATATTATGCGTAGTGTTTAAAATGTGAAAGATATCAGTTAGCCACCAAAGAATCCCACTTGAGTGTTGTTAAACGTATTATAAAATATCTGATCAGTTGATTGGACTCATGGGAGTCCCTATAGCCTTAGCATTAGACATGAGAGAAAGATAGGGACTCCCGAGATATAAGATATTTTTGAGCTCAAAGGTTTTTCAATTCAAGATTTTGTAAGCGATAAAATTGACATGAAAATCACAAGTGGAAAGTACCAATCACTTGGAAAATATCTTATATCTTGGAACAACAAGAAACAAGATTGTGTTGCCTTATCTACAATTGAAACAGAATATCTAGTTGTAGGTAATTGCTGCACACAAGTCCTATGGATTATGCATCGACTGTTAGACTATGATTTATGTCTTAATTGCGTTCCAATTATGCATGACAACACTAGTGCTATTTTATTTTCAAAAAATCATGTGCATCATTCCAGAGTTAAGCACATTGAAATCAAGCATCATTTTATGAGTGATCATGTTGCAAAATATGGCATTATGTTAGAATTTGTTAATACTGAAAATCAGTTAGCAGATATTTTCACAAAACCGCTACTTGAAGAGAGACTTTGTTTTCTTATGATAAAATTGGTATTTTCTTAATTTCCGTTTAATTTCTCTATGTTTTCCTATTTAAAAAAATACTCTATAAGTGTTCTTCGTTATTTTCGCCTAAAATATCTCTAATGTGTTTCTATTACTCTGTATGTAAATTTATTATCTGATTGACCGGGTTTGCAAAAGGTAATTTTTTAATTGCCTTTCACACGTCTCTCTTAAATCGAGATGTCTATTCATCATCACTCACCCTCTTTTTAACCCCTCTTCTCGTTCGTATCTCCCACTATCACAAAGAAAACCTCTCTCTGATCTCTTTTTCTCGTGGCCAATATCAAACCCTCTCCATCTTCCTCCATGCCTAGAAGAATCCATCGCTTCAAGAAAAATCCCTCAAACGGATGATACGATGGATGTTGAGTCGTCAGAAAGTATAGAGAGCTGGAAAACATCTAATGAGGTCCATTCTCAAATAGTCATCTCAAAAGAGAGGAAAAATAGAGAGCATGGAATTTGGGCCCAAAGACAAGATGAACTTCTATGGTACCGAAGAGAAAGCCAGATTTGTTGTCTACAAAGAGAAGTTTATTTCCTATGGTCGCACTATAAGTTTGAAATCTATGAAAAACTCTCACTCTGATGTTATCTCTGTGTTTGAAACTCATAAACTTCTCTCCCTATTTACAGTTGTTGATGACACTATCTAAAGAGCATGTGCATATGTTTTATGCTAATTTGTTTGTGAATGAAAAAGGTGATTTAGAATCCATGGTTTTGGGAACTCACATTATTCTTGACTCTTATTAGTTTGAAAAGAACTTTCCAACTAAGTTTGTTGTGTATAGTTTCTTTATGCAACATTCTTAGCCTGAAAGTTTTGAAGTGTTGTTTGAAGAAACAAAAAGTGTTCTGTCTAAATGCACCCCCTCCCCCCTCCTAATATTGGTCCCAAAACTTTGAAATTTGAGCACCATGTACTATCCGACATCATTGCTACCACCCTATTACACCGTATTGGTTCTCTTAGCACCTTGTCTATCAACGATGTGTTTGTTAGGTACTGTCTTGTGAATGGAACCGCTATTAATTGGTTCACATAGGTATGTCAGTACATGCTTGAAAACATGCTGATAGACTAGATTTATGAAGTTTGACAACTGTTTATGCCCTAACTTTACTATGCTTCAAAATTCTAGGATAGTTAAATGAGGATAAATTAGCTCTAATTGTGAATGTTATGTTTTGAAGGAGTGAATTGCATTTATGAGGACTTAGGACAGTGTTTGGAGCTAAATAAAAGAAAGGAAAAACCCTCGGAGCTGAGTACGTGTGAAAGAAGAGAGAAAAGAAGAGATAAAATGATGAACCAGCCTAGCGCTGCCTTAACGCGGCCATTAGCGCGACCGTGCAAATTCAGAACCTCGAGACAGAATGTTATGCAATATGCGCAGCCGTGCTAGTCTAGTTTGGGGTACATAATTTCATAGGTAAACTTGGAAGTTTGGGGATAATTACACTTAACCTATAAGGGTCCAGCTCGCCCAAAGAGACATTATCAAGGTTTTTACAATTTAGTTGAAGGCGAAGAGAAGCAAGAGTCAAGGAGGATAATTCGAGATCGAGTTCTTCCTTTCTTCCTTTTATATTTACCATTTATGAATATTTTTTCTGTTGTTAGTATGAATACGATTATGAGTAGATAATCGTTTAGTTTAGGGTTTTGATGGAACCTGTTGACGGACGAACTTCGTGTTATGTTAATATAGTTTGCCCAATTTAATCTTTATTTGTTCAATTCGTTCTTGTTGTAGTTAATTGATAGGATCCTTAATTAGTTGTGCCTATTTAATGTGTTACTTGGGAGAGAGTGCATAGTTAGGTGATTGTTGAACAACACCACCCCCAAATATATAAGGAATCAATAACCGAGGGTTTAAAGGTGGATTAGGGATAACGAAACCTTGGGTGCGATCTAAAGTGAGCTGTAATAAAATCCAGCCAGCATAACTTAGGAGAGTGAGTCTAGTAAATTATCATAATTACTCGCGAGAGATTTATGGTAATAAGAGTGCTCATGATCGATAGAGACGATTAGGAAATTCTATGCGATACATAACAGGAAAGGATTCCATCAATAAGGGAAAATCACAACCTTAGATCTTTCTCTTATTTGCTTACAACTATGTCATAGTTAGCTTTTAGTTTTCTTAACTTTATTCAATTATAGCTAGTAAAAATATCACCAATTATTATTCAAAAATATCTGGGAAGTTGATTATGAATGATTTACTGAGCCTAACAAGAGTAATTGGTAGGTTAATTCCCCGTGGATTCGACTCTGGGCTAAATACTCAGATTATATTTGCAGCAACTGCTTTGTCCTTTTTATAAGGCATAGTTGGGTGTGATCAAATTTTAGCGTCATTGCCGCGGATTTAACTCTCTTATCAATTACAGTTGAAAGGAATACAAAAATTCTTAGTGTAGTCGGTTTTCTTTATTTTCAATCTATACATTTAAATTTGAACATTAGTTGATTTGGTTGTATAGATGCATTCATAGAATCTCACCGAGAACTGGAGAAGTATTTGAAGCATTATCAGATCCGGAGAAAGTTTTCATGGCCTTAAATTGGTCCAACCCGAAAAACAAACAATAACAATTAACTGAACAACTCAAATCAGACACATGGAATAACGTTGTAGACCCAGCTGCGCTAGTAGCACCAGTAATGGCACCTCTTGTGCCAGAGGCTGCTCTATATGACTGGGCACAACCCACAATAGAGAATTTGTCCACAGCGATATTCGTCCCATAGATACAGGCCGAATTCTTTCAAAACACAAACAACATGCTGCACTTGTTGCAAAACAATGGACTATTTTCGGGGTCATACATTGAAGATCATCAACAGCACTTGAAGAATTTCCAATCAATCTGCAAAACTCAAAGGCTTTCCAATGTAACTCAAGAAGCAATAATGTTATTGTTGTTACCATTCTCAGTGACAGGTCTACCCAGACTTGGCTAAACTCACTCCCCATCAACTCTATCACGACTTGGGAGGAGTTAGTCAAGTAATTTGTGAATAAGTTTCATCCACCCAACAACACTGCTCAGTAGATTGATGAAATTTTGAGCTTCAAACAGAAATCAATGGAGACACTAGAAGAAAAAAGGGAACGATTCAAAGGATGTTGATTATATATCAGCACCACAATATTCTAGATCAGATATTGGGGCAGCGATTTTACATGCGCTTGACAGATAGCGTGAAAGGATAATATTGATGTTTCAGCTGGTGGAGCATTCTTGAGCAAAAAATGGAGACAAAGCCAGAGCCTGCTTGACAAGATGGCATGGAATTCTTGGTGGACAACTAGGAATGCACCTATCACTCCAGTAGTTCACTCAGTGCCCTTAGATTTGTCCAACACTATTGTTGAGAATATGGCCACCTTAATGACACAAATGAGTATACTCACCAAAAAAGTGGAAAAGTCAGGGCAGAAGCAGCAGGTGCACATTGTAGATACTACTAATAGGGGCTTATGCACATCTTGCATTAGTCAGCCAATTGGTAACCAATAGAATGTTGAGAGTGATCATCATCATTACCCCGGGGACATGAATTATATGTCTAATTATGAGGCCGGAGGCAGGATAGTCAGAATTGGGGCCAACAGAATCAGTCATACAGGCCAGTCCAGCCACAGGTCAACAATGGAAATATGGGAGGCATGCAACCTCATAATAATGTGGTGCCCTACCAAAGGCTACAGGGATACAATAATCAAAATTAGCAGTAGGGTTATCATCCTCCTCAGAAGCAACATGGTGGGAGACAAGAAGATGGGTTTCCTAAACTCAAGGCAATGATGCAACAGGTTATTGGATCAAATGGATATATGAATGAAAGGGTAGATGCACATGAGTCAGCTATAAATAATATTGAAGTGCAGATGGTCCAGATTTCGATGTCTTTGAATAATCTTCCTCATGGGATATTGCCTACAAACACAAAGGTAAATCCAAAAGATCAAGCCCCGAAGAAGATAATGGCACTAAGTCAACGTGATGCCAGAGACTTAGACTTGGAGAAAAAAGGGCTCGAGAAAACATAGAGGCTGAGACACTTGTACCAGTGCCCATTAAGCTAGATGATTCAGCATAACTAACAGAGGTGATAGTACATCCTGCCTAGGAAGAAACCAACACATAGATTGAGGCTGAGAAAGAAGCTGAGACTGCCCAGGAACCGGTAATCGAGGTGGTATTTGACAAGGAGAAAACCAAATCATTGGGAAGAAGAGAACTCCAGCACCATTCCCATAAAGGCTGGCCAAATACCAAGAAGAGGAACAATACAAGAAATTCTTGGAGATGCTGAAAGAAGTCCAAGTAAATATTCCATTGCTTGATGCTTTGTAGGTGATTCCTGGTTATGAAAAAATGATTAAGGACTTGATGTCCCAAAAATTTGATTCCCAAGACTTGGACACAGTGACTCTAACTCAGACCTACAGTGCTCTGGTGACTAGATTAGTTGCTAAGAAATTCTCTAACCTGGGGAGTTTTACAATTCCCTGCACCATTGGTAACTTTGCTTTTACCAAGGCACTTTGTGATTTGCGGCCTAGCATAAATCTTATGCCCCTGGCGATCTATAAGAGGTTGGGGATTGGAAGAGCTTGACCCATATCTATGTTATTGCAGCTGGCTAATAGAACAGTGAAAAGACCCTCTGGTATGTTGGATAACGTGTTAATACAGGTAGGGAAGTTTGTGTTCCCTACAGATTTTCTGATTCTGGATTGCAAGATGGATGAAGAAATTCCCATAATTTTTGGAAGGTATTCTTAGCCACAAGCAGAGCTCTCACTGATTGTGAAATGAGGGAGCTCAAGATGAGGTTGAAGGATGAGGAGATAACATCCAACGTGCAGAAATATATGAGGTGACCAAGTGAATTCACCAATTGTTCTCTTATTGATGTCGTGGATGTAATTGTGGAAGAGGATGATGATACATTGATTATTGAGGATCTTCTTGTTGCATATCTTGTAAATGTAGATGAGGTGGATGGGAAAAATTGGCAGAATGGGTGCTAGCTTTAGAGGGCAGAGGATTTTGGGAAAGAACACTTGAATTCGAGCCCCTGCACTTAGAAGATAGAGAAACTCCTCCAGCCAAGCCATCCATTGAAGAGCCACCAAAGTTCTAGTTAAAGCCACTACCCGCCCATCTCAGGTATGAGTTCCTAGGACCTAACTCCACATCACATGTTATTATCTCATCTAGTTTGTAAGATGTTCAAGCACAATTGCTTTTGCAGGTACTCAATGAGTGAAAGACTGTCATTGGGTGGACCTTGGCAGACATTAAGGGGATTAGCACGGCTAATTGTATGCATAAATTCTATTGGAAGAGGGGCACAAACCTTCACGGGAGCACCAAATACGGTTGAACCCCAACATGAAGGAAGTGGTTAAGAAAAAGGTGATTAAGTGGTTGGATGCGGGAATCATTTTCCCAATCTCTGCCAGCAACTGGGTTAGCCCAGTGCAATGCGTTCCTAAGAAGGGTGGTATGACATTGGTAAAAAATGATAACAATGAGCTGATCTCTACAAGAACCGTCACAAGCTGGAGAATTTTTATAGAATGCAGGAAATTAAATCTAGCAACCCGAAAAGACCACTTCCCACTTCCCTTCATTGATAGGATGCTTGATAGACTGGAAGGGAGGTCCCACTTCCATTTTATGGGTGGTACTTAGGGTACAACCAAATCTCCATTGCCCCAGACGAAGACCTCATTCACATGCCCATATAGAATTTATGCTTTTCGGAGGATACGTTTTGTCCAATGCAATGCACCTGCCACATTCTAAAGGTGTATGATGGCCATATTCAATGACATGGTCGAAGACATAATGGAGGTGTTCATAGATGATTTCTCAGTGGTGGGAAACTCATTCGACGAGTGCCTTACAGATCTAACCCGAGTGATAAAAAGATGTATTGAGACTAACCTGATACTTAATTGGGAAAAGTGCCATTTCATGGTATAAGAGGGCATAGTCTTGGGACACCGGGTATCAACCAAGGGAATCGAGGTGGATCGTGCTAAAGTTGACGTGATAGCAAAGCTGCCACCCCCACATCAGTCAAGGCAATCAAGAGCTTCCTTGGACATACCGGTTTCTACCGGAGATTCATAAAATACTTCTCAAAATTGCCAACCCTCTCTGTAAGTTGTTAGAAAAAGATCACTCTTTTATGTTTTCTGATGATTACAGGGTAGCATTCAAAGAGTTGAAAAAGATGCTAGTCACAGCACCCATCATTGTTGCCCCCGACTGGCAGAAACCATTTGAACTCATGTGTGATGCCAGTGACTATGCAGTGGAGGTAGTGCTGGGACAGCAGAAAGACAAGCTAATGCACCCAATTTACTATGCCAGTAGAATGTTGAGTGGAGCCCAGCTGAACTACATTGTGACTAAAAAGGAGATGCTGGTTGTCGTGTTTGCATCCGAAAAGTTCCGATCATACTTGATTCGCTAGAAGGTATATGTATGTATTGATCATGCAGCTCTCAGGTACTTGATTGAGAAGAATGAGTCCAAACCATGCCTGATTTTTTGGGTGCTGTTATTATAAGAGTTTGACCAGGAAATCCGTAACCGCAAGGGCACAAAAAATCAAGTCGCTAATCATCTATCACGACTTGAAGGAGCTGAAAACATAGTGGAGTTAGAGGATATTCTGGAAACCTTTCTAGACGAGCAGCTACTCGTTACAAGCCTTGAGGAAGTGCCATGGTATGTAGACTTTGCAAATTACCTGGCAAGTGGTATAGTTCCCTATGACCTTTCCTATGTGTAAAAGAAAACGTTTTATCGTGACTATCGCATGTATTATTGGAATGAACCTTATCTATTTAGAATAAGTGTTGATAATATAATCTGGAGGTGTGTCCCCGAGATACAACAATCTTCTATTTTGCAGGCATATCATGCATCAGCATATGGGGGGCATTCTGGAGGAGTCAGGACATCAGCAAAAGTGCTAGAAGTCGGGTTCTACTGGCCAACAGTGTTTAAGGATGCACATCAATGGGTGAAGGGCTGTAATGAATGTCAGTGAACTAAGAACATTTCGCGTCCCCATGAGATGCCCATTAACCCAATTCAAGAGGTTGAAGTGTTCGATGTATGGGGATAGACTTCATGGGCCCCTTCATCAGTTCATTTTTCAATAAGTACATATTTCTTGTTGTAGATTACGTGTCCAAATAGGTGGAAGCTGCAGCCCTCCCCACCAATGATGCAAGAGTTGTGGTTAGGCTTTTGAAGAAGAATGTATTCACCCGTGTTGGGAACCTGAGAGCTATTATCAGTGACGGAGGCACTCGCTTTTGCAATAGAGCCTTCGAGAAATTACTAGCAGAGTACGATGTGCGCCACAAGGTGGCAACACCATATCATGCTCAGACCAGTGGACAGGTCAAAGTGTCTACTAGAGAGATAAAGAGTGTGCTAACCAAGACTGTGAATGACACAAGAACTGATTGGGCGAAAAATATAGATGATGTACTCTGGGCCTATAGAACCGATTTCAAAAGACCAATTGGTAGTCACCACACAAGTTAGTTTTTGAGAAGATTTGTCACTTGCCGGTGGAACTAGAACATAAAGCTTGGTGGGCAATGAAACAGCTAAATCTAGACATTGAGGCTGCGGGAAAAAATAGAAACACAAAATTGCATAAGCTAGACGAGTTTCGATTTCTTGGTTTCAAGAGCACGAGGCTATACAAAGAGAGAATGAAAATGTTGCATGACAAGAACATTTCTGAGCAAAATTTCTATCTCGCAGACATGGTGCTATTTTATAACTCAAGATGAAGGCTATTTCCGGGTAAACTCAAGTCATGATGGTCGGGACCATTTTGAGTGATCGAAATATTCCCTTCAGGTGCCGTAGATATTGCCTCAGAGAAAGTCAATCATACATTTAGAGTCAATGGTAGATATTGAACTATATGTGGGCATGGATGAACCAAAGAAAGTGTCAGCGCTTCATCTACGTCGTGCTGCAATGTTAAATTAGGTGTTGCGTGGGAGGCAACCCATTAAATTGTTGTAAATGTTGTGCCACGACATTAACTAAGGCGCTGGTTGGGAGGCAACCTAATGCATAATGACTTTAGTATAGTTAGTAGTTGTTAATTTTTATTTTGGTAAGTACTAACCTTTGCATGTGAGCTTGGGCAGGTGATAAATCCGTCGGACACGAAAGGAACAAGTAAAAAAAAGTGCTAACATTTTGAGCACAGGAGCGCACCCGTGCTACAACCGTGCTACAGGCCCTACATATAGGCAAACATTCTGCCTCAACATCTCAAACAGTAGCACACCCACGATATGACCATGCTAGAAGTAAGACCGCGCTAGTGGCTGCGCATATGGCCAAGTACACTGTTTTCACTAGCACGAACATGCTCGTACCATGCTACGACCGCGCTAGTCCACCTGTTTAACTTAACATTTGTTTTACTTTTATATATTTTTTTATTTTATTTTGTATGTTAATTATGTTAGGTGTTTATTTCTCCTAACTATTTCCCCCAACACTAATTATTCCCCTCTTCTTCATCCCCAAAATCCCCAATGCCTAAGACTTCCCAACCATATATCCCTTCTTCTTCAAATTCCCTTATTCTCCAAAATTCCCTCTTCTCAAAATTTCCAACACAAATTTTCCAAGATTCAAACCACGCTCTCCCTTACTCTTCTTCACTTCTCATCATTTTCTCTCACTACAGGTAATGTTTTGTTTTTACCATTATTTTTATATTTGTTTGTAGAGATTTTCGTTTAGTTTCTTCTTTTTGTATAAGTTTTTGTTCTTCTTTATTTCCTAGTAGTAATCTGTAGTGTTTGTGTAAGGGGTGTGGGTAGTAATTTCGGTGGAGTTGTCTTTTAACTTAGTGGGTTAATTTGGGGAAATTGTGGTGGTCATGGGGTTACAGCATGTTTAAATTGGAGGTTGGGTATATAAAGTCCACAAGGTTTTTGTTTAAATGCCACAGTGAGTGTAAATGGTAATTTTGACCAATTGTGCGAGTGAAGTCTGAGTAACTATAATTGAGTCACACCTTTTGTGATGTGCTAATGTTATTCCTCTTCTAGGTACTATGGCTCCATCGAAGAAACGCCTCGCCATAGGTGTTTCTTCCAGTGGTCAAGCTGGATCATCCCAGGGTGCACGGGGCAGCTCCTACTCGTCCCTTTGATAGTATCAGGTTCGTCTTCCCAAGGCGTAAGAACGCTTTGCAAATAAGACCCCTACGAAATCGATACCAAAAGGGGAATAGATATAAGGTTAGTCCAGCTGCGCTACCCTAACTTGTATAATGAGCTGGTACAGCAAGGGCTACAAATCTTCCTTGAAGAGCCGAATGAGGGGAATGTGATGGGTATCTGTGAATTCTACGCCAATGTAAAAGAACATATGAATGGCGTTGTAAAAATTTACTAGATGTCAAGAACAATATTAAAGTATTCATAAATTCTACAAGTTATGAGACTTATAAATGCATCATTAAATATTCAAGGATGAATGTTGGAAATGGGGAATGATGTTACATCCCATGTTTTCGTACGTGAGAAAACATCGTAAGCCAATTGATATAAGCTCGAAAATGAGATTGTTTTTTAAAGTACATAATATATGTTCATCATTTTATCTTGGAGGTTATAAATTTTTAAGATCATGAATAGCAAGTACCAAAAGGGTTGGAAAGCTTAGATGCTAAACCAACTTAAGAAAATATGTTCCATCGAAAGTCGGCGAGTTTAGAATGTCATAGCATATACTTTTAGGGTGATATTAGGGTTATTAACATGATAAATAAGTTAATTTATGTGTTATTTTAGTCGTATCATAGTCGTACGTTATGTTTCTAAGTCAAGCGAGTTGTGAAACAAAAGTGGCAAAGGTCATCACAAGTTGCATATATTATGTGCTAAAATTTAGGTCAAATGTAGATGCACTTTTCTCCAAATATACTTGTAATAAAGAGATTATATATATATATATATATATATATTTTATCAAATTGAAGATATACGAGTTTATATTGTAAAGCATTAAACCATTCATCAATACGATGTCAGACTGGAGAGATATTTACTTTTTTGTGAGACTGCGCCAAGCCACTATATTAGGCCCACATATGAGGTTTTAGACATTTGGATATATATATATATATATATATATATATATATATATATATATATATATATATATAAAAGATGCCTCAAAATCATTTTAAGTCAATATTTTCCGTATATTCAGACCTTATAACCCTAGAAACACTCTCTCAAGGTTCTCTCATGATCCAAGACCCAAACAGGTAAACAACACAAATCAAGTGTCGGAAATCTCGTGACGCTAGTAAGTTTAGTTTCAGCTCATGTGGGAGGTTGTTTTAAGTGGTTTATGTTCCATAAAATACTCTCTCATGGTTTTCATATCAACCCTAGGTTATTTCAAGTCTTTCAAATGGATTACACTATGTTTCAACATCAAAAGTGAAGAATAACACCTCTTTGAGGTTGTGTTGTCATTAAGGATAGTTGTAGGCTGTTTTGTGCTGAAATTTCAAGTTGTTGCTACTGGCTAAAGTGAGTATAATAGCCTACTAATTTTTCTTATGATTTCTTGTATGTTGGTTAAGTTTTTAGGATGATAAACTACAAGATAATATTTGGATTAACTTAAGTCATTTCTATGGTGTTGTATTGCCATTGAGGGATGCATTAAGCTAAATATAACTTGGATTTTGATTTGAAGATACTGTAGGAGGTATGTGTATTGTGTTCTTATAGGTGTTTAAGGTTATCTTGATGTTGATTAAGTTAAATGGTTGGACTAGATATGAACTAGTGGATAAAGTTTCTAATTGAAGATAGTTGGAGTTGTGGATTATTTCCTTTGTTATAAATATGTTGTATAAGGGTGTAAACATTGATGAACTAATTCATTGTCATCTTAATGATGTTGTTAAGTTAATTTAAGAAGTCTATAAGGGGTGATATGGGCTATACATATTCCAATTGGAGCTTTCCGCTCGTCGTGAAGTAGTTGTGACTCGTTGTTGTTATATGGTGTCTTGTTATTGATATTTATATGTTGATGGATTTCTCTAGTTGTTGTTGTTGGTATATGGTATTGGAGGAGGCCCTTGTTATAGGGGAGATGCTGCCTGAATTTACATAAATGAGCTACTTGCTTAAGTTAGGAACTTAGCCTTTGCTCAACACTGATTTTAAATCTCCTTATACCATGATAGATTGAGTTGACTTATTTAAATAGTTTATTGGAAAGGATTAGGGACTCAACGGGTTTCAGGTATGTTAAGGCACTTACTTCTTTCTTTTGGTATGATCTAATATTATGCTATTTCATAATGGATCTACTTCTATCAACTAAGGTTGTCCATATTGTTCTTTCCTTATAAAATTATTCTAAGCAAATATATGATCCTTAAATCCTACTGAGGTTCATATTGAGGGTATGGATGTCCATAATGTTCTTAAGTCACTCTAAAAGATTTAAAACGTGAATCCATGAGTTTAGCATGCATTATATATAGTATCTATCTTACTCTATAGAGCCGAGCTATAGTTGACCAGGTACGACACCTATTGTGCAAACACAATTGGGTTTATCGAGCTCCACGTAGCCGGGTACGATTCTACTGAGCTTTATGTTGGCTTTGTAAATTTTTACCGAGTCCTCTTTGAGGCCGGTTACGATATATATATATATATATATATATATATATATATATATATATATATATATATATATGTGTGTGTGTGTGTGTGTGTGTGTGTGTGTGTGTGTGTATTATGCATTTCATGTCAATAGCCCCCAGAGGCACTCAGATGTTACAAGTTGTATCTTCTCTCTCACTCTTTATATTACTCTTCTTGTTTATGCTTTCCTAGCTTACATACTCGATACTTATTCATACTAACGTCCCTTTGGCCTGGGGACCCCCTATTTCATGCTAGCAGGTCCCGATTGATAGGTTGGCAGTCCTCCTATTAGGCTATCAGCTCAGTAAAGGTGTTGGCGCACTCCACTTGCTCTAGATTTTCCTATTTGGTCAGTATGCGTTGGATATGTATTGATTAGTATGGCAGGGTCTTGTCCCAAACATTATGATTTTATGTACTCTTAGAGGCTTTATACAGATTTCATGTGTATGGATACTTGTATGGCCTAGTCGGCCTATAGTGTGAGTTTACAAATGTAATGTCGGCCATATAGGCCCATATGTAATATGTATAAGTTTGTACATCATGTTGGATCATCATATGTTGAATATTCCCTTATGTTTATTCTCGTTATCTAATGATGTGTTTCCTGGCTCATTTACTCATGATAGTATGATAAGAAAGATATGTTACATTGGTGCTTGATTGAGTAAGGCACGGGGTACCCATCGTGTCCGCGGAAAGGCGGTGGATGCCTCCATTTAGGCTATACGGAGGATATACCAGCTACCCAATATTGCATATCTGTATAAAGACTATTATGAAATGTATGGAATATCACGCACGTAGTGGGAGATGTTCTTTCCAACAATCTGTGTACTTGGCAAGGAAATTGTTTGGAGAAGTATGGGCTGACGTTTCACTCCATGGAACTAACCTATGAAGGGAAGTGCTGGTTGTATGTTATCAACAACCACTTGATCCCATATTCCAACACCATGGAGGTGAATAGTCGTCGAGCAGCTTTCATTTGGTGCTTTATGAGGGTTCACAACTTTGACGTAACCAAGCTGATTCATGAGGAGATATTCACCCATTGTCCAGTGAAAAGGTATGGGTTCTTCTTCCCTTCCTTAGTTACTAGACTTTGCCGGGAATCTCGGGTGCCGAAAAATCTGGTTTTGGATAGGATAGTCCCAAAAGATTCCAAGTTTCTAGCAGAAAATGGAAAGGAGCCGCTGGCAGCGGGTGGTGATGATAGTTGTGAATCTGATAACTCTGAGGAAGAGGAGGCTGATCAGGAGGATGTGAGGGTCGAGTCACCGGCCCATGAGCAAATTACAGAGGTTTCAGCACCATCTAGGGCTACAGTACCATTTGGGGTTGCTCGGGTTACCCGGTTCATAGCTTTGGAGTAGGAGGTGGCCAGATTGCGTACCTTGGTTCTTGACTTAGGTACATGTATTGATGCGATGGCTGCCCAGCAGGTGAAATCAGAGAAGAAAATATTGGCTAGCTGAGAGCTCTGGGTCGTGCATAGAATTTGAACCCCGACACAGCCTCCGATCAAGAGTGATCACTCAGGGAATTTCATTTACTTCGCTGTTCTTTATTTTGTATCCCATTAGGACGTGTCTTCCTTTTAAGTGTAGGGTGGGGATACTTCAACGTATGTGTATATATGCAACAACTTGACTGTTTGATGTTTTCTTTGTTTTTCTTGATTGTTTTTGGTGGTTTTGAGTAATAGTCAAATTAGGTAAGTTGACTTGTTCGGAAGACGGATCCCTTTTGATGGGGTTCTTGAGGTCTAAGTCGACGTGAAAATCTGGAAAAAAAATACAAAAAACAAAATAAAAATATGTTAGACTCTTCCTGATGACAGATCTTCTAGACAATTTTCTTGAAAGAAGTAAGACTAAAGAAAATAACAAAAAGATTTTTTGTTTTAGGTAGTGTAATAACTCCCCCTTGGTTTTTCTTAGGGCCACAATTTTTTACTAAGGGATTAGCTTGAACCGGGTGTAGTTAGTTATTGTTTATTTTGTTTCTAGTTTTTAGTTAGTACTGATAGGCTATGAGCTGAAATAGATAGAGAAGCCCTTGGCGTTGATACACCTGAACACAGTAGACACTAGAGTGTGAAGCTTAGTCTCAGTGGTTGATTCTTGCTAGAGTGCCTTAAATTGTATGTTTGTAGCTGACGTGAGTACTCAACGATAGTGTCTTCATAAGCCAATATGGAGTGAATCATGTGCCATGTGTGTGTGAGTTGTACTGTATTCTATGCTTTGCATTTGATGCCTAGAACTTGCCCTGTGTGTTTGCAAAGCAAAATAGTAGCTTTATTCAGTCTTAGAAGTGATATAGACATTTCTTTGTTAAGCCATATACATATATATATATATATATATATATATATATATATATATATATATATATATATATATATATATATATATATATATATATATATATATATATATATATATATATATATATATATATATATATATATATATATATGTATATAGGTATATATATATCGTAGTTAACCTCGTTGAGCCTATAAGCATATTTCTTTGGCAACCACATTACAAACCTTACCCCAACTGTTTGAATAGCACATGTGTTTGAACCCTTTTGCCTCTCATAAGCACTTGAATGGTTATGAAATTTGCAAAAGCAAACGTGTGGGGTGGTGGTTTGGTTTATGAGTGGAATCGATGAAACAGAGAAAAACGTGTAGTATTTTGAAAGAGTAAAAGAATAAGCTCCACTTAAAAAAATAAATGAGAATGAGTAAATGTAGTACTTTATAAGTGGTGATTTGATACAATTATACCTAATGGAGATGGGGTACTACAAAATAGAAGTGTGGTGAAATTTCTGGTTTGATATAAGTATGGTTTTGAATGCTAATGTGATTGTATTAAAAGTGCTTAGGGAGGTTAGTCAATATATCCAAATATATCCTACTCGTCTATTAGCCTACAATACAACCAAAATGAAGTCCTAATTGATCTAAGACTGAATGGGCTCGATCAGTAGAGTAGTACACTACGGGCAAGCCTATGGTGAAACTGTATGGCATATGAATTTTCTTCAGGAGAGTGAGCGAATTCTGTCTATCTAAGTTCCTAATTTTTCTTAAAATTATTATTCAGGGAACTACTCTTTTGTATGATGTGAGGGCATGTGATTCACGAAGGAAAGGTAAGTCTTGACCTTTGTATAGAGTAATTTGAGTAAGTTATGAATATTGCACGGCACGTGATAGTCAACTCGTGAGGCCAAGATTGTACACTACTAGATGTAAATTTAGTGATTTGTTCTTGATGTGATATATTAGGGGAAAAGCTTAAGGAAGGAATCTCTATAGAGTGTGGTGGATTGCTCGAGGACTAGAAATGATTTAAATGTAGGGTGTTGATAATAAACTAGATTTATGCAGTTTGGCGACTGTTTATGCGCCAATTTGACTATGCTTCATTGTTCTAGGATAGTTAATGATAACAAATTGGCTCTAATTGTGAACTGCATGTTTTCAAGGAACGAGTTGCGCTTATCAGGACTTAGGACAGTGTTTGGAGCTAAATTAAAGCAAGGAAAGCCCCTCAGGGGCGAGTATACGTGAAATAAAAGAGAAAAGAAGAGATAAAATGATGAACTTGCCTAGCACGGCCTTGGCGCGACCGCTAGTTTAGAACCTCTAGGCATAATGTTATGCAATATGCAGGGCCATTAGCATGGGCATAAGCACAGCAGCGCTAGTCCAGTTCAGGGCACACAATTTTAGGGGTAAACTTGGAAGTTTGGGGGTAATTCCACTTAACCTATAAGGGGTCAAGCTCGCCTAAAGAGACATTATCAAGGTTTTTACAGCTCAATTAAAGGCAAGGAGAAGCAAGAGGTAAGGAGGATAATTCGACGTCGAGTTCTTCCTTTATTGATTTTTTATTTACCATTTATGATGAATTTTGCTGTTGTTAGTATGAATACGATTATGATTAGATAATCCTTTAGTCTAGGTTTTTTATGGAACCTGTTGAAGGATGAACTTCGTGTTATGTTAATATAGTTTTCCCAGTTTAATCTCTATTTGTTCAATTACGTTCTTGTTGTAGTTAATTGATAGGATCCTTAATTAGTTGTGCTTATTTAATGTGTATTAGTAGGGAGAGAGTGCATATTTAGGTGATTGTTGAACAACACCACCCCCAAAATATATAAGGAATCAATACCGAGGGTACAAAGGTGGGATTAGGGATAATGAAACCTTGGGTGCGAAAAGCTAGCCAGTGTAACTAGGGAGAGTGTGTCTAGTAAATTATCGTAGTTACTCGAGAGAGATTTACGGTAATAAGAGTGCTCATGATCGATAGAGATGATTAGGAAATTCTATGCGAAATGTAACATGAAGGGATTCGATCAATAGGGGGAAATCACAATTTTAGATGCTTCTCTTATTTGCTTACAACTCTGTCATAGTTAGATTTTAGTTTTAAATTTATTCAGTTATAGCTAGTAAAAATAACACCAATTGTTATTAAAAATGTCTAGGAATTTGGTTACGAAGAATTAAGTGATTCTAGCAAGAGTAATTGGTAGGTTAATTCTCTGTGAATTTGATTCTGGACTAAATACTTGGATTATATTTGCAGCAACTACTTTGTCCTTTTTATAAGACATAGTTGGGCGTGATCAAAGCAACAAGGATATCTCATCTTCTACTAATAGTTTGCCTTATGGTTTACTAATATCTCATATTTTGCAAGTTATGAAAGTAGATTTGTCTCTCTAATCCCCTAAGACAATATCCAGTACATATAACAAGACTGCTTTTGCTATGATGGGGTACACTCTAGTTAAGGGAACTTGGTTCAAGAAGGACAAAGCCCCAGAATTCACTCTTCAACAGGGCACTGAGGATTGAATCTGAAGCAAGCAAATCCTCTTCCTCAGACCAGTTGCTACTGATGCAGCAAATATTACAAGTACCAAGGAATTACTAACTTCTATGCTAGAACAGGTGGACAAGATCAGAGAAGTTACAAAGGAAACTGGAGCAAACGTGACCAGATTAAGGATCACCCTTCAAGCCACAAAGAGGCAATGGATCAGGGGTACGCAGAATGTCCCTAAGAAATTAACCAAAGTTACCAAGGAGATTGATGCCTCTTATGATAGTTTCTGCACCAAAGTGATCAACACTTTGAAGTATTTCCTTGGGATGAACTAAGTGTATGGGTTGTTTAAGCAATCTTTTCTTTATTTTTGTTTTGTTGTTTGATAAAACTTATTTTTGTTGTGTTTGGATGGGCATACAGTAGACTATGCCCACTTTTTCGTGGTATAATTGTTAGATGTATATATTATGCATGCTTTAACTTCTATTATTAGCTATTGTCCTATATATCTATTCTCTTTTGATTAATGTCAAATGGGGGAGAAGAAAAAGAGTAGAAAGACAGGGGAGCATGCAAACAAGGGAACGGAGATAGGGGGAGTAGAAGTACATACCTTGAAAAGAAAGTATCCCTTCAATTAGTCAAACTCTTTTAGTATTTTTGTCATCATAAACAATGAGGAGATTGTTAGGTTTAGAATTTTAATAATAATCAATAATCAAAAGCCTTGACTAACGCCATCCCACTTTGTGTTCAGATTCGTGACGACTCAAATAAATGCGAAAAAGGAAAGAAAATCATCTAAGTATATCAGAGCCAATGACAACTATCACGACCCAGACCAATGGCCCGCAACGGGCACCCGGTACCTTACTTAACCGAGTACCAATGTAATATATATTGCTTATTGTACTTTCATTGGCAAATGGACCAAACGGTCCATTGTGAGCACGTGATTTTTGCCTCACTTGAAATGTTCCTATAAATTCGTTAAACTAGGATGTTTCTTTTATTATGAATTTTAGAATTAATTATGTGATTTTGTGTTTATTTGCATCATTTCTTTTTGGATTTTTAGGAATTAATTATGAGATTTGTGTTTTTCTTTTTGCATTTTTTCGCGTTAATTGTGTGATTTTGTGTTTATTTGTGTCTTCCTATTATTATTTGAATATTTAGAGTCTAATTACATAAATTGCATGTTTATTTGCATATTGAGTGCATTTTAATTCACAAAAAATACGAAAAATAGCATTTTTATTGATTAGCCCTATTTGGGATTTATAAATTAGGTTTTTGATTAATTTGGTGTTAATAAAATAATTTAGTAAAAAATGAGAACAAAAAAGGGGAGTTCGAGTTGGTCTTATTTTAAAAAGGCCAGTTGAGCAAATTTTGCAATTTAAACTAGCCCAAAACCACCAGACTTGACCCAAAATCCTGCTCAGACCCGGTCCAGTCCCACCCTCATCAAAACGACGCCATTTTGGCGTTCGTTCATCCTGGCCGTACATCTCCCTATTCCAACGGCTGAAATTGAGCCTTATACTTTAGATATAAGTGTCAAAACCCATGTAACACTTCAGAGACAAAACTTCATCCTTCTCGTACAGTTCAATCACCGGTGTAACGCCGTCGTTGAACCACCTTACCACCACCGTCATCCGCCGGCAGGAATCGTCGGCGCCAGCAGCAATTCTCCAAACTGTACCAAATCAACACCACATACGCATCTAAACCCCCTCTATCCAGAGATCCAACTCTTGTCCCTCGAATCATCTCCAGACTTCTCGAATATTCAAAAAAATGATCGTCGGCTCTGCCGTGTCAGGCGGCGTTGCTTCCAAACCTCCCCAATATCATAGAAAAGGGTCTCCTCACCTACTTCTTCCCAAATCCAAAACCAACTTCCCTCAAAACAAACCATAATTACGTGAATTTTAGATCTTAGGTTTTATTGAAGACGGGTCGAATTTTCAAGGTGCCAGTGTTCGAATAGGGGTTCCAAATAAGGTAATATGCTTGTTTTTGGCAAGAACGAGCATGCAACATTATTTGGAGACTCGAACCGAGGTCAGTCCAAACGATAGCCTAAACCGTATGTTTCTAAATCTTTTTCTTTCTTTGTTTGTCTTTCTTTATCTTTGCATGAGTAAATATGTTTCAATGCATGCTTTTTTATTCTAGTACTTCTTTTATTTTGATGTGAGTTAGGGTTCTTCGATTTAGGCTTCTGATTCATGAACATTGCAGTCATATGGTTTAGTTCGTATTCAATTGTGTGTTTGTTTCGGTTAAATGATCTATAATTGTTGCTATTAATTTGTTTTTAATTTCAGTTCTGTCAGGTTTGCTGTTAATTGATAGTTTCCTATTTAATTATGACCTTTAGGCATATTGTTAATTAGAGTTAAAGGCTAGTTTTGATTTGTTAGATTAAGTAGTTCAATTTTAGGAATTGTTTGAATATAGCTTGAATGTTCCCAACCATCGATTGGCTAACTATGGTTAGCTTTGACCAAATTAATAGGGTTGGGGGATTAGTATGACTAGGCTTGTGATTCATGAGTTGAATTTTGATAGTGGTAGCCTTCCATTGTTCTTCTTATCAAGCTGAGTATTGGATTTGATTTCTACTTTGACTTCTGAAGATTGATTGATTTTGGATTAGTTATAGCTATTAAGATTAGAAGAATCAGTGATTAATATCATTTGTATTGGTTTTAGGGGTTAGTTCTGATACCAATAAGTAACTTAAGGGTAATATAGGGTTTTCTACCTAATTCTGATAATTTTAGGATAAATAATGGTAATATAGAGTTTTCAACTTGACTTTTGTAATAGTAAGAACAAAATAAGGGTAGTATAGGTAGTCTATAAAGGGTGAATAATGGTAGAAGCCTTTAGACCTTTGTAGAAAGGGTCTTTAATACAAAATCAGTAGTACTATGCAATAACTTGGGAAACAAGTCAAAAAATGAGGGTCCAAATAGGTAAAATCTAAAAATTGAAAAGGGACCTTTAGGTAAAACAGAATAGTAGTGGTGCCCTAGTCTTTTGGCTATGGATCTGGAGGTAGCTATAAGTTTCAGAGAATTTTAAGCCTAAAATAATATTTCAGAAATTGCTGAAACACGAACAATTTTATTGTTCCATTGCATATTTTTCAGTAACCTTTGATCAGTTCAGTTCCTGAGACAATTTTGAATCAATTGATATAGAAATGGTTGAGTTTGAATTTTAAAAGTCTGGTTTTGAAGTTGTTGTATTCCCAGCTCGTTTGGGGTTTCATTGTTTTACTATTTTCTGGGTTTGAAAGTGGGAAACTTGAAGTTGTTGTGGTTCTATTTGGTTTTGGGTACACATCTGGGCTGTAAAATTGTTTCTACTACTAGTTGTTGTGGTTGAAATTGCTGACTTCCCTCTTTTCCTATTGCATTGTAATTTCCATGTACATATCTTAAGCTCCTCCATGTACAAACGACTTTGAGATGAAATGAAGATGCTGCATTCAACTATTTTCCCAAATCTATCATTTAAATTTTAAATAGCTTTGATTCGTTTTAATATTCACTGTAAAGAACTATGGGACTATTTGGACTGTTAAATTCGTTATATGGTTCTAGTTACTGTCAGTGGTGTAGTTTCATTCAAGGTAGAGCAATTTAGTCGTGTATTGAATTTATAGTTTAGGTATGCTACTAATTCATAAGTGTTAATTAAATATGAGTTTGATAGATGGTTTTTTTTACTTTTGTTTCACATCCAATTTGTGATATAAGTTGGCAGTAATAGCTATTTGTGCAATACTAAGTTCGCTTGGACTGACCAGACAATATATCAAACTCAGCTCCAACTGTTGTACGCCCAGTTTCCTGCATCTCTAACCTGGGTTCACCTTAGGGACCAAATGTATTGATAAATACTGGCCCACTTCATCTGAAGGCCTAAATGAAAGGGCTGCTCTTGAGCATCAAGGACTAGACTGCCAGGCTGGGCTTCGCTTGAGGCCTAGCCGTTATATGATATAAATCCACTTAGACGTGATATAGTTACAATTGATAATGAACCGTTGTAGCTAGCCGTTAGAGCCGCGATAAATAACAAATAATTCTTTAATTATGTCTATAAAAATACTGAATTTAATGCTTAGAACTTGAGATGAGTCGTTTAGCGAATTTCCACGGTATCTCATAAGGAAAACAATGCGTTACTCGTTGTAAGGCGCGTCTTTAATAATTTTATCTTCCTAAACTCGGGTGCGCATTTATGCGACTCAAATCCAAATCCCAACAAAGTTAGAATGTGCCAACAACCACGGGTGCATTTATGTGACGTGGTTTGCGGCACGTTTTGACGGCGTTGCAAGTTTCCTTAAAAAATAATAGTAATAAAAGTGGTTACAAGATTCAAAATACACATATGTTAAACCATGTTCTAAAATCAAATAATTTAAGCCAAATATAACAATTGAGCAACCGTGCTTGAACCACGAAACCCGGGAATGCCTAACACCTTCTCCTGGATTAACAAAATTCCTTACCCGGATTTCTGGTTCGCGGACAGTAAACAGAGTCATTTTTTTCCTCGATTCGGGATTCTAACCGGTGACTTGGGACACCATAAATCTCCAAGGTATCGACTCTAAAATTCTCTCAAAATTGAATCTCATCTCGATTGTCCTTTGACTGGAAAAACTCCCTTATCTACGCTCTTCGCCGGATTGTAGATGTTAAAAAGGAGGTGTGACATCCGTCATGGGCTAACCATAATGAATATACGGGAATACCTAATATATATAGACCCAACATGATATAGAAGCTCATATATATGACATACGGGCCTATAAGGCCAGTGTGATCCATTATATATTTAAAGTATAGGCCGACAAAGCCATACAAGTATCCATATACATGACATCTGTCTAAAAGTCCCTAAGAGTACATATTTATCATAAAGGTCGGGATAGGGTCCCGTCATACCAAACAATACAGGTCAAAATCATACTATCCAAACAAACAACTCCGGAGCAAATATAGCGCACCAACATCTTTCGCAGAGCTGATAGCCTACTTGGAGGATTCTTGACCTATCTATCAGAACCTGCGGACATAAAATGCAGTGTCCCTAGGTAAAAGGGACGACAGTACAAATAATGTACCGAGTATGTAAGGAATTAAAATTAGCAAATAATACACATGAGAGAAATATGGAGTATAAGGCTCAACATGTAAGTTTGGATAATCTCAAATCATGAAAATATTTTTGGTGTCATGCATATGCGTATGAATGTCATGTAGTGCATAGGCACATGTCTTCATAACATCATCAAGCCTCTGAGGGAATCCCATTATATCATCTCGGCCACTGTGGACAAACCATCAACATATACCAGCTGATCAGAAGGTGGTACGTATATAACGCCATAACCTTTTCTATATATATATATATATACATATATATTCGCAGAGTTGATAGCCCTACTTGGAGGACTCTCGGCTTATTTATCGGAACCTGCGGGCATTAAATGCAGTGTCCCCAGGCAAAAGAGATGACAGTACAAATAATGTACCGAGTATGTAAGGAATGAAAATCAGTAAGTAATAGGCATGAGAGAAATATGGAGTAAAAAGCTCGAAATGTAAGTTTGGATAACTCTGCAAATAATAAAAATATGTTTGTGTCATGCATATGCGTATAAATGTCATGTGGTTCATAGGTACATGTGTTCATAATATCTTCAAGCCTCTGAGGGCATCCCATTATATCATCTCGGCCACTATGGACAAAATCATCAACGTATACCAGCTGATCAGGTGGTTGTGCGTATATAACGCTATAACCTTTTTCCATATATATATATATATATATATATATATATATATATATATATATATATATATATATATAAGGTCATCGGTCAACGTGCATGTATAAACACATGAAATTCATATGAGATATGTTAATAAAATCTCTCGGTACGTCATCAGACCATTATGCCTCTGATTAATATCATGAAATAAACTTTACCAAGTTGAGTAGTTTTGAGACCCATGAACAAATTATAGAATAAATGATACATGGGAGAATAAGAATATACGCATCTCTAGCATTTCTACGAATAGAGTAATTTATGAAAGTTGTGCATTTGCTCATTTCGCTTGTGTCGTATGATCATGCCAAAACGAAAGAAGGGATAGCCTTAACATACATAAGCTAATTCGCTTGACAATTTCTCAAACACACATCAATTATAACAACACGTAACGACGAATCAAAGTAAGGTTTGATATTCTTGAGAAAGATTGTATCGTGATCTCTTCAAATCGCATCTCTTGTTGCCGTAGCGTTATAAGGCTTATTTTGATTGAGATTGCTTTGAAATTTGGAGTTGCATTTACATTCTAGACTAGCTATTTCAATGGGAAATATGGAAATCTTGATGCAAGGTTATCTTGTTGGTTCTCTTGCCATCTTCTTCCGACTATTTGCCTATCACATTGTACCTTTATTCTTTTCACTGAACTTTTCATGTATGATTTAGAGAAATTGCTTAGCATAATCATATTAGCTTATTTAGAATCCATCTGTTACGTAGCAAATATGTGTATCTCACTTAATAATATAGGAAATGTTATAAAATAAAAGCAATTTAGTAATATGAACAAAAACTAAAAATAATATAGAGATAGAGATAAAGAAGAGATTTTCTTTTTCAATAGTGAGTATTTTTCTATCTATAACAAGGCCTTTATATAAGAATAAAAAGTGAAGAAAATATGTCATGGAATATGTCATTAAACATCCAAAATATGTCATTGAATATGTCATTAAGCATTTCAGATGAAGATCGTGGAAGAAGAGTAGACATCCACCATAATGTGATATTTATCATAACACTCCCCTTTAGATGCCATAGATAATGTACCTCACTAAGCCTTACTAGAAAAAAACCCTATAGGAAAAAATCCTAGTGAAAGAAAAAGAGTAAACATGTTTAGAAATACACTTTTTGGTTGCCTCGTTAAAAACCTTGCAAGGAAAACCCAGTGGGACAAACCTTGTAAGGGAAAAAGAGTAACACGCATATTAACTCCCCTTGATGAGAGAATCAATTCATATCTTTGATCATTCACATCCCAATCTTATACACTAGTCTTTTAAGGTTGACGTCGGCAGAGATTTGGTGAACAATGTTGCCATATTGTCACTTGAACGAATCTGTTTCACATTGATATCACCATTCATTTGAGATCATGTATGAAAAATAATTGTGGTGAAATGTGATTTGCCCTAGCTTCTTTTTATGAATACTCCATTCAATTGGGCTATGCACGTTGTATTGTCTTCAAATAAAATTGTGGATAGTTTGCAACACTTCAAACCACATTTGTCTCGAATAAGATATATTATAGACCTCATTTCTCGATTTTCTTCATGAATATCAATTATCTCAGCATGATTAGATGAAGTATCCATGATCAATTTCTTAGTCGATCGCCAAGATATAGCAGTGTCTCCACATGTAAACACATAGCAAGTTAATGATCAAGCCTTGTGTGTGTCAGATAAATACCCGGGATTGGCATAACCAACAAGATTGGGATTGCAATCATTTTCATAAAATAAGCCTATATTGGTATTCCCTTTTAGATAACGCAATATGTGTTTGATTTCATTGCAATGTGTCTTTGTAGGAGCAGAGTTATATCTTGCTAAGCCATAAACTGAAAAGATTATGTCACGCCTTATAATGTTAGCAAGTACATTGGTGAATCAATTTCACTACGATATGGTACTTCATGACCAAGAAGTTCTACATTATTTTCATGAGGTCGAAATAAATCTTTATTTATATCGAGTGATCTCACAACCACCGAGATACTCAGTAGATGTACGTTATCTATACAGAATCGGTTTAAAATCTTTTCACTATATGCTAATTGATGGGAAAAAATTTCATCTTTCATATACTCAATTTGTAGACCAAGACAAAATTTTGTATTTTCCAATATCTTTCATTTTAAATTCTTTCTTTAAATAGACTACTGCTTTAGGAAGCACCCCGGAAGTCTTAGTGATAATTGAATCATCAACATATATGAAGATTATAACAAATTCAAATCTAGACCTTTTTATAAAGATACAAGGACAAATCGAATCATTCTTGTACCATTTTTTCAATAGGTACTAACAAAGGCAATTATACCTTATGCGCGCTGATTGTTTCAATCCGTATAAGGATTTTTGAAACTTTATTTAATAAATTTTCTAAAAATATTAATATTCATCAGAACAATATTAATCCTTGAATGATTTCCATTATACTCATATCAAGTTTTTATGTATTGCCAGATTAAAACCTGAAAGTATTATATCCACCATAAGAGAACATGTCTCCATATAATCAATATGAGGATATTTATTAATTTTCTTGTGTCACAAGTCATCTTTATATCTATCGACTTGAACTTTTGCACAAGTACACATTTATACCTCCATTGGCTTTATACTTTCAGGTGTTGGGACTATCCACCCAACTGCACATATATTTTTTTAAAGTGAAGTCAATTTTCATTGCATATATTTCATTTGGCCAATTATTTATCTGTCCAAACTTCATGATAGAATTGAGCTCAAGAACCTCTTCAATATTAATAATATTGAGCGCTAACAACATCGTCGATGATCATTTTATATTGGTTAAGTTATTACACAATAAAAATATAACTTATTCAGATCTCTTCTCATTATTTTCAGGTACCTGAGCCTCTCATATGAGATCTTACGAAGTGTTATGTCATGGTGCTCTTCTAAAGCACTTACCTCTTTATTATGACCATCTTGAACATTTTCCCCCTCTCCATCTTCAAGGAGTTTAATCTTAGAAGTCATTTATCTATTATGCTTTATGTGTGCCATAGACTATGTTCCTCATGGACTTTATTTTATTTGGAGCATTAGTAGCTAAAATATGACATTTAGCTTTGGATCGGCAAATTCGTCTGGCAGTAATTTATAAATTAATTTCGCTTGAACTTCAAGTTCATATTTTTTGTACAAGGATCTATATGTATTCATAGTAATTTATTTCACGTATCACTTTCTCAACTATTCATTTTCTCCCCCTGATATTGGAATCACCAACACATTTTTCAATCTTTTTTGGGAACTCATCTCTTTGCATTGTGGTGGCATAACTAAATCATATAGCACATCCATATTTTTATATAGAAATTATTTGGTTCATGACCTGAACCGATTTTAATAGGGAGAAATGTTCATAACTTTGCTAGATGCGTACAAGTGTTGTTGTATACTAAATATACATCTCATACCAAATTTTGTTTTTGGGAGTTGTGTTCTCATAACCAATGATTTAGCTATAATTGGAGGCGTACAATTTCTGCTAAACCAACTTGGATTTAAATCAGTATTATCAAGATAAATCATCATAATTTATATTTTGGAACTATGCTTTAATATCTTGAGCAAACAATCTTGCAAAAAACAAACTGCAAATTGATAAAAATGCACATGTGACCATAGAATAGATGCATCTATTAAAATTATTTAATAGTAAACAGTCCACATGGCAAGTGACTGGGCCTATATATTTATCATCTTTTATTCATTCCAGAAATCAAGGGATTCAATCCCAACCTTAATTGGTATATCATGAGAATAAGCAGCACAAGAGAATTCTTTAAGAATCTTTTATTCTTCGATATATGCCAATGTAATTCTCAATTAATTTTTTGCATCATAATTGAACCAGGATGGCCAACCAGTAATGCCAACTAATATTTATTTCAGTAAAGCTCTAGTGTACTTGTGGCTTGTGATTCTATCACCATGCTTCTTATACTTGTATAGTACAAATAGAAGATAAATCGGGCAACCTTTCATATTTACCCAGTATGATTATATTAATATAAACAAATATTCAACTTACCAGTTGTAGTTTATGAATCATTCATATAAAATACTTGGAAATGGTAAGTCAATAGCAAGCATCAAGTAGATCATGGATACTCAAAAATACCTCTTCTGGTAGTCATACTAATCACTGTTTGCTTTCAAATGATACAATCATAAATTATAAAGTATACTTTCTCAATAGTTGGTTTGTTTTCCAAATTTCAAAGAAGTAATTAATCAACCTAAATAAAGATGTGAAGTATTTCTTATTTTCTTCAAGGTGATTTATGATTCTAATCAGTATGACCAATTTCTTTTATTCTTTTTTTTTACCATATGCAGAGGCAAAAACCCAAAAGGAAAAAATATTCATCCAACTAAAAAAAATATTAAAAGTGGCCGGACAAATTGAAGATAGTTAACACACAAATATGCATAAGAAAACTTATATAGCATATCCTTGGTTACCATGACATGCATCGTATCAACAATTAACTGCTACTTTGAATTTCACATACAGAACTTCGAAAATTTCATTCCATTCATGTTATATAAAAGATTTAATACTAATATGTGCTTATGCAATATAGGTGTAGTATGAAGTTGTATGCATATGAGATGTTAAACAAATGACAAGTATAAGATAATCACACCTTTTTATGTTTCATTACTTACCATATGTAGTTCTCTTTGCATCTAACATGAGATTATATGTATGACTTCTAATTGTAATTTTTCTGAATGTAGGAAATTTCTTTTATATATATATATATATATATATATATATATATATATATATATATATATATATATATATATATATATATATATACATATATGTCTATATACATATATATATATATATATATCTATATATGTATATATATGTAACGACCTGATCGGTCGTTCCGAGCTTTTGCACTTTTTCTCACCAATTCTTGGGCATGACTTGCCCCGCGTGATGTATTATGACTTATGTAAATCCTTGGTTTTAGTTTTCAGGGCAATCGGAATGAAATTGGAAGTACAACTCTCATTTTGAAGATTGAAATTCGAAAGGTTTGACCAAGATTTGACTTGTTGGTATATGATATCGGATCAAAATTTTTATGATTTGGTTAGCTCCATTAGGTGATTTGGGACTTAGGAGCATGATCGAAATGCATTTCGGAAGTCCGTGGAAGGTTTAGGCTTAAATTGGCAAAATTAAGATTTCGGCATTTTTCGGTTGATAGGTGAGATTTTGAAGTAGGGGTCAGATTAAAATTCTGAAAGTTTCAGTAGCTTAGTTGTATCCTTTTAGATGTTTGTAAAAAATTTCAGGTCATTCGGACGTGATTTGGTTAGGTAAAAAATTTCAGGTCATTGGAATATTTGGTTGAGGTCCCATGGGCTTCGAGTGAGTTTCAGGTGGTTAATTGGACCATTTCATGTTGTTTGAAATTGTAGAAACCAGTTGAAGTGTTGCAGACAATCCGTTCTTCGCGTTCGCGGACAGGGACCCCCATTTGCGAAGGTTGATCTACTAAGGTATGAATTTTTTCCTTTGCATTCAGGTTTAGTACGTCACGTTCGTGATGTTGTGATGTTTGATTCTCTGCATTCGCGAGGCCTGCGTCGCGTTCGCAAAGAGTAAGTAGAAATAGATGGGGCCCCACCCTTTTATGCTTCGCATTCGTGTAGGGAGGTTGCGTTCGCGATGGTTTGGAAAGCGGAAGCTTCGTGTTCGTGAGCTGGATGTTTTGTTCGCATAAGGGAATTTTTGGTTAACGGATTTTATGCTTCGGGAACGCGAGGTTTTGACCGTGTTCGCGAAGAAGGATTTTTATGCCTGGGCATAATGTTTTAAAAGGGCTATTCTGCGATTTTGAGGCTAAGAACCCCTATTGTTGAGCGATTTTGAAGCTTGGGAGAGAATTTGACATTTGAGGGGCCATTTGAGGTTCAATTTTGACGTTCTTAGTATGTATAGACTCGTGAGAGGACGAGGATTTCATTGATGTTAATTTTATCGGATTCTAAGAAGTGGGCCCGGGGGTCGGGTTTGAGCAATTTCAGGATTTTGATATTAAATTGGATATTTTCGAGTGGGCTTCGTTCCATTAGCATATTTTAATAATTATGTACTGGTTATGGCTAGATTTGGAGAATCTGTAGGTTGATTCACACGGGAAAAGGCATCACGGGCTAGAGTTGGATCGGATCGAGGTGAGTAATGTTCGTAAATGATGTTCTAAGGGTTTGAAACCCCGGATTGCACATCGTAGTGCTATATTGAGGTGAGGCACACGTTGGATGACGAGCGTGGGGTCGTGTACTATAGAGGATCATGACTTGATCCGTCCCGATTGATGATTTTATCGCGTATTTGATTGAAAACTACTTGTTATCATCATGTATTGGGCTGAATGCCATAATTGGGCTTCGTGCCAACTATTTGAACCCTTTGCAGCTTTTATTTGAGATTTCCTCACTGTTTTGATTTATTACTTGAACTCAGTCATGTTATTTTCCATTGTTTTACCACTCAGCCACTTTTACTCAATTTTGAGACTTAAGTGGTATTTTAAATGATTGTTTGGGCTGAGAAATATTGTTTTACTATCGCCCAAAGGGCGTGTGATGATTTTTAACTGAGTAAGGCCGAAGGTCTGTATTGTGAGGAAACACTGACAGTGATTTGAGGTCGACGGCCTGAGATATGTACATCATGAGGTGGCTTGATTGATATGAGGTCGATGGCCTAGATTTGATGCCATGGGATGGCTTGTTATTGTGCTTAGTCGAAAGGGGTCCCCTCTAGGAATCTGCACACTCCCAGTGAGCGCGGGTACCCATTGTGATATGCGATATAGCCCGAGGGGCTGATATTGTTCTATGTGATAGCTCGATGGGCTAGTATTGTTCCATTTGATTTGCTCGAGGACTGGTACGTTTCTGAGTTATTACCCGAGGGGTGGATTTGATGATATTGTGCCCGAGGGGACAACCGTATGTGCTTATCTTTCTTATTTGCCTGCCATGTACCTGTTAATTGTGTATTTGTGCCCCAGAGGCGGGTTTCTATGCTTATCTGCACTAATTGTTTTGCACTCATTTGCGTAACAGTTGAAAAGGTCATTTTTAAAGAATTTTAAACTAAGCTAAGATGTTTTTAAGAGATTTTACAGTTTCACAGCTTTCCTACTGGTTTCTGAACTACATTTATACAGCATGTTGTTGCACTTTTCTTGATTTTTTACCATTCAGACTTAAGTTATGATTATTACTCACTGAGTTGAAGTACTCACTTTACTCCCTCCACCTTGTGTGTAGATTCGGGTATTTATACACCCTGGTATCAGGCTGTGTTTGGACTGTATTCCACACATTATAAAAGTTTTTGCTTAGTATTTGGTTTATTTACTATTACTTAAATTGTTTGTTAATGTTTAACTTTTTAACAATTGCATTGGGGCTAGTTGGATGGTCTTGTCTTCGCGAGAGGCGCCATCACGACCAGGTCCGGGTTTTGGGTCGTGAAAAATTTGTATCAGAGCCTAGGTTACATAGGGCTCACGAGTCATGAGTAAGATTAGTAGAGCCTCGCGGATTGGTACCGATACGTCTGTATTTATCCTCGAGAGGTTGTAGAACCTTTAAGAAAAAACTTCACATTCTTAAATTCTTATCGTGCATCCTTGATTTAATTTAAAATGTAACTCTCGAAATTCCTTCCAAGCATTCGTATGCGCGCATGGGCGCTCAGTATCAGATGTGTATTGATGGCTTATGATTCCTTAATCGAGGGGCGAGATGTGATATCTGTGAGTTGATGTTGGGCTAGTCCGGAGGACTTGAGGCCGGATCTTTGCCTATGGCTTGAGCACCGAGGTGTTGATTATGTGAGCAAGTGTTTTTGAACTTATATGTTTGGTATTATCCCTATTAGTGGAAGTAATGGCTGGATAACTATGTGATGAGTATGTTAGTACTATCAGATGTATCCATATGATTTGGAAGCGGAGAGAAGGGTCGGCTGGAGAATATAAGAACAATTAGGTGCTTGAATTCCATCTAGATTCGAGATATAGCCCTGATTTATGGGCATGTGAAGAATCTTTTCATGTTTCCCAATTGTGAGTGAAGTAAATTTCATGTTGCGGTATAAGTTCAGACTCTGGAAGACTAAATGGCTGCGTACAGTTTATGATAGTGGAAGGTATACAAAAATGTTAGTTGAAGGCAAGGCAGGTGGGGTATCTCCTGCAAAGTGTTCTGAGGTTATGGGATCCTTATGTGTCTGTTAGAATAACTCATTTGCAAGTGAAAGATATGTGTTGTAATTTAAATTGGGTCACTTAAAGAGTGGGTGTAACTGTTGCGAGAGTGAATGCGAGATTTGCAGAAGAGTTAAATTCTAGATGATCTGTGTTTTCACGAGCTTACAAAGGATTTGGGTTTAATCTCACTATGGTATTATGGCATCAACAGAGTATAAGCATTATGAGTTATTGAGTGTGTGTTGAGCTATAGCTTTGAGACAAGTGGGGGAGTCTGCTATTGATTAGTTGATTGCACGGTTATGTGCCATGTCGGTTCCCGTTTGAGGCGTTCAAGTGAATTAGTTATGGCCTACGGAGATGGCCGAGGATGGCTCGATTAAAGAAAATATGTTAACAAAGGTTATAGGATGCTTCACGGGTGAATGAGAATCACGGGATGTCTTAAGTCGTTGTTGGTAAAGAGTGCTCGGTGCATAGAGTAAGAAGTTGCTTGGTTGTAATGGAATGATGTCATACTCTACGGTGTCAGAGTGCCAATGAGGCATGGGTTGTTCGGTTCTTTTGATCAGGCTAATTTTAGTTTGAGTAGAGTGGATGACTTCCGGGAATGGTCCTAATGGGTTCACGACTATACATGTAACAATTGGGTATCTTCAAGTTTTATATGTGGCTAGAAATTGAGTTTTCAGTGGAAGATGTCAAGACTTGTCGTATTTTCTATATTAATTATGGGAATTCTATATATTAGTACTTGGAAGGGGGAGGTAATGGTTCCAGATTCGCAGGAAGTCCCTTCGGAGTAGGCATTTTGAACGTGGTTCTTTTGGAAACATTTGAGAGAGTTCTCAGCAGTTTATGAGCCTTAGATAGTGTAGTTTTGTGCTTGGATCTCATGTAATAAGTCTAGATTGAGGAATTGCAGTGCTACAGCAAGAAGGAATATCAAGTTGAGGGTAAATCAAAAGGAAACTCTGATAGATAGGATAGCTAGGTAGTAGACCAGACCGGTATGGTAAGGATATGATTAGTTCCTTGGGTATGTAAGGGGTGATGAGTTTCTACAGGTATTTCGTGTCAATGCTCTTAGGTTTTGATGGCTTGCGTAGCTTGGTCGAGTGAAAAGAATTCAGTCCTGGCAGGCCTGGTTTGTTCAAGGGGAACTCAGAGAGTTCTTGATGGTTTCTACCTTGGTTGGAGATGTATATTTTCTATGGGCATGAGGAGCATGGGATGTATAGTGATTTTCTACTAGATTGGATCAATGAAAAGTTCTGACTAGTTGAGTATGTACATGTTTGTGGCTCGGAAGGGATATGAAGTTCTCATGTTATCCTAGGATGGTATGGCATATGCGATATGCTGTTGAGGATTGAGATTTGCGTGTGTAAGGTTATTATTTAGCTCTGAACGAAAAGACATAAAATTCTTAGGCAGCACTAGCAGTTTCATATGATTAGATAGATGAGCTTCAGGTGATTAGGGGGATGATCTTCAGATGATTAAGGAAATGGAATAGCTAATTCGATTAATTTGACGAGGGTATATGTTTTAGGAAAGGAAATGTGATTAAGTTGATGGTACTTCGGTAGTATTGTGGCACTTTCTTGTTAAATTGACTACTGATATTCGAGTTTGCTTGGTGGCACGGTGGAATTTTAGAGTATCTTTCGTGGAATGATTGGGTGTTTGAGGAGTGGTATGCATTCGGACGGCGGAATTGGGATCAAGTATGGTGATTCATGTGCCATATGGATTTGGAGACACGGAAGTTCTCACATCCAGGCTATGTTGTAGTTGTGAGTCGTGTGTATCGGCATTGTTTAGTGACTATCAGGGTTTGGAGACCTGAGCGGATCTTTCGTGCTTGGTATGTTAGATTTTGGATGTAATATTAGATTCAGACTAGTTGTCCACATGTTGTGTTTTTCTGGACTATTGCGCTAAGGCGGCGTTGTTGGCTATGCCGGAAATGCCATGGATTGAGTGGCGAGGTTCGATGGATTATGTCCTAGTGCAGTGGTTTTATTTGTCCCAGTGGTCTGGGAAGGATTGTCTTCCTTATTTGGGTTCTCATGATAGATGTCAGTGCAGAGGCTTCTACATTGATTCAGTTTCGGTGGTGAAGGACTTTTCAGATGTGTTTCTTGTGGAAAGGCATGTCATCGGGCAAGGTTGTTGATTTCAGTATTGATTTGATGTAGTATTGTATGGCACCAGCAGAGTTATAGAAGTGGAAGAAGCAACTTCAGCTTTCCTTGATAAGGAGTTCGTTGGCAGGCCAATGTGGATATGTGTTCTAACTTGATTCGGCTTGGGTGCCTCCGAATTGTATTGATGAGGGATGTGTTGATTCGACTATTATTGAGCTTACTAGTAATCTGGGGAGATCTATGAGTTACCTTTCCGTGTTGCTGGGTGTTAGGATTTGTTGGTTATCCGCACACGTGGTGCGGTATTATTAGGGTCTTTCAGTAGAATTTGAGCGAGAGGAGTATTAGATAATGCTTGGAGGATGGCACATCGGTTATGCCCTTTCAGATTATGCGGTGTAATGTATTTGCTTTACCGTGGTTATGATAATTTATTTTTGTTCTAGACATCAATTGCGCATGGTCGTCAATTTCTAGCAGAGTGACTTGAGGTGTTTTATGTGGAGCAGTGTTTGGATAGGGTCGCGCATTGCAACGAAGTTATGTGGAGGTATGACCTTGCGGGTCAGATTCGTATGTTCTATTCCTATGATGTGGGACGTGTTCTCAGCCTTGTGTTGTAGTGGTACTGGTGAGCTTGAGGTGCAGCTCTTTCATTTGAGTCATTTTCATGATCGAGTATGTTCGGATTGTTGCTTATTAGTGCACGTATCGTTCAAGTTGTGGCTTAGGCTTGTATTGAAATGTCATGTCACCAGAGTAGTGGGTTGGATTATAGGATATCGTTGGGATCAATAATGAATACAAACGGTTTCAATTTCAGTAGGTTGGAAGGATAATATCGAGCTTCGGCTCAGAAATTTACTGTGGTATTTGCCAAAGGAGAACTGGCTTCATGAATGGTTTATCTGGGAAATGGTTATGGCTTACCATGTCTTTTAGTGATCATTCGCAATATATGAAAGTGTTGGGATGAGACTTTAGTTGATAAGAGTTTTTCTATTGGTATTCGGGTGTTGTGTGCAACTGCGGTGATTAGAAGTTACAGTACAAGTGTTTGAATTATGTGGTATATCATATGATTGCACCTGTGATGGCATATGTGGTTTGTTATAGCTTGTCCGGACTTATTCACAGTATAAGTATGAGATTCTGACCGTATGGATGGTATCATAAGTAAATATGTAGTTCTATGGTTTATGGGCTAGATTGGGTTGTGAAATTTTAGTTACAATGTGTTTCAGACATATATGAGATAGGGTAACGTGGGATCACCCCCGAGTATATGCATGGTAAGGTTATTCAGCGATTGGTTGGATTTAGAAAAACTCTGGGCACATTAGCGAACGAAAGTATGTTTAAGTGGGGGAGGATGCAACGACCCGACCGGTCGTTTTGAGATTTTGAACTTTTGCTCGCCAGTTCTTGGGCATGACTTTCCCCCCGTGATGTATTATGACTTTATGTAAATCCTTGGTTTTGGTTTTCAGGCAAATCAGAATGAAATTGGAAGTACAGCTCTCACTTTGAAGCTTGAAATTCTAAAGGTATGACCAAGATTTAACTTGTTCGTACATAATCCCAGATCAAACTTTTTATGATTTGGTTAGCTCTGTTAGGTGATTCGGGACTTAGGAGCGTGATCAGAATGTATTTTGGAAGTTCGTGGAAGGTTTAGACTTGAATTGATGAAATTAAAATTGTGGCATTTTCTGGCTGATAGGTGAGATTTTGATACAGGGGTCAAAATGGAATTTCGGAAGTTGCAATAGCTTCGTTGTATCATTTGTGACGTGTGTGCAAAATTTCATGTCATTCAAACATGATTTGGTTGGGTTTTTTATCAAAAACGAAAATTTGAAGTTCTTGAAATTCTTAGGATTGAATCCGATGTCATTTTGGTGTTTTGATGTTGTTTTGAGTGTTCCGAAGGTTGGAACAAGTTTGAATGATGTTATGAGATATGTTGGAATGTTTGGTTGAGGTCCCGAGGGCCTCGAGTGAGTTTCAGGTGGTCAATCGGACCATTTCATGTTGTTTGAAATTGCAAAAAACTAGCTGAAGCGTTGCAGACAATTTGTTCTTCGCATTCGCGGACATGGACCCGCTTTCGTGAAGGGTGATCTTTTGAGGTGCAAATTTTTGCCTTCGCGTTTGTGTTCAGTGTGCCACATTTGTCATGTTGTGATGTTTTATTCTCCGCATTTGCGAGGCCTATGTTGCGTTCGCATAGAGTAAGTAGAAATAGATGGGGTCCCAGCCTTTTGTGCTTCGCGTTCGCGTAAGGAGGTTGCGTTCGTTTAAGGAGGTCGTGTTCGCGATGGTTTGGAAAGCGAATGCTTCGTATTGGAGAGCTGGATATCGCGTTCACATAAGGGAACTTTTGGTCAACGGATTTTTGTGCTTCGCGAACGCGAGGCTTTGACCGTGTTTGTGAAGAAGGATTTTTATTCCTGGGCAAAATATTTTAAAAGGGATATTCCGCGATTTTAAGGCTAAGATGAAGCTTGGGAGAGCTAATTGAAGAGGGAATTCAAGAAGAGTTCTTAGAAGTAAGATTTGTGAACTCAAAAACTCGATTCTTGTGTGAATTCCACCTAATTAATCATAGAATTAAGTCTAAAATTGAGGAATTAGGGCTTGAATTTGGAAAGTGTAAATTTGAGATTTTAGGTGCCATTTGAGGTCCGATTTTGACGTTCTTGCTATGTATAGACTCGTGAGAGGATGTGGATTCCATTAGTGTTAATTTTATCAGATTCCGAGATGTGGGCCTAGGGCCGGTTTGAGCAATTTCGGGATTTAGATGTTAAACTGGATATTTTCGACTGGGCTTCGTTCCTTTAGCATACTTTAATGATTATATACTGATCGTGGCTAGATTTGGAGCATCTGGAGGTTGATTCGTGCGGGCAAAAGCATCATGGGCTAGAGTTGTATAGGATAGAGGTGAGTAATGATTGTAAATGATGTTCTGAGGGTTTGAAACCCCGGATTGCACATCGTAGTGCTATATTAAGGTGAGGCACATGTTGGATGATAAGCGTAGGGTCGTGCACTATTGGGGATCGTGACTTGGTCCGTCCCGATTGATGATTTTACCGCGTATTTGATTGAAAACTATTTTTTATCATCATGTATTGGGCTGAATGCCATATTTGGGTTTCGAGCCAACTAATTGAATCATTCGGTGCTTTTATTTTGATTTATTACTTGAAATCGGTCATGTTATTTTTCACTATTTTACTACTCAGCCATTTATACTCAATTTTGAGACTTAAATAATATTTTAAATGATTGTTTGGGCTGAGAAACGCTATTTTACTATCGCCCGAGGGGCTTGTGATTATTTTTGACTGAGCAAAGCTAAGAGCCTGTATTGTGAGAAAACGCTGACACTAATTTGAGGCCGAGGGCCTAAGATATATACGCCACGAGGTAGCTTGATTGATATGAGCCTGAGGGCCTAGATTTGATGCCACGAGATGGCTTGTTATTGCGATTGGGCCATAAGGGGCCCATCTAGGAGTCTACACACCCCCAGTGAGCGCGGGTACCCATTGTGATGTGAGATATAGCCCGAGGGGCTGATATTGTTCTATGTGATAGCTCGATGGGCTGGGATTATTCCATGTTATTTTCCCGAGGGGCTAATACCGTTCTGAGATATTGCCGGGTGACGGATTTGATGACATTGTGCCCGAGAGATGAACCTTATGTGCTTATCTTTCTTATTTGCTTACCATTTACCTGTTTAATTTTGTATTTGTGCCCGAGAGGCGAGTTTCTGTGCTTACAATTGTTTTGCACTCACTTGTGTAACTATTGAAAAGGTCATTTTTAAAGAAGTTTAAACTAAGCTAAGATATTTTTAAGAGATTGTATAGTTTCATTGCTTTTATATTGGTTTCTGAACTACTTCTATACAGCGATGCACTTTTCGTGACTTCTTACCATTCAGACTTTAGTTATGATTATTACTCACTGAGTTGGAGTATTCACTTTACTCCCTGCACCTTGTGTGCAGATTCAAGTATTTATACACCCTGGTATTGGGTTGTGTTTAGGTTGTATTCCGCACATTATAAAAGCTTTTTCTTAGTCTTTGGTTTATTTACTCTTGCTTAGACTGTTTGTTAATGTTTAATTGTTTAAAAATTGCATTGGGACTAGTTGGTTGGCCTTGTCTTCACGAGAGGCGCCATCACGATCGTGTTCGGATTTTGGGTTGTGACATATACATACAATTTGTTAGAGACTTGTGCTAATAACGTGTTGTGAAATAAAAGCAATTTGGTAACATGAACAAGAAATAAAAGTAATTTTAGTAAAATATGAACAAGAAATAAAGATAGTGGCATAAAAAATGAAGAAAATATATTAAGATGAAAATACATGAAAGAAGAGTAGACATCCACCATAATGTAATATTTATCATAACAGGAAAGATTTTTTAACATTATGACTTGTGGGCCCCACCTTGTATGGTGACTAAGCCAACTAAACATACTAATTTTGACACCTTGAATTGTGACATAAGAGTCACTTACTACATAGTCCCTTGGCAACCACGGTGAGGCACCTTAAACTTATCCACAATTATTGGTTAGTGAGAGATTAATAAGGCAATCTCTTGATTAACTTATTAATCTCTCACTAACCAGTAATTACTCAATTATCCACATAATCAAGAATTATCTCAAGTTACTCAAAATACTACTCACTTTTTAACATAATTTATATATTTTACTATTATGGCCATGGGGTATCTTGTATGGTACTAGTCCATAAATATCGGGTGTTTTAGCTTGGGCCATATTTTATCCCAAAAGCCATACTTTGACGAAATTCTTTTTTTTCGATTTGTTTATCTTCTCACCTTCACGAATTTACTCATTACTTGTTTGAAATATCATAAAGTGCTTATAATCTTAAAATAATCTCATTCCCAATCTTACGTCGATTAACTTACGTTAAAACTTTAACGTACGAAAAATGCGAGATGTAATATTTCATTTTGAGCTTTCACCAATTTGCTTATGTCATACTTTTACGTACAAAAACATGGGGTGTAACAGCTATGTTACTCAAAGTCCATGTCAAATGGGCACCAAGATGGAAAAAAATCAATCAAACAAGCAACAAGGAAGGAAAGGGAATCAAACAAGCAAAAGATGCTCGAGCATACAAGGAAGGAAAGAGAACCAATCAAGAGAAATCTGCAGAAGTTCTTACGAGAAGTTAATTGAAAAGATAAAGGAGCCAAACTTCAAACTGAGAATGAATCTAGTCATATCTCTCAAGCTAGATTCATGAGGCCACCCTTTGGTCCTACTCTTAGAAGATTATTACTCACAAGGAAAAGACTTCCAATCAATGATCTTTCGCAATCCCAGAAAAGAGAAATCAGAAGCCTCACCGAGCATTATTAAAGAAGAAGTGGAAGGACAAGAAAATTCACACAACTTAACAATAACTTCTATACCTTTTTATTTCTTTGTACAAACATTGTATTCTTGAGTTTATAAGTGTCACAAAAGATAGAAAGTATTAGAAAACAAAACAAGAGGTGTGTCAAAGCTAGACAAACACTATTGCTAAATATCGTTGGTGGTAAACGTACTAAAACCGTTACTGTTATAACGACTTATTGAAGATCTAAGAGAATTCTTGCAACCCAAAGGAACTGGATGTAGGTATTATACCGATACTGAACTAGCATAAAATTCATGTGAACTCCTTCAAATTTTATTCGGCATAACTTGTTTCTGCTGCAAATTAAATCTGCTATGAAATTTAATCGACTAATTTCTCTCTTAGTGAACTAATTTTAAAATAGGTTACAATTCACCATCTCTTGTACTTTCACGCTGGTAGATCAAGCTAACTTGATTGCACAAGCTCCATGAGAAAGGGGTATTTTCCGACACCAATAATTTTTAAAATGGAAAAAGTACAACAGTACTATTGACCAATTTGTATAGTCCTTTGCAGTGCAATATAATTAATTGGATGGACCCTCGTAGTCATAATCTCAAATAATACTAGTTATATCATATTCTAATACAGAGTAAATAGAAAATAAATTTATATGGTGGATGGCTGCAGTTTTTTAGTAGAAACTTGGGAGATGGCTGTGGTTGCTTTCGCGTCTTGTTTGGCCACCAACATTTGGACCCACAGAATCCTATTGCTCCTTCCTACTATTAATATTTCGTTTGACTCATTGTATTTGTTTTTCTTTAAGGAACTTTGGTATACATTTTGCCGCCGGGAGTTTGTGGTTTTGTTATTTGTTTAATAATTTATTTGCCAGAAATATTAAAGAGGGGAAATGATAGGAAAAAGAGATTTGTGGTTTTGTTATTTGTTTAATAAATTTATTTGCCAAAAATATTAAAGAGGGGAAATGATAGGAAAAAGAGAAAGATCATTTTCGTGTTATCTTTTAATCCCCTTATTCACTAAATTATATTTTTGAATTGTATTAAGTAAATTCAATACTTAATATATATATATATATATATATATATATATATATATATATATATATATATATATATATATATATATATATATATATATACAATGTAATTTTTTAACGAAAATAGTTCGAATGAACCCCTTCCGCCCCCTAAATCCGCCCGGGGTTGGTTCCTTCTTACTCCTTGATAATTGATAATCGTTGTTGAACAATCCCTCTTCAAAGTTGGGATCACCTCAAATTACGAAATAAGCTTGGTAGTAAGTTTGATGACGTACGATCTCGTATGTAAGGATTTATTAGGTTTTATTTTGTGATTTTTTTTGTCTCATAAATTTATGGATTCATATTTTTGTGCATTCAGAAGTGTAAGATTGAGATCCACAGATTTATAAGATAAAAAAAAAAAAGCCTAATACAACAAATATCAATTATGTAAGACACACAATAATATTTCTCCTTATTTTGGCATTTTCATATGGACAACTTCAGATGAGGAGATGAAGGTCCAACCATCATCCTGAATACTTCAACCAATTGAATTTAGCAACTGAATTGTCTGAGTTCCACCTAATTACAAAAAAGAAAAACACAGATGGTCCATACGTGGATGAATATTACATATATAAGAATAAAAGGAAAGGCGAATTAAGTTAAGAAATGACGTCATTACAGGAAAAGTTGAAGGGATATTGAAAATTTAATAAACAAAGTACAATTCTTCTTATTGTGTTTCTTTATTATATATATTGTTTGTTCTATATTGTCGATTATTTAGTTTACAACGGTTATGGTTTTGTCGTTTCGTCAATCTCATAAATAAATTAATAAATAATAACATAGTCCATAGTATACGTGTAATGCGTGTACTTTATCTAAATAAGTAAACAAGTTTTTAAAAAATTATACAAATATTATTATTTAAATTTATGTTTGATCATGAAATAAAATTTTAATATTAAAACATATTTTGCGTTATAAAATAAAATTGTAAGTTCTTGATAAGGATGAATATTAATAACATATAAGTAACTCGATAAATTAAAAATTCCCACATAGAAGTCGTTCCTGAATCATTGATCGATACTTTCAAATTGAAATATATTTAATTTTATAAATTTATCATTTTAATTTTACAATCTATCATGCTTCGACTTGATGGACTCATTATTATCAATAATATATTTTTAAAATTCTGCAGACTTTTTTTTTGTTATTAATTAATGATTATGTCTGTTGTACTTGATATATTGATAATATTTGATATTTAGCTTAAAGTATATATATTTATATGTATATTACCTTGCATTTTACTTATATTAGTAAATTTTGGATGTGTAATGTTATAAATTATGTTGATTCGAAGTATTTTGATGTGTAGAAATTATCAGAAGGTAATGTGGGACGAAAGTGCAAGAGTTGAAGCAAAAATGGAACAAGTAACAAATTGGGACAGTGTAGCCCACAGGTAGTGTGGGGGGCTACTTGTGGCCCAGCTTTCAAAACCTCAAAAATCGTAGCGCCCCACCCTACCCTGGACATTGGGTGATGGGTTTCACCCCTATTTCGTCTGGGACAATATTATTTCGATCCGAGACGCCCCCAACTCGTATAAAAGTAAGTCTAAACCTATTTTGGAGGGGGAACGCTACTTTAAGAGGAAAATACACACACAAAACACTTGGGAGAAAGGATTCAAAGTTGTTCTTTCTCTTTTCTTCCTTTAATCTCATAGTTTATTAGTTCTAGAATTTTGGGTGCTATATGAACATTGTAGCTTGAAGCTTCAATTGTTCTTGTTATTTTATCATATTGGTTTATTTCTTCAATCTTTTTATTAATTATTTAATTACTCGATCACCAATTGAATACTATCTACGAATCTAGGATTGAACTCGGGAGAGGAAATTTTAGATTGCATATAAAATTGAGTAGAGCAAGATCTTGAACTTAAGTATCGGGAACGAATTTGCAGTTATGATAGGGATATGCCTAATTACCTTGCTTGGTTACCATACGAAAATTATTAATGAGTTCTTGTTAATCCTAGTTTCATAGACATTCAGCTAGATTGACTAGGCAAATAGTACTTCGGGAGAATGCTACAAGTAACATCAACCTTGTCAGTCAAAACCCAGAGAAATTAATTAGACAATTTATGTGAAAAATCAATGGAATTGTTAACTAATCCATAGCTATAAAATATTTTCTCCCATTGAATTCGTCTCTAATATTGCCGACTTATTTTCTTTAATTTATTAGTTTCGACTATAGATTAAGTAATTAATAATCTTTAGAACTCGCTTGAATAGATCAATTGTCTTAGTTTAATTTAGTAAAATTCCAATCATAAGTCCATGTGCTTACAATATCTGGACTAGGGGTGTATTGTGGTCCGGGCCCGGGCCTAAACGGGTCTCACTGGCCGGGCTTCGCGGTCCCGGGCTTCGTGTGCCAGGCCTGACGGTCCCGGGCCTGGCGGTCCTGGCGGGTGAGACCAGCCCGTGACGGGCCTAAGCCCACAGTGGTCCTGGGCTTAGCGGTCCGGGTCTGGCAGATTTTTTTTAAGGCAATATCTTGTATATTAGTTATTAGTATAGAATATATTTTATAATAGTATACTAAGTTATTAGTATAGTATATATGATATACATTTCATTGTATATTGTGTTGTAGTAATTAGTATATATTGTATATTATATATATTAAGTTGTAGTAATTAGTATATATTGTATATTATGTATACATTATTACCCAAATGGCATATCTTTCTTAATCTTCCTTCCCCCAATGGAATGAGCACAACAAGGTACTAATACCACCATTAAAAGGAAAAAAAAAACTAAAAGAAGATGTGTCAATTGTGGTACTAGTAATTAGTATATTGTGTTGTACTAATTAGTATATATTGTATATTTTGTATATATATATATATATATATATATATATATATATATATATATATATATATATATATATATATATATATATATATATATATATATATATATATATATATATATATATATATATATATATATATATATATATTCTCTTATATATTTTCTTGTAGTATATATTGTATGTTATATGTATATATATTCTCTTATATAATTTCATGTAGTATATATATTGAATATTATGTATATATATTATAACATATATAATTATATATTTTGTTGTAGTATATATATTTTATCTTTTATGTATAATGTATACATATTCTTTTATATATATTGTATCTTATGTATGTATGTTATTACTTATATATTTTCTTGTAGTTTAGGTTGTTTGTCATGCATATATATTCTCGTGTATATTTTCTAGTAGTATATATTGTATGTTTAATATATATATATATATATATATATATATATATATATATATATATATATATATATATATATATATATATATTATAGCTTATAAATAATTCGAAGTAAAGAAAAAGAAATATTGAGAAAAAAGATATTCAAGGATATGTCTTATAATTTTTATTACCCAAAATTGCATATCTTTCTTAATTTTCTTTCCCCAATGGAATGAGCACAATAAGATACTAATACCGCCATTAAAAAGGAAAAAAACTAAAAGAAGATGTGCCAATGTACAAGTTACATCATAATCTACATTGTATCTCTAACAAATTTCATAAATCCGTCAAGGTTGGGAGGAGGTTGTGTTGGTGGTGGTGGAAACGAAGCTTGTTCATCACCACTTTCGGGCGAAGTTGAATCCTCCGAAAGTTCCGCTATCATTTCTTCATAAGCTTCATCTATCGCCCGTTGTGATTCTGCAATTCCAAAGTTTCTTCTTTCGCGCGAATCCAATCTCTAAAAAGTACCGATTTTTCCAAGCTATCCCTCATCGCCGCTCTATGATCACCGATGTAGGGTGTGTTTTTATGTGCCTAGTCAAACTACCTGTGCTGCTACGGTCTCCGGTAAATTTATAAAAACTTCTTGAAACTTGAAAATCGTTGAACACTTCTTGAAAATTAACTTCTTGAAAATTGAAAATCGTTGAACACTTGAAAACTTTAATTAAACTTAATAATTCATCTTGTACGTATTCGGTGTTGGGGCATATACTATTAACCATGCATTTGGATATAGTATATAATAATTATTATCTTGGTTAAAAGTCTAAGTGGGAGATTGTTGGGATGTATACTATTAACTATGGTTTGGTTTAGATATTGTATTTATTATGAAATAATTATTTATTCAGTTTTAATAAAATTTAAATAGATCATATAATAGTCTGTGTCCTTTGCTTATATAGTAGATGATTTAGTGTATAGAGTTTAGCTTATACACGGAAGATTAAATCATCGGTTCTTATAAGTATAAAGTTTGAGTTCACAATCTAATGATGGAATTGGACAAACCATCAGGAATGATTGTCGCACAAGATTAAATATAATTTATCTTAATTATGGGAATGATTTAATTCTAATTTCATGTGCTAGTACATTTGTATGTATTGAACGGACCACGTAGAGATAGGTATTTTATACTGACTTAATAAAATAAACTCTCTAGCCATTAAATGTACGTATACTCTTAATCTTGATATAATTATTATTAGCTGTGTATATTATTATTGTTTTTATTTATTAAAAGGCGAGATTTTTCGTGGGTCAATATGCCTGGTAAATTGGATAATTAATAATGTACATTGGCGAAGTAATAGTTAGTTGATGGAATCCATGTCTCGGTTTAGAGATTGACGATACACCTTTATGAGAGCTTATAAGTTTTTATGTGTAAATCCGGCAGGTGGATTTTGTATCCGATACATGAAATAAGTTAAGCGAAAGTCTAAAGGAAATAATTAATAAATCAAATCGTCAGTAATTTAATTTATTTGAATAGTATCTGAGTCTTAATATGGGGAGTTAGATAAGATTTAATGGATAAATTTCGAAATTGAGTAAGGAGTGCAATTACGAATTTTAGTGGAATAATTCGTAATTAATTATGGCGGATATTAATTTTGAAAATTATAAATTAATTCCATAATTGGAAACCTTGTTAATTAAATTCTGTGGTTTGTACTGTTCCTAAACAATAGGAAATAAAGGAATCCTTTTTCTGATGGAAAAGAAAACCCAACAGGTTTTGGGAAATGATCTTAACCCTTAAAACTTGTGCTATAAATACATAAGGTTTTCCACCTAGAAAGGAAGGTACATGGTGGCTGAAATTTTCAGCCAAGTTTTCCTAGAAATTTTGTCCACACGAAGTTGCTATTTTCAGTTTTTATTTGGGTAACACAGTAGAAGACCGTGGAACGTTCGAGGATCACAATTGTGCGGGTGATGGAGATTCCATTGAGAAGTTATGGAACAGAAATCTCACGTGGTAGAAGAGATATGTTCACGCTTCAAGAGGTAACCCATGAAATCTCGTTTATGGTAGTTGTCTAGATTTCATGTGATTTTGATACTGGGATTGCTTCCGCTGCTTATTATAATCCATCAATTGGTATTAGAGCTCACTCACATCTAATTAGATAACTAAATTTTTCATGAAACAAGAATATGGTGTTTATGTGCGTTTTTTGAATTACATATATATGTGTTTTTCTGAAAAACTGCAATATTGTTTTGTGAATTAACTATGCAAAAAATTTTGGATTATTCTTGTAATCATGAGATATCTATTTCCTTATTGATATTTGATTGAGATTATCTGAATTTTTTGGGGTAAACCCTAGAAAAACGCAAAACTTATTTTTGACCGAATAGCCGATATTTTCGGAGGCCTGCGAACTTAACGGATTCCGATTGAACTAAAATTTGGTGGGTCCATCGGAAACGTCGTGGTGAGAAAAACTCATTGCTTTTGCGGTGACTCATTGCATTTTCCGGCATTTTGAGGTCATTTGGACTGTGTTTTGGACGTTTTTCTATTTTCTGGAAATTATTTCTTAATAATTTTAATTTCTTTTTAATTCAATGGTGGTGGGGGTGACTCCCCATGGTCCCCATGATTAAATACTAGTCATATAATAGGTTTACACATTGGCTATTAGCAAATAGACGTGTTGTTGTATTAAATTCAATAATAAATGTGTAGGATTTTATTGACTATGTCTTACAAGGTATAATTGATATTATGTGATGATATAATTATTTTGTAAGAAAGTAAAATTCTCTATTGGATGTTCTGGATGGCTAATGATTGGAGCGTTTGGCATATTTTTGCATTAAAAATTCCCAAATTTAAGTTTTTGTTTTCATACCCTACGTGATTACTAGTTTAGATTTTTGATGAATAATTTTGTTCTCTGATTGGAGGTTCTAATTAAGTGAAATATGACAGTATTTTATATAATTTTTATATTTTTTGGTATGGCTTTTAAGCTATGGTCTACCATAAAATAATTTTATGAGTTAAATATATATTCAATTGTAAATTGAGAATTTTATGAGTAATAAATAGTTACCACTGAAGTGGTTTGTTTATTCGAACTCATGAAAAATTCTTAGTAAATTTGTACATGTAAAATTATATCTATTCATGGATTGTGCATTATGATTAATAAGTAGGATCCACAAAATGGTCTATTTATTTGAGTCATTGAAATATGTTTAATATACCATGTGAAAATTATCCTTGAGAAATCTATATTAATGGTGGAGGTTCTTAACTAGAGAAAGAGTTTTATCTTTGGGTACTAGTGAAACTAACTCCACCCGTAAGAAGAGATATTGGAGTTTTCTCCGAACGGGAAAAAATATTATATCTCAAGTTCTTATGTATTTAATAAAAGGATAATTTATTGCAAAAGGAGATATTATATATCCTAGAAATAGGAAGAACATCATATATGCCTTGAGCTCATAGTGTAATTATAAGGAGAATTAAAATCAATATCATATTTATTTTAATTCACGAGACTACTTAAAACGGTTATTCTCCTAGTTTGGTTACAGGCTGGTGGTCATGAATTTGACGGACTCCGAATGACCTGAAACTTGGTGGGTTCATCAAAAATGACCTAGCGAGAAAAACTCACTGCGTTGTAGTGAATCATGTTATTTTTTGGCATTCTGAGGTCGTTTAGATGGGTTTTCAAGCAGTTTATTAAATTGAATTTGTTATAAATATAAGAAATTATTCTTTGTATATAGGCTATATTTGTGTTAAATTTGGAACATGTGATTTAACTTGATATGATACATATGAAGAATGCAAATCACATAGATTTAATCCTAACTACGCCAAAAATAATTTATTCGAATTTAGTCCAGTTTTGGCGATCATGAATTTCATGATCTCCAAATGACCTGAAATTCGGTAGGATCATCGAAAAATGGTCATTTGAGAAGAACTCACTGCTGTTCAGTGAATCACATCGTATTTTGATGATCCGGGATCGTTTAGATGAGTTTTTTGGATGTTTGACGGATTAAAATGTGATTTACATACGAAAAGTCATTCTTTCTATTATTTTATTATGTCTAATCTGGAACATGATAACACATGTTGATTTGAAATGAGTTGATATATGATAAAAAATACAGGTCATATTTTAAATTCTTAAAAATGCTTAAAATGATAATTTTTCAAAATTGGTCGCAACTTTTGGAGATTGTGACTTTAACGATCTCCAATTGATATGAAATTTGGTAAATTTATCAAAAATAGTTCAATGAACAATAATCACTATTATGTAGTGTAAAATATTAATTTTAGTATTTTAAGAGTATTTAATTGGGGTATTGAGCTTTTTTTTTTAAATTGTGGAACTTAATACTCAGAGAAAAGTTTGTGGTTGTGATAAAGTGGTGATAGGAATTAACCCCTATGGTCTCTATTTTTTTAATTTATAGTGAGACAGTAAATTTACGCGTTGACATTAGGTCTTCCTCCATATCGGATAAATTTATTATGAACTCATTGGATATAGTTACTTGTTATTGCTAACTTATGTTAGCTCCCCATCTGAGTTTAAGAGTTAAATCAATTTTGTAACTAAAATACAATCATGATTAAATAGTGATAGAATTATATTTCTATGGTATTTCACTATTAATTTTAAGTGAGTAATAAATTTACGTGTTGACTTTAGGCCTTCCTCCATATCGGATAAATTTATTATAAGCTCACTAGGTGAAATACTAGTAATTGATATCGTGTACTTACTCTCCATCTGAGTATACATGTTGGATCAATGGAACTAGAGCTATTAAAAATGATGTTCTCTTGACTTAAATTAACAGTATACTCTCCATCTGAGTTGGTTCAGTTTTAATTATTAGAGTGAATAATCTGGCATTGCATATATATGTTGCAAGAGTAGTTATTTTCCCATCTAAATTGCTATTCAAGATGCATGACATATATGTGTAGTGTGTTTAAAATTTTTGTATTAAAAAGTTATATACAATTGACTGAAAATAATAGTATGCTCTCCATCTAAGTTGGTTCTATTTATTTTTGGATTGTATAATTCTTGCATTATATAATATATTTTGCATGAATGATTCTTTTCCCATCGAAATTTATTATTCAGGATGCATGTATGTATACAAATATTGAATGCAGTCTGAATTTTACTATTCAATGTTTTGACTTATTATGATCTATTTAATGTTTTTATCTCAACTCCACAATGATTTTATGCAACTGATCGTATTACTTGTTAAATTTTTTTTGGTGATAAGACATTAATTTTAAGGATGCAATATATGTACTTTTGTTAGAAGGAATTTAATTCCAGTTTTTGGGCAAAATAAGAGATGGATATTTGTTTTATTTTTCGAATAACTCTTGAGTTATTGAGCTTAATAAACATTTTATCTCTTGTGGTACATGAATGCATGACCTTGTTATTGTATATTGATGTCTCTCCTGAACAGAACAATATTAGTCTACCTCATAAGAGAATATGTTTTTCAAATTTGAGTAAAATTTATCTGTGCACTTTTGTCTAAGTCATATTAATCTGGATAGGATTTCAAGTTGGTCAAGGATGGACCTTAAGGTTCATTGAAAGTAGAGGCACTACCAACTTGGATCCTATTTGGAAGGAAATTTGACTAAAAGATGTTTCCTTTAAAAGGAAATAAAACTAGTGATAAGTTAGAATGAATCCTTTCTGATTTGTATAGTTAAATGAACATACTCGTAAGAGATAGATTTTGAGTATTTTGTGACGTTCATAAATGATTACTCAAAATAGTAATATATTTATTAAGTCACTACAATTTGATTGTAGTGGCGAGCACATCTCAAAAAAGTTCTTCTGTTACATGTCAAAATAAGGGATTACATCTCGATTCACTGCATTGTAAACTCCATAATAGAGTGATGTAATAGAAAGAAAAATAAGTCTCTTTTGGATATTGATAGACTAATGACGTGTTATTCAAATTTACCTAATTTGTTTTTGAAATATTTCCTGGAAAATGCAAATTACATTCTGAATTTAGTTTCTTCTAAGTTAGTACCTGGGGCATCTATAGAACTGTGGACTGAATGTAAGCTCGGTCTGTAGCATATTCAGATATAGGATTGTCTCACATGTGTGCTGAAAAGGAAAGCAGATATATAAGTTGGAACTAAGAATGGATAGGTGCATGTTTATCGAATATCCAAGAAAACGAATGAAGCTTTATTTTATTGTCCTAAAAAATAAGGTAATTGTTAAAATAATTGTATTTTTTTAGATAAGGACTGTTTAATAAAATATGTTCCTAGAAGTAAACTATCTTTACAAGAATTCGGCAAAGAAATAACTAGATGTTCAAGAACATCAAAACCCACACGTCAGAATTGACGTTTCATTGCATTTAAATAGTGGGAGAACGTTGATAGATGTGATATGCCTTTATCTAGTGGGAGTAATGTTTGAACATTGAACACTACAGTAAGAAGTTATTAATATTTCAATGTCGTGAGATAATGAATGTAATATTAGTAGTACTTCTTCGTAGTGGGAGAAAGCTAAATAAAATCATAATTCGGTGTACATTCTTGGGATAGTTTCGGTGACATGAACCCTGAAGAGCTTAATATCAAACTAGATAGCTACGACAAAGCACTACTGGGCAAATATTGAATCAGATATAACTTGGCAAGATTCTTTAACAAAACCTTCTTTGGTGAAGACTTTTAATAATCATGTAAAAGAATGCCTAAAACAGTTGTAGATGCATGGTTATGAGTTTAAGTGGGAGATTATTGGGCATATACTACTAACCATGCATTTGAATATAGTATATTCTAATTATTATCATGGTTAAAAGTCTAAGTGGGAGATTGTTGGGATGTATACTATTAACCATGGGTTTGGTTTATATATTGTATTTATTATGAAATAATTGTTTATTCAGTTTTAATAAAATTTAAATAGATCATATAATAGGCTTTGTCCTTTGCTTATATAGTAGATGATATAGTGTATAGAGTTTAGCTTATACACGGAAGATTAAATCATCGGTTCTTATAAGTATAAAATTTGAGTTCACAATCTAATGATGGAATTGGACAAACCACCAGGAATGATTGTCGCACAAGATTAAATATAATTTATCTTAATTATGAGAATGGTTTAATTCTAATTTCTTGTGCTAGTACATTTGTATGTATTGAACGGACCACGTAGAGATAGGTATTTTATACTGACTTAATAAAATAAACTCTCTAGCCATTAAATGTACTTATACTCTTAATCTTGATATAATTATTATTAGTTGTGTATATTATTATTGTTTTTATTTATTAAAAGGCTAAATTTTTTCGTGGGTCAATATGCCTGGTAAATTGGATAATAATAATGTACATTGGCGAAGTAATAGTTAGTTGATGGAATCCATGTCTCGGTTTAGATATTGATGATACACCTTTATGAAAGCTTATAAGTTTTCATGTATAAATCCGGCCGGTGTATTTTGTATCCGACACATGAAATAAGTTAAGCGAAAGTCTAAAGGAAATAATCAATAAATCAAATCGTCAGTAATTTAATTTATTTGATTAGTATCTGAGTCTTAACATGGGGAGTTAAATAAGATTTAATGGATGAATTTCGAAATTGAATAAGGAGTGCAATTACGAATTTTTAGTGGAATAATTCGTAATTAATTATGGCGAATATTAATTTCAAAAATTATAAATTAATTCCATAATTGGAAGCCTTGTTAATTAATTTTATTGTCCTTACTTTGCCTAAATAATGGGAAATAAAGGAATCCTTTTTCTAATGGAAAAAAAAAAAGCCAACAGGTTTTGGAAAAGGGTCTTATCCCTTAAAACTTGTGCTACAAATATATAAGGTTTTCCACCTAGAAAAGAACGTTCGAGGATCACAATTGTGCGGGTGATGGAGATTCCATTGAGATTTATGGAACATAAGGCTCACGTGGTAGAAGAGATATGTTCACGCTTCAAGAGGTAACCCGTGAAATCTCGTTTATACTAGTTGCCTAGATTACATGTGATTTTGATACTGAAATTGCTTCTGCTGCTTATTATAATCCATCATTCGAATTATCTAAATTTTAGTTTAAATATCAAAGTTAATCTACTATGCTTCAACTTCTAATTAATTAAACTAACTCACAATAAATAAAAATTATCGATAAGATTGAAATAGAAAAGGAACTTATGCACCAGTAGAGTGAATAAAAGAGGAAATGAATAAAACAGTGCCCAACAATAAACGAGTTCAAGTTGAGTGGACGAGTAGAGTGTGTATAAATTTTATATCATTATTAACCTAGCGTACAATAATAGATAATATATCAATATAAATTTCATATGATCTTTGAAAAGCAATAACTTATGAATGGAATTAAGAAATAGTGTGGAGCCAATGCAAAAGATACTAGACAAGGAGTATGCCACATGGCGTGGGCGAATGAATGGAATTAAGAAGTGTCCCGTGCTCGTAATTTTCAAAACTCGTGTTGTCTTTAGAGACTAACAACTTACCCAATCATTTTGGCGTTTTAGCCAGCTAGTCACTCACTATAGCCAAGTTTTCATTCATGAAAACCACAAAAATTCCAAACAAAATATATGCTACTTGCACTCAGTATTATGCACTTTCTTTATTGGACATCCACATTATATTATAAAATCATGACATAATACATATCACTCTCACTTTTCAATGCTTAAGCGTGATAACCAAGAAATATCACTCTCCAACACTCTTCTTATACCAAATAATACAGACCCCACTTTTCACTCTTGTCATAATTAATAATTTATATTAATAATTTAAACAAGTAAGTCGTTTTACAGTTTCCTATATGTATATAATTGACCATACAAAGAAATTGAAATATCTCTTACAAAAATCGGGCAAAAAATAATCCACGTCACCGACTGCAACAAAAACCGTGGCATTTCTTCAAATGACGAAATTGCCCCTCACAATTATCTGACTTCGAGGGCAAAATCGTCGAAGTCAAACTCGCTGAATTCCTCGGCGAAATATTTCTCCGACATTCCAAATCCCGTTAGACCGAAAGGGGAGTCAATTTCGAAACCGAAAGCGTCCACTTCGCTAAACCCTAGGCTGCCATCGAACGGTCCAAAATCATCGGAACGGAGAACGGACGTCGGCGATAAAGCCACGTCCTTTGAAGAAACTTCAGTCTTTGCTGGGTTGACGATGATGGACTCCGCCTCCGTCGTTTCAATCGCCGGCGAGACTAATGGAAAGTTGGTAACGGCATCGGGACCTTTAAGCATAACCGCAGCTCTGTCGTACACGGTGGCTGCTTCCTCCGGCGTGTCGTAAGTTCCTAACCAGACACGTTTCCCACGTGTGGGGTCACGAATCTCGGCGGCCCAGCGACCCCATGGTCTCTGACGGACGCCTCTGTATTTTTTCCGGCAGCTGAAGTCACTATCCGATGAAGGCAAACACCGTTTCCTGCTACTTTGTTGAGGTTGAGAGTCTTGCTTTGGTGACTCCGGTAGCAGTGATGTAAAGTTGATTTGAGTCACATATCTCTTCACTCTTCGTACCATAAATTGATCGTCTTCTTCGTCGGATGAATCCGTTGCATCGCCGTCGGTAAGTATGATTCGAACAACTTTTTGTGGGTTCTGCATGTTCAGCTCATGAACTTGCTTGTTTGTAGTGAGCAAGTGTTGAGAGAATTTTACTGGTGGTTGTAAAATCATGTTGTTTTGGTTTTAACAGAACTCTGGGGTCTAAGGGGAAGTGGAGGTGAGCAGTATGGAAAGAGATGATGAGGGACAGAAGGGAGACAAATGGAAATAAGTACCAACAAAGGCTTTAATTTAAGCACACGGAGTGAGTGAGGGTACTAAGGACTGACACTGTACTATTATGATGGAGGGATAGTTGAACAAAAAAGAAGAAAAGTTGATAGTAGGAAAAAGCTAAGAGAGGTTTTGGCGGGAACAAACCCTAAAACTCTGAACCTACAATAGATCGGAGTTGCAGGACATTTACACAGAAAAGAGAAAGGTCTAAAGAGAAACGACTAGCGTTTCTTCTCAACTCAAATATATAATGCACGCCTGTTTCTACTTTTTGCAAATTGGTGCCCCAAATTGGATCGAATCGGTTTCTATTTTTATTTTTTCTTCTTTAAGCATATTTAAAATATATATGTATTCAAAATTTAAATTTGATGATATCAATCTTTAAATTATTATTATTATTATTATTGAACTCGTCATATATTTTATTATGAAACTGTAAAAATACATGATCTATTTTTATACTAGTTGTTGATTTGTAGATGCTATCCAAAAGAGTTAAAAACGAGATAAGAGCTTGAAAGTAAGGTAATAATCAAACTTAATGATTAATAGTCGGGGCCTCGAGCTTGCTTATTCGAGGGCCTCGAGGTCGAGTCTGAAGCTCGGCTGGGAACTATCTGGGTAATTGCTGGGCGACTAACCTTAGAATAAAATCAATGACGACTCTTTATGAAAATAATAAGCAATAAATTATGACTAAGAAATAGAACGCAATAAATATAAGCGGTAAATGAAATAAGAAGATCAAGAGAATGTGTGAGAGAGCAATGTTTAGCCAATAAATATAATTTCGGTCAAAGCTTTATTTTTAGAAGTACTCGGGTTACTAATAAACGAAAATGAATAAAAGAAATTGATTTTGATAGCAAGTAGATAGCAGACAACAAAGTAAACCAGTATATTCAATTGATATTTCGTGTCCTTACAAATGACCAGCCTCCTTCTTTTTATAGTCATCTCTAAGATATACGTTTTACCTTTGTCATAATTGGGTCATTATAGACAATTAAATGTATTAAATGATATGTTACATAGTTATTGCAATTTAATACAGATTCTCTGACGTTTTCAGTATTTAATGCTCATTAAATATTGTATCTGTACTTTCATTTATTATAAGGTTCATTCTCATTAATTCTTGGATTTAAGTAGATACGAGTGTTGAGCCTGCTCGTGCCTCTGCTCGTATCTGTTGCAACCCGTATCTCTTTGCTAATCATCATTCTTTGATCGACCTTTATGTCATGACGTGTCATTCTTAAACATATTGATATGTGTAAACTCAATTTTTTATAATACAGATAGTCCTCCCACTTGCTATTTATTCATCGATTAATTTTTGGGAAGTGAATTTTATTAAAACGGGATTTTTACCGCCTTTAATGTTTATAATACAATTCATGCTTCAATTGTCACTTCCATTTAATGCTTATTACACGTGGAATCCCTTTGTTGGTTCCGCGACTTTGCAGCACCTTTTAAGGCTTTTTTACATCTTCACCAATTACGAAGCGGCAATATTCATTATGACATTTCCATCATTGCGCATTTTCCTTTGACGGTTGCTTCCTAGTATAAACATAGTTTTCATCTTTGGCTTTCTCACATAAAGTTCAACGTTTTCAGGATATTTAATTCCCGTTCTCATCTTCCTTGTAAAACATTTAGAATATTCAATTCTTGTTCTTCATCTTCCTCGTATTATCATGGCTTCACCAAACCCTAACCCTAGGAGAGTTACCATAGTTGATAACCTTTATCTTGCCCCTAATAGGGGCAGAAGGGGAGGAAGTAGACAACATAATTTAGGGTCTTCATCATCCAGTTCTAGCCCTTCGTCTAGAACCAGAGGTTTTCTTTCACATAGACCTTCCTCTAGAGGTAAGGAATCCTCTAAGCCTCTCCGTAAACCTTTGGTAGAGGAGATAGTTCCTTCGGAATTATCTTTCTATAATGACAGGGAGTCTTTGAGACATCAAGTATCTTCTTTGGATCGTGCTGATATTTACCCAACTTTGATCGTTGAAGGTTTGATTTCTTTAGTTTGTAAAGACTGCCATTGGAATCATGATTTCTCCATTATAATTCTAATGCGAACCAAGGAATCACTTCTTATTTGACGGGGTATTCCTTTGTTTATACATATCCTTTCACCTTAGGATTCAAACCCGTTATTGACCCTGTTATCCTAAAATTTTGTCATTTTTTTTGACATATGTTTGGGTTAGATTGGTCCCGTAGTGTGGAGAGATGCCGCATGTCTTAGGCATTTGACTAACATGGCTTGTATAGCGTTCACCTTTGCCCATTTAATTCATCTCTACTCTCCTAAACTCTTTTCCCAAGGTGTTTTTACTTTAGAGGCAAGGAGTAAGAGAGTTTTAGTTAACCCCGAAGATGACAGAGACCGTGGCTAGTACGCCCGATTTGTTGCCGCCCCCACTGTTGGTTTAGTGTGTGAAGAAAATTTTCTCTTCCTTGAGAAGTGAAATTTTGCATGTACGTCTTCTCTTTATCGCATCTCTTTTTCCTCGATTTTAATAACCAGTATTCTAATTTCCTTTTTCTTTTGTAGTAACCATAGAAATTGTTGATGAAATTCTCAATTTTTGTGGTTGGGTAGGAAAGTTATTGAACACTGCCCTAATGGAGGGTAGATCTTGGATGACTCTTTCCCACCGATTTGGTTGGAAAGTGAAAACTCATGGTAAGAGTTTTTTTTTATTTCATATATTATTTTTTCCTAAGCTTATTTTAATCCTTCTTTTTATCAGGATTTGCAGTTCGAGAAATTAGTGCCAAGGCAGTCGTGACTTCTTGTATTTCCTTGGAAAGAGCCCAAGAAATAATCTTGGGCTCTTCATCAAAAAGAAAAGTTGCTGATAACCAAGATTCTGAAGATAGGGGTTCCTTGGTAACAAGGCCACGGGCTCGTAGATGTATTATTTCTGATGATGAAGCACCCCCCCCCCCACTATTCTATTCCTCTTACCGAATATGTTGAAACCCTAGTGGTAATTCCTGATGATGTTGATAATGTTCCCGTTGCTGCTCACAATTTTGTTGAGTAACTTTTTTGCCGGGGGTTTGATAATGATGGTTTTAGTCTGGTTTCTAATGAAGCACCACTCGCTTATTTCATTACTTCCGTTCCTGTGATTCCTTCTTTGCTGATCGTGGCTGTCACTATTCCTCCCCAAGATATTTTAACTGTTTCTACCATTCCTCCCTCAACTACTCCTCCTTCATCTTTTCCTTACCCCGAAGCTGGGTCTTAAGCAGAGGTGAAGTTATGAGACAAGTCACCATTGAAATCCCTGCTGAGGGTAATCTTTTGAGGAAATCAGGTCAAGATGACGTGTGGCTAAAACCTTTGATTGGTCCAATCGAGAGAGCTAAGATTGACATCCATAGTTTCTTGACCTTGATGAACGATATCGTGCATGCTTCTTTAAAAGTATCCCCTTTTCAAATTTTACTTTCCTTTTCTATTTTCAAGGTTCTCATTTCCTCCCTTCCCCTTTTTAGGTCAATCTCATCGGCACGGAGATAATGAAGAGAGTTACCCTTTTAGAGCAATTGGTGCGTGACTATCGAGTGGAGGCGGATAATTAGAAGGAGCAATGTGAAGGTCTTCAGATTGACAAATAAGCGTTAGAAGAAAGAAAAGGTACCTTTGAGCAGCATGTAAGGGCTTTGACTTCAGAATTGGCAGTTGAAAGAGCTTCCTCAAGTCAAGCAAGCAACGAAAAAGATCGTCTTGAAACCTCATTTTCTGAACAACTTTTCAAGGCAAGTGAAGAAATCAGAGAGTTGAAGGCTCTCTTGGATAAAAAAGAAGCATATGCTCGTGAACTTGTGTAAATTTTGACCCAAGCTCAAGAAGACCTCCGGGTATCCTTTGATAAAGTTTGAAACTTGGAAAATTCTCATGCTTCTCTTCAAGATTCGGATGAATCTACCTTGGCTGAAAATGAGAATTTATGAAATTAAATTGCTAACTGGGAAAGAGACTACGAGATTCTTGAAGATAAATCAATCGTTGAACTGAGTTGGGCATTCTTAAATTCTCTCCATGATAACCTCGTTGAAGCTAGCAAGGAGAACTTCGACTTGGAATCTGAGTTAGCCAAGATTAAAGAACTTATGGAAAAGACGCAACAGAACCAAGTTTTTTCTCCTTCCGTGGCTGAAGCTCTTGGTAATGTTGAAGATGACACGGGTATCCCCACTCCTTCAAGCCAAGTTGAGCACGCTGCTGTTGATGTCCCTACTTCAGTCCCTTCATCAAATCAATGAAAACTTATATTGTTTGAACTTTTTTGTGTTGTCTTTTTTTCTTTTGATGAAATATGGTTATTCCCTTGGTCTTATTTGAGGATTTTATTTTGGAAGGTTAAGTCCCCAGACCTTTTATGGGGTAATATGTATAAATAATTTTTCAGTTTATGACTAAGTTCATACTTAGTCTAAATTTTTTAATATTAAGAAGTTTTTATTACTATTTGAACTTCTGTTTTATTTAATATGCCTTCATTTCTAAGGACTTACTGAATAACCTACATTTTTATTATTCAAAAATGCTTCTGTTAATTTGATGAATACTTAAATTAATCATGAATTTTATAAACGAGGGCCCTTTTATATTCGACCCTTAATGAAGAAGACGTCTCAACTTCATAACGATATTAATATACGATAAAAGAAATAGGAATACACATGTTTCTTGAAATGACTTTGACAAATTTTTATTTGAACTTTGCTAGTTTTGAATAACACTTAACATGTATTTGGATTGCATATATAATTTTCTCGTAACTGTTTTTCGTACAACAAATTTTAAAGAGAAAATATACATAAGGTTTTTACGTATAACCTGTTTCAATAAATTTGAAAGAAAATAAATACAAGATTTTTATTCATAAGCCGTTTCAGTACATTGCCTTTAACCTAACTAAGATAGGATTTTTCTTTGGTTTTAGCTCGTGACTTTGCTCTGCACTTGATTCATTCAATAAGTGATTTTTTCAGGCTTGATCCTTGATTGTTTCTTGATCTTCTTCTTTGCCTTCTTAATACAAATGTCTATGTATATTATATAGTCCCCCAAGTGTTTGAGCGTTGACAAATGAAGCCTCGAGCACTTGATTGTAAATCTCATTTTAGTCCTTTTCCTGAAAAGGGAAAAACATACGGGATGCAGAGGTACGATTATAGATCAACACTGCTTAACCCGTGTCAATTTCTATTAGAATAATTGTAACCCTAGACCAGAAAGTTTAATTTCTATGTTCCTTTCAGGTTGTGACTCATCATTTAGTACGGACTAGATTTTTGCCTATCATCTAAAATCGTTAGTAAAATTTAACAATTCAAAAATTAAATTTTGAAACATAGATACCTACCCGTGGGTATTCCTTAGAAATAGTATCTCTTCAAATGAACGACATTCCAATGTGAAGGTAGTATATTTCCATCCATTGTTTCCAGTGCATATGCTCCTTTCTCCGCAATGCCATGAATCTTGTAAGGTCCTTCCGATGTTGGACTTAATTTACCCATATTAGATGCCTTAGTAAATTGAAAAACTTTTTTGAACACGAAGTCCCCAATCTTAAAGAAGCTTAGGCTAGCTTTTCGATTGAAGTATTGTTCTATGACCTGCTTTTGTGTTGTCATTCTTATTAATGCAGCTTCTCTTCTTCCTTCAAGTAGATCAAGATTTATCCACATTTCTTCATCATTAGACTCTTCTGACATTTGGGTAAACCTTGTACTTGGCTCTCCTATCTCAACCAGAATTAAAGCTTCGATTCTGTAAACCAATTAAAATAGTGTTTTCCTCGTACTTGTTTTTGTTATTGTGCAGTATGCCCAGGAAACACCACGTAACAATTTTGGCCAATTACCTTTGGATTCCTCTAAACGTTTCTTTAAATTGTTGATAATGACTTTGTTTGTTAACTCTGCTTTTCCATTACCCACCGGATGATAAGGTGTGGATGTAATCCTTTTGATCTGCCAACTTTGAAAAAACTCTGTGATTTGCGCGTCTATAAATTGAGGGCCACTATCACACACGATTTCCTTTGGCACAGCAAATCGGCATATGAATTACCGCCAAATAAAATCTCCAATTTCTTTTTCTCGTACATATTTGAATGCTCCTGTCTCCACCCATTTAGTAAAATAGTCAATGAGTACGAGCAAGAATTTTACCAATCTTTTTGCTTGTGGTAGTGGACCCACAGTATCCATCCCCCATCTCATAAATGGCCACGGTACAATGACCAGATGTAATAACTCTGCATGTTTATGCATGTTATTACCGTATTTTTGACATTTATTATATTTAGCCACGGAATTTTTCGCTTCTTCTTCCATTTTAGGCCAATAGTAACCTGCTCTAATCATGGTTCGTACCAGAGATATGCGTCATGCGTGGTCTCCACAATGCCCCTTGTGTATTTCTCTCATCACATATTCCGTTTGAGAAGGACTAAGGCGCCTTGCTAAAGGGCTACCAAATAATTTTTCGATAAATTTTACCTTGCTTTAAGCATTACCGAGCAACGTTTTTCTTATCTTCAAGGACGGTATCATTCTGCAAAAAAGTGACAATCTCGTTTCTCCAATTTCAAGTTAAGTTATTGAAATTTACCTTATTCTTGTCTGGATCGAGCGCCGAATGAAACAAATGAATTACAGAAGCATTTTCATTTTTGTCCACGTCTGCAGCAGATGCGAGATTATCTAGGGCATCTGCCTCATCATTTTCATCTCTTGGTATTTGCGTAACCTTCCAGGTTTGGAATTGCCTAATCATGTCCCATACCTTCTCTAAATACTGTTGCATTCGTGCTTCTCTGGCTGTATAAGACATTTGGTTAACCACAATTTGCGAATCGCTTTTGATTACAATTTGATTAATGCCAAGTTCTCGTTCCAATTCTAAGCTTACAGTTACGGCTTCATACTCTGCTTCATTGTTAGTTATAGAATAACATTTAATGGCTTGTCGAATGGTCTCACCAGTGGGTGGTACAAAAATAATTCCAAAACCTGCGTCATTCACAATAAATGAACCATCAGTGAATAAAGTCTAAATTCTTGGATTAGATCCGTTGAGAACCTGCAATTCTTTTTCTGCTTCTAATTGCATTCCTTGGCTAAAATCAACCATGAAATCTGCTAAAACTTGAGACTCAATCGCGGTTCTAAGTTGGTATGTGATGTCATATGCACTTAATTCTATGGCCCACTTGGCTAACCTTCCTGATAACTCATGCTTGTGCAATATATTGCATAATGGATAAGCAATTACTATTACGATAGGGTGACATTGAAAATAAGGCCTTAGTTTTTTAGACGTCATGATTAATGCAAGTGCAGTTTTTTCTAATTGAGGATATCGTGTCTCCGCATCTAGCAACGATTTACTGACAAAATAGATCAGAGATTGTTTACCTTGATCTTCACAGACTAAAACAACACTTACTGCTACTTCTAAGACAGTAAGATAGGTGAGCAATCATTTCCCGGCCTTTGGCTTTGCGAGCAAGGGCGTATTTGATAAATATGTCTTCAAATTGTTGAGTGCATGTTGACATTCCTCATTCCATTCGAATTAATCCTGCTTTTTAAGAGCTGTAAAGAACTTAAAATACTTTTCTGATAATTTAGAAATGAATCTCTTCAAGGCTGCAATTCTTCCTGTGAACCTCTGTACATTCTTTCTACTCGTAAGCATGTCAGGGATTTCTTCAATGGCCTTAATCTGTGTAGGATTCACTTCAATCCTACGGTTAGAAACAATAAGACCTAAATATTTACCTGATGCAACACCAAATGCACATTTCTCAGGATTTAATTTCATATTAAATCTTCGCAAAATCAAAAGAGTATTAGACAAGTATGATATATGATCTCCTGAATGCTGAGTTTTAATGAGCATATCGTTTATCTAAACCTTCATAGTTTTTCCTAAATGTTCTTGATACATTTTGGTGACCAGTCTTTGATTTTTGCACCAGCATTTTTGAGACCAAAAGGCATTACCTTATAGCATTAAGTCCCCCTATCTTTTTAAATGAAATTGTATCTTCATCCGCGGGATCCATTTTAATTTGGTTATATCCTGAGTATCCATCTAAAAAACTTAATTACTCATGACCTGCAGTAGCATCAATTAGTTGATCTATATGCGGTAAAGGAAAAGAATTTTTAGGACAAGCTTTGTTAAGATCTGTGTAATCTACATAAACCCGCTATTTACTGTTCTTTTTAGGTACTACAACAGCATTGGCTAACCAATTAGGATACCTTACCTCATGGATAGACCCATTTTTTAATAATTTGTTTACCTCATCTTGAATCACCTTATTTTTAAAGTTTCCTTGCTTTCTCTTCTTTTGTTTGATAGGTGGATAGGACGGGTCTTCATTTAATTTGTGAGTCATCACTTCCGGCGGTATACTGTCATATCAGAATGGGACCAAGCAAAAGAATCCCAGTTATCTTTTAAAAATTCAATCATCTTATATATCAAGTCTTGGTTGAGATTGGCTCCTATGTAGATTTTCCTTTCAGGCCATTGTATAGATAATACAACAGCCTCCAGCTCTTCGATCATTGTTTTGATATTTTTATTTTCTTCTGGTTCTTTAACGGAATCGGATCTTAAATCTACATTTCTTCGCCCTTGCTCAGTTGAGATTTGTACTGTGGTATCCTCAACTGGACATTGTAATTTCTATTTTTATTCATTTATCATACTTGAATCAGCGACGGAATTGATGCTCCTGGATGTCTGTTGATCTCTATGGATTTGACATATTCCACATGATGATGGAAACCTGATAACTTGATGTAAGGTTGACAGAACGGCGTCCATCTCGTGGATCCATGGTCTCCCAAGAATCATGTTGTAAGTCATCTTCATATCTACCACCTGAAATTTTGAATCTTTGACAACACTTTCTGCTAATGTAGTGAGTATTACCTCCCCTTTTGTCACGGTGCTAGAATTGTCAAATCTAGACAAAGTATGTGCCTGTGGTACTAATTTATCTTCAACTTGCATCTCGCGTAATACTCTTATCAGAATAATGTTCACGGAACTACCTGGATCAATCAAAAATTATTTCACATTAGTATGATGTACAAGTAGAGATATTACCAGTGCATCGTTATGTGGAGTTAGCACGCCATGCGTATCTGCATCATCGAACGTAATACTTTATCCTTCTAAGACATGTTGCACCCACTTCGCGTGGGTAATTGTGACTTTGGAGGCTTTATTGGTTGTTGTGTATGTCACACCGTTAATTTCTTTACCTCCACTTATAACATTAACGGTTCTTTTGGGAGAAGGTGGTTTAGCTGCCTATTTTTCATGTATGCTTGCTTACCTTTCTCACTGAATAATTTGGTGAGATACCCTTGCGTCAATAGATGATCAAATTCCCCTTGTAACAACCTACAATCTGCTGTTTTGTGACCATGATTGTTATGAAATTCACACCGATGATCAGGATTACGTCTGTTTGGATTTGATCTCATTTATTTTGGCCAATGTACCTTATCTACCATGGTTCTTAAAACAACTACGAGCTTCAAAGTTCTTGCGTTAAAATTATAACCGCCAAACCTGGACTTTAAGCTCCGATTATCATCCCGCGACTCTCACGTGTTTCGATCGTTCCCAAACCTTGATGATGAACCCGATTCTCTATTCCTCGATCTATGATCGTACCTTGAGTTGTCATGTTTTGATCATGAGTCTTTTACAGCTGGGACCATATATGGTTCGAACTTGTTTTTACCTGACCTTTGTTTCTGTTTCTACCTATCTTGAACTGACCTTTTCCTCTTTTTGAGATCGTAAGATAATATCTTCTTCGATTCTTAACTTCGTGCTATACCTGTTGTAAACGTCATTCCATATTTTTGCGGGGAATTCACGAAGACTTTTCTTAAGTTGCCTCGTGGCTTCTGAGTTTTTCTCATTCAAATTACTAGTGAAATCTATAGCTGCCCAATTATATGGTACACGTGGCAGCGTCATTCTTTCATGTTGGAACTTACCCACGAACTCTCTAAGCAATTCAGAGTCCCTTTGTTTGATTTTGAAAATATCCTCCATTCTCTTTTCGACTTTTTGAGCTCCAAAATGTGCTTTAATAATGAATATGCAAGCTCAGCAAAAGAATTTATGGAATTTTTGGGTAAAGGAGAATAGCATGTTAATGCTCCTTTAGTGAGTATTTCACCGCATTTTTTTGGTTAATACTGATTCAATTTCTTGTTTGATCAAGTCGTTGCCTTTTACACCAGTTGTGAATGTAGTCATGTGGTCTCGTTAATCAGTTGTTCCATCGTATTTGGAAATATCACGAATTTTGAATTTCTTTGGAATATGGAGGGGAGCAACACTTGGCTTCCAAGGTTGTTGTGAATATTTATTCACATCTATTCCTTTGATTACAGACGATACTCCTGGTATTTGCTCTACGCGGTCACTTTGCTCCTTGAGCTGTTTCTGCAAGGTTAGTACTAAATTTTGTAAATCAGAATTAACCAAGTTACTCGGTTCTCCATCTCGTGACTCATTGGGAGTTCCACCACTATCTGTATTTACAAGCCCGGAACGAGGATTTTCCAAGGTGTTAGTATTTGGAGTTGGTGTTGGTGGTGCAATAGGTAATTGATTGGTGAAGGCTTCAAGAGATTTATTGACCTTTTCAGCGATTAGTTTTTGCAAAGCTTCATTGATGACTTCTTTATTTTCAAATCTAGCGTTTGCATTTGAATGAGATCCATCAGAAGTGCTTTCTCGAGATCGCCGAGGAGAACTTTGTGGAGAAGGAATTGGGGTGTGCTTGTCTTGTGAATTACCATGGAGTTGAGGGTTTCCCTGGTTCACTTGGTTGTTTTCATTAACGTTTGACATGGTTATTGGTGCAACAAAAAAGATCAGGTTAAGAAAGAATAGATTATTAGATTCTCGATAATTGAACCAATTTGTTTAACCAAAAAAATAAAATTTCGGTTAAAACTTTATTTTAGAAGTAGTTGGGTTACTGATAATCGAAAATGAATAAAAGAAATTGATTGTGATACCAAGTAGATAGAAGAAAATAAAGTAAATCAGTATATTCAGTTGATATTTTGTATCCTTACAAATGACCAGTCTTCTTCTTTTTATAGTTATATCTAATATATACGTTTTGCCTTTATCATAATTTGATCATTATAGACAATTAAAGGTACTAAATAATACGTTACATAATCATACAATTTAATACAGATTCTTTGACATTTTTAGTATTTAGTGCTCATTAAATAATGTATATGTATTTCCTTATATTATCAGGTTCATTCTCCTTAATCTTGGATTTAAGTAGATAATAGTGTTGAGTCTGCTCGTGCCTCTACTCGTATCTGTTGCAACTCGTGTCTCTTTGCTAATCATCATTCTTTGACCAACCTTCATGTCATGACGTGTCATTCTTAAATACTTCAATATGTGTAAACTCATTTTTTTCCAATACAAGCAGAGAAACTGTTCTTGTGTATTTAGTATGGAGCAATAGAACTTTACAAAATGACAAGGATCCCCTTTATATAGGAGGGGGAGTCCCCACATAGTACAAAGACATTTATTACAAAGATATGAAAATAGGACAGCTAGTTGAAGTCATGATTCGAGTTTGATTTAACTTGCTAGACTTTGTCAGCTCTAATTATGCGCCTTGGGTACTGCTCACTTTTCTAGCATAGTCGTTGGTCTGTATCGCTTCAAGGTCGAACGTCGATAACCCTCGAGTGTGAACCTCGACCCTAGTCTTGAACCTAGTGAAATATATTTACAAGGTGTCATAATGACGAAAATTTGAACTCTTCAATTTTACTGTATATAGAGTCAAAATTTAATATTTGGGTTATAAATATCGGAACATTTTTTGCTTTTAAGTATATGGTATATTTGTTGAATTCAACGTTCAAATTTTTACTACTACGTATAATCACTCATACATTTTCATATTCACGTCTAATTGGCACACTAAAAGGGTAAAAAGTTCCATATTAAAAAAAATTCATTCTCAAGGGTAATAAATCATTCTCAAGGTTCCATATTGAATTCAACGTTCAAGTTACTACTATGTAGAATCACTCGTACATTTTCATATTCACGTCTAATTGGCACACTAAGAGGGTAAAAAGTTCCATATTTAAAAAAAATCATTCTCAAACTTCATATTGACAATTCTCTAATTGAAGAAGATCAATCTTATTTTGTGTTTGGACATAAATACAATTTGGATTGTTTTTGAATTGAAGTGAAAATTTTCAAATATAACTTTTTGAAGTTTTTAAATTTTTAAAAAAAGTTAAAATTCATCTTCAAATAAATTGCAAGTTTTATGGCCAAATATTGATTTCGAATATAAAAAAATTTCTTTTCTAAATAATGAAATTTTTTTATGGCCAAACGGCCCTTAAATTATTCCACAACACTCTTCGACAAAGATCGGATTCAAATAATGGGAGTCGAAGATAGAGAATGGGAGAGTGAATGTAGTAGTACAAGTGAACTGTAGAGAGGGGACTTTAGTGTGGACTAATTGGAAGCATATGATAAAATTTTATTTTGTGTCCCATGCAATTAGTTGTATGAGACAATTTTTTAAGAATCCAAAAATGTAAGACTAGGGTTTATAATTTTATGAGAAGAAAAAAAACTTTATATAACTAATATTTATTGTACGAGACACAAAATAAAATTTCTCATACTCATATGTCATCTTCTCTGTTACAGCTGCCATTTGTTGACATGTCAAACGTTTTTGACTCCCTCTCTTTTCATTTGGAAAATCCTGGTCGACCATTTTGCTCTTTACCAAACTTCCCACCATTTTCCTTTAATTACGTCCAAAAAGAACTATCAAACGAACCTCCCTCCCTTCTGCCTTTATGAACAGATTTTCCACGACAAACAAAAGTAGAACAAGGACTAAGGTTATAGAAGACACAAGAAAAAACACATTACTCCACGTGTGAAATTATCACACAAAATTCTAATTGAAATCCACTTCAAAATTCCCCATAGACCAGTCCTAATGAACTCGACCGACTTAGACCCTACTATAGATGGAGAAGACAGGCTTTAAACAACAACAACAACCCAGTATAATTTCACTTAGTGGGGTCTGGAGAGGATAATATGTACGCAGACCTTACCCTTACCCTTGGGTAGAGAGGCTGTTTCCAAATAGACTCCCGGCATTCTTCCCTCCAAGAACTTCCCACCTTGCTCTTAGGGAGACTCGAACTCACAACCTCTCAGTTGGAAGTGGGGGTTGCTTACCATCAGAGCAACCCTTTGTCAGAAGACAGGCTTTAAAGATTTAGTTAAAACAAAGGGATGCATTTCCCATTACTCTTTAAAAAAATTGACTAGTCACTTTCTCCAAACAAGACTTTTCTAAATTCTAACGACAAAAAGCCTTTCTCTTTAATTTCTCTTCATGCTATGCATACAATATTACCAAAAAAATATTATATTACCAAAAACATGTCTTCAAACCTTTATACTGTTCTAATCCCGTTGGATTAACTCAATGAAGTTTAATACATTAAGAGGTCGTCTGATAGAGTGCATTAGAGAAAATAATGTTTACATTAGCTTTGTGTATAGTAATATATTGTTTAGTATACTTTTTCAAATACATGTATAACTCATACAAGTATTAGTTATATATTGTATTTGGTATTATCCTATGTGTAGCAAATGCATAGCAAATCATGATATTAGTAATATCAAGGTTATTAATGCATGCACTAGCATGCTTAAAGACAAAATTGTCCTTAAAGTTCCTTAAAGCTAAAAAATATAGGAAATTTTGTAATGTTTTTAAAAAATTATGCAATTCATTTTTAAAACTAACACTTGCATTACTAACTCATAGCATTACTAATATACATTATTCTTATACACCCTACCAAACGAGCCCTAAGTTAGCCTTTCTTTGTCCTTTTCGTGTACTCTCTCTGTCTCTCCCTCCATTTACTACTGCATGACTACATTCATCTCCCAACTAAATGGGGTTTATCTCAAAAATGAAAATCTTTATCAATTCTTTTTCTTGTTGGAAATTGAATAGGAGAATAAATTAGCAGTTATAAAAAGACAATACAATCATGGATCATGGCATGAAAAAGGCTATTCAACACGTTAAAAAGTAAATAGGGAGTAGTTGTTGGCTTGAAGAGAAAGCAAAGTGATGAAGAGACCCCAATACAAGGCACGTACATCATAATTTGCTTGTAAACCAAGCGACAAACACACATAGCTTTCAACCCTACAACTACTCTTTTAACTACAGAAAAGTCTATTATTAGAACGACTTCGCCCATCCATAACCAAGTCATATATATACCTACTCTTGTAATATTAATCTAGAGGAGAAAAAAAAAATCTAGAGAAGAAATTTATTTTGTGTTTAACATACCACGCCATAGTTGTATGAGGTCGACATTTGGACAAGTGGGGCCCACTTTCACCACCATTTCAGGCTTGGAGCTTTATGTAAATCTTTTTCTTCCTGTTATACTTTTCCATTTCTTTTCTTTTTATAATGTTATTCAACTATTTGTAAATGTTCTGCCTCTAGGTCTGCAGATTACTTTTTTTCCGATGAAAAAATAAGGATTTCTTAGGGTTTTTGAGTAAGGGGTATGAAATCTCTTTGGGGTTATAACCAATCTTTTTCCTGTTATTTATAGACGGAGTCCCAACTTCTAGTTTTTATTCTTTTTCAAATACTGAAAACAACAAAAGTATATAAATTTTATCCTCTATTAAACCAGTAAAATAATCTGATATAAAATCATCAATGCTGTATCCTGCAACTGCTACTTTTGAAGGGGAAAGTTAAAGTTTTATGCTTGCAGAGCATCTAAGAGGGATTGAGCGAGGAGAGAATATCTGTTCAAATGTCACACATTGAGGGGCCTCATACGACTATGACTGTGTGATATGTTAGACACAAAGTAAAATATCTCAATCTAGAGAGCCACGTACTAAGAATGTAAGCCAATTCAATCACTAAATTTCCATTAATAAATTTCGGCTGCAAAATGATTTCACCTTTCAACTCCAACACCTGGCACTGTGATATTGCTCAATCTAGTAACTCTAACCCAAACGGCAGGCAGTGGCCCGGCTGGTTATCGATTATGACTCATTTCTTCGCTTACGCTTGGCACATGGCATTTGTTGAAATCGAGAGATGAAAGATGGTCTCAAGCTGTGAAGAAGAAGAAGAGTGAACAGTGAAGAGTTCTAGAAGAAAGATACTTTTTGGGAAGAAAAAAAATTGATTTTATTATTCATTTTCTATATCCTATATACATGTAAAAATATAGTGACTTGGCTAATTACAAAAGTACCCTTACTAAAACTATACATGTAAATACAAAAAAACCACAACTGATACTCTTAATACCCCCCCCCCCCCCCCTTAAATTGGAGGTGAGGAACTCACTGTCAACTTGCTAATCTACCTCTATATGTTTGGTATATTCATGAAACACTGGGTTTCTTGCCATGTATAGTGCAGCCTGACTATCACAAAAAGACTGATATAGGATGTAGGCAAAGTACTGTTAATTCTTCTAGCAATCATTTGAGCCGGACTAATTCTCCAACCACCTTGCGGATTGATCTGTATTTTGCTTCTGCAAAGGAAAGAGAGATTGTTTATTGCTTCTTGGACTTCCAATTAATGGGACTATCCCCCAGTAAAACAAGATATTCACTCACTGACTGTCTAGAATCAGGGCATGCAGCCCAGTCTGAATCATAGTAGTCTTTTAAAGTGCAATCTAGATCATTGGAGAGGAAAATATCCAAGGATGGATCATTTTTAAGATATCTCAACACATGTAAAGCAGCCTTAAGGTGTGTCTCTCTAGTTGTCTGCATGAACTGGCTTAAGTGTTGTACCCTATAGACAATGTCTAACCTTGTATTGGTAAGGAAATTAAGCTTCCCTACCAATTTTCTATAATAAGTTGGGTTTGCCAGTAAAGTTGCTTCTTCTGTTTTCAACTTGAGAGTATAATCTAGAGGAGAAGATATTGTGGTGTATTGACTATCATACTCCTTTAACAAATCAGCAATGAACTTCTTTTGTGAAATGAGAATCCTATTGCTTTTATAGAGCACTTCCAGTCCCAAGAAGTAGTGCAACTTCCCCAGATCCTTGATTTTAAATTGATCATAGAGGAAAGACTTTAATGTCTCAATTTCTTCTACATCTGTACCTGTAAGGATCACATCCTCAACATAGACTGCTACAAATACAATTGAAAATGTATTCTTTTTATAAAGTAAAGAGTAATCATTTCCTGAATGTCTAAAACCCCTAGTGCATAATGTTGTAGTTAGCTTGTCATACTATTGCCTGCTTGCCTGTTTAAGTTCATATAAGGACTTGTTCAACTTGAAAACTATGCCAGGAACCTCAATATGTAGTCCATGTGGTACCTCCAAACACTTCTTCATGTAAAAATGCATTGTTCACATCTAACAGAAATAAGTCTCATCCTCTTTTGACTGCAATACTAATCAAGGTCCTAACAGTTGTCATCTTAACAATTGGAGAGAATGTTTCATTGTAGTCTATTCCTGCTTGTTGTGCGTATCCCTTCACTACAAGCCTTGCTTTAAATTTTTCAACAGTCACATCTGCTCTATGTTTAATTGTATACACCTATTTGAATCCTATAGCCTTCTTACCTGCATGCAATGTCACTAGATCACATGTATGGTTTGCATATAAAGCCTCAAACTCTTGTGTCATGGCAGCTTGCCATGTAGGTTTCAAGGCTGCCTCCTTATAAGAAGTTGGCTCAGAATCATGTGAAATACATCTCATCATATGGTGACTATTATTATGTAAGGCAGTGAAACAGATGTGTTGATGGTTTGAAGTGGTAAGATTTAGTAAGGCATTATGTGAGGTATTATTCTCTATATTTGGAAGAGAGTACACATATTCATTTAAGTAACTTAGAGTTTTGACAGTCCTGAACGGCCTTGTGTCATTTCTGGTGTTTAGTGTATTGGTGGAATGATGGTCTGAAATGTCTAAAGAATTAGGTAAAGCCTCAGAAGAACTTGTATCAATAGATGGGGAGTTACCTTGATTTAAAGGGGAAGAAACATTTTGATCATATGGTGAGAAAGTGTTGGTGATAGAAATTGTTGCAGTCCCGTTTGGCGACTGACTATTACTCAAGGTATTATCTTTGTGACCCACACATGTATGATCAGAGTAAAAAGATGGCAAGACACAAGGGAAAGAAATATGATCATAAGACACTATAAAAGGAAAAACATGCTCATGGAATTGTACATCTCTAGAAATGTGTATTCTCTTAGTGGCTAGGTTTAGTACCTTGTATCCTTTTGTGCCAAAAGGGCATCCCACAAAGATATGGGGTTCAGTTCTAGGTTCAAATTTGTCTTTATGAGTTTTGAGAATAGTGGGGTAACATAAGCGTCCAAAGCTTTTAAGGTGTGATACTTAGGTTTCTTTTTGTAAAGTATTTCAAAAGATGATTTGTTATTTAGGATTGTAGAGGGTAATCTGTTGATCAAGTATGTAGCTGTGAGAATACATTCACCCCAATGTTTAATGGGCAATTTGGAGTGATATAATAGGGCTCTTGCAGTTTCTAACAAATATCTGTATTTCCTCTCCACCACACCATTCTGTTGAGGTGTGTATGGACAGGTTTTCTGGTGTATAATACCTTTGGAATTGAAGAATGATGAGGTTTTATTGTTGACAGATTCCAGCCCATTATCAGACCTCATAGACTTAATGGACGAATTGAATTGGTTTTTTATCATGTATACAAAATTTCTCAGCACATAAAGAGTGTTTCTTTTATAGCTGAGGAGATATGTCCATGTGGACCTACTGAAGTCATTAACTATTGTAAGAAAATATTTGTAATTGTCATGTGTCACAGTGTGATATGATCCCCAGAGATCTATGTGTAAGAGGTCAAAAACATTTGTGGAAGAAGTAGTTTTCCAAGGGAATGGCAATCTTCTTTATCTGGCCATACGGCAAATTGAACACAAGAATGGTTGTTTGGGTGCAAAGATACAGGTATGGAGGATATTCCCTTCATTTTCACAAAAGATATATGGCCTAATCTATTATGCCACAAGTAATCAACATATTTTTCAGAAGATGAAGAATTTGAAAAGGATGCACACACATCAGTAGAATAAGAGTGTACACAAAAGCCTTTCTTATTGCTTGAAAATGGAACATTTACAGATGATGATGAAGGGAATCAGTAGGATATGTTCCTAAATGGTCATTATTTACAGTGAGTGATGTGTGTGATTGTGCATCGTTTGAATTCCTAGCAGAAACAGAACAAGAATTTGAAATGATAGGAGTAGAGAAAGTAGTAGAACCAAGGAACTGGCATTTTGAACAGAGGAAGTACAGACCATTCCTTGCTCTACCAATTTCTAGAGGCCTCTTCGTTGAAGGGGCCTGTAAAATGCAGGATAGATCAGAAAATTGAACGATCGACTTGAGATATGATGTTAAACAATGAACTGAAATCAAGTTGAACCTAAAACTAGGAACAAATAACACTTTATGTAAAGTCAGTTTGGGACTAATGAATGCATCGCCAATTCCTTTTGGTAAGGTTATTAGGGAAGGATAAGGTAAAATTCTAATGTTGGTCACTAGAGTCTTGTTATAAAACATATGATTTGTAGCTCTGAAATCTAGAATCCAATATTCAGCAGATGCTTTGAAACATTTACATGAAAGGTTACCAACGATTTCTTTATGAGTAGAGCAAGCGAGTATACCTGCAAAGTTTGCTGCTCTACTAGTGATGTTGTTTGAGACTTCAGTTGCGTTTCCACCATGTAAGTTTTCCAGTAAATGCAGTAGCTGATTGTACTGCTCCTTTGTTAAGTATTGTATTCCTACACCTTGATTTCCAGTATCCATTTCACATTGTCCCCTTGAACCCATCTCTTCTGTTTCTCCATGGATGCTACATTTTTCCTTTAGTGAATTTAATATCCTGGGGGAATTCGTGCAATTTGAAGCATTTGTCTCTAGTATGCCCTTGCTTCTTCCAGTAACCACAAAATGGACGTGACCTATTTGATGGATAACTGCCTCTATATGAGTTATTCCCTGCATTATTTCTCTGCTGAGCATAGTTGGTCCTAAAACCTGAATTTCCAGGACCATTGGCATTCATTGAAGCAGATTCTATCATCAGATAATCGTTTGGCCTGGCTTCTCTTTGCTTTTCTTCTTGAATTAGGAGAGAAGGCTTGTGCAATGCCAGGCAACAGATTCATCATCAAAATACTCCCTCTCACAATTGTCTAAACCTCGTTCAATCCCATTAAAAACTTGATTAGCCTCCTGTCTTGTTCCGCCTTCTGCATACTTGCCTTGGCACCACAAATACATTGGCATTTGCATTGATCGTGTGCATTTATAGTGTTTAATTCTTCCCAAAGCTTCTTCATTTTCGTATAGTATCATGTGATGTCTAGGGTTCCCTGACTTAGGTCATTGATTTCCCTTTCAAGCTAGTACAGTTTTGCTCCATTCGTCTGATTGTACCTATCCTCCAGTTCCTGCCATAGTTCCTTCGCATCAACTACATATTGCAAGCTATCTGCTAGATCCTTTGAGAGTGAATTGAGATTCCACGATGTCACCATATCGTCATATCTCTCCCACTGTTCAAACGTCGGATGGCTGGAATCTGGTTTCTTACATTTTCCATTGATAAAGCTCACTTTATTCTTCACTGAGAGAGCTCTGAGGACGCCTCTTCTCCAAGATCTATAGCCAGTTCCATCAAATACTATCGGCACCAATGTTGACCCTGCACTTTCTGAAGGGTGCATGTACAAAGGATTGGTCGAATCTAACATATCCTAGTTTACGTTAGGTAAATCGGTTGAATTCGAAGTATCACCGTCTACCGCCATGATTTAGGAAGTGATAATTCATAAATTTGTGAAAAGTGGATGGAAAAATTAGGGTTTCACGATCCTCGATTTGTGACTGCTAATCGAGCAAAAATTGATGACGAAATGAGAAACTTGAACGAGAATTGAGTATACGTGAGCCGAGCTCTAGTACTATGTTGAAATCGGGGGATGAAAGGTAGTCTCAAGCTGTCATTGTTCTGGCAGTTGAGCTTAACGAAGAAGAGTGAACAGTGGAGAGTTCTAGAAGAAAGATATTTTCTGGGAAGAGAAAAACTGATTTCATTATTCATTTTGTATATCCTATAAACATGAAAAAATATAGTGACTTGGCTAATTACAGAAGTAAAAACTATACACATAAATACAAAAAAACCACAACTGATACTCTTAATAGCATTGACACTTTCTTTGGGCATGCCAAATTTCTTATAGTAAAGTTTCCACCGTGCAACTAGAAAGTGACGACTTCAATGGACCTAATGTTGGTCAACCATTCCCCAAATCCCACGTATTGCTGGAGCATCATAGTACACCAGGTTGAGCTTTATTGGCAAATTGCATGCTAACAAGAACGCGTACAAACTGAACATCAAATTTGGCTCAATTCTTTAGTTAACTGCGACCAAAAGGAACAGTAACTCTTTCAATCTCTTCATTCCAAGGTTTGAAAGGGGAAGTGTTGGTAAATTAACAATTGTTGGTGAGTAAAGCAAAGGGTTATTTGCCATGATTCTTAAAGAATTCAGCAACGTTTCTCATATGAGCCTATAAACAGGGAATGTGTTCCCTGTGTTAAAGTAAATCAGATTGACAAGAATGGATCTTGGGCCTAACTCAACCCCAAAAGCTAGCTTGTGAGGTGAGGATTGCCCAAGCCATATAAGGAGACCAAGGACCTCAAATCCCTCCGATGTGGGACAACTCAACACCCCCCATCACGCCCAGATCTCTGGAGCGTGGACAACATAAATGGGGGCCCAACATCGGTAACAATAATTGGGATGGGCCTGGCTCTGATACCATGATAAGAATGGACATTGGGCCTAACTCAACCCCAAAAGCTAGCTTATGAGGTGAGGATTGCCCAAGCCATATAAGGAGACCAAGGACCTCAAATCCCTCCGATGTGGGACAACTCAACACAGATGCTCAGTTTTGTTGAATCATTCGTCATCTAATCCATACTAAAGGTAACTGGCCAGTTCGAAAAGCCATTGTGAAGGGCATTTGTGGCTCCCGTAAGACTAAGGGCCCAGATGATAGTAAAAAGCATAGTCAAGCCTTAGGAAACAACATTTCTTCCCTACTTTGCAAGGAAGCATTCGCTCAACATCCTAGGTATCAGTCATAGTACCACTAAAATTCCAATATCGAACCAAGCTGATCAGCCATCTCACGTAAAGACTTGTCCAAGCTTGAGCATTACAAATTCTAACTTCGATTATCATTCCAAAGACATGAAACATACTAGCCACTCAAGTTTCCATCTCAAGCCGTCATGTCAATATCAGTATCAATAATAATTGTCATTCCAAAGATGGCTCCAACTAGTCATGCAAAATTGGGAAAATTAGGGAAAGAAGCATGTCAGACAGGCAACCAAAGTACAAGTTACATTACGTTCCCCCCTTGCTAACATTCATCAAATAGATATTAACAAATTCAAAAGATCTCAGTCTCTTCACAACCACACAACGGGAGAAAGAAGTAAATTTAAGTTCCTTACCCACATTTTATTTCTTTCACCCAAGCACAATTAAGACGGTGCAGCTACAAAGTCTCTGACATGCCCGGTGACACTTTTGCTATTATCCCATGGCATATTTCTGTGTCCAGCTACGAGCAGTGGCCTCATATTTGGACCTGTCAGTCTTGTACATATGAGCAATTTCTGGTACAAGAGGATCGTCTGGATTTGGGTCTGTCAATAGAGAGCAGATGGACAACAGGACCTGAAAACATATCAACAGCCTATTCAGATATCCAAACGCTAATAGCCATTTAAAAGCAAAGAATATAAACCCAGGGGTAAAGCAAAGAAGTTAATTTACTTACAAAGACAAATGAGCCCAAGAGTCACCAGGGGTATAAAACTTACATGCAGATCATATGGAGAAATCTTCACCAAGATAATATTATGCACCAACATGTTAAACTTAAGATGTGAACTACAATCTCTTTCAAGTGTGGCTTTGAAGTTTGATCCATTTCCGTAAGCAATTTAAAAACATTAAACATTGAATTGAAGGTGAAAGAAAGACCAAGGTCCAACCTTAGATATGGTCAATGCTGGACTCCACTGCTCTTTAAGAATATCCAGACAAATGCTTCCATTGCTATTGATGTTAGGGTGGAAAACCTTAGTTCGAAATGCAACCTGAGCCAATGAAAAGCTTATCAGATCATCACCACAAACTGATCTTATCAAAAGGATTCGTAGTTAGCAAAAAAGGAAATTATACTGCGCCGCATTTCATATAAGTATTTCCTGAAGCTAGAGAACCAACGTAAGCAACCTTATTTAACAGCAAAGAGCCCTCCATAGATCGCCCTCTCACTCTAATCATCATAAGGCTAAAGAAACCGAAACTGAGACAACTTATGTCCATGTTAGACAAACAAACAATTTTCTTTTTAAAGGCATCCAAATGAATGAATGCCCACTAGTACCCAAAGACAAAGAGAACCTAGAGAAGGCAAACATTTTCAGAGCTTTTTCCAAGACTCTGACCTATATCATCTTCCAAGCAGTAGGGAGAATCAGAAGGAGGTATGTGATATAATTTAGCCCGAGGAAAATGAAGCCAACTGCAATTGAGTATGGATTATGTTCCATTAGGTTTAGGCCTGAGCTCATGCTTATAGAATGTAAAACCAAAGAGTGAAGAGCATGTCCCATACTATGAAATGTTAGCACTTCTTACAGCAAGGTATATGCATTGAAAATTTTATGGCACTTAAATTATTAAGATAAAGAAGGTTAGACACAGTTAGAAGTGTTAACCATATATAGGCACTGAAATCTTTTGTTACGTCTAGACTTACAAATCCTTCCTGCTCGTTTAACAGTAAAAATCAAAAATAAATTCACTTCCAATTGACCAAATGCGTTCAAAATGATTATTCTCCGGTTCGTCAAAGTCAATAATGGCATAAAAAATTAACACAAGCAAAACAAGAGATATTCTGAAGCATAAACATACCTTAGGTGGCTTGAACGGATAATCAGGAGGAAAATGAATAGAAACCAAGAATACACCCCCTGCATAAGGGCTATCTGTAGGGCCCATGATTGTTGCTTGCCAATGGAACATGTCCTCAGCCACAGGACCTGTTTAGATGAAGTAGTAAACAAATTAATATCATTGTAGAATATTAACACCACTCAGATTAGCAGAACATTCAGATGAGGAATTGTTTATTGAAATCAATATGACCCAACAAGTAATCGCATTTCAACAATTAATATCATCATCAGGATGTTGCTTCCAAGAGTGCTGCAGAAAACAATAAATTCTAAGACAGCTGGAGAGATGATCATAAATGAAATATTCTACAAAGGCTACAGTCAATGACAGCATACCTCCTAGGTCATGTTTTATATTGGGAATAAATGAGTCACTTTTAAGTTTTAACTTTTAACAAATGCAAGTGAACTGCACTTGGGCATTAAGTCCTATTTAATCAATACCAGAACTCCTTACTTCTAAAATAAAACTAAGAGAATATCGAAAAAGAAAAGCTACAATAACAAAAATTGAATATAAATTTTGATGTTTGATTCTTAAATTGTTATGGGGTCCAGACGCACTTTTATCTTGCCATACATAATCTTTTATATTATTCTTTCCCATGTGTAGTGGTCGAAAATACACGTCCCACCCATAAGCTCACATGACTGATCCATTGAACAAGCGTTCATACTTCATACTAAGGCTCACGTACGCACATTTAGCTTCTTGCACGAGCAACTCCACGGTTGAACAATCTCTCCGGAAATTCTTACAGTGTTGTACCCAAGAATATGAACAGTTCCGCCGTCAAGTTACGGGCCACGACCTCCACGTGTTGGATCCATGGCTTGCCCATGATTCTGCCTTTGACCAAGTCTAAAGGAATAAAGTTGAAAGACCAATAGATTCCTTAACCACCACCGAGATGTTTGGGCCACGATCTCACCAAAATCGCATCTCTATCATTAGAGGTCCCCATGAACCTTGATTATCACCCAATAACACATGCATTATAGCGATCCTCATACAGGATGAAATCTACTTATCATGTGTTTCTACATGCATGAGGTTCTGAACCTTCTCTATAAGGAACCGACATGCCTGTATTCAGGCCTGCCAACATAACATGTTCTCTACAGACCACAAGATTGTCTTTTGCAACAGGTCATGAGTATATCCTATAATGAGTCTGACGATCATCTCCAGCAACGAGCCATGCGATGGCTCCTTTAATAGGCCATACTAACCATATGGGCAAACTTATCTTACTTAGGATCAAGTTAAGGAGGAATAAGTGAATGATCATTAAATGATGAGCCACTCCCTCATCCTTCGAAATAAGGCTGAATAACCACTCCATAGAAAGGAGTCACTTCCTTATATTAGGGGGATTAGGCTCCAATTTTACACCCACCAAGGTAGTAGGTAGCTGTACTCTTCCATTAAAAATAAGAGTTCTTTAAAAATCTGACAGTCATGCAATAACGGAGGACATCACCTCTCATATACAGTCAAGCCTCTCTATAACAACATCGTTTGTTCCGATATTTTCTGGCTGTTATAGTGAAGTGCTGGAGGCAGAAGGTGTGGCGGTTGCCTGCATTAGGGCAATTAAGGACGTGTATGATGGAGCTAGGACTTGGGTTAGAATAGCAGGAGGCATCTTGCGCATTTTTCGATTGTTATGGGGTTGCACTAAGGATCTGCGCTCAGTTCGTTCTTATTTTCCCTGGCGATAGACGCACTAACACACCACATTCTAGGGGAAGTGCCATGGTGTGTATTATTTGCTGACGACATATTCTGATTGAAGAGACGCGAGACGATGTTAACGAGAGGCTGGAGGTTTGGAGACATGCCCTAGAGTCTAAGGGTTTCAAGCTGAGCAGGACTAAGATGAATTACCTGGAGTGCAAGTTCAACGTCGAGTTAAGGGAAGCGGGCATGGATGTGAGGCTTGAATCATAGGTCATTCCTAAGAGAGGCAGTTTTAAGTATCTTGGGTCGGTTATCCAGGGGATGGGGAGATCGAGGATGTCACACACCGTATAAGGGGTGGATGAAATAGAGGTTTGCATCTGTAGTCCTGTGTAACAAGAAAGTGCCACTAATACTCAAAGGTAGGTTTTATAGAGCAGTGGTTAGACTGGCCATGTTCTATGGGGCAGAGTGTTGACCAATGGAGAACTCACATATCCAGAAGATGAAAGTAGCAGAAATGTATATGTTGAGGTGGATATGCGGGCACATTGGAATGGATAAGATTAGGAATAAGGATATTTGTGAGAAGGTGGGCACGGCTCCCATTGATGGAAAGAAGGGGGAAGCAAGGCTCAGATGGTTTGGGCACGTACGCAAGAAAAGCCCAGATGCCCCGATAAGGAGGTGTGAGCGATTGTGTTTGGAAGGCATGAGAAGAGATAGGGGCGGCCTGGGAAGTATTGGGGAGAGGTGATACAAGCAGGACATAGTGTGGCTTCAGATTTTCGAGGATATGGCCTTTGATAGGAAGCTGTGGAGGCCGAGTATTAGGATTGTAGGTTAAGAAGTATTTGAGCCTATTTCTGCTTCGTACCAATGTGAGGCTAGTCTGCTAGGATTTTTGTCTTAGACTGCAAATGGTTAATATTGTGTTCTCACTTCTCTTCCGTTTTTCATAGTGCCGGGTCTATTTAGTGTTATTGCTTTTGTTTTTCATCTATTTTTGGTTTTTATGATGTTGTTATTATTCCTATGATTTCTGTTGATGGTACTAATATATTGTCTCTTTTCGTTTTATTGAGTCGAGGGTCTTGCAGAAATAACTTCTCTACTCCCTCGGGGTAGGGGTAAGGTCTGCGTACACACTACCCTCTCGAGACCTCACTAGTGGAATATTACTTTTTAATATATAGTGAAATGTTATTGTAGAAGACATATATTATAACATAACATAAGAATTGGTTCTGGAAAAAACTTGGCTTTTATAGTGAATGACTGTTATATAGAGATATTATTATAGAGAGGTCTGAGTATACTTGAAAATATTACTCTTTCTACACATAAAATCTAGAACAAGCAACTATGACCGTGAAAGTTAGAGCCCAGCTCCCATCGACAAGGGCAGAGGACAGATCTTGAGATTTCTTCTACGCTAATTTTTTACATATTACACTGGTTGTATCACAAGAACACGATATTAATAAGATTCTACCCCTCTCCTTTTTACGCTATATTTCTGTCTCTTTATATTTATGACATTTACTTTAATATTTTTATTCACTTTTAACAGTTGTGTTGGTGTACCTTCCCTGTTAGACAGTAGAGAATTTACCCCTCACATCATGGCAAGAAGATTTGTTCTTAAGGGTGGATAGCCCCAGATTAGACAAAAGAGCAATTTGATCAAAACAACCAATTATATCGATAAATTTATACAAGCATCCATTGCAATCTTGCTATTAAAAAGGTAAATAAACTAATTTTTTTCAAAAACCACTTGGATTTAACTGGACTTTTATGTGGCTAGAAGTTCTAAAACTAATGAGATGTTAAACACAATAATGTAAGAAAAGCAGCGCTAACATACCAGCGCTGCATGACGTGGGAGGGTCCTTCTGCAGATCCTTCAGCTCCTTCAATATGCGCTTTGACGCCATAAGTTACTTCCTTACCTTCAAACCCAAGCTCAAATCTGATAAACATGTTAAAATCTCATATGAAATACCAAAGATCCTGAAATTCCACAAAAGAAAAATGAATGGCCTAGATGAAAGACCTTTGAAAAGCAAAAAGTAGCATCAACAATGTTACTGGAGGAAAAGTAAGCGAAAAATTCACAGAAATCGCCAGATATAATCGAATATTCATACAACAACCAAAAAACAGTCGATCTTGTTATGTTCATGGTATGGAATGATGCGAAAAAATGACTGAGGCTAGAGTTTGAAGTACCTGAAGGTGGCAGAGTGGTAGAGGGGATTAATTGAGTTTGCAGAAAGACGAAGATTGCAGTGCTGAAGCCTAGAGATGCTGAGCCAATCGTATCCTATGGAAGGAAAAAGAATTTTGCTGAAGGGGAAAAAGAGATATTAGTCACCCCTACCACCCCGCTCCCAACAGTTCATTTGAATGGTTGTTATATCTATATTATTTTAAATATAATATTTATTTTAATTATTTCTTAAACTATTTTATATCATATTATGGAATTGTCGTTACTAATGATGACTCCTTTGGTGTAATCTCATTATTATCTTATTTTTCTTCTCATTTTGACCTTAATTATTATTTAATAAATATATTTTACTCTATCCTATTATTTTTATAATAACTTTACCTCGTTTCGTATATTTTTTATAACATTGTAAGCTTATCTTTTAAATTATTGGTGTATAGCGTTATGAAAAGATGGAAAACAGCTCAATTTATTTAAATATTATAACTAACGAAACAATACAATACAATACAGTATCATACGATAAGTTATGAATAATATATAACAACCATTCAAACAAGTTGTAAACCTAAATATACTCTTCTCCTTCAAATTTTTCAATTTATATGGTAGGCATTTCAAAAATAAAAAGAAACTTTTGAAACTTGTGATCTTAAAAATTTAGGTAAAAATTACATGGAGCACCGTATTTGGTCGCCCTCATTTAACTTATACCTATTTTTAAAAGTTTTAATTTGTACCCACTTCTTAAACAACTTCAATCCCTTTTCTCTTCAATCTTCCCCTCCTTCGTTTTCTTTTTCTTCTTTCTTATGTTGTTGGTACTGCTATGAAACTTCAGTTCATGAGATGATTGCCATAAGTATGTTTACAGATTATTTAAAAATAAATTATAAATAATTACATGAGTTAGTAGATAATAATTTGTGAATATTTCCACGTACGGGAAGTTTAAAGTCACACTTAGTGATTCTTTTCATGATAATTAATTTTGTTCTTTTCACGTTTATTATTTTCAAAAAATTTTGATTTAGATACTGTTGGCAATCTAATTGTTTTATAGTAGTCTGATTATAACAAAACTAATAAATCCAGGACAAAAAAACTTCAGCTTATTTAGTGCTGAAGTTTTTACAAATGAACTAAATAACTTCAGCATATTCTGCTGAAGTTTTTGAATAAGCTTTATGACAAAACTAACGAATTCATAACAAAAAAAATTTAGCTTATTTAGTGCTGAAATTTTTACAAATGAACTAAATCATTTCAGTATCTTCTGTTGAAGTTTTTGAAAAAGCTTATCTAGGACAAAAAACTTCAATATATTTAGTGCTGGAGTTTTTATAAATAAACTAAATAATTTCAGCATCTTTTGCTGAAGTTTTTGAAAGACCTTAATAACAAAACTAATGAATCTAGGACAAAAACGTTTCAGCTTATTTAGTGCAATGACAAACAAAAACTTCAACAAATAAAGAACAAAACTTCAGCTACTATGCTTAAGTTCAGCAATTACAAACAAAAACTTCAGCAAATAGAGAACAAAACTTTAGCTACTACCCTTAAGTTCAGCAATTACAAACAAAAACTTCAGCACACTTGCTACTTCAAGCCCGTCTACTAGAATACTGAAGTTTTGCGTGATTGTCTTTGCTACTTCAACTCTGTATGCTGAAGTTACGTAAAAAACGGGTGCGCTTGTATTTTTTTTATCAAAGCGAGCACAAGTCAAAATGTGACCAAACAACGGGTATAGATGCAAATGCCCGAAATTTAGAGGGTAAAATTTTTGTAGGACCATGACATTTGTGTGGCTACAAAGACTTCTCATAAGAGTTAAATTGGTAACGTAAAAAGTTTAAAGATAAATTATTTCCAAATATAAAAATGAGTTATCCTTTTTTAAACGAACTAAGTCATAAGATTAAAGCAGAGAGGAATAACGAATATGAATTATAATTTTTCTTTTATATTTACTACAACAAGGAATCATTTGGTTGGTAACAAAGTTTTTATATGATTAATCCACATTCAATGTAAGATAAATAAAACAAAAATTGTAAGATAAAATTTATTCTGGTATTAGCTTATACTCATAATCAAATATTAATCGTAAATGGTGTGCCTATATTTCTCGCGAAAGCGGCTTTGACATAGACATGTAAAAACTCTTTTAAATAGGTATTAAAATGAGAAGAGTCACCACCTAAAGATTTTTAAAAGTTCGTTATTCGCACCTACTTGCAAATAACTATGTTTGAGTAGTCACGTCACCACTGATTGGGTAAGGGCTCAAATTACCTCAAAGAGAAGGTGTTAGACACTCTTCAAAATTCCACAATTGTGATTCCACACCAAATTTTTATACTATATCAACTAGATAATTAAGCAAGGTGATCATATAAGTGGAGAAAGATGTGGAAGTTGAAGATTCTATTACAACATGATCTAGAAGAATTACACTATATAAATAATCAGTACAAATCTCAGGGATTACAAAGGCGCAACTGTGTTGGTCTATACTTAATGACTAAGTGTGAACAACGAGCATGTAAAAGGAAAAGGGGGAGGGGATCCTAAGTTTTTTAGCCTAAAGAATCACCCTGTGCAACATAAATAATACTTCCCAACTCCCTTAAGGTAAGGGTTGTTTATATTATTCAGCAAGCACAAAGTATAATCTCCTATTACCCAATTATTATGTTGTTGTTGTTGTTGTTTACTTAAAAGCTCTCTAATTTAATTCGATATCGTGTTCTATGTGTGCACTACCCGTCCCATGCCTATGGTCCAGGAATCTTAGAACTTGGTTCTAGATTTTTCTTAGGATGCTTAGAATGAAACAACTAGGCACACATTCAAAACATATAGTACTATACATAAAAGCAATAAGTGGCTCAAACTAGCCTCCATACATAACAACAAAGCCACGCAAACAGATTTCAGGTTATGCCCCGGACATTTTCAGAATTAAGATGCTCTTGAGTCATTAAGCACTATAGACATAACTTCTATGCAACTCTGGTTTAGCACTATACAAGCAATACTGCAGATTGAAAGCATTGCAAGTCCAATAGGCATGATCTCTAATTGTTTGCATAATGAGGCAGGGAAACGATCCAAATTACTAGTGTTGATTTTATAAGCATGTTTCTTAGACAGGTGACAGTGTCCTATGCACATGATTTCTAATAGTTGAAATTAATTTTATATATTTTGCCCCTATAGGCATGTCATCTAAGTGTGATAATGCAACGGAGTAACAAAGTAATTGATTAGTTGATTAAGATCCTACATGTATGATATCTAATGGAGTAGCGTAATAGAAGCAATTGATTAATTGATTAGTTAGGGTCCTGCATGCATGGTATCCAGATTGCCAAAGCATATGTCGTCACATCCTCTAAGCATGATGTCTAAATGCACAACAGTAACATAGAAACAAGCAAAGCAAATTCTCTAGAGTAACATGCTTGAACAACGTGCAAGTAAGGTGTGCATAATTTCTATAGGAATGATTTCTATTAGTATGCAACATACGAAATAACATATAAGTCATGTTAAACCAGATAGGAAACAGAAAACGTAAACCCTATAGACATGTTTTCTACCCATTCATGCGAGAATTAAAATACCCAAGACCTATTTTACAAATTTTTCCATATTTGTTATTACAAATTATTATAGACCAAATAAATAATGTAAACATAACAAAACAATCGTAAGCCCAATAAGACGATTATAAGCCCAACACAAATTAACCCTCTAATGTTTCAGTCCTCCAATAGTCTTGGTCTCCGAACCACCAGCATGCCCAAATCTCAAGCTCATAAAGACAACTAGAATGCACCTAAATACAGTACTCAGGTCCAACAACAAATATGGCCCATCGAATCAGGCCCAAACATGAAGACAATTGTCTTGCTTACCTAGTAACCAACAATAAACGACACAAGTAACAACTCATGCAAACTAATTACTCAAATAACTTCTGATATAGATGTATACACATGGGAATAATTAGGCATTATAATTAATGAGGAAACATGGACTGGTTAAACATGATATCCTAAAGGTAAAGAAGCACATGAATAGGAATAGAACATAACTCTCAAAATGAGATTTCAATAGACAGGGGTTTAAAAATACAAACATGGTGCAAAATTGATACAGTAGGAGTTCATACACAAAAGATTTAATAGGAAGGTCCAATGTAAGTCATGCTTGAAACTAGTCTGACAAAATAATCATATAGACACAGTTCCATGGGGGACAAAGTAACTAATAGGTATTCATTTAATTCTAAAGAAACAAGAGATTTTGGAGGTTGATCATGCATGGTAAGTTCAATTATGTATCTAGGATTACCCAAAGGTATCCGATTCAAGTAAATTTGTGCTTCGTAGAAAAGGTTTCATCATGATAAATGAATTACAGTAAGCATAAAATAAATAAAACTCTGTTGGGTTCACAAACGGTATAAAAAATAAGTTATGATATGGTCTAAAAGTTTAGACAATATTAGCATGCAAAAATTCATACGATTATGGATTAATTCTAAGTAAAGATAGCAGTTTGTACATGATTGCACCAAATATAAAATATAAAGAAGGCATGGTCACAACTAATTGGTAATCAAATAAGACTTCTGAAAAAGTAGGCATACTAGTAGGCATAGTCCAAATCAGCTTCCAAATACCCAGATAGTTCATACGTGAGAGACTTAACACAATCATCTCAAGGAGGCTCAAGAGGTCTAATGTGATACAGTGATTCATGGAAGATGAAACTATAAAAAAAATTATGGTGAATACGAAAGTCATGTAACACTTGATAGGGCCAAAATCCATTCGAGTCAAATACACATAATAAGAACACACTACACATGTTGAAGCCTATTAATTCGATACTAGAGAATAGGAATTGTGTAACATTGGTAAGACAATAGAATTACAGTAAAGCATACAACAATATAATATTGGGGGTTCACAAATAGCAAATAAACTTTGGTCATGCTTGTCCATAGAAGTTCAAATAGTGTTAGCACACAGATGACCCATACACGAACAAGTAGATGAGTGACAATTAAGGCTGTAAAGAGTCAAGTACACTAACTAGTTGCAAAGATAAACGCGCAAAAGATAGCGAAACTTAGAATATTAGCAATGTTAGCAATAGAGAGAGAATAATGAGAACCTTTAAATCCTAGTGAGTCGGAGTTCACAGGAGCTTCAATGAGCCTCGAGTAGTGCTCGTACTGGGGAGGTAAATAAATCAGATTCTGGTGTCATTGGCTTTCATCCAGCCAAAATTAAAGTTTCAAAATAGTGTAGAACAAGTGAAAGTAAGAGAATATCAATCATTCAGGTCTATTAGGGGAATAAGGGAATGTAATTTATATAGTGTTGAATTAGACGAGTAAACAAGGAAAGAAATCAAGTAAACATAAACGAGAAAAATAAAATATCACATGCAATCAGTAGAGTAACCAGAAAGGAAAGAAATCAAACTCCAAACCCTAGTTAGGGTTTCAGGTTGTTCTTTATCTATATGGACACGATATTTTCAAAATCTCTAATATTGAGGTCGATTCCAGTTCAATATAGAGATAGTACTTGACAAAATTAGACAAGTACCTAAGTAATAACATAAACATGTGACAAGTAGCGTAAAAACATAGATATAGTAAGCAAATAATGGTGGAATCCCATTATCAACAAGATTAGGAGAGAAAGTTAAGGGAGAGGCGGCTAGGGTTCTTCAGAAGAGAGAAGAGGAGGTTGAGAAGATTTGAGGCAGCTCCCTGAGGATAAAAGGGTAGCGTTTTGTGGGGTTTGGTTAATTAAAGGGGCAGGGTGATCGTGGGTCGTTGATCTCGGGCAAGGATAAAAAGAAAGGCGGGGAGGGTCGTTATAAGTGGGTTTCGGCGGGGTTGGTCACAAGGGTCATTTGGTTTGGGCTGGGGCTATTGGGCTAATAGTAAGGGCAAGATTTTGGTCCGAATTTAGCCATACATTGGGGCTATAAATTAAATATATGAAATTTAGAAAATTAATTTATAAAAATGATTAATAAATAATAAAATATTACTTATAAAATAAAATAATTGAAAATAATAGCTTGCCCTATAAAAATATAAAAAATGCTATTTTAGCATGAATAATGTAATAAATTTAATTATGTGTAGAATATCGGCTATATTGAAACAAAACAATAACAATAATAACATACCCAGTTTGATCCCAACGGGAGGGGTCTAGGGAGGGTAGTCTATACGTAGACCTTACCCCTACCTAATGCAGGTAGAGAGGCTATTTTCAATAGACCATCGGCTCAGGAAGGCCCAGAAAAAGAAGAGGAAAGCAAGGAAGAAAGAAAGATGTAAGAGGAAAGAAAAGGGAGAGATAAAGGAATAAGTAGTACCAAATAATAGCAACAGAGAATACAATACCTGAGGCGAGCAAAACCATATAACGTAATAACAATCTAAGAATATGAAGAGACATGCATGCTACTAAGACTATCGGCAAACAACTACAAACTATCTACTAACCTTCTACCTTAATCCTCGACCTTCACACCCTTCTATCAAGGGCCATGTCCTCAGTAAGCTGAAGCAGCGCCATGTCCTACCTAATCACCTCTCCCCAGCACTTCTTAGGCCTACCTCAACCTCTTCTCAAACTCTCCATGGCCAATATCTCACACCTCCTGATAGGAGCATTAATGCTTCTTCTCTTAACATGTCAAAACCATCTCAGTCTTGTCTCCCGCATCTTGTCCTCCACGGAGGCTATATTGAAAAATTAAGTAAATAGCTCAAAAATGCAAATATAATTATACAAAATAAAATAAGAATATTATATTATATGTATATATATATATATATATATATATATATATATATATATATGGATGTAAATAATAAATTTGGATGATTAAGTCATCACAAAGTAATTTGAAAGGGTAATTAATAAATATTCGAACAATTTAAATGCAAGAGAATCAATTTCAAAGCCTTAAAACTTATGAAAAATTATAGAAAACACTTATATGATTCTTGTAAATTGGTAATGATGTAGAAATGATATTTTAAAACTACATATATAATATTTATAAAAATATGAGGGAAAAATTAGTATCAACAGCTGCACCTCTTTACCCGGGAATGATGAAAGAGTTGTCGGGTAAAAATGATGATGACCAATTTTGTCCGAATGAGCAAAGGTGAAGTATTTTTTTTGAAAAACAAATGGGGGACAAACTCTATTTCTTAAGTCGCTTAAATATCCCTGGTGTTTCGAGAATCAGGTCTTGTGTATTTCTGGATCTAACGACAAACAAAACTGATAAAGTTGTTATAAGAGTGGTCGTGTATTTCAAAAAGGATCTTTTGGATATGATAATGTCGTGAGTAATGGATAATTTTAGGTGGAGCTATGAGTGCAAATTTGAATGTTACATATGTATAAGGCAAATATTGAGTGGTTACGGGATAAAGAGTAACTAATTGTTAATCGTCAATTGCTTTTGAGATGATCAAAGGATCTGAACATTGTGAACAGAAACCGGAGAGAGGATTGCTCCTATTTATAGAACGGTTACCTCCCAAGATACTTGCAAAACTTAAAACACGGTGCACGTAGATATATTGGGTTATTGAGGAAATTTAAAGATAATTCAAGTTCCCTTCGGACCATGAAAGTTGTCTTTGGACTATGAGGATAATGTCCTTAGACCATGATGTACTGGGTCATGAAGCTTATGATAAGGAATTCGCATGCCATGAAATGGTGTCCTCGGGCCATGAGGATGATGCATTTAGACTATAATGCCTTTGAATAATGATATGTAATTTTGAGAGATCCTCCGACCATGTTATGATTTCTTCAGACAATGAGGATGATTCCTTCAAACTATGACGCCTTCGGACAAAGTGGTGATATTTCAACCCATGAAATGCAAAGATGTAGCGATATCGACCGTTTGATAGATGGAATAACTGATGCATAATTGCCTACGAGAACGAGACAAGATATTGCTTAGCCTTGTATGATTAGGGCAGTGTTTCTCCCTATACATAGGAAGGCAACGTTTAACCTTTTGCAATGATGGAGGCAATAATTAGCCTCGTGCAATGTAGTGGAGCTAGTCCGTAATATCATGCAAGGAAAGTTGGTGTTTATCCGTATGCAATAATGAAGCAGTGCTTAGCTTCATGCAAAGAATGGAGGAATTGCTTAGTCTCATGCAAGGAAAGGCAACGCACAACCTTATGCAATAATGGAAGTAGTGCTTAGCCTCATGTAAAGAAGGAGACAGTGCTTAGTCTCATGCAAGAAAAGGCAATGCTTAGCCTTATTCAATAGTGAGGGCATTGTTTAGCCTTACGCAAAGAGTGGAGACAATGCTTAGTATCATGCAAGGAAAGGTGATGCTTAGCCATATGCAATAACGGAGGCAGTGCTTAGCCTCCTATAAAGAATGGAGACAATGCTTAGTCTCATGAAAATAAATGCAATGCTTAGCCTTATATAATGGTGAGAACAATGTTTAGCCCTATGCAAGGAGTACAGAAAATACTTAGTATCATACAAGGAAAGACAGTACTTAGCTGTATGCAATAACGGAGGCCGTGCTTAGCCTCATGCAAAGAATGAAGACACTGCTTAGACTCATACAAGGAAAGGCAATGTTTAGCCTTATACAATAATGGAGGAAATTCTTAGCCTCATGCAAAGAATGGAGACAATGCTTAGTCTCATGCAAGGAAAGCCAATGCTTAGCCTTATGCAATGGTGAGGGCAGTGTTTAGCCATATGCAAAAAGTGGAGACAATGTTTAGTCCCATGCAAGAAAGGCAGTGTTTAGCCGTATGCAATAATGGAGACAATTCTCAACCTCATGGTGACAGTTCTTAGTCTATGCAAGGAAAGACAATGCTTAGCCTTATACAATGGTGGAGGTAGTATTTAGCCCTATGCGCATAGTGGAGACAATGGTTAGTCTCATGCAGGGAAAGGTAGTGCTTAGCCTTATGTAGGAAAAGTATTGATTAAATATGAGAGAGAAAAGTGATTCTTAGCTTGACGTGTTTGGCGACTTCTATCGGTGTGAGGATAGTGATTGCATTGTATATACATGCTTACGGACATGTATGTTATGTCCCGTGTGCCTGCATCCAAAGAAAATCCTAAATTTTTGGGGGAAGGTTGGTTCGTGGATTATTTATTTCTTCTTTTCTCCTTGTCTTGAGGTCTTGTGTGAGTTACCTTGGGTAACGTCTGGCTACTATAGAAAAGCAAAATTTTCAAAAATAAGCATTTGTTATGTGAAAATGTAGTTGTTCAAAATATGTGATAATACATGAAAGAAAATAATTTTTTCGAATCGGTGACTGTGACACGTTTTGATACATTGTAGCCTCCTTAACTCACTCATGGCATTATACTTCTTGGCTATTCTTGACGTAATTACATTGACAAACTCGAAATCTTGCCCCATTTTTTTACCATAGAGGGGAAGGGAAGGCTTTATATGATGTGATCGAACCTACAAGGCTACCTACGTATCCCTTCTTAAATGAGAATCGGTTCAAGCGTAGTTCTAGTTACATCAAATAGAAAGTGCAAACATAATCTTAAATGTAATATCTCTTGATTATGTCTGAGTTGATAGGTTTTCTCTCCATCTATTTATGCAAGTATAAGTGCTCATCCTCTCAGTATTCGGTGAACCATGTAAGGACCTTACTAGTGGGGTGAGAATTTCCCCTTTGCTTCATCCTAATGCGGGAAGATCTATTTCGATACTAATTGACCTAGTGTGAATTGCCTCGATCGAACCTTTTTGTTGATAGCCGTTGCTATTCTATTCTGGTAGAGTTGACCGTGACACACTATGCTCATTCTCTTACCATCAATGAGAGCCAATTGTTCATACCGACTCTGTATCCATTCAACGTTAAGCTCAGCATCTTATATGATTTTTAAGGAGGGAATCTCCATGTTGGCTAGAATAATGACTTCGGTACCGTAGACCAATAGGTAGGGAGTTTCCCTTGTTGACGTGCGAGCTGTGATGTTGTACCCGTCAAAGAAAATGGTAGCTTCTCGTGCCATTTCTTGTAGTTTTCCATCATTTTTCTCAACATCTTCTTGATGTTCTTATTGGCGGCTTCTACGGGTCCATTCATATGCAACCTGTGTGCTGTAGAATTTCAATGTTTGATCTTGAAGGTTTCACACACAACTTTCATTAGATCACTCTTGAGATTGTTAGCATTGTCATTAATAATTGACTCAGGTTCTCCAAATCCACAAACAATATGATCTCGGACAAAATCCATTACGACCTTCTTAGTCATAGCTTTATAGGAAACAACTTTAACTCATTTTGTGAATTAATCTATAGCCACCAAAATGAACTTGTTTCTGTTTGAAGCGGCCGGTTTAATTAATCCTATGACATCCATTCCCCAGGAAGAGAAAGTCCAGGGTGAATTCGTTGTGTTGAATTCATTGTACGGTACTTGTATCATATCAGGATGTAACTGGTATTGGTGACACTTTTGAACATATATGATGTAGTCTGTCTCCATAGTCATCCAGAAATACACTGTTCTTAATATCTTTTTGGCCAAACTGAAATCGTTCATATGAGGTCCGCAAGTTCCGGCATGTATTTCTTCGAGTAATCTAGATACCTCCTTGGCATCGACACATTACAACAATCCTAAATAAGGAGTTCTTCTATACAGAATTCCGCCACTCTAAAACAAATGGTTGGCCAACCTTCAAAATGTGCGCTTCAGAATGTGTGTGGCATTCTCTGGGTATTATCCTTTCTCCAAGTATTCCTTGATATCATGGAACCATGGATTTTCGTCAAACTCTTCTTCAACATGAGCACAATAAGCTAGCTGCTTACAAATTCATATTGGTATAGGATCGATGAAATTCTCGTTTGGATGTTGTATTATGGAGGAAAAAGAGGCTAACACATCTGCGAACTCATTCTGAATTCTTGGAACTCATTTGAATTCTATTTTAGTGAATCTCTTGATCAACTCTTGTACACAATGCAAGTATGGAAATATTTTAGTGTTCTTGGCAGCCAATTCTTCTAGTACCCAGTGTAAGATCAAAATTTCAAGTTACCAGCAACTCCTAAACGTTCATGTCGATCACTAACCTGAGTCCCAAGATGCAGACCTCATATTCTGCTATATTGTTGGTGCACGAAAACCTGAGTTTTTTAGATACTGGATAATGTTGACCAGTTCCTGATATCAAGACAATCCCAATACCCACTCCCTTGAAATTTTGTTGCTTCGTCAAAAAATATCCTCCAACCGTCATATGCTCTGGTAATATCTTCACCAACAAATGTCACTTCCGCGTTGGGAAAATACGGCTTTAATTGTTCGTATTCTTTTTCTATGGTATTCTCTGCCAAGTAACAGTCCAACGCTTACACCTTGGCTGCCTTCTGAGTCTCATAAATGATGTTGAACTCACTTAGCAATATCTTTCACTTTGCTAACTTACACGTAAACATAGGTTTCTGAAAGATGTATTTTAGTGGATCCATCCTTGATATGAGATATGTAATGTACGCATAGAAATAATGTCTCAACTTCTGGGCTATCCATGTCAAAGCATAGCAGGCGTATTCCAGAAAAGAGCACCGAGCCTCGTAAGCTGTGAACTTCTTACTCAAATATCACCTGCTCTTTCCTCCAAGTTTCATCATGTTGCCCTAAAATATAATCGAAGGCTCCGTTCAATACGAACAGATACAACAACAGAGGTCTTCCTGATTTCCGCGGGACCAACCGGGTGATTTAGATAAATATTCCTTGATTTTGTCAAAAGCCTTTTGACATTCTTCGATCCAACTTGTCACAACATCTATTCTTAGGGTCTTGAAGATCGGCTCACATATCATTATTGATTATGCTATAAAATGGTTGATATAATTGAGGCATCCCAAGAAAATCATCACATCTTTCTTGTTCTTTGGTGGTGGTAAGTCTTGGATAACTTTTATTTTTGACTAGTATAGATCAATACCCAACGGCTGACAATGAAACCAAGCAACTTCCTAGCAGGGACTTCGAAGGAACATTTTTCGGGCTTCAACTTCAAATTGTATTTTTAAAGTCGGTCGAAGAACTTCTTCAGGTGTAATATGTGGTCTGAACTCTTTTTAGATTTGATGATAACATCATCCACACACACCTCTATTTCCTTATGTATCATACCGTAGAAGATCGTCATCATGGACCTCATGTAGGTGGCCCTAATATTCTTCAAACCAAACAACATAATTTTATAACAATATAATCCCTATAGTGTTATAAACGTTGTCTTTCGGCATCTTCATCGTCCATCCAAATCTGTTGGTATCCCGTGAAGAAATCCAAATTTACGTAGTTGTCGATTAGTATGTGTATATTTGAAAATGAAAAATCATCCTTAGGACTTGCTCTATTGAGATCTCGATAGTCAACACGTATTCTAGCTTTCCCATCTTTCTTTGAAACTAGCTCAATGTTGGCTACCGGTTCAGGTTTTCGACCACTCGAAGAACCTTTGCTTTGATTTTCTTGGTAACCTCATCCTTCATTTTCATACTCATATCTGGCTTGAATTTTCTGAGCTTCCATTACTGGTGGACACATGGGGTTGGTAGGTAGCTTGTGAGCTACTATAGATGTGCTTAATCCAGTCATGTCATCGTAGGACCATGCGAAAACATCCTCATATTCCCTTAGAAACCTGACATACTCCTCCTTCTCTGACGGTGATAGCTGAATGCTTATGCGAGTTTCTTTGATTGTTTCAAAATCCCCTAAGTTAACTGCCTTAGTTTCCTCCAAGTTAGACTTTGGTTTGTTTTCAAAAATTCTCTACTTCTTTGACAATTTCCTCAGGTATTATCTCATCTTCTAGATCTTCTAAATCATGATCCTTATGTTGCGATATCTCATTAGGTTTATCAAGATATATAATAATTATGCTGAAAAAGAATGTAGAAAGATAATAATAAATACGAAAAGCAATAATGCATTCATAAAGCTTAAAACTATCAACAAGTACGACTCGATGGCTCGAGTAATTATTTCAAAACAAAGTACTAAAAATGTCTTAAATGCTCAAAATCTATTTAAAAATAGGTCATGCTAATTTTTCCAAGCTACCCAGTTACTCGGCGAGCCTAGGATGGTGCAGCGATCCAGTTCTTGAGAACAACTCCTTCTCCCATTGTTTGAATAGTACTGTTTTCCTCCTCCTCATCCAAATTTTCATTGTTGTCCATATCTTCCGTCCAAAAACAGCTTCCTCAACCGGCCAAAACCTCGTCCTCCTCCCCATATCATGTCAATCCGGCAGAATGTCTAGTGTAGTGGTACTATGGGTTGTTCAATCGAATAATAATCAGCATGCTATGCGGTGTCCAATCCTTATATTCTTTCATGGTATATTAATACACGAGCACAAAGGTCATGCCATGATACTATGTTTGTATGGGTTCTGTGATCCCTTGAAGCGTTCGGCCAAGACCCTTTCTTGGTTCATATCCTGTCCACAACAATATGCTTTCTATCTTATTCTCCACCATCAATCCTGCTCAATTGCGTTTACCCACTCAGTAAGGTGGTATGTTTCTCCTCCCAACTTCCTCCTTTTTTCGATGACTGGAACGGTCTAGTTGGTGTAGATAGGGTTATTTCTATTCGAACTTCACAACCTGGTGCAGAGTATAAGCCACTGCCTTAGCTACATGTATCCATCCATGGTCGTCCCAACAACAAGTTGTAAGTAGTAGATATACCTATCACTTGGAATTCGACATCAAATCAAGTCTGGCCCATCGGTACATCAAGGTTTATTTCTCCGATATTAGGTCTCTTAGATCCATCGAATGATTTCACATTCATACTTCCCATCTGTATCTTGTGCAAGCCTTTAGCTAATTTTTTAGAGTAGTCAGCGGGAAAATTTTCAGGCTTAAACCTCCATATATCAAGACTCAAGCAATGAACTTATCCTCAAATTGCACAGTGATATGCAATGTTTTGTTGTGACTCAACCCTTATAGTGGTAACTCATCCGCGTGGAATGTAATTTTGTGACTCTCAGTACCTTTCTGACCATGTTAGCCATCTCTCCGCTAGTGATATCGGCCAGTACATAAGCTTCACTTAAGACTTTCATCAAGGCATTATTGTACGCATCTGAATTTTGCAATAGCGAAAAAAATGGATATCTGGGTGAGAGTCTTGTTCATGTGGTCAACAATAGAGTATTCCCTTACTTGTACCTTTCTCCAGAGATAGTCAGTGCCTGTCTCAATGACAGGAAACTTAGATGCAGCTTATTTTCTTGTTCCTCCCAGATTCTCAGGTGTGCAAACTCTTCTAGTTCTATTCATACCTTGTGTGGCACCTGTTTCTTTCATCTTGGATTTTCCCTTTCTTCTTCCTCCGCAATATAATCCCATAGAACGGTATCAGACTTGTAATATGGTGTAGGATCTACCATCATAGTGAAAACTGTATCTACCTCTACCTCAAACGATGCCCGATTTTGCACCATAATTGACGAGAGGGTGACAGGAGATGTGTTAGGAGTATCTCCCTCTCGAATAAGTCTGATAGATTCTTTGTGATCCCATTACTCATCAGTTTCTATCACATTCTCCCTCGCCCCTATGATATGGGAGAGGTTGATATCTAGTGCGACTTCCTTTACTTGTATAACCTTAGTATCAATCAACTTCTGAATCTTATCTTTTAACATGAAGCATTCTTTGATAGTATAACCCTCCATGCCTAAGTAATAGGAACAGGTTTTTTGGGGGTTAATCCACCAGGAAGGGTTCTCAATAGCAACAACATGAATAAGGGTGATGTAACTAGAGGCCATCAGTCTCTCATGCAGTTGGTCTGTAGGTTCAACAATTGGGGCATATTGTTTGGGAGCTCTGCAGTCAATTTTTAGGTGTGGCTTTAGGTAGTTTTGGCGGGCGGGTGGAGGTGAATGGTAATATGCAGGTTGAGTGTTATAGGCATGGTAAATGTTGGCATGGTATTGTCATTTTGGAGGTAAAGATTGATATGTGGGTGGAGCTGTTTGATATGTAAGGGGAGACTTAGGGCCTTGGGCTACCATCACGGAACCCACTTCTTTGTTTTTTAAAATACCCTCTGATTGCAAGGTTTTGTTTGTGGCGTGCAGTAACTCAAAATTGGTCACTGTCCCATTCTTCATTCCTTCTTTTATCCTTTCTCCTAACTTGATGATGTTTGAGAACTTGTGATTCTCGATGACTATGAACCTTTCATAATATTGCGGATCTTGAGCTCTAACAAAGAATTTTTCATTTGTTCTTCTTCAAGCGCTGGCCTTACATTTGCAGCCTCTGATCTCCAACGAGTAGTGTACTCGCAAAAGGTTTCTGTCGGCTTCTTCTTGCAGTTTTGAATATAGAAAATGCCTGGCACGTTCTCTGTATTGAACCTGAATCTGTCCATGAAATTTGATGCCATACTTACCCAATTTTCCTATTTCTTCGGATTTGATTGATATACCAAGACAAGCGTCTCCTGTAGACTTTACATGTACAGTTTCATGCAGATTTGTTAATTCTTACCCACTCCTACAAGCTTGTCGTAGTAGGTTCTCAGATGCACCTTCAAGTCACCAGTTCCATCAAAGATCTCAAACTTGGAAGGTTTGTAACCCTCTAACATTTCTACATCTGGTTACACAAATCTTATAGTTTAAACCTTTAACACCTTTACCGCTTTCAATACTCTAGACTCTCCCTGTCAGTTTCTTAAGTTCCTCTGCTATGTTTCAATGATCAGGTCCTTCTCAGCTAGAACGGTGGTGTTTTTGGGGGTTTATATAGGTGGTAGGTTAAGGTTTTGGGGAGGTACAAGATTGTGACACTGATGCGGTGTGGGAGGATTCGGAGCTACGGGCGGTGGATTATGGTTTTGTGTGTTTCATGGTGGTGTTTGGTTTTGAGTGGTTGGGTTTTGCTGGTTGATGTCACGAACATTTAGAGTAAGGGAAAGATTTGCCAGATTTATTGAGTTCTTCTACCATGTTTCGAATGAGCAAGCCCTTCTCATCCAACTTGGTGGTATTATTGGGGGGGTTTGCATCGGTGGTGGGTTAAGGTTTTGGGGAGGCGCAAGATTGTGATACTAACACGGTAAGGGAAGATTCATAGCTATGGGCGGTGGATTATGGTGTTGTGAGTTTCATGGTGGTGTTTGTTTTTGATTGGTTGGGTTTTGCCGGTTGATGTCACTAATATTTAGAGTAAGGGAAAGGTTTGGCAGATTTCAGACCTGCTCAAGCTCACCCTGTAGCTCCAGGATTTTCTGCTCTAAACGTAAGACCAACTCATTCTGTTTTGGCGCACTTCTCCCATCTGAGGTTTCAACATTCTCTACCGCAGTAGCATTATCTTTCTGAATACCACTCAAATAATCCATTTTCCCTTCCTCTTTTCCTTTGCTTTTCAGGTCGCTAGGTGGAGGACCTCTAGATCTAGTGTGGTATGCTGATGATGCTAGTATGCATGAATTAACCTTTGGGAATGGGCATAAATAAACAAATTAATAACAAAAGGTAACCAAGTCAGTAAGATGAAGTAAAAGCGTGTTTGCAATATTTAATCATGTATCACATAAAGTCATGCAATAATTTGCGTCCTAATATTGGGGACCTCGTTGTGCCTAATGTAGGCCTAAGCGGCACATACTCTTGGAGAAAATTTATGCCATCGTTCTTCATTTCATTAGTGCGAAAATAAGCCAAAACAATCTTTCACTAAGTCGATAATAACAATAAAGTTACAAATGGCATTAAGCCTTATTACATCGAAATCTAATCTAAGCTAGAAAGCAGTAAAATCATCTCCTAATCTACTTGGTTCCTGATGGGCCTTCTCCATGCTTCGCTCTCTTGACCCCATCAATCATGTTTCCCAAATCACACATGTCTGGTAATAATAAGTTGTTGCCAGCTTCCCTCCTTCATCATCCTCTATGCCTTGACAATCCCAAAGTCTCTTTCTCATCTTCCCTTCTAGCTCCATCAATACTTGCTCCATGTATTCTAACATATATATTGACTTATTGGCAATATCTCCCCATTCTCTTATTGCTTCCATGTTCACCTTATGTTGTTCCATATACTTAGCTTCGGATTCGAACACCCTTTCGAGTAACCTTCTGTAATTCACTTGTGCCTCAGCCAACCATTTATGATCTTATCCTTTATATTGACTCCTGGTTTGACGCCCCAAGCTATGTTGTCTTCTAGCCATGATAGATAGTAGTACATATGGCTGGTGTGATACCTGTCTGGCTCAATAGTTTCTCCTTCCACGAAGATCCTTTGGTTACACATGTGTTACACTTCGAACTTGAATGGGATGAAATCTGCCTTATGCTGAACCATATTGTAAATCCAACGTATGACTTGTTTTCTTCCAGCTTTCCTCATTACCCTTATAGGAGCGTAACGGTAGATGACTCATAGCCCAATCAGTATTGAGTGCGTTGTTCCTTTTTATATGATGATAAAATCACTACTAGGACCATCCAAACATCCAATGTACTTGCTCGTTTGTCAGATTACTGAAGAACACCCAGCCTATTGCATTTCTAGGCTTTGCAAGCCCATCGGGGATGAATATCATCTTTTTTGGATGATGAATAGCTATGTAGTCATTCAACGGTCTTCATAGAAGCTCCTGGCGATACTCACCCCTCTGAAAGTGTTCTAGCCGCCAAACATGTAACAATAGATTACAACCCTCAAAGTGTCCGAACACATGCTTGACTGATCCAGAGTGTTAGGATTTATGCCCGTCACTAGAGGGGGGGTGAATAGTGCAGCACAAGAATATTGATAAATATTGCGAAATTAAAATTGCAGGAATAAAATAAATTCGGTAATTAAAATAACAAGGAAAGAACGCACCAAATTTATCCTGGTTCACCACAACTTGTGGCTAGTCCAGTCCCCGAGAGACTCTCTCGAGATTCCACTAACTTCGTTAAGCTTACGGGTGCTTAACAAACCGTTACACTTGCTCGTAGATGTACACTCTACAAGACTTCAACTTGCTCGAGGATACCACACCTCAAGACTTCACCTTGCTCGTGGATACAGCACCACAAAACTTCAACCACTAAGAATTAAGGTACTTAGCGAACCCGACAATCAATGAGAAGATATGTTCTTCTCAAACACCTTTCTCTTTTTACAATAAGAACTCTCTCAAAAGAGTAGATAAAGAGATACAAAATAAGCTCTATGAACAACACAAAGTTGTCTCTCAAATGGCTCAACAAAAGCTCTAAAATGATGCTCAAATAATGTCAATATGTATATCAATATTGGGAGGTGTTGTGTGTTTCAAATCAGCTCAAAAGACCTCTTTTTATAGGTGAAAAATGGTGTATGTCCGTTGCTTAATTGGCAATCAATTATGCTGATTTTGTGCCAAGATAATCGATTATTCACAATCTGATAATCGATTATTCTCCAACGTTCAGAAAATCAGAAGCTGATTTTCTGCTGAATAATCGATTATCTGATACTGCATAATCGATTATTCTGAGGCAGTGTTCAAACGCCTGGCAACGGTTATAACATAATCGATTATGCACTTTGTATAATCGATTATTCTGTGGCAGTGTTCAAACACTTTGGCCACTGTTATAACATAATCGATTATGCACTTTGTATAATCGATTATTCTGAGGCAGATTTGAAAACTTACTTCAAAAACCATTTTGGTTAAGATGAAAACTTTAACATCATTTTGTTTGAAGTATTTAAAATATGTTTATGATAAATATGATTTAATAAAATAAGTTTATGATAAATATGATTTAATAAAATGATTTTATGCATATTTATGATGACCTATGTTGAGCCAAACGACGAGATAACTTAAGCGTTGCTCTTACATTTGTTCTACCTAACGACCTACGTTTTGGGTCTTTGGTCTTGAACATTTGAGCTCGTCTTTGGCTTTTCCATTGCAATCCGTTCATCAATATGCTTCTCGGCATTCAAGCTTGATTGTTTGTCATATAATATCGTTGTTTGACACTTTACTTCATTGTTTGTCATTCATCAAAACCTATACCTGAAAATCATGCTAATACAACCAAAGCGCACATATCATAGATAGAATGATTTTCTACAATTTCCCCCTTTTTGATAATGACAAACAACAGGAGATATGCATATTGGATTCCCCCTAAATTCATGCTATATCTCAACATACAATTCATGTAAACAATTTAATATAAATCCCCCTTAATTGAATATTCCCCTTCAATTAAAGCATACTAGAATGTGAAGACATTCCCCCTTATTCGATGCATATCGCCTAAATTCTTCCCCCTTTTGGCATTAGCAAAAAAGGTATACCAATTGTTATTAAAACTATTGACGATACCAATTGTTAAAAAAAATCATATCAATATTAAATAATACCAAATGTTAGTAAAAACATGTCAATCATAATAACGGTCATTTTTCGCAAATATACCAACTGTTATTTAAAAAATATTCATCAAAACATGAGTCAATCATTTAACATAAAAATAATTGATACCAATTTGTTATTCAAAATAACACTTATCAAAACATGAATTAATAATTAATATCAATCGTTAGCACATATCAACTATTACGTTTTTATCAAGAATACGATAACTAACCGACGTTCCCCCTCGATGCAGTAAGGTTTCGTGCTTGGTGCATCTACTACAATATTGTAGTCTTCAAGCACACCTGCAAACGTACATAAAAATAGGTTTTCGGTACCCAACTTCTTTTGGGTCCTTGAGGGTTAGGCAAATAATAATTATAATCAAAATATGAATCTCTATGTTTAGCAAAACATAAGGGTGCAATGTGTCCTACCCGGTTACAATAATGACATATGACATTAGGATTGTTCATATGTCTAGGTTGAGCCAAGTGCGTTCTAGGTGATCTAAAGTTGTTATTCCTAGAAGCGTTGAAATTCCTAGAGTCATTTCTAGGTGGTCTAAAATCATTCATTCTAGACTCATTAATAAAATTCCTAGAATTGTGTCTAGGTGGTCTAAAATGATTAGTTTTAGACTTATTAACAAAAATCCTAGAGTCATTTCTAGGTGGTTTAACCTTATTTCTATCGTCCTTTTTAATTACCTCACTTGTTCTAGAATCATTTACACTACATTTTTCTAGTGTATTTCTAAGTTCTACGTTCTCCATTTTTAAAGAACTACAAGAAGAACAATTTGAACTTTGAACAATTAAAGAGGCTTCGTTCATCTCCTTGATTTTATTTTTGAAACCAACAATGTCATTTTCCAAAAAATTATTTTCTTCTTTTAGCTTTTCATTTTCACAAGTCAATTTTTCAAAATCTTTTTCTTTAAAAGAAGGTTGTTTTTCAAAATTTTTTTCTTGCAAAGAAGGTGTTTTCTCAAAATCTTTTCTTGCAAAGAAAGTGTTTTCTTCAATTCTTTTATGGTTTTTGAAGCTTTAACAAATTCACTATATAATTCATCATAAGCATTTTGCAATTCTTCTAACGAGTAAGAGTTAGAAATACTTACCTCTTCTTCTTCGTTGGCCATGAGGCATAATGCGGCAATTTTATCGCCCGAGCTGTCCGAATCCCATGTTACGCGCCTATGGTGTTTCTTCTTTTTCTTGTCCTTTGATTTTGGACAATGTGATTTGGTGTGGCCAAGTTTTCCACAATTTTGACATGAAGGACTTGGTTCTTCCTTCTTTATTCCCTTCTTCATAAACTTGTAAAACTTTTCAAATATATCATTGGAAATAATATCATTATCGCTTTCCGAATCACTTACCTCTACTCTTTTAGACGATGAGGCTTTGAAGGCAATATTCGAACCTTTACTTCTAAGATAAGGATTAAGAATTGTGCTTTCATAGGTTTCGAGGTTACCTCTTAGTCCATCGATTGTGATATCCGTGAATCCTATAGATTCTTGGATTGCATTGGCTTTGGAACGCCATTCGGGAGTGAGACTCCGTAGGACTTTTCGAACAAGATCTTTGTTCGTGTAGACTTTTCCGAGAGCATGAAGATCGTTGACGATTCTTGAAAATCGTTCGAACATAATGCCAATGGGTTCATTCTCCCTCATTCTAAAATTTTCATATCATGTGTTAGAAAATCAATTTTAGATTCTCGGACTTGAGACGTACCTTCGTACGTGATCTCGAGTTTATCCCACATTTCCTTTGCGGTTGTGCAACAAGAGATTTTTCGATAGTCATCCGGATTCACCGCACAAAATAGTAAGTTGACGGCCTTTGCGTTTCTTTCAACCTTCTTGATGTCCTCGGCATCATATTCATCTTCCTCCTTTGGAACTATGATCTCCCCAACTTTCTTTATTGGCATTTGTTCACCTTTCTTGATGATTTGCCATAATCGAAAGTTGTGCGATTGGATGAATATTCTCATCCGCTCTTTCCAGTATGTATAATTTCTTCCATCAAAAAATGGAGGCCTCTCGGTGGAGTGTCCTTCGCTCATTATTCATGTTCAATATTCTCAACAAATATATATCGCTCTCAACCGGTTAAGGCTTTTAGAGAGTTAGGCTCTGATACCAATTGTTAGGATTTATGCCCGTCACTAGAGGGGGGGTGAATAGTACGGCACAAGAATATTGATAAATATTGCGGAATTAAAATTGCAGGAATAAATTAAATTCAGTAATTAAAATAACAAGGAAAGAACGCACTGAATTTATCCTGGTTCACCACAACTTGTGTCTAGTCCAGTCCCCGAGAGACTCTCTCGAGATTCCACTAACTTCGTTAAGCTTACGGGTGCTTAACAAACCGTTACACTTGCTCGTAGATGTACACTCTACAAGACTTCAACTTGCTCGAGGATACCGCACCTCAAGACTTCACCTTGCTCGTGGATACCGCACCACAAGACTTCAACCACTAAGACTTAAGGTACTTAGCGAACCCGACAATCAATGAGAAGATATGTTCTTCTCAAACATCTTTCTCTTTTTACAATAAGAACTCTCTCAAAAGAGTAGATAAAGAGATACAAAATAAGCTCTATGAACAACACAAAGTTGTCTCTCAAATGGCTCAACAAAAGCTCTAAAATGATGCTCAAATAATGTCAATATGTATATCAATATTGGGAGGTGTTGTGTGTTTCAAATCAGCTCAAAAGACCTCTTTTTATAGGTGAAAAATGGTGTATGTCCGTTGCTTAATTGGCAATCAATTATGCTGATTTTGTGCCAAGATAATCGATTATTCACAATATGATAATCGATTATTCTCCAACGTTCAGAAAATCAGAAGCTGATTTTCTGCTGAATAATCGATTATCTGATACTGCATAATCGATTATTCTGAGGCAGTGTTCAAACGCCTGGCAACGGTTATAACATAATCGATTATGCACTTTGTATAATCGATTATTCTGTGGCAGTGTTCAAACACTTTGGCCACTGTTATAACATAATCGATTATGCACTTTGTATAATCGATTATTCTGAGGCAGATTTGAAAACTTACTTCAAAAACCATTTTGGTTAAGATGAAAACTTTAACATCATTTTGTTTGAAGTATTTAAAATATGTTTATGATAAATATGATTTAATAAAATGATTTTATGCATATTTATGATGCCCTATGTTGAGCCAAACGACGAGATAACTTAAGCGTTGCTCTTACATTTATTCTACCTAACGACCTACGCTTTGGGTCTTTGGTCTTAAACATTTGAGCTCGTCTTTGGCTTTTCCATTGCAATCCGTTCATCAATATGCTTTTCGGCATTCAAGCTTGATTGTTTGTCATATAATATCGTTGTTTGACACTTTACTTCATTGTTTGTCATTCATCAAAACCTATACCTGAAAATCATGCTAATACAACCAAAGCGCACATATCATAGATAGAATGATTTTCTACACAGAGAATGATACATTTCAGCTAAGATCATTGGTATGATAGTATACTTCTATCCTTCGATGCCATCCATTAAGGTCTTGGCAACCATGGCTAAGCGAGTATGAATCCTTCCCCTTGCATAAGAAAGATCAACAATCCCGAGAAGTAGACAATGAACGCATAAACCTGGTGGTGTACACATCCCAAAGAGGTAATGGCTAGCTCCTCATAATGAAGGCAATATGATTTGCTATGTCCATTACGCTCATAGAGAAACTTAAAAGGGATGTATGATTTCTTCAGATAGAGCAGATCATCATTCTTCTTAAATTCAGAAAACTACAATGAGTGCGATTTTCTGGCACTAATAATCCTGGACTATCCCATGGTAACTTGGTAAACCCCCTATTTCTTCCAAGAGAGGATTCATTTCTATATTGCCAAATCGAAAAGTAGATCTCTTCTCGTCCTAGAACATGGTAGCATCCTCGATCAATTCTCTATTTGGTGGATTTAGCAAAGATGGCATGTCACCAAGTACTCTCCTCAAATGCTTTCTATCACATAGTTTCCACCAGTCAACTAGCAAAGGAGGATATTCTTGACCATGCTGAACCTGGGTATTTCGTGCTTCATTTTCTGCAAACAAACAAAGGTTAGCCCTTTTCCCCTCCAGGTTCTACTACTTACGCAATAATGATCAATATATTTGCATATTTTCTCCAAGCAATGCACATAATATGATGGCGTCCTTTGGGGCTATGGAAATCCTTTAGACTTTAGACAAGGTTTATCTAAGTGGGTCGTTACATAAATGACGCCTCAATCTGTACTAGGTTTAGCATGATGCATGTACATTTCAAATCAGAGTATGGTTTCTAGAAAGTTCTAGACATATACTCTCAAGTTGACAACTCGGGAGGGAAAGACATGAGATTATCGATTGCACCATTGATTGAACAATCTATTTCAAATAAGCCTTTCCAGTTGAAAAATGGTGATTTAGTAAAGCACAAACACTCATCAAGCGCCACTATGTTCATAATAAGCAGGAGTGGAGTATGATATGGAGCATGCTTTATGCAGAGATAGTACACGTTGTAAAGTATTTGCATGATAAAGTGAAAAAAAAAGTAAATAATATGGTAAAGATGAACATGAGGTGGAAAAGAAGAGAGAACAAAAGAAACATAAAAAAGAGAAGTCAGTTTAACTCATAAAAAATGTGTGAGAGCGTAATGAAGGAAATAGGGAAATAGGGACGGGAGAGTCATCATATAGCAGTCTTAGACAAGTGAAAGAAACAGGGAGATGACGTACATGTCATAGCAATAAAGGAAAACATGGAGGAGATGTTCATGTCATAGTATTTAGACAAATAAAGGAAAATAAGGGAGGGGATGTGCATGACATAACAATTTAAAAAAATAAAGGAAAATAAGGTAGGGGAAGTGCATGTCATAGCAATTTAAACAAATATAGAAAAAATAAGTGAAATAATCCACATAAGTTAATTACATTATGGTAAGAGCCTAGCATCCCCAACAGAGTTTCCACGTTGTCGCGCCCTGTTTTCTCGCGAAAACGGGCTTTGACACGTGATAGCTCTTTTAAATGGGTATTGAAAGAGAAGAGTCACCACCTAATGATTTTTTAAAGGTGTGTTAGGTCACCTACTTGAAAATAACTCTGTTTGACTAGTCTATGTCACCAAAAATCGGGCAATGGCTCAAATTACCTCAAAGAGAAGGTGTTTGGCGCTCTTCGAGGTCCACAACTATGGTTCCCATCCGAATTTTACACTATGTGGACTAGATAATAAGCAAAGTGATCATATAAGTGGAGAAAGATGTGTAAGTTGAAGATTCTATTACAACATGACTCATAAGAATTACACTATATAAATGATAGGTGATTCTATTACAACATGACCCATAAGAATTACACAATATAAATAATCGGTACAAATCTCAAGGATTACAAAGGTACAACTGCGTCGGTCTATATTGAATGACTAAGTGCGAACAACAAGCACAAAAAGGAAAAGGGGGCGGGCGGGGTGGCTCCTAAGTCTTTTAGCCTAAAGGATCGCCCCGTGCAACATAAATAATACTTGGCAACTCCCTTAATGTGCATTAGCAAGCATGCCTATAGGATCCCATTATCTGAACTAACTAGCCTTCCTGGCAATTTGATTAACTTCTTCTCATACACAATTAATATATATCATGCCTATAGGACTAAAAATTAATTTCAAACCTAGAAATCATGCCTATATGGTTTAAATCAATCCAGCAATAGATATCATGCCTATAGGACTAAAAAATCAATTTCCAATTTAGAAATCATGCTTATAAGGGTTAAGTCAGGTCAGTAATTAGAAAGCAATCCAATAGGAAATGAAATCTGTCTTTACGAGTTAAAATCAATGTTATGCTTAGAAACCACGTCTATAGGTCTGTAATTAAGAAACTCGTAGAAATCATGCCTATAAGATCATGTTCTGAATTCAATCGTTATTGTAAATCACCTAGGCAATTTATTTGTAAGACTTAATAATTCTGGGATTACAATTGTAACACATTCCTGCCCGAGGTGCCCAGATTCATGCTAAATAAACTCAGTAGGCAAAAAAGTAGGTCTTAATGCTTGCCTTAGCAAAGTTGTCTCTGAACTCTGTTTTCTCACATAGATATCCTGTCTATAGGAATTCCAAATTATTAAAGTTTATTAGTTCAATTGCGTGCTTTGTTGTCTATGTGTGGAGATTAATATGAGCATATACTTGCTCTTTATCTGAAAGTCCTATTTGAATTTTGTGTGTCGTCTAGATTTCATATTTGTAAGTAAAATAAGTTGTTCTAGAACCATCCCAAATAGAGGTCCTAATACCTCCAGGGCCATAGGTGAGGGACGGGTAGTGCACGTATAGGGTACGGTTTAGAATCAACTAGTGCGCTTAAGCAACAACTGAAAGATAGTAATTGGGCAGTAAAGGAGACGATAGCCCATGCGCTAATACTATGGGTAAGACCTAGACTTGAGGGAGTTACAAAGTATTGCATGGAATGATCCTATAGGCTAAAAAACTTAGGACCACCCCCTTATACTCCTGTTTAAAATAAATTGAATATTGTATTTGTCCAAATTATTTTCTTCCCTTTTAAGACTAATTCGCCTAATTTAAGTTCGGTCAATACCATCTTTGTGGACCTCGAGGGGTGCCTAACACTTTTCCCTCAAGATAACTTCAAACCCTTACCCGATCTCTGGTGATGTAGACTGCTTATATGAGTTAATTTCTCTAGGTTCCCTAACGCACCTTAATCCATTAGGCGGCAACTCTTTCAAATCCAATTCCCTGCCCTCTTAGAAAGGAGTTGTCCTAGAAATAACGTAACCCAATTTTGTGAGAAAAAAAGGGCACGACAGTGGTTATAATATCTACAATTTTTTTCAAGGGTTCAAGATAAGTAGGAAACTTAAAAAAGGAGATGTTAATCTACAAGTTGCAGCAGTAGCTGTAGAATCAATTTCTTTAATAATTCCTTCGAGCAAAGTACTTATGCTAGATGATTGTTATTATGTTCCTAAATTTTTTTTGAACATAATTTTAGCTTTTATGTTAGACAAGCATGTGTTTCGCACTAACATAGGCAAGGGTATTTTCTTTATTTATTATGGTGATGATTTATATGCGAATGGCTATCTCTAACATGACGTTTATGTCTTACGTTATGTGAATGCTAATTTGATTATGCATGTTTCTAGTCTTAAGAGGAAATATATGACCAAGTAAATCATACATACCTTTGGCACTGTAGGCTTGGCCATATTGGAGTGAAAAGAACTAACAAGTTGTACAAGGAAGGGTGCCTTGATAAGTATGATTTTGAATTATATCCAACTTGTGAATCTTGTCTCAAAGTAAAAATGACCAAATCTTCATTTCATGGAGGTGGAGAAAGAGCATCTGAATTATTGGGACCAAATTCATACAAATGTTTGTGGTCCCATGGAAATTCAAGCTAGAGTTGGATATTCTTACTTCATCTCCTTCACTGATGATATGTAAAGATATGGATTTCTGTATCTTATGAAACATAAATCCAAATCTTTTGAAATGTTCAAAAGGTTCTGTGGTGAAGTTGAGAAACAAACTGGTAAAAGTATTAAAGTGCAAAGGTTTGATAGAGGTGGAGAATCTTAGTGAAACTTTTACTAGGTATCTCAAAGAGAATGGGATTCTCTCACAGTGGACACCTCCAGGAACACCACAACACAATGGTGTGTCAGAACGGAGAAATCAAACCTTATTATATATTGTGAGATCTATGATAGGGTTCACTGGTCTTCTAATCAATTTATGGGGATATGTTTTGGAAAAAATAATATACTTACTTAATAAAGTTCCCACTAAGTCAGTCTCTACAACACCATATAAGATATGGAAATGATGTAAGCCTAAACTTAAGTAAATTAAACTTTGGGGTTGTCCAAATTATTTAAGATACTACAGTCTGATAAACTTGACTCAAGATCTGACAAGTGTAGGCTCATTGAGTATCCCAAAGAAACAATGTGATATTATTTCTATCACCCTTATGACTATAAAATGTTTGTGACTGGAGGAGAAACCTTTTTGGAAAGGGAATTTCTTTCGAAAGGAAATTATATTGGATAAAGTAAACTTGATGAAGTTCAAGAAACTAATGAATCAACACAAAATCAAGATCACGAGACACAAGATGAAGAACCTTTATTGGATGTTTTGAAGTTGACAAGGAAGTTGTCATCTTCAACGATTGAAGTTCAAAAACTAAATGTAGTTCAAGAATAGGTTAATGAACCAGTTCCAAACCAAATTGTATAACAACTAAATCCAACACAAGATAAGCAAGTCATACAGGAACCTCTTAGAAGGTCTACACGAGAACGTCATGTACCAACTAGATCAAGTATAATGGTACATGATGATGTATCAAATGAGGAGCAACTTATTTGGCTATCTGAACAGTTCTCCATAAAAGACTTTGGATGAGCAACTTATATATTAGGAATAAATTTCTATCGAGATAGATCGAGGAAGCTGCTTGAACTTTCCAAGTCTTTTTACATTGATACCATTTTGAAAAGGTATAACATGGATAATTCCAAAACAAGCTATCTACCGATATGCACTGGAATTACTCTCAGTAGGGAGGATTGTCCTAAAATACCTAAAGAGAGAGAATGCATGAGTAGGATCCCATACGATAGTGCAGTGGGAGATATCATGTATACCATGACATGTACACGTCCTGATGTGGCTTATGCACTTGGAGTGACTAGCTGATATCAAGCAAATCCCAGTAAGGAACATTGAAAGGTGGTGAAGACCATTCTTAAGTACTTAAGAAAGACTCAAGACCAATTCCTCAATTATGGAGATTCGGAGTTGAGACTTAAAGGTTATACTGATGCGAGTTTCTCTTCATATAGAGATGATAGAAAATCTATTTCTGGTTATGTATTCACCTTAAATGGTGGTGCAATGAGTTGGAAAAGTTTCAAAGAAGCTACAGTAGCTGATTTAGTGACTAAAATAGAATATATAGCAGCTAGTGAAGTTGCTAAAGAAGCTGTAAGGATGAAAAAGTTCTTAACTAAACTTGGTGTGGTTCCTTCAATAGATGGTGCAATTCCAGTGTTGTCTGACAATAGTGGAGTCATTGCTCAAGCAAAAGAACCAAGATCACACCAAAAATCTAATCATGTTTTGCGAAGGTATCACTTGATAAAAGAAATCATTAAACGTGGTGACGTCTAGATTCAAAATGTTGATGGAAAGGAAAATGTTCCAGATCCATTCACTAAAGCTTGTAGTGCATAAGAGTTTGACAAGCACAAGTAAAAATTGGGAATGAAGTACAAGAGCGATTGACTTTAGTGCAAGTGGGAGATTGTTAGGGATATAGTAAATACGCCTTAGATCCAATCTCATATTTGATGATTTGAACATTTTTTAACTTATTTCATATAAAAATATATGACATCTAATATTTTTTTATCATAGTTATTGTTAATTCTTTGATTAACTTGATAATGTCCTTGATTAAATTTTGAGACTTCACATTGTGGTGTAAATCATAATAATGAGAGTGAAGTTTCTTATAATTTAATTTAAATTTGTTCTTGATTGTAGGATTATTGATTTGGACATTAGTAATCTAGTTAGATCAACATTTATGTGATCGTCTTTATTGAATAAAGATTAGTTAATCTCATTAACTAAATCACATAGATAGATGATACATATAGAGATATAGTCATTGAAGCGACTCATTAGATAATTCATAATGGTTAGAATTATCATAAACTGTCAATAGAATATTCTCTTGAAGAATGTGATATAAGAGTTTTCTTTTACCTGAGATCATCATACTAATTGACAAGTTATTTATTGTGCTTTGATACTAGGCACCTACGGTCCTAAGGCGATAGTTGAAAGGATATTGGGTACGATTAAATATTTATAAAATTAATGATTGATCACGATAGAATCTGTTAACTCTTGGTAATAAGTTTAAGCTCCATGTTGTTTTGAATTATAAACGGCCAAATTAAGACCTTAACCAAGGCAATTGAATAAAAAAAGAAAGGAGTTTTTTAGGTCATTCAATGGTCGATTAATGTATAGTTGGTCGCTTATTAGGATTTGATAATTGAATTATATCCTAGGATGACCCAAAGCTATCAAGACAGAAGGAATTACTATATTCTTCTTCTACAAGTTCTTGAGAGTTAATTGTATATTTCATGCTATCCAGTCATTAAGGAATGTTGCTAGTCGTCACCCTTGATTAGTATACTGATGTGATCAATTTACAACCGGTTTAGTATTGAACCTATGGAGTCGCACACTAATGAGTGTTCTGATTTTTTGCTAAAGGATTTGTTACTTTATTATTTGATAATTAAATTAAAGAATTTAATTAGCCAAACAAATTTAATTATTAGTACAAATAAAATATTAATATATTCTTTGCTTGCACAGAGGATAAAATTAATATTGTAAAAATTTGTAGTTTTCTATTTTAATTAGAAAATTAAAATATATCTCTTGATTGAATATATATGTAATATATATTTAGTATTTATAATTATTATTTATTTACATAATGTATATAAATATTAAAAGTCTTATTATGTTAATCCAATTTGGTACTGGATTTAAAAGAGACGTCGGCAACGTGAACAATTTCTGTGGAATTTAAATTTTTTTAACGGAAAAAGGGCTAAATATATCCCTTTACTTTCATATTGTTTACATGTACCCCTCGTTATATTATTGGGCTATCTATACCCCTACCGTCATATTATTGGGTTATCTATACCCCTATTGTCATACTTAGAAACAAAAATACCCATATTTTGAATGGAGTGACACGTGGCAACACCATATTAAAACGAATCAATTTCTTTTTTTACCCGACCCATTTTTAAAAGAAGCCCACAGCCCGACCCCTATTTTCTTTTTTTTCTAGTATTTTTAAAAATTTTAGATTTTAAAAAATAATAATTAAATAAATAACAAAATATTTTTTTTGTTTTTACAAATTTATTTTTCCACGTTTTACAAAACAAAATTCTTTTAAAAAATTGAAAAGAATATTTTTCAAAAACGAAAAATATTTTGTTGAAAATAACTTTTTCAGTTTTTTAAAAAAAGAAAATATTTTTTTTGTTTTTACAAAAAAAATTCAGTTTATACAAATTTGTTTTTTCAGTTTTTACAAAAAGAAAATCTTTAAAAAAATTGAAAAAAATGAAGAAAAAAAAACATTTTTCAAAAACGAAAATATTTTGTTTTAAATATTCTTTTCAATTTTTAAAAAACGAAAATATTTGTCAAAATCAAAAAGAAATTCAAGTTTAACAATTTTTTCTGTTTTTACAAATATATTTTTACAAAAAAAAATTTTGTTTAAAAAACCATTTTTCTAGTTTTTTACAATTTGTTTTGCAAAATCTTTTCAATATCTACACACTTTAAAAAAAAAGAATTATTTTTCAATTTTTTTAAATTTACAAAAAGAAAATTCTATAAAAAACTGAAAAAATGAAAATATGGTTCGGGTTTTGGGTTTGTTATAAAACACGTTGGGTAAAAAAAAAAAAGAAATGGTTCATTTTAATCTGGTGCTGCCACGTGGCACTTTATCCAAAATAGGAGTATTTTTTGTTTTAAAGTATGACATTAGAGGTATGGATAGCCTAATAATATAATAAAGGGTACAGGTAAACAATATTTGAAAATAGAAAAATATATTTAGCCCTTTCCGTTCTTTTAATGAAAAAATATTCAGTAATAATTGAGAAAGTCCAATTAGGAATTGGACTTATGTAACGTTCATAAAGATCCAATGGTCACGCTAACCATTGATTGGAATCTCAAATTTTCCATAAAATGTTTCTTGAACTTTATTTTGGATTAAACTTTTACCTCAAGTAATTACCTCAATCAAATAGAAATAGGGTTTATAGGTAATGTTATATATAAACGGGATGGAGAAAATTTGCGGTAATTCTTGACAAGAAAAATCACTTTGTGAAGTGAGAGAGCAATACCAAGCCAAGAAAAATACAATTACAAGAAGTTTTTCTTGTTCTTCTATCTTTGAGTTGAGATTTTTGAGAAAAATGTCAGCACAATATTCTTCTTTCAATTTGTTCGCGAGTTCCATTGAACAAAGAGTTGATAGCAATAATTGATCTCGGTATAGATACACATAAAGTCTTTGCATTATCGAGGAAAATTCTGAAACGAGCCTCTCTTCACCAGATACATGTTAGATCCGATCTTTGACATTTAAATAAATTTTAAATATGAAAAGATCTACCTAGAATTATTATTATCGTCCATTCCGTTACATATTACAAACACCTATATGCAATCCTTCAACTCCCACGACACATATAGTCTGCGGTTGCTACCATCTCCATATTTCCCCGCAAGCGAAGAAGAAAAACCTATAAAACGATCAAATAGTATTGTTATTTGAGTTTGAATTTAAGTATAGTTACTTAAATTGTTAGATCCCCATAGCAGGCCCCAAAACTCCTTTCCACCAACAAAACACAGCTTCCATCGTAGACAGACCCAACAGAACAACAATCATTTTTATTCCTCTTTCTCGCTGTTCAGGTTAGTATGACTTAAGAAATGATAGAGAGAGTGAGAGGAGAAATTTGGAGAAGAAGCAAGTAAAAGAAGAGGAGTGCACTAAAAAGAGAGAGGGAGCCAAGAAAGTCTCACAAGTTGGACAATTAAGCTGGTTTTAAGGCTTTTTGGAATTTTAAGTGCTTGACAGAGTAACTTCACTTGTTATCCTCATTTAAGTGGGAATTAAATTCAGTATGAATAGGAATAGGATGAAAAAACGACACCCGTAGAAACTCATTTAGGGTGCTAACTTATGTATTTTTCCTATATTTCATTTGTTATGTTTTGATATTGTCCTTGGGAATAAGTGTTATCCTAGGATTATAATGAATAAATTCTTTAGTGAATATACTTATGTTTTGCCTGTGAAGAGGATGGCTTTAGTTTTAAAACCAAACGGCGCTAAAACTCTTGAAGAAATTTCAAACTCATTGCCTTGACTAACATCTTGATCATCAATTTAGCTGTTGATAGAAGTGCACAATCTTACAATCAAATGATAATATGATCTAAACAAACCAAAAAAACAAAAGGAAAAGAAAGAATTGTGAAATTTCAGAGAGAGTACCAATTAGTCCCGACTATAATGCCTAAATAGAAAGCAAATCAATAAATGCACTCTTTCAGCAACTGCATACACTCGTAAGGCTGAATTCAAGAACCTTAGGAGGCACAAATGCTGTTGAATTGGATGAATATCTCACGACTTACAAGCTGTAACTCAGAGGTCCAAAGAATCAAGGGGTCTGCACAGTTGAGTCCTTGGACTTATTCTCTTCTGAAGATGGCCAATTATCGGACTTCTTCAATCATTCTAACAACTTCATCCATGGTGGGTCTCATGTCTGGAACCCTTCCAACACATGTCATGGCAATTTGAAGCATCTGCACCATCTCCTCTTCGATGTTCTGAAATCTCATCAGTTCGACATCGAAGACCTCAGCGGTCCATTCTTCCCTGACGACTGACTGGACCCACCTAGGGAGATCAACCATGTCGTCACGCCCTGGGGATTGAATTGGTTGCTTCCCTGTAAGCATCTCAAGCATTAGGACACCGAAGCTGTATACGTCTGATTTATGAGTGTGCTTCCGTGTTTCAATGACCTCAGGAGCGCGATACCCTGGATGACGAGATGGAGCTGCAGGAAAGTTCATAACAGGCGCTAAACCCAAATCAGAGACACAAGCTTCCATATCTTGGTTGAGGAGGACATTAGAGGATTTTATATTTCCATGAGTAACTTTTTGACCACCCATTGAATGGATATGGGCGATCCCTCTTGCTGCTCCAAGTGATATTTTCACTCTTGATTCCCAGTCCAGTGGAGTCCTTCCAGAAGCAGCCCGGCTCCCTGTCAAGATATTGGAATTCAACATGGAATTAGATGAGCCTATTCAGTTTCTACACAAGCAGCATTTTAAACATTGAGAAGAGAATTGATACAAATTATGAGATCCAAATCAGATATGAGATCGCTCCCAGATTTTCGGTATCTACCAGCTTTCAGCTAGAATAGCAGCAAGATGTGTAGCTAATAAAGTAAACAAGACAGAGATATGAGAAAGTTGCCAAGAGAAAAATATGGCTAAGGATCTCCATACCTTGCCTCACATAGAACAACTACATATAGACAAAGATTAGACAAAAAGATCCCCATATACATGCATATACACCCTGAATATGGTTTTTTCATTTTTTTAAGTTTCAACCAAAAAGAAAGTGCAGACGTTCCAGTCTTCAACTTTCAAGTATGAATTAGAATGGTTCAGATTCAGTATTAATATATTTCTGTCATCGGTTTGGCACAGTTTGTCTCCAATGCAAGAGTTCAGTCATTGAATCATAATTATTGTATCAAGTTGATCTAGCAAATAATGGGTGACAGAGAAAGAAAAAGAGGGAGAAGAAAATGCATTACCATGCAAGAGTAGAGACAAACTACCCCGTGAGAAATAGTCATACACAAGTAGCTTTTCATCCTTGGAGTAATAATAAGCACGCAAGGGGACAGTGTTTGGATGCTGCCCAACTCTGCCAATAATTTCCATCTGCTGTTCAAAGTCCTTCTTCCCAACAATGACTTCTTTTAATCTTTTTACCACCACTGTCGTTGACTCCTCCAAAATAGCCTTGTATGCAGTTCCAAAACTCCCCTTTCCTAAAACTTCAGCAGAAGCCCTTAGCAAGTCCTCAAGATCAAAATTGTAAGAGCAGCCTTCGAAGAAAACCAGCTTATTTTTCTCAGCTTCTTGTACCCCACTACCAAATTCTTCATTGGGCTTTTCACTTCTGCCTCCGCTCGAGGACTTCCCTTTTAACACACCTCTACCATTGCTTTCTTTCCTTTTTCGACAGCACAAACACATGGCTAGAACTACCAGAAAAAGGAGCAAATTCCCTCCAGCAGCAATAGCAATAATAACTCCTAATTTCAGTTTCTTCTTTGAGCTTTGTTTTGGAGGAATGTTCGGGAAAGGGGACGGTGGTAAAAGAGGGGAACAGGGATTTAAGGGAAGCCCACACAAGAGTGAGTTCCCCACAAATGAAGAGTTGGGGAACTTTTGGAGGGATGATGGAATAGAACCATTAAGATTGTTGTAGCTTAAATCCAAATGTCTAATCCTTGGGAGGGTGAAATTCGGAATTGGTCCAGAAAGCGAATTATTCTGCAGGCTCAAACCAGATAGTTGAGTCAAATTCTGAAAAGTTACGGGAAGCTTACCAATGAAAGAATTATATGAAAGGTCCAAAACATTCAGTTTATGTGAAAAAGAAGCAGGAATAGGTCCAGAGAAGTTATTGTGCTGGAGGAAAAGGTATTGGAGGAAAGAAAGTGAGGTGATCTCAACAGGAAGAGTTCCATTGAGTCGATTTGCTCGAAGGCTGATAATCCTTAAAGAATCCAGCTTTCCAAGAGTATTTTGTGGGAGTGGACCAGTGAGTCCAACTCCAGGAAGTCGTACAGCCACTACGTGGGCCCCATCTTCACTACAAGTAATGCCTACCCAAGATGAGCATATAGGGGTGGCAGGACTCCAGTTGATCTTCGGGCCATGGGGAACTGCAGAAGCAAAGGCAAGAAGGGCCTGTTTATCAGAGTCTAGATCACCAAGAGCCAAGGGAAGAAGTGTTGCTACAACCAAAAGGGCAGGCAGCAGTTGATAAGCAGAGCAGATTCTCATGAGGAAACAATCAATCGATTGAAAGCAACAAGGCTGCCCATGATGCGGTTCACCTGGGATAGTACAACAGATAAAGAACGTGAGATAAGCAAACGCGACAAACATAAAAGACGACAGCAAGAGAATGCGAGTATACATCACATTGACTTCAGACACATAAGCCTTTAAACTCTCCATAGATTTCAGTGAGACGAAGAAGAAAGAATATTTGGATTAGTGTTCTGGATCAAATGAGAAACGAACAGAATTCCAATAATTTTCAATAATGTCAAATCACCACAAATGTTCAACTACATTTTTCACTAGCTGCAGAAAAAGGCCAATAAAACAAATGACTTTTCCATTTGAGAATGAAAAAAAAAATAGTCTGTCAAATCTCAGAATTGTTTTGATGCATCAAAAATGTGTTTTGAGCCAATAAAATGGGAATATTCTGATATAAGATTTGAGAGGTTCAAACACAAAAGCTTATAAAATGGCAGAAACGGATTAAACCAAAGATTTTAGAAAGACAGAAAAAGGGTAAATATAAATCTACAAATGAGTTTCAACGCAAAGATAATTTTCTTTTCTGAAATTTCTCAATAATGTTTGAACCGAGCACAACCATTACTAAGACGGTACAAAGTGAATTTTGACATTATGATTAAAGTTCCTCTAAACCATAATAAAATTGAAAATGATAGCCCACAAAATAGCTGAAAATTTTTTGAATGAATAAACTAAAGAAGCAATATCCTAAAGCAAAACACAACATGGGAATCCAAGAGAGGGGAAAAGCAAAAACATAAAACCTTTTTTCTTCACTTTCTATACCACAAAGTGGGGTGCAAATTTTACAGATGGGCGAATGATTGCAACAAAAATAATTTTAATTTTTAAGAAAATAAAAGGCGAGGCACACTATAACCAGGCATTAATTGTAGCACTAGTGTCATCGGAAAAGTAAGAACGAACGAGAGAAAAACTTCTTTAGGACTTCAATTTCACAAATTAAAAATCCCAAGACCTCGATATCTTTATTTGATAAGATCTCAAACTGGGAACTTAGTAACTAATTCCCCAAAAAAAACTCAAGGAAATGTTAAATTAGGATAGTTTTAGTACTCACAGTAGTGCTCCAAAAAATTACAAATCTTTAACACCCCAAAAATGTTAACTCAACATTTTCCAGCAAATAGAGAATAGCCAAATATATAAGAGGGGTTGCTATGATGCTAAGCAACTCCACTTCCAATCGAGAGGTTGTGAGTTCGAGTCTCCCCAAGAGCAAGGTGGGAAGTTTTGGAAGGAAGGATGTCTGGGTCTATTTGGAAACAAGTAAGGTCTGTGCTGGGTTGTTGTTGTTGTAGAGAATAGCCAAATACAGAAACATGGTCTTGCTAGTGCAAAACAGATCTGTTACCAAAAGCAGCTGAAATTCACCAAGCTGAAGAAATGCAGGAATATAAATTTCACAAAAAAAAAAAAACACCAACTGAATCATAGTACCTGGAAACATTTGGAATTTGAAGAAAACCCTTGTCAGGCAGCTGGGGTAAATGCAATCCTAAGAAGAATGGTGAGGTGGGAGGTGAAAATAAGAGTTCCCAGAAACCATAGGGGAAGACAGGTGTAGTACCCACATATTTTGTTGGAATTGAAGAATACAAAGATGGAAGAGTGAGGAGCTGAAGGGTTTTTGATTAGGAGTTGGATCTGTGTTAGCAGCAGATAGTGGGGAATTTAGGCATTGTAGAAGAGAATTAGGTGAAGTGGAAGCTCTGTCTGTAAGTGAAGAAGAAATGCAGAGTGAGGAAGAGAGAGAGAGAGAGAGAGAGAGTGGTTGCAGACTTGCTCTAGCAGGGTCCCTCCATTTAGGCTTTTTGTTAGGAGATACTCAACTAACTAACTTGCATTATCAACCTTTAATAATAATTAATTGGATTAAGTTATATACTACTATTATAATCTGTTATTTTATAAAAAAAATTAATATGTAATATCAGGGTTAATTATTGTCTTTATCATATTTTAATTGATATTTGTCAAAAATATTATTTATCTAATAAATAATCTGATTGTGCAAACATTTATTATACAACAACAACAATCCAATATAATCCCACTTAGTGAGATCTGGGGAGGGTAGTATGTAGGCAGACCTTACCCATACCCTTTGGTAGAGAGGCTGTTTCCAAATAGACTCTCGGTATCCTTCCCTCCAAGAACTTTCCACCTTGCTCTTGAGGAGACTCAAACTCACAACCTCTCGATTGGAAGTGAGGGTTGCTTACCATCAAAGCAACCCCTCTTGTCCAAACAAACATTTATTATAATGTCAATATATAAAACATAAACTCTAGTTAAATTCGCCAATATATTTGTTTATGTTTGCATAAATAAGTACACCATTGCAAAACAATTTTCTACAACTTTTCTCAACAAAAAGAACAAGATGAATTCCAATAGACATTAGAGATTTTCTAAAATTAAAAATTTACTAAACTGACGCTCATTCTTGCCTACGGAGACAAGATTCAGAATTTTAAGTTTGCGGATTCCTACATCGACTTTGCACTAATATATTATAATAATCGAACTAAAGAACTGAGTTTTCAAGTAAATATTCTAATATATTGAATGACTTTTTTAATTCAAATACCAAATCTAGCTAGAAGCTACTGGTTCCCGGAAATCCATACTTATACATTTAGATTTGCCCCTGCGTCCAGACATATAAATCCAGCTAATTAAAAGATTTTTGGCAAATGAACAAAGATTAAACCTTAATCTCGACTAGTCGGACTCACTTATATAAAAATTCGCTATATAATTTATTTTGTTCTTAGGTAAATTCATAATTCAAAAATTTGTAGGTTTGCAAATATCTTCGATATAAATCAAATTTAAATATTACGGACACGATCTTTTTAACTTTCCATTACATCTAGGTATATCTACTTTGCTTAATGTCTAATTTGTTATGTAAAATGCACTTTTCCTAGTCTCATTTCAAATATTTTTTATTAGAATTTCAAAATTAGATTATTTCAATAAATTATGGAATATTTGTGGTTGTTAAGAGTAACATTTACGCAAAAATGACTTTCAAACTTTTTCGCGAATATGATGACTAGTGAACGCATGCTTAACTTCTTATGATTTATAGTCTGTGAGTTTTTTTTAGTTTGTTTTAAAAAGAATAACTTATTTTTAAATTTAGAAATAATTTAGTTTAAATTTATTATTCTATTTTTAGTGAGAAGCTTTTGTAATCGCATAAATAATCTGGGCCTCTTTTAATTTATTTATGATCATAAATTCGAAAAAAAAATTACTTTTTTTTAAAATTTGTGTCCAATCAAATAAGGTTACACAAATTGGAGCAAAGGAGTAGCGCCTGTACTTATAAGAAGTTACGTCAAAAAATAGGTTTTTGACCCATCAAATGTTTTATAGGCAAAAAGGTCAAGACGCGGTCCACAAACTGATCGTGCATGCTGTCATTTTTGCACATGCAAAAGTTTTTTTTTTTTTTTTGGTCGGGCATGCAAAAGTTAAATATCATCATCAGTGAGCACAAAAGAAGACCTCCAACAAAATTTTGTAATATATGCTCGGAATTTTACAATAATTTTCTGAGTTTCTTCTCCTTCTTCTGTATATTTTTGGCATCAAACAAAGCAAAAAGTAAGTATGATCTGCTACCGAACTTTATGTTCCCTGAAACACTAGGGTTTGAAGTAGCACTACATCAGTGTGCAATTCGTTCTATCTTGAAAGGAAATAATTCTTAACCTTGAGTACTAGAAGGGGATTAAATTCCTTAAGAAAATACTGTAAATTCAGCAAGCTCGAATTGATTTTCTGTCATTTCTGTTTATGTTCATTTCTATTTATATTCATTTATATTTCTAAAATTATTTTACAACTACAGTATACTAATATTTTCAACATAAGTTTCTACAAGTATATGTTGTTGAGAAAAGTTTATGCAAATAAAAAATATCTTTGGATCGGTGAAATTTGTATTTCAAAATTTTGAGTGTAGTCTAATATGGTTCTTTAAAAAGGCATTTTTGAAAAGAGCTTTTTCAAAAGAAACTTAACAAGACAAGTACTCCGAAAAAGTTTATTTTTCCCACGTTTTGCTTCTTTTTGTTAACCAGACATGAGAGGATATCAATTTACTTAAAATGTGGAAATTTAAATTTTAAGATTATTTCTTATGAGATCCATCTTTCTAGTCATAACTATACAAATATTCTGTTTTGATATAGTTAGAAAAGCCTCAAGTGAAGATCATTTCTGTAATTATTAACAAAAATAAACAATTAAGGTGTCAAAAAGTTATTAATCTGTTGCCATCAATGTGAAAGAATGTGATGTATGGTCAAACTGCAAATATTCACGACAACAAAATGTCGTTGGCAATTACTTCACTTGAGCTGGAAAAGTTGGTGAGTATTTATTCTTCCAATCTTTTTTGGTGGATTGACAATTTTTTGGCCTAATTGATAAAATTTGGACAAAAAAAGAGAAAAGAAAAAGAAAATGACAATATACTTACACTTACACAATTTTTGTTATAGAACATCTTGCGAACGAAGGCCTCTATTTATATATTTTTCCCACCCATCTTTTCCGATCCAATTTTTTCCTATATTCTCTTTTTGTTACTATATTATATTGGTAGACCTGATCAAGTGCCATTACTTTATTGTTTGACAAATGACATTCCATTTTACCCTTCTCTGCTGGATATTACTTCTAATTAGGTCTACCTTGACAATGAAATGAGTGCTTAATTGACAGCACATTTGGAACTCTTATTTTTGACCATCAATTAAATTAACATAAATATGCCTCACTTTGTGAGACCTTTTTTTCGTCGGCAATAATAACAACAATAACAACCATGTATAATTCCTCAAGTAAAATTAAGAGAAGATATGTTCTATACAGTCGTACCTTTACCCTGGAAGGACAGATAAACTGTTTACTATAGACCTTCGGCTATAGAAAGTGAAAGGAGCCTAATGGCAAGTATATTAACACATTATCACTACCTCGATCTAGTGTCAAGTATTAATCATTTTGCAAATCGAATTGTTTTAGAATTTTAAAAAACAAAAAGTCAGTTTATGCATAATTAATTTCAGATACAGCCTCGCTGTTTCAGATCCATTAATTTAGATCCTATTAAAAGATGAAGGATGATTTCGATAAACACCCTTTTGATTATGGTTATCAAAAATCTTTCTTAATATTGTGCAAAAACAAAAGATAGATATTATGGACCAAGAGGAGTATTATATAGTGTGTATTGTATATATACAGGTATGGCATGCTTGTTATATTGTGTAATACCTCAGAAAATTTAAGCATTACGTCCTTGTTGAGACTCTAAGTTAGATACACGAGAAAGTTATGAAGGAATATAATACCAAGATCTTATGTTGGGAAGGTCATATGGAAATTTAAAAGAGGACAAAAGTAATTTGGTACAAGTTGAAAATATTTAAGAGGAGAAAGCGAACATATATAGTAATATATGACCAAACTTCAGACAATTATATCTCCCAGTGTATGATGAGTTGATCTATGATCCATATATCAAATGGAAAATCTTGGGTCTAGTTTTCAAAATTTTAAATCGTTCGTGTGAGATACAAAATAAAACTTTTCGAAAAACCTCTACAGGTTGGAGAGTTTTGAGGAAAAAACTATCTAGGGTTCCACCTTCCCATCCAAGATAAGATTTGTATCAGAGATTCAAGTTAAAAACACTCGATTAAAATCATCTTGACACCTACAATTTCAAATCTTTAGGCTTCCATCAAGAATTGAGGGAGTTCTTCAAGATCCAACACCTAAATTTTTTTAGAATAACATTCAAATGTATTTCGTTACACTCTACTATTAGACTTAAAAACTTTACAGCGTAGAATAATATTTAGATTATAAGAATGATGAAGTCCATGGGTAAAAACAATGTAAAACCATTTATGGCCAAGTAAAATATAATTTAAGACAGTAAGTTGAGATTATTGGGATTAATTCGGTTTTAACTTTTAGTTATATATTTTTTAAAGGATTGAATACATGAGTCAGTTAGACGAGGTTCTTCACAGATGATTCAGGTGCGTTGAGGTTTCTCCCTAAGTCAAGGCTAAATTAGAAAGTGCATATTAGATTGCTTGCTTACCCTACTATTCATATATATATATATATATATATATATATATATATATATATATATATATATATATATATATATATATATATATATATATATATATATATATATATATATATATATATATATATATATATAGCCTGTTTGGACCTGTCATGTCACATGGAAAGAGTTGAATACCTAAGTGACAAAGTCCTCTTTTTATCTCACAAATTTGTGGACCCCAATCTTATATTTCTGGGTTCATAAAATTTGAGCCCATAAGATTGTGAGACAAAATAGTTGCCTCATATAATTAATATAAGTTATATAAAACACAAAATAAAATACACATGGTTTCTAGACCCAAATTGCAGGTTCTGTAGATTCATTCTAGCGGTAGCGGACTTCTTCTGACGCTTTCATATAATTTAGATATTTATATTTTTTTCCGAGGAATGCCTTCAAAGTTTCATGTTTTCAGATTATAGTAGAGGCTCTTGACTTAGACTAGTGAGTTTAGCTTTGTCGTAGACGTTTTATCATTTGAATCGCTATTCAATTTTTCAGACAATTATATTTAAATGGTAAATAAGTGATTCTTAGCCAACTAAAACATGGTTCTCTAAATGGGTAAATTGGCCCAGTACCATCACGTCCTCTCCAGTTTCGGTGCGTGACAGTTTATTAGTTTTTGTAATATGATTTATTCTTAAAAGACAAATGCTCAAACTGTAAAGGAGAAAGAATAATAGTTGAATAAAAAATTGTTAAAATTTATAAATAAAATAAGAAAACAAATAAAAGACGTGGTCCGAAAGTATATACACAACATATATTAATTATATTCACATGGGTAGGGTGAGAAAAAAGATAAAGAGGCGAGTGAAATTCCAACCGTGGAAGTCATGAGATTGTAGGAACACCGCCGTAGAATTGATGAATTGTTGCTTCCCAGCTACTACTATTACGTTATTTGGTGTAACGCTATCCTTGAATTGTTTTATATGTCTTCTTTTGAATTAAAATCATTGCCAAAGATGAAATGCATGAATTCTTTGACATATGAAAACGACGCATGTAATTTTTTTAACACATGAAAATGATTGACTAGCTAGCTAGCTAGCTACATCTGTTGTCGTAATTATTCATTCTTTTTATTTGTCTTCTCTGTGAATTTGCTGGAAATAACATATGTGTCGATTGTGTACTTTGTAGGTTAGCTAGCTGAAGTTCACTCTGTCCATTGCTCATAAATCTTTTTGCGTAAAATTGATGACAAGATCAAATGGATATAAGTAACTTATATATATATATACATATTGATAATGCAATATTTTTTTACAGTTTAAAGAGTTATAACATGTTACTTATCCTCCTTCTGTTTTAAATTACCACTTCATCCTTGGAATAGGTTTGACGTATTGGCTCTGACATAACTTAATAGTTTAATATATTTTGTAGTGTAGACTCTATACATCTTGTGATAATTTCTTCTCATATGAAGAGCAATATAAAATAAAGCATATTTGATAAAATCACATGAGTTCCGTGTTCTCCGAATTTATTTAAATCCTCCAATAACTTTGATTATTATTCATAAATACCTGAATATTCTCTATTTTAAATGTAGAGCATCGGTTCGAGGTAGTGGATGACAAGTATACTGTAAAGGAGTTTTAATTGTTGAAATATTGAATCAAATTGGATTTTACTAATCTTAAATCCAATAAGAATGTATAGAATAGACAAAAAAGCAAGATAACATAAGAAGGAAGAATGATGTTTCAGATAAGGAGCAGACATGGAAGCACGTGCTGAGACAGTCTTAAACATAAATGATAATATGTGTCTCCTTATTTTATTTATTCAGAATTTTACAGACAAGACAACATGCATAGCGACGATAAATAGTTTGTAGAAGAAAGAAGACGATGCCCAAACATACATACTTCTGAATTAAGCTGCTTTGTTTACGCAAAAGCAACAAACAAACAAATATTATAAAGCTTTAAGTACAGTAATAAGATGGTATTAGAGATTTAGAGTAAAATGTGGGGTTATTTGGACTTAATTAATTAATTGGCTTAAAGCTTCAAATATTTTAGTCCTTTTTATTTGTCGTTTAAGGTTTTGGTATATTTATTAAAAGATAATAATTTAATATCATCAAGCATAAATGTTATTTGATTAAGCTAACCTTATCTCTTTTCAAATTACCCATCATGTCGACTTTCGAAAAAACTTCTACAGATATTTATTGAGCTAAGGTAAGTTTAAGAGAAATTTTCATAAAGCATAATCTTTTAATAGTAATTAGCTATTTATAAATATCATTTGTTATATTACGGATTATAGATATCTTTTTTGTGGTTATATAATATATTTAATATATTTAAGCTATTGCATTCATGAATACAATTGAGGGTGTTTTTTGGCCTGGGCCCGAGCCTCACGGGCCGGGCTTCGTGGTCTCGGGCTTCGTGTGCCAGGCCTGGCGGTCCTGGCGGTCCTGGCGGTCCTGGCTGGTGAGACCAGTCTGTGACGGGCCTAAGCCCACAGTGGTTCTGGGCCTGGCGGGGTTTTTTTTAAGGCAATATCTTGTATAGTAGTTATTAGTATAGTATAGAATATATTTTATATAGTGTACTAAGTTATTAGTATATTATATATAATATATATTTCATTGTATATTGTGTTATAGTAATTAGTATATATTGTATATTATGTATATATTGTATTGTAATAATTAATATATATTGTGTATTATGTATATATTATTACCCAAAATGTCATATCTTTCTTAGTTTTCCTTCCCCCAATGGAATGAGCACAACAAGGTACTAATATCACCATTAAAAGGAAAAGAAAAACTAAAGGAAGATGTGTCAATGGTGGTACTAGTAATTAGTATATTGTGTTGTACTAATTAGTGTATATTGTATATTTTGTATATATGTATATTCCCTTATATATTTTCTTGTAGTATATATTGTATCTTATGTATATATATATTCTCTTATATAATTTCATGTAGTATATATATTGTATATTATGTATATATATTATAAAATATATGGTTATATATTTTGTTGTAGTATATGTATATATATATATATATATATATATATATATATATATATATATATATATATATATATATATATATATATATATATTGTATCTTACGTATATATGTTATTACTTATATATTTTCTTGTAGTTTAGGTTGTATGTTATGTATATATATTCTCGTATATATTTTCTTGTAGTTTATATTGTATATTATATATTGTATGTTATACATATATATATATATATATATATATATATATATATATTGTAGCTTATAAATAATTCGAAGTAAAGACAAAGAAATATTGAGAAAAAAGGTATTCAAGGATATGTCTTATAATTTTTATTACCCAAAATGGCATATCTTTCTTAGTCTTCCTTCCCCCAATGGAATGAGCACAACAAGGTACTAATACCACCATTAAAAGGAAAAAAAACTAAAAGAAGATGTGCCAATGTACAAGTTACATCATAATCTACACTGTATCTCTAACAAATCTCATAAATCCGTCAAGGTTGGGAGGAGGTTGTGTTGGTGGTGGTGGAAACGAAGCTTGTTCATCACCACTTCCGGGCGAAGCCGAATCCTCTGAAAGTTCCGCTATCATTTCTTCATAAGCTTCATCTATCGCCGGTTGTGATTCTGCAATTCCAAAGTTTCTTCTTTCCGCGCGGATCCAATCTCTAAAAAGCACCGATTTTTCCAAGCTATCCCTCATCGCCACTCTGTGATCACCGATTTTTAGTCTTGCTTGACTGAAAGCGCTCTCCGATGCAACAGTTGAAGCTTGAATTGATAAAACATTCTGAGTCATCCTTGCAAGAACCGGAAAATATTTTTCCCTTGACTTCCACCATTCTAAAATATCGAAAGAGCCGTCTGGATTCTCCTTTTCAAGTCCCTGAGACGAGTAAACTTGAAGCTCATTTAGATGTGAAGTTTCATCCTAATTATCGCCTTGAGAACCCCGGAACTCCGTCCAAGATTTAAGAGTTGTTAAGCCTGCAACTCTTTTAGAAGATTGTGAGCTAGACGAAGTAGGGTTTGGAATATTTGACTTAGCATGCTCTAAGGCAACTTTATAAGCATTATAAACTGTTTGTACATTAATTTTAATTGATGCTTTTGCATCTGTAAGTGTAGCAATTTCCTCGTTTGAAAGATCTAAAGCCTTATAAATATTTGAATACCAAAAATGGGGACCTCCCAGTTTCATTGTAGGATTTAACATTGCAGCAACACCAAAAATAGGAGGGATAGGGAAAAAATATTTTTAAAATTTTTGTTTCATTTCATTTATAGCAAGTTCGTAAATATCCCCACCCTCGCCAAATTCAACAAACAAATCAGCTAGTGCGGCAATATAATGGAAGCCTGATTGATGAGGCATTGTATTCAAGTTTTTAGCTGTAATGGAAGCCACATCGTTTTCAAGCAATAATGAAATATATAATTTTATCTCTTTCTCCTATTTGAAAGGATTGTTGGGGTGGAAAGACAGATTTAGTTATTTTTTCATTTGTGAGCATATAATTTTTTTCTAACACAGAAACATAGTTATAAACGTGCTTAAACATAAACCATGGAACAAAATATATAATCTTATTTTTCTTGCTAATATCATGATAAAAATAATTTCTAAAATTTTTTATCAATTCATCATTCATGTTTTCATGAAACCATTTTCTGAAAACAACCTATCTGGGTAGGTGTTAGAAATTCTTCTAGAATCATTTTTCTTGTCGGTGAACCTGGACTAAAATCTATTTGGTTTTCAATCATCATTAACACCATTTGAAAAATCCATTTCGGATGCAATGGGTTCAAGATCTGAATTAATCTTGACTATATTATCACTATTGATACTGATATTATTAACCCTATTATTTTCTCTAATTTGAGATGTGGAAGCTCTAGATGGAAAATCCACCACATAATTAATTGGAGAGATATATGAAGAATTTGATCTAGTTAACCTAGATGATAAACTGGTATTATAAGTTTGAATAGGTTCATTAAACCTAATCTTAATTGTGCCATCTGAGGTTTGTTATTTTTGTAACCTCAATATTACCATTGTTTCGAAGGGCAATTGTTTTCTCTATGACCCATTCTCCGGGAAAATCAATTTCTTCTCATTTAATAGGTCTTCTGGTAGTTACTTTGAATTTTCCAAAGTTAGTTTCTATAAGAATAGTTTCATTTTTGAAATTCATAACTTTACACATGGGATTCAAAGTATATAAATATTTGAAATAAATTCTATAACAGATACATATAACTTCTGTACCAGGCAAGTAATCATAGCCATGCAATTTAATGCTTAGTATTAAAGCATTTAAATAATTTTTATCATTAAGAGAAATTTGTAAATTAGGATAAGCATTAAAATAAACCGGGCCATATGCCAAACTAGTTTGCACAGTTCATATAAGAGACTTTTTCCAGTTCTGATTTTTGCCATCTCCGAGAGCTGCTATAAAGTTTTCAAGTAAGCATCTTAAAGTAAGTGGCTTAAATGCAACTTGTATTAAACTTATGTGAATAAATATACGAGAATCCCTATATGGAGCTAAATCACTTTCAAATAATAATCTGAATGTAGCATGGTCACTATATACAATAATAGTCTCTTCAGTAGTTTTGACTACTTGTTTTAAACCTATTTTTTCTCGCAACTGCTATATAACCTTAGGTTTGACTAATGGTATTGTCCACTTATTAAGTAGATCTAATTGCTATGGCAATTCGTATTCTTCTTTCCTACTGTTTTTAACAGTAGTCTTTTTCCTAATCATATTCGTTAGATGAATAGTCTTAAACTTAGTTTCTCAGGTTTTTTACTTAACATGGCTCTGATACTAAAACGGGACAGGATCGCTTCCGAATGAGGTTCAGGAAGAATTACAAGAACTGTATTCGAGACAGATTACCAACCTTTAGGTAAAAATATATAAGAATAGAACACATCCAAATGGAATATAATATATATAGTCGAATTAAATATATTATGGCAAACAATTAGTAACTATGAACTATAATTAGCTAAATTTATGAGTGGCAAACATATGGGTCGGGTCGGATATGGTTCGGATCGAAGACGGGTAATGAAAATGGATTAATTATTCGACCTGATTTATAATATGGATAAAAACAGGTTAATTGGCGGACATATTATCCATAACTTCTTGTATATGATCACTTTTGGGAGAATTGTCTCCCTAACTTGAAGAACCCCAAATTTAAGGGTTTACAAATGTAAAAGTTAGACCCATTGGTTATCCACCTATTACTCATTGGTCATCCATTTTCTAAATGAATAATATAATTATTATACATATTTGATCCGTTTTAAACAGTTTATTATCGAACTAATTTTTTGGTTTATAATATGGGTGGTTCATTATTCCTTTATTCATTTTGCAATCCCTAGCTAGATTATAGCTACCCTTACCAGTAGGGTGGCAAAATGGTTCAAAAGAAAATAGTTAACCACCCGTATTATCTACTAAAAAATAAATTGGGTAATGAACTTTTTAAAAACGGATCAAATATGAATAAGAATCATATTATCTATTTAGAAAATGAATAACCAATTAATAACTAATATGTCTAACTTTTATATTTATAAAGTCTCAAATTGGAGTCATGAATAATATTAATAACTCTTTTTTTATTCGTATAAAATATAAATCATATCAAATAATTATGTTACTTTTTATTACCCATTAACAACTGGAATCACATCGCAGCTGACCCGCCCGTTTGACACCTACTTACCAATAAGAATAAGGGTGCAAAGTGGCTCGGGCCTGAACCGGACTGGGCCCGCGGGCCTAGTGGGCCGGTTATGGTAGTCCTGTGCCTTGTGTTACATGTAGGCCCGTGACGGGCCAGTCCGAATCCATTAGACCGTGAGCCGAGACCGCCAGGCCCGGGACCATCAGCCGGTCCTGGCGGGCCTAAACGGGCTCATTGGCGATTTTTCAAATTTTTTTTAAAAAAAATCAGTAACGGCCATATTTAAAATATAGCCGTTTGGGCTGAAAATATGGCCGTTTGAAAGTTTATAAAATGGCTATTTGGCCCCCAAACTTTAATTTAACCCCAAACTTTATATAATTACGCTTTTTGTCATTTCTCAACTATATATATCCCTCATTCTTTCATTTTTATTCACCAATTCATCAATATCTCTCAATCTCTCTCAATATTTCTACTACAATTGCTTAATTTATTGTTGAACATTCGTGAAAAATTGTGAAGTTGTTGAATTGAAGTTTTCAAGTGTACAACGATTTTTAATTTTCAAGAATTCGGCAATCCGGTAAACTCGTTTCAACTCTTACGTTTTAATAATATATTTTTTTGTGGTTTAGTTCGCATAATTATAATTAATATGACATTTTCTTTAAAAAAATATTCGTAAAGAAAAAGGTAAAACCGGTGAAAGTAGTGGCTATAATACTACCCTTTCCCCGGCTCCTCGACCTACAAAAGATAAGCAAGTTGAAAGTAGTCGCCATCCTAGACGTCCTCCTCCTCCTCCTCCCGTAATGCTTGATAGTGATCACCCTTGTTTTTTAATTTACCGATAGTGAATTTCTACATGATGTTGCAGTAGGTGATAGATTAAATGATGAAATTATGAATGCTCTTTATCCTAATGAACCTATCTTAGAGGAAAATGAGGATGATGATAATGAAACCTAAGCACCAGATTTAGATGATACACCTACTAGTCTTGTTCATAACTCAAGTAATGCATCGACCGACCCACCTATAGAAACTCCAACTTTTAATGGACAACCTGCTAAACGTCAAGAAACATCATTAGTTTGGAATTTTTTTACTCAAGTAAGAGAACTAAATAAGGCTAAGTGTAAAACTTGCGGGAAATTACTGGTTCATAAATTTGCTGGAGACCGTAGCAGCACGGGTAGTTTAACTAGGCACATAAAAACACACCCTACAGACAGGGCTAAATTTTTTCAAATGCAAGCGCAGCAAGATGGGACAAGTGTAGATTCTACGGTTAACCCTAGTACATGTTCAAATCTAGTTCAACCATGAATTAACACTGTCACCGTAGGTATTTTATGTTACGATCCAGATAGAGATCGTGAAGAATTAGCAAAGATGGTTACTATTATGTGCTTATCTTATACTTTTTCTTCTAATCCTAATTGGATTCGTTATATTAGAAGAGTTTTTAATCCTACTTATAAAGGTTGGCCTCGCGCAACAGTTAAGGCCGATATTTATAAATTCAAACATGAATATGAACAATATTACCTAATCAGATTTCTATTACTACTGATATTGGTAGAAGTGCTAATGATTGTGATTATCCAAATGTTACAAGTCATGGGATATATGAGAATTGGACAATGCAAAAACGTATAATTGCATATAGAATAATTAATTTACGTCACACAGGTAAGTTTATAGCTAACGCTGTTCAGATATTTGTAGATATTTTTGCTTTAGCGATAAAATAATGGCAATTTCTATTGATAATGCTTCTAGTAACACTAGTGCTATAGGCATGCTTACAAAAACACTAAATCCTGCATTTACTAATATTTTCGATGTTAGATGTATTTGTCATATTTATCATTTAATTGTCGGTGAAGGTATGCGAATTTTAAACATAGAAATTGAAAATATTCGAATGGCTCTTAATTGGCTTTTTTATTCAAACCGTAGAACTTGACTTAGAGAGTATTTTAAAAAATGCGATGAATATGGCTTTAGAGAAAGAAAGGTTCCTAAACCTTGTCCGACTAGATGGAATTGTATGTACAAAAGTTTAGTAGTTGCATACGAATATAGAAACCCAACTAATGCAACGTTTAATTATCGGGTAGGTGGTGAGGATGATGATGAAATGCTTACTACCCAAGATTGGACGAATGTAAAAACTCTTTTAAAATTTTTAAAGCATTTTCAAGTTGCTACAAATGCATTTTTTGGGCAATTTTATCCTACTATTTCAAACTATTTAGTTTATATTGTCGCACTAGCTGATTTGTTTGTTGAATTTGGCGAGGGTGGAGATATTTATGAACTTGCTATAAATGAAATGAAACAAAAATTTAAAAAGTATTTTTTTCCTATCCCTCATATTTTGGGTGTTGCTGCAATGTTAAATCCTACAATGAAATTGGGAGGTCCTCATTTTTGGTATTCAAATATTTATAAGGCTTTAGATATTTCAAACAAGGAAGTTGCTACACTTGCAGATGCAAAAGCATCAATTAAAATTAATGCTCAAACAGTTTATAATGCATATCAACTTGCCTTAGAGCATGCTTGGCCAAATATTCCAACTCCTACTTCGTCTAGCTCACAATCTTCTAAAAGAGCTGCGGGCTTAACAACTCTTAAATCTTGGACGGAGTTCCGGAGTTCTCAAGGTGATAATTATGATGAAACTTCACATCTAAATGATCTTCAAGTTTACTTGTCTCAGGGACTTGAAAAGGAGAATCCAGACGGCTCTTTTGATCTTTTGGAACGGTGGAAGTCAAGGGAAAAACATTTTCCGGTTCTTGCAATGATGGCTCGGGATATTTTATCAATTCAAGCTTCAATGATTGCATCGGAGAGCGCTTTCAGTCAAGCAAGACTGCAAATAGGTGATCATAGAGCGGCGATGAAGTATAGCTGGGAAAAATCGGTACTTTTTAGAGATTGGATCCGCGCAGAAAGAAGAAACTTTGGAATTGCAGAATCACAACTGGCGATAGATGAAGCTTATGAAGAAATGATAGCGGAACTTTAGGAGGATTCGGCTTCGCCCTGAAGTGGTGATGAACAAGCTTCGTTTCCACCACCACCAACACAACCTCCTCCCAACCTTGACGGATTTATGAGATTTGTTAGAGATACAATGTAGATTATGATGTAACATGTACTTTGGCACATCTACTTTTAGTTTTTTTTCTCTCTTAATGGTGGTATTAGTACTTTGTTGTGCTCATTCCATTGGGGAAGGAAGACTAAGAAAGATATGCCATTTTGGGTAATAAAAATTATAAGACATACCGTTGAATATCTTTTTTCTCAATATTTCTTTGTCTTTACTTCGAATTATTTATAAGCTACAATATATGTGTGTGTGTGTATATATATATAAACATACAATATATACTACAAGAAAATATATACGAGAATATATATACATAACATACAACCTAAACTACAAGAAAATCTATAAGTAATAAGAGAAGAAATATACATTATACATAAGAAATACAATATATATACTACAACAAAATATATAACTATATAAGTAATAATATATATACATAAGATACAATATAAATACTACAAGAATATATATAAGAGAATATATATACATAACATACAAGAAAAATATATAAGGATATACATAATATACAATATATATTAATTACTACAATACAATATACCATGAAATATATATATATATATATATATATATATATATATATATATATATATATATATATATATATATATATATACTATTCTAATAACTAGTATATTATATAAATATATTCCATAATAAATATATTATATACTATACTAATAACTACTATACAATATATTGCCTTAAAAAAAAATTACAAAAAAAGTCCGCCACGCCCGGCCCGCTAAGCCCAGGACCACATGGGCTAAGGCACGTCACAGGCTGGTCTCACCTATTGAGCCTACGAAGATCGGAACCCCAAAGCCCGAGATCGCGAAGCCCGGGATCGCAAAATCCGACCCGCAAAGCCCGGTACCGCAAAACCCGACCCGCAAAGCCCGTTTAGGCCCGGGCTCGGACCACTTTGCACCCTTAAATAAGACTCAAACTTTGACGCTTGAATCGACAGAACATCCCGAGCCATCCTTGCAAGAACAGGAAAATGCTTTTCCCTTGTCTTCCACCAATCCAAGAGGTTGAAAGAGCCGTCTGGATTCTCATTCTCTAGTCCCTGCAACAAATAAACTTGAAGCTCATTTAGATGGGAAATTTCATCTAAATTATCCCCTTGAGTACCCATGAACTCCGTCCACGATTTAAGAGCTGTTAAGCCAGCAACTCTTTTAGACGACTGTGATGTAGACGAAATAGGGGTTGGAATATTAGGCCTAGCATGCTCTAACGCCTATTTATAAGCATTATAAACAGTTTGAGCATTAACTTTAATTGATGCTTTCGCATCAGCTAGTGTAGCAATTTCTACTTCTGAAAGATCTAAAGATTGATAAATAGTAGAATACCAAAAGTGAGGACCTCCTAATTTCATAGTTGGACTTAACATAGCAGACACACCAAATATAGGAGCGATTGGAAAAAAATATTTTTAAACTTCTTTTTCATTTCAGTTATTGCAATTTCATAAATGTCCCCTCCCTCGCTAAAATCAACAAACAAATTAGCAAGTGCGGCAATATAAACTAAACAGTTAGAAATAGTTGGATAATATTGGCAAGATAAAACATTTTTAGCCACATGAAAATGTTCTAAAAAATCTAAAAGAATTTTAAAATTAGTCCAATATCGCTAAATTGAAAATCAATATCGCTAAATTGAAAATAAGGGTGATCACTATCAACACTTCACAATGTTTTACGAATTTGCAATAATAAATTAAGCACTTGCACTAGTAAGATTGAAAGAGAGCTTGAGAGAGATATTGATGAATTGTTGAATAAAAATGAAAGAATGAGGGGTATTTATAGTTGAGAAATGGGAAATAGTGTAATTATATAAAGTTTGGGGTTAAATTAAAGTTTGGGACCAAATGACTATTTTTTAAACTTCCAAACGGCTACTTTTTGCAAAGAGCCGTTTGGAAATTATTTTTAAATTTTTTTTTTTTAAAAAAATGCCTGTTAGAGAACCGGCGGAACCGTTTGGAACCGGCAGAACCGGTCCGGTTCCGGTTCTGGCGGTTCCAACGGATAGAATCGCTCCGCCACGATTCTCGGATACCGCTAGAATCGGAACCGCTGGAACCGGACCGCCGGAACCGATAGAACCGGCAGGGCCGCAGTTCCGATGCTGTTCCGGTTCGGAACACAGCCTTAACTCAAAGTTAGCATCTCGCAATTCCTTGTTTCCTACTCCATTCTCTCTCTCCCTCATAGGTGACCAACGGGTGGGCCGGGCCGGGTCCGGGTCCAAATTTTATGACCCGTCCGGGTCCGGGCCGGTCCGGTCCGGGTTCAATTGGGGGCGGGTTGCAATTGGGCTGGGTTGATCCGGTCCGGGCCGGGCCGGGCTGGGTTTATCTTTTTTTTTTTTTGAATTACGTATAGTATAAATATTAAGTTATATTAATACTTTGTAATAATTGAATGAACACAACAAAAGATGGGGAAAAATTGCACTTATTGCAAGTGCTACTTTATTTCTTAAATTCAAAATTTCAAACTGAAAAACTAAAATGTATCATAATTAGTTTACAATTTACATCAAATGGCTTGCATTGCAATAGCAAGTTCTTCCATATTAATATGAACCTCTGGACCTTCTTCTGGAGTGTTAAATTCGAATGGGTTTCCGTGCGTTAATATATCTCCAAGTTCTTCGTCTTCCGGGCTATCAAGATCTTCCTTTCCTTGATTTCTTCGTTCAGATCTTATCCAATCTCTTAGACACACTAAGACTTCCAAAGCATTGCTTCCCAATGAGTGCCGCGTGTCTCCAAGTTGTTGTCTTGCTTGGCTAAATGCACTCTCGGATGCAACAGTGGAAATTGGGACATTCAGGACATCCCGCGCCATAGCGTAAAGAACGGGAAATTGCTTTGAATTTTCCTGCCACCAGCCTAACGGTGAAAATTCCTTGGTGCGAGGCTCCTTTTGCTTCTGCAAGTAAAATTGCAGTTCATCTATATTCCTACTACTACTTTGAGTATTAGAAAAAGTTGAAAAAATATTAAAACTATCAAAGCCTTCATCATCATCTCCGAATACATTAGAAGTGCTACATTGCATAGTGGGATTTGCAGCAGTTGAAGCACGAGCATTATCACATTGAGTTGCATAATAAGTATATAGATATTGTAAATGTTCATTTAGTTGGTTCATAGATTCATACAAATTTGGGCTTTCAGTGGGCCCAATCTCCATATAATTGTATAAAGCATTCATTAATTGTTGACAATCAGACATTTTAATTGAAGGATTTAAAACTGCACCAATTAAGTAAACAGGAGGAATTGGAAAGAAATATTTTTTAAATTTTGCTTGCATACTTGCAACAGCATCCGTATATCTATCTTTCTTCTTAAATTCAAATAGTAGCAAAGAAATTTCAGTTATATGTACTAAAGCCAAAGTAATAGTTGGGTAATATGCCCCAGAAAACACAACAGTAGCAGTATAAAATTTATGTAAAAATTTAATCACATCACTAATGACCTCCCAGGTATCACCGGTTAACATACGCCTAGGATCAGTACAATGTGCATTAGCAACTTCTGTTATTGGAAATCTATATTTGTAGCAACATTTTAAAAATATATACGTATAATTCCATCTAGTAACTACTTCGTCGGGCATGAATCTAGGTGTAAGGTTATATTGCATACACTTGTTCTTAAATTCTCTTATTCTAGATTGTCTATTATTTCCCTGAATTACTCCAACAGCTCTTCTAACTAGAGTAATCTCAGTTGAAAATAAATCGAGCCCACTTTTAACAATTAAATTGTAAACATGACATGCACATCTAACATGAAAAATATCATCAAGAGGTGGATGTAAATTCAATTTTAAAATTGAAACTGCAGCATTGTTGTTTGAAGCATTATCAAAAGACATACACAAAACTTTTTGGTTTAGATTATAAAATTCGACAACTTCAACAATTGTACTACTAATAAATGTTGCAGTATGACTCTGATCTTCATCATATTTAAAAGCAATAATACGTTTTTGCATACAAGTATTGTCATCTATCCAATGACATGTAATTGTTAAATAATCATTTCCATTTACAGCATGGCCAATATCAGAAGTTAGACATACTCTAGAAGGAAGGTGACTAAACAAATAACGTATGTATGTTTGATATTGGCCGTGAAGTCTAAAGATGTCAGATCTACAGGTACTTCTAGGGATACCTTTAAACATAGGGTTGTATATCCTTTGAATATACGTAACAAGATAAGAGGAAGAAGCAAAAGAAAAAGGTAGACAACCCAAAGCGATCATTTTCGCTAATTCCTCTCGATCCCTCATTTTATCATATTTTAGGAGACCTGCAGTAGTAGGGTTACGGGTTGTTTGACTTCCATCCCCATTAACCCCCCATTCTATAGGATGATAATTTTGCATATGTCTAATTAGTGTGCCAGTCCCCCCTAAATTACCTCCGGTCAAATGTTTAAACGTTTCGTTACAAAGTCTGCACTTAACTCTATCACTATCTTCTATCTCATCAAAAAATTTCCAAACAGGACTTCTTTTTCTACGATTAGATTTAGAAGTTGGAGCGACTGGTGGTCTTCTACCCCTTGTTGCACTAGCAACTCCAACTCCAATACTACCAACATTTGCACTAGTAGGTGTAGGTGGTATCTCATCTTCTATTCCAATTTCGTTATCTTCTATTCCGAAATCTTGGTGTAATTGTTCATAATCAATATTTACATCTTGCAAATTAGGCGATGATTCAGAAACATGTGTTATTAGTTCATTATTACTATTACTACCAGAAGCTATAGGACTTTTTTTACTACTTCCACTACCACTTCCACTCCTACCAGTAACTTTTCTACACGCTCTTTTAGCAGCATTCAACATATTGGAAAATTTAATATATAAGCTAAAATCAAATATGCAATTAAAATATTAAATAAGAGAAAGAGTTGGAGAGAGTGCACCGAATTCGACAATAAATTGAGCACTTGAACAGTTGAACTTCAAGAATGTTGAACACTTGAACTTCAAGAATCAAGCTTCGAATGCCGATTTCCAAATAAGAAATTACGATAAATTAAATTCGGGAAAATAAAGACAATAAAATTATGAAAGTAGAATATGAATTCTTGAAAATTGAAGAGAAGAGAGTGATTGATATTTGCTAATTTGAGAATTGAGAGAGAGATAGATAATTTTGAGTGAGGAAATGAAGAAGAGGGGAGGGTATTTATAGATTTTTAGAAGGGTTATTAATGTAATTTAATAAAAACAAAAAAAACAAAAAAAAAACAAAAAAGGGCCAAAAATGCAAAAAGACCCGTTGGCCAACGGTTCTGGACCGTTGCCAACGGGCAAGTGGGCCCCAGCAGTTAAATAAATTTTTTTTTTTAAAAAAAAAAATTTTACCGTTATAACCGGTCCGGGCCGGTCCGGGTTGGCCGGTTCGCCCGGTATTTCTCTTCCCGGGTCGGTCCGGTCCGGGTTAATTGCCCGGTAAGGCCTTACGTCCCAACCCCCTTCCCCCCTAACCCAGCCCGGCCCCCCGCGCTAAACCGGTCCGGTCCGGGCCGGTTTTGACTGGGCCGGTCCGTGCCGGTCCCGGGTCAACCCGGCCCGGTTTTGACCGTGCCGGTCCGTGCCGGTCCAGGATCAACCCGGCCCGGTTGACACCTTTACTCTCCCTATTCTCTGTCAGCTCTCATTGGTCTCTTCCAGTCCCATCAATGGCAACACCAATGGTTCTCGATCCAACACCCGCTGCGCATCCACCGGCAACTCGGCCTTACTCTTCCGTACACGACCTTACCTCCGACGGCGGCGAAGATGACCTCTATGGCCGCCTCAAATCTCTTCAAAGACAGCTCGAGTTCATTGACATTCAAGAAGAATACGTGAAGGACGAGCTTAAGAATCTCAGGCGCGAAAATCTACGAGCTCAGGAAGAGGTCAAGCGGATCCAATCGGTGCCGCTCGTAATCGGCCAGTTCATGGAGATGATTGACCAGAATAACGCCATAGTCGGTTCTACTACTGGCTCCAATTACTACGTCAGGATACTCAGTACGATTAATCGGGAGCTCCTTAAACCTTCGGCTTCTGTTGCTTTGCACCGCCACTCGAATGCCCTTGTCGATATTTTACCTCCTGAGGCAGATTCCAGTATTTCGCTGCTTAGCCAGTCGGAGAAGCCTGACGTTACTTACACTGTAAGTCTTTGGGTCCTGATTTTACATTTAGGCTTTTTATCGTGATATGTTGAGCATGGTTCTTATGTCAATCCGTTGGTTAAAAATTTTGTATCTCTGATAATGATAGTTCTTAATAGTACTTATTGTTTTATCTATTCGTGAAATTTAGGGCTGTTATTCATGATTGGAACTAGAGTTTTATAATTTAATCTATAATTTCTGGGATGCGCTAGGGCTTGCTATGTCTGAGAATGAGTTGCGATTTAGGCATGAATTGGGACTAGCTACAATCTATTTGCATTGCAATCATAGTTTTAAAACTTCAAATATGAATTAGGTTTAGATAAGGGGTTATAGCCTTAGCCCTCTAATAGTTATAGGGAAGTAACTTAGCTTTTCAACCTCGAACATCCTAAAGTCTGATGTTACATTCTCGATTGTTGCAGATAAAAGAAGAGATTGAAGTTGATTTTCAAATAATGTCAAAAAGCATATCAACACATGTTATTGTTGCAGATCTCTAGAAGAGATTGAAAGTTGATTTTCAAATAATGTCAAAAAGCATATCAACTCATTTTATTATAAATTCCATTAAATTATGAGCAACCAACTTTCACTATTAGTGAGAGCAATTATATATGCAACTATTGGCTGTGACCACAATGCATGTGGTTCTAGGGCAATCATAGTATCCTAATCCAGTAATGTCCTTCGGATTTTGTAAATTCTATTTATTGCTTGCTCCAAAAGACAAAATGGCCTTTCAAGAGAAATTTACAACCACTAAAAGTTGCAATACTAACTAAAGTCTCTAAGAAAAAGTATTCATCATGTACCCAAGGATGTGGCCTAGTGGTCCACCAAATGGGTTGAGAACCATGAATTCCAGCGGAGGAAAAAACATTTGGTGATTTCTTCCCATCCGTCCAAGTCTTGGTAGACAGAACCCGCTACTTGCGTTGGTGGAAGGTAGCAGGTAGCAGGTATCCATTGGAATTAGTCAAGGTGCACAAGCTGGTTCGGACACCACAATTAGCATTAAAAAAAATAGATATATGTAACTTGACAATTAACTGAAGTCTTCCATGAGTACTTACAAGGCCAGACTCTGTATCCTTTCAATATTGTAGAATCTTTTTTGCAGCAATCGCTAGTCATTCTGTTTAACATCTTATTGTCCATTGTGTATTGTAACATTTATTCTTGTCTTTTTATAAAATTTTGTAAAATAAATTGTGGCCACTAAATAAGATTTTTCCACTGGCCTCAACTTGCAAGAAACTGTAGATAGTTAACTATTATTAGGAGTTGCATGGAAGTGACATGTGAAATATTGCATTATGTAGACATGTACTAACAATTTATTGATTCACATGTAAATAGCAAGGTGAAGTTCTTGGAGGGAAGGATGCCGGGGGTCTATTTGAAAACAGCCTCTCTACCCAAGGGTAGGGGTAAGGTCTGCGTACACACTACCCTCTCCAGACTCCACTAAGTGGCATTATACTGGGTTGTTATCAATCACATGTAAATAGCATGTAGGTGATTGGAAGAGAACTTGGAAATTTAACTGACACAAAAAGGAACTTTGTCATTTAGATTCACTTTTCCTTATTAGAAGGGAAGATGAATGTGGAGGGCACAATTCTTAACATTTCTCCACCGAAAAGACTACTGCTGTTGGAGAGAAAATATTGCACTAAGCTTAGAATGCTTATTAGGACAACTATGTGGCCTTTTTGTTTAGTAATGGCACCTTACATATGCACATGTGCATGTAACATGCGTCTAGCTACTATATTGGAAGTAAATTTCTGGTTTAATCCAGTTCCTGTTATCAGTTTTTATTTATTTCCTTACTTTTTACACACGTATTCCCTGAAACCAGGATATTGGAGGATGCGACATTCAGAAGCAGGAAATCCGTGAAGCTGTTGAGTTACCTCTGACCCATCATGACTTGTACAAGCAGATTGGTATAGATCCACCCCGTGGTGTTTTGCTGTACGGTCCACCAGGTACTGGAAAAACTATGCTTGCAAAGGCTGTTGCGCATCACACGACTGCATCCTTCATAAGGGTTGTTGGCTCGGAATTTGTTCAGAAGTACTTGGGTGAGGTAAGCATTGAAATCTTGAAATGCCCCGAGCCTTGATATTGTATGTGTTAATCTGTTGTTATCACCTATTACTGATGACTGTTGAACTCTTCCAGTTGCATCCATTCAAACAAAAACTTGGCATTTAAAGTCTTCCCGGTTCTGTCTCATAAAGGGGGATTTGGAAGAAAAGCAACCTTTTTTGCATGAGAGGTCCCATTTTCCTTTTAAATGACATAAGCAGTAGCTAATGCAAGAGCAACAGAAATACTCCTACTATGGTCTTGTTTAGGCAATTAACATTGTTGCCCCGGGAACACGTTTAAAAGGTTAGAATCATGTTTGGAGCTCACACATGAGTTTTTGAACTGTTTGGCTTCCTAAGGTTGTTTTGTGTTTTAGACCAGTGAACCATGATTCGTTCTGGAAAAAGCACACTCCAAGTAATCATTCTTAATGTTTAGAAGTCGGTAAACTTTTGCTTAGTTTTAAAGCATGATAACACGAGAATAACTTAATCTGAGCTACACTGGTAGCATTAGGTCCAGTGAAGTAAAGGATGCAAAGCAATGGGGAACATGATAGTTAGAAAAACTTCTTTTTCAAAAACTATTTTTATCGAGGTTTGGAAGCATTTTGAAAAGGTTGAGTTAGATGACTAATCAAGGTAATTCAATATTATATCAAGGAGAAGAAAGGTGCTGAATGAGTGGAGAAACGATTACCTTGTTTCAATAAATAAGAACAAAGTTGTGTGAATTATCGTTGTTCTAATCTTATGAGCGGTACAGTGAAATTTGTGAAAGATTGTTAGAGCATAAACTTTGGGACATTCCAAGTGTGATAGAGAACCATTTTGGATTTATGCCTGGTTGATCTACAATAGAGCTTTTTTTGCCAAATAAAACTGATGAAAGTTTTTAGGGAAAGAAATGCAGATTCCCACGTGATACTCGTTGGTTTACAGAAAGCATATGACATAGTATTAAGGGAAGGCTTTATCAAAAAGTTATGTTGAAGAAAAGTCTTTTTGTGGGTGCTCAAGAGGAAAGGAATCTATATTATTGTAAAAGCACGAATACTAGAATGTTAAATATTGAGTGACAAATTCCCATAAATATTGATAGACTTTTATGCCCTTTGGAAATTAAAGTATCTTTTTGTGAAGCAACGTAACTATGGATATAATTGTAATACTGAATATAATTCTTTTTTAACTCTACTTAATCGCCGCCGCATGCTATAGAGGATAGATTTCTAATTCGTTTAGGACATCAACAACTCCTTACGAATTTGTATTGTACAAGATAGAATAATAGAATCCTAATTCTTTTGTCTAACGACTTCAAGTCAAAGTTTAGGGTAAAAGTTAAGGAGGAGACTTATGTGCCTCAACTATTAGTCCTACTGGATAAAGACCTATTAATCGTCCATCCTGGACACCAGTATATATATGTAAAGATGAGATTATGTATATTGAAGATCAATTGGTTCAAGAATTCGTAATAGTTGCTGCCATAGCAGACTCCAAATATTTTTGAGTCTCCAAAGCTGTCAATAATTTCAAATTTTGACGTGTGTGTATGTATATGTATATATATATATATATATATGTCAAGTAGATTTTTGCATAGTATCCATGTCAATTGCTTTACAAGTAATCTTTCTTCTTATATATACTTTTTAATAGTTAACTTTATATTCTTTCATATATTTAAATGACTAAAAATTACGTGCAACGCACGTATGTAGAAACTTGTTTATACAAATATATAAAATTGCAATGAAGGATATTACGGGCAACAATCATCAATGCAAGCATGCGAGAATACAAGGGTGATATATAGAGAAGTTCTCAATAATTATGGGTTTACATTCTATGTTGCTCGGGCTCTCCGAAAATGTGGCCGGATACGTGTCGGATCCTCCAAAAGTAGTACATTTTTGAAGGATCCGACATGGGTGCGGCTACATGTTAGAGAGTCCGCGCAACATAGTTTACACGTATTGTATGTCCTGATTATTGACGAACTAACCAATAGAACACAAGATAAAGTCTTTGTTATGTGTTATTTTCAAGTAATAGTGTTTTAACGAAATAAATAGCAAATGAGTTGAACAAAAGCAGGAATCATGGAGCCACCCTAGAGAACAATGATTTCCGAAGAAATAGAAGTTAGCTTGAATTTATCACTATAGATTTAGCCTATAAAAGGAATAAAAGTGATGTGAGAGAAATGCAGATTCCGTCATGCAACTCATTGGTTTAGAGAAAGTGTATGACAAGTGTTAAGGAAAGTCTTTATCAGAAAATTATGTTGAAGAAAAGTCTTTTTTGTGTGTGCTCAAGAAAAGAGGAAAGGAATTCATCAGTGTAATGAAATGAAGGATGTTATGGAGAACAATCATCAGTGTGAGACAGCGAGTACATGGACTAAATATGTAATGCAATGAAGGATATTATGGAGAACAATCATCGGTGTGAGAGCAAGAATACATGGATGATATATAGGGAAGTTCCCCATTATGTATCCTGGTTATTGACAAGCCAACCAATTGCATACAAGATAAGGTTGTTATTGTTTGTTATTTTAAAAAACTAGTGTTAATGAACTAGTAAAGAACGAGCAAAAGTAGGAATCATGGAGACACTCTATAGAATAACGATTGCTGAAGAACTAGAAATTAGAATTTATCACCGTAGGTTTAGATCTAAGAAGAATAAAAGTGCAATGAGATTCTATAGGAGTATGATGTCTAAATGCAAACAATGCAAATATCTAAACCTAATGTTCTAGGAGAATGGAAGAGTGACGACTCGATGCAGAAGTGTAGTGGATTATTATATGGTAAGAAGATACTTAAAAAAGTGAAAGACAAGTTTTATAGAGTAGCGTTGAAGCCAAAAAGAACATATTGGTTTTTCTATGTCCTCTGTGGATCATAGCACACACTATTTATAGATGTGGCATAATGGCGATTGAAGTTAGAAAAGATGGACGAGATAAAAATCACATTGAGGGTCGTTACTTCAAAAGACCTACAATCTCTCGGAAGCACATGGACATATCTAAGAATAGAAGACAATATAAGCAAAGATCGAAATAGGTGATAACAACTGTTAGACCAAGGTTTAGTTGTTTTTCATGAACTAAGAAATATTCATTATGCAAAAAGAAAAGAACAAAAGGATGACGAGTAGAAAAGAAAGTCTTAGCTCTAATGCTGGCTAGCTAAGGTAATTCCAAGGATTTAAAAAATCAAAAAAGCTCTGGGGAAATCTCATTGGTTTAGAGAAAGTGTATGACAAGTGTTAAGGAAAGTCTTTATCAAAAAATCACGTTGAAGAAAAGTCTTTTTTGTGTGTGCTCAAGAAAAGAGGAAAGGAATTCATAGCGAGTATATGGACTAAATATGTAACGCAATGAAGGATATTATGGAGAACAATCATCGGTGTGAGAGAGCAAGAATACATGGATGATATATAGAGAAGTTCCCCATTATGTATCCTGGTTATTGACAAGCCAACCAATTGCATACAAGATAAGGTTGTTATTGTGTGTTATATTAAAATAATAGTGTTAATGAACTAGCAAAAAACAAGCAAAAGTAGGAAACATGGAGACACTCTATAGAATAACGATTGCTAAAGAACTAGAAATTAGAATTTATCACCGTAGGTTTAGATGTAAGAAGAATAAAAGTGCAGTGAGATTCTATAGGAGTATGACGTCTAAATGCAAGCAATGCAAATATCTAGACCCAATGTTCTAGGAGAATGGAAGAGTGACGACCGGATGCAGAAGTGTAGTGGATTGTTACATGATAAGAAGATACTTAAAAAAGTGAAAGACAAGTTTTATAGAGTAGCGTTGAAGACAAAAAGAACATATTGGTTTTTCTATGTCCTCTGTGGATCATAGCACACACTATTTATAGATGTGGCATAATGGCGATTGAAGTTAGAAAGGATGGACGAGATAAAAATCACATTGAGGTTAGTTACTTCAAAAGACCTACAATATCTCGGAAGCACATGGACATAGCTAAGAATAGAAGACAATATAAGCATATAACAACTACCCAGTATAGTCCCACAAAGTGGGGTCTGGGAAGGGTAATATGTAGACGGGCCTTACCCCTACCCGAAAGGGCAGAGAGGTTGTTTCCAATCGACCCTCGGCTCAGTGAAGGAAAACAAAAACAAAAATAAAAATAAAAATAAAAAACAAAAAAAAGGAGCATTAGTAACTTCAGCAGACATAGCGTAAATAATTATCTAAACATAAAAAATAGGTGATAACAACTGTTAGACTAAGGTTTAGTTGTTTTTCATGAACTAAGAAATATTCATTAGTGGCATCAAACATATGCAAAAAGAAAAGAACAAAAGGATGACGAGTAGAAAAGAAAGTCTTAGCTCTAATGCTGGCTAGCTAAGGTTATTCCAAGGATCAAAAAATTCAAAAAAGCTCTGGGGAAATTACGGGGGAGAGAATTGCACCAACTACTTAGTAACAAAAAGCATTTGAGCAAAAGTGTAGTTGATGAAGTGACATTAATTTTTCGAGAATTGCCCAAGTTTTCTTTGTTTTTGTAAGATACTTGTACTCCTAGAGATTTTATTATTCACTATTGGCATGAAATATGGTCGAATAGAGGATACAGATTGCAAAGATTAAATGTTGTCAACCACAAATAATTTGGGATTGAGGAATAGTTAATAAATTTACAGATTTGTTTTACTATTGGCATGAATTATGGCCGAATTGAGCATAAAGATTTTGGAGAATAAATGTTGTCGACCACAATTAATTTGGGATTGAGGTAGTTGGTTAATATTCCAAGGAATGTATTAGATACTAACACCTTGTAATTATGTAGCACTTCATCCTTTTCAATTTATGTGTCTTATTTTTGCTTTTGATTGTTTAAAAAAGAATGTCACATTCGATTTTTAGTAAGTCATTCCCTTGTATGAATCACATAGTATGTTTAAAGACCCCAAAATTCAAAGAGTATTTTGGTATGTTATATACATCTTCATTTTAAGATCACTGATTCAAAAATTTCTTGCATCCAAGGGTGTGACTTAATAGTCATGTCAAAAACTTTCCATCTGCCTAAGCCTTAGTGGATATAGTTATTTGGTATCTTTGCTAGTGAGAGGTAAAAGGTACTCGGTGAAATAATCAAGGTGTGCGCAAGCTACTAACTCAGATGCCACCATCATAAAAAAGAGAAGTCCAATTTTCCCTTGAACTCTACAAAATGGTCTATATTGGCCTCCATTAATAGTTGGGGTCAAATCTACCCTATCGTTACAAATGTACAAAATTTATCCTTATTGACTAACGATGGAAGCTTAGTCTCTAATGACACTTTCTTCTCAAGGAAAGATGATCAAATTTGCCCATGAAATTTTCGAAATGGTCCTGATTTGACCACCATTTTTCTTGGGTATGGCCCTCCTCAGTAGCACCTGGTAAGAGGCCGTTGATTGGAATAGAAAATTTCGGAAGAATTAGGTTGGAATAAATTTTCTTGGATCCTCTTCCTTTCGAACTACAAACATGTGAATCGTTGATATAGCTTTTTGATTGAAAGAGGATGATTCCTATAATACTTTACTCTAGTCTAGTCCAATGGAATTTCAAAACGAAGATATTTTTATTTTGTTCAAAACGTGTTTTAGAACGATCTAGAAAGCAATTGTTATTGATACAGTTTGCTTCCTTAACTCAATTAGTAGGACGCTAGAGTCCACTCCTTTCCCACACTACGAGTGAAAGGAAAAAAAAGAGTAAAGACTACCATTAAAGCAATCCAAACAAGACTTACTATATCCATATGAATTATATCCCCTATTCCAATCCCTCTAAATTGATCACTATTACAGCAATTAATTCTTCAATCTCAAAAACACCATATGAAGACCATCATTAATAACCATCACTTCACCCTTACAAACTGTTTTCAAAGGCGTGCTTAAAGCGCGCTTAAGCCGTGAAGAGAAGCTCAAAATATGTTGAGCTTTGCCTCACTTAGCAAGCACTTCAGTGTCATCTTCAAGGCTCTAAGGCATACTTTTCCTGGCCAATGGGTGTAATCTGAAGATGCGACACTAAACAATTGATTTTTGATTTTGTCATAATTCTTTTTTTGTTTCTTTGTCCATATACTCCCTCCGTTTCACTTTATGTGAACGTATTTCATTTTTAATCCGTGCCAAAATGAATGGCACAGAGAGAGAACACAAAAATCTACATGAAAACTACCTTACTCAAACAATTTATATCACACCTTCATCTGTACCACTTCCCTCCTTCACTATTTTACCTCTGCCAGAAGACCACCTGTCCTTAGCTACTATAACCCCACCATGACCAGCACAATACTGCTGCAAGTGGTTTAAGAACTGAATTTTGTGTACCTTGTTTTGAATTCTCTGTACTTGGGGTTTGTTTTAGCATTAGGAGGTCGATGTAGAGTTTTGGCATTGGTATTGGTGATCTGAGCAGAATTGGTGATGGAGTTGTGTCGATGGAGTTCTAGCGGAGGTGGAAATCTTATTTAGTGATGCAATTAATCATTGTTTGAGTTCCATTTGGGCTGATTGAGGCTTGACTCTAGAGCTTGGGAATACAGATCTAGTCGTTAGTGTTTTGAGTCTTGAAGAAGATGACAGTGAGCTGCCGGAACAGTGACCATGTTCTTCAAAGCTTAGGAGGAAATTTGGACCATTTCGAATAGTTCAAGGGCAACTTTGATCCCTACCCTTGTAGAAAAGGCCCACGTGTTGGACACGTAGTATCAGGGGGTGCTAAAACATTGTCATTAGAGACTAAGCTTTTCTGCGGGTAGTCAATAAAGACAAAGCTAGCCCCTCTTTTGTAACGACAATGATAGATTTGACCATTTCCAAAAACCAAATAATTTTTACATTCTTAGACTATGTCAATCGTGCTTAGTTAAACGAAGAATCAAGATAAAATGTATCAGAGGGAGTAGTATGGTAGCAAAATGGCAAAAGCCTGAAAATATTAGTGGAGTCCTGTTTGTTACAATCGATTCATAGCTTTGTCTTTGTTGGAGTTTTGAGCCTACAATATAGCTATCTGGCACTACCTCCATCCCTAACTACATGACCTAGTTCCTGAAGTAATTGTTGACTTAATTGTTGGTCTAGTCTTGGAAAAGGTAATCCTATGAGTTTGTGACATGTTGTCTGCAATGGCTATTGTGAGTTTCAGATTCTAGTTCAGCAAGCTTTTTAATTCGCTTAACTGCAAATATGGTGCAAGTCTAGGGGGCATATTTCTCTTTAGAGCAAATGTTCATAAGCTTCTGCAGCTCTACTTACTCAATTGTTGAATAATGAAAAGGAAATTAGATGATTTGGTTTTTCTTTCTACTTTTCACAGGAAAAAAATTGATTATCTGACTCTTTCTGACAGCATGCCTCTGCTTTCCACTGGCACTTTCGTAGGCTCTTTTAGTCCATCCTTTATATGGAAACTATTCTTGGTTGACAACCATAACTTGACGCATGCTGGTTGGATTTGTGGAATCATACTGGTCTCCTTCATCAAACATGCTTCATAAGCACTCAAGAGAATGCATCCTTCAGTAGAGTGTAGACTCTCTGTATTCTTTTTCCATGAATTTAAACCATTTTTTTTATGAAGGTGTTTCATAAAAAAGGCATCAAGAAGATGCTTAGTTACAAAAGAACTGAGGTACTAGAGCACCAAAATATACTTTGTTAGCCCCTTTACATTGTGTCAATAAAAAAATGAGGGAACTAACAAAGTAAAAAAAAGGGGTCAAAGCTAATTACAGGAGTTAAATTTGTCCAACAAAAAAGGTTAAGCAGACAGCTAGGTTTAAGCGCTTGAATTGGAGTTGATACCCCATGAAAACATCTATCTTTCCTCATTCTACAGGCACCAAAAAATTAACTGCAGAATCATCACCCAGATCATCTTGATGGTCTTGTCAACTGTCCATTGGCTCCAGCTTGCATATGCTTCACTAACATGCTGCGGCATGAGCCAGTGAATGCCAAAGATAGAATAGAACATATTCCATAGGTCCTTTAGCCACTCTACGCTGACTGTCTCTCAACTGTTTTGACACATATAGCATCTGTTAAGAGCAATCCAGCTGAAGCAAATGACTTTAGTAGGTCGTTTGGCCTTCCAGATTAGTTTCCAAGGCCAGAAGTCAATTATCTGATTCTGAAAACTTAGTTGCTGGTAGTATTCCATCAAAGTGAAAATGCTGATGTTTCCTCAAATCAGTCCGTCAGCTTTGGTTTCATCAGTGGTGCACTTCTCCACACTAGCTAGTTCCAGTAGACTTTCTATCTCCCAATCCTGTGCATATCTTCTGAATAATACAATCCAGTTGTACCCGCATCTTGTTTGAGCAATGAAGGAGTTCTTGTCTTAGGCAATCTGAACAAATTTGGGTACACCTCCATGAGTGGAGTATTGTTTAACCATTTGTCCTTCCAGGTAGCAGAGTCCAATTATCTCAAAATGCAGTTTTGCATTGCATTTCGTATGTTTCGTTGCAGCATGTTCATCTTGATACAACTTTTTGGATCCTGACTGAAGATTGGTGAAATGGGATCGCTTCAAGCAACCATTGGCTTTAATTTAATACTAGTTTTGATCATTTCACTTAAGCTTTGGCTGTTGTAGGGCCCACGGATGGTTCGTGATGTCTTTCGCCTTGCCAAAGAAAATGCACCAGCAATCATATTCATTGATGAGGTAGATGCAATTGCTACTGCTAGGTTTGATGCTCAGACTGGAGCTGATAGAGAGGTCCAGCGTATCCTTATGGAGTTACTAAATCAGGTATGCTTCTTTATTTAGATCTAAAGTAGTTTTGGCTGTATAGATGTAAATACTTTGAATATTTATGGAATTTCTTTCTGGTTTTCATCTGCAGATGGATGGTTTTGACCAAACTGTTAATGTGAAAGTTATTATGGCTACTAATAGAGCTGATACATTGGACCCTGCACTTCTGCGTCCTGGAAGGCTTGATCGTAAGATTGAATTTCCTTTGCCTGATAGGCGTCAGAAAAGGCTTGTTTTTCAGGCGAGTTTTGGTTGTTAGATGATCTTCTACTCATGCTTGTCTTCTTTCCTCTCCCTCATTACTTGGGAAAAAAGAAGTGAAGAGGAAGGACGAGTGTAGGCAGTTTAGATAGATGAACTTGTAAACTGTGTATCTCCTGCAAAAGTATTTCCGATTTTTCATACTAAATCAATCACAATTTAAAATTGATTATTTTGGGCAGGTCTGCACTGCTAAGATGAACTTAGGTGATGAGGTCGACTTGGAGGACTATGTTTCTCGCCCTGACAAAATTAGTGCTGCTGAGGTTAGTCTTTCAAATATCTATCTTCTTTGGTTTGGTAAATAGGGTCCGTTGCTACTTATCTAGAATGTCAAGAACAGTGGTCAGTGCTCAAAATTCTATATTTTGGTGGCAACTGTTTTTGTCCTTTCTTCCCTTGTATTGCATAGATATGGTGGTTAGTAATGATAGAAATGCAAGTAATCGTTATCAGTGAGTCAATTTGTGGCAATGCATACTTGTGATGCATGTTGCAATATCTGCAGATTGCTGCAATATGCCAAGAAGCGGGTATGCATGCCGTGCGCAAGAATCGATATGTGATTCTTCCCAAGGACTTCGAAAAGGGGTACAGGACGAACGTGAAAAAGCCTGATACTGATTTTGAGTTTTACAAGTGATCCGTCATCTGTGAAAGTGGCCAAGCAAATCTTTCAGAAAACTTTGACGCATGTCCATGAGGTTTTTAATCATCTGGTTGTTTGGTTGGTTCTGTGTGTAAAGTTGTTTTTATCTTTCTATTATAATCAATCATTTGTTATTTCAGAAATAGTTTATAGGCAGCCTATGGCTTGGCTTAGGTGCAGAATTCTTATATCTCGATTTACCTTTCGTCAGGCCTCAACTTATTCTCATGGTGTGGAGCGGTTGGGTCTTGCCACTTGTGGATTGCTGTAATATGTTCAACTTGTTTTACGTTGCAATGATTCCATTGCTATTTTTAATGGTCATATGCAACATGCATCAAATGAGAGGTAATTTCTCTTAGAGATGTGTGTGATGATCTGTCTGTTGGGAGCTGGAAAACAAAACGGGTCTGTAATAGCAGTCGACATGTATTTTATCCACATTTTCCCCTTTAAATGTTAACTAAATATTAAAGTTGGTTACCTAGTGTGTCTTCTCATTCCTGCTGGAAGAGGATTATATCAACCTTTGGTGTGGAAAAGTAAGAAGTACCCACAAACATATTGTCGTCTTCAAAGGAAACCTACGAGAAATGTGTCGTGGCTACCATGGAACGCTTTTTTTTTAATTTTTCATTCTGAAAAGGGAAAGAGATAAACATGTTTTATGTAGGCTTAAATTCCAAAATTGGTGCTTACTGAAATTTGGATCAAATGACTTTAGTGCCGCTCATAGCTATGTCTCCTCTTATGAATCCCGATTTTGATTTAATATCTTTTCCTGCGCTAATATTGTATTGAGGTATGCCAGTAAGTAGAAGGGGAGGGATTGTTGTTTTTTCTGTAGTATTCTCTAGGAAAAAGGTGGAGCTTCTTGTGCTTGTTCCCCAAAGCATTGAAAAAGCGCTGATTCAATCTTATCTATTGCTACTTTTGAATCGGCTGAAAGAGAATTCTGATGTCACAAATTGTCTTATCAACAGCAGGACATAGGTGCCAGGTCAAAACATAAGTAATTTCAGGTTTAGCGAATGTAAAATATCTAAATTTCCGTCTATACTCTTGTCAAATTTGAACGAAAATGGCGCCTGTCAAAACATGAGTTCCAACAGACTTGGGCGAGGAGCTTTGGTGGTGGTGGGGTTAGAGGTGGCAAAATGGTTAAAAAAAAAAAAGTTAATCACCCATATTATCCATTAAAAATTAGGTTGGATAATGAACTTTTTAAAAACAGATCAAATATGGATAAGTACTATATTATCCATATAGAAGATGGATAACCAATAAATAAAAATAACTAATAGGTCTAACTTTTATATTTGTAATGCCTCAAATTTGGATTCATCAAGTTAGGAGACTTAAAATTCTTCCAAAAATGATCATATACATGAAGTCATGGACAATATCAATATGGGTTAGATTAACTCGTTTTTTATTCGTATTAAATATGGATCAGGTCGAATAACTGATCTGTTTTTTCATTAGCCGTTTTCAACTTGAATCATTTCTGACCCAACTGCCCGTCTGCCACTCCTACTCTTGCCTGATCAGGGTAGTCATAATGTTAAAGTGACTGCTTCCTAGGATTTGTCTATGTCCTTGGTTCTTTAGTTATGTACACCATAAGTGAAGACTGATAAATAAAGAATACAAAATTTAACGTGAAAAATCACGATTACTCTGTAGGATTTAACTCAAACTCCACCAAAACAAATGACCCGAGAAAGAAGTATTAGATTACAACTCGTGTAATTTAAGACCCAAATCTCAACCAAAACAGTACCATGCCTATTCCACTCTCAAGTCACTCTGCCTTGAGAAACTAGAGTTCACACGAACTACAATTGTTCCTAAGTGTAAAGTAATCATAGAGTACAATACAATGAACTAAGACTCGACAAACTTGCAACCAGATAAATTGTAAGAACGACCTCCTCAAGTACTGCACTTCACCCACTCAACAATGGTGATAGCGAACACTTCAATACTCAAGGGGCTTGAATTGTTCTTTTGCCAAAATGTTGTGCTCTCAATCTGTGAATAAAATGTTCCTGCAAGAAAAGGGAAGGGATATATACTCACGCATTAGTCAACCCCAAATTAGGTAACCAAAGATTTTGGAGTCCTAATTGTAGAAGGACTATCAAACGAGGTGAATATCTTTTACATAAATTTACCACCGCCAGCTACCTTAAGGATCCTGAAAGATATCAACAAAATATTCTTAAATATCTCAGTAAATCAGTATATATATCTTGAAGCTCTTTTTCCTGTAATATCAGAAAGATAGTAACTTTTATACTTTTACCGCAAAACACTGTAGTTTCAAGAGTCCAGAACAATAGTGTGGTCTTTTGGACTCAAGCGACCATAATTGGTTAAAAAAAGAAGAAGAACTGGGCGCCATAATATATATAGTGCGGTATTTCACCGCGCTATACTTTAACAGCACATTTGTCCATTAAGGTATAATACGGTGAAATACCGCGCTATACGTAAAAGTTGGGCCCACCAATAATTTTTCTGGACTTAACTGACACACCAATAATTCAACTGGGTATAGCGCGCATATATAAGGCACTATACACCAAATAATTGTAACCCCCCCTCAGAATGGTTTTTTTCCTTATTTAAAGAGTTTCAGGATTTTGTAAAAATTCATTCAGGATCCTTCAAGTCTTTCGAAATATTTGTTCGTTAAGTTATTTTGCATTTTGTCATAATGTCTGAAGAGCGAAAAATTAGGGTTCCATTATAATGGGAGGGGAGGGAGAAGTGAGATTGTGGTTGAGAATAACTCAGTACACTATAGTTATTCTCCACAATGACATGTTAAGTTACCACTTACAATGGAGTACGATACATTGGTATCGTTGTTATATAAAAAAAATGAGTGTGAGCAAAAGTTCAGTGAATATTGAAGTTTTGTTATGCCGAGTTTAACATCGAAGACGATGAAGCTCTGGGAGATTTTTTGAGGACTCCGGATGAACACTAGAAATATCTTGTGATAAAAATGTTAGAAATATACGTCAAGGCTGAAGACGTTCGCAATAATGAGGTTCCGCAAAGTAGGGATATCCCTCAATCATTGGCTGATTATTTTGAAGTAGTTTTAGCCGAATAGGTTCCAAGGTGAAAGAGTTTTTCCCAATAAAAACTTATCTCCACGGGCGAATAAGGAGCGAGGAAATAATTTCTTCCTAGTTTACGTAATCCATAAGCCGAGTGGTAAAATTCAATTTTCCTTTGTGTTACGATGTTTATTTTTATATATTGAATTTATATTAACACTCATATATTCCACAAGAGGTATCGGTCATATATGAATCTCATAAGTTATGAACCAACATCAATTGAAATATGCCTAGTTTTGGTGTGTTGGATCATGGTAGTCCATCCGGGAGTCATCATCAATAGGATAATATGCATCATGAGATATCATATCAACACATTATGATTTGTAAGTGAAGTGATAAAGTTTATATGTAAAGTTTGGATCAATTTGAGAAAATCATTATTGATTGATTGTGCAGTGAAAACGAGCAACTTGAATATTCTATACTTACTCAATTGCCCGAAGACGATATATTTAATTGGGATATGGCAGATGCGCAGAGTCAGGAAGAGAATAGTGATTATGAAAATAATCCTGATGAGTCTGGAGATACCACACCTTTCCCTGAGAGGGTGATGATGACGAGGACGAGAATGTTGAACCTGATTTGACGAGGGATCATGCTTCACCTACTGTTAAATCAAGAGTGTATGAGTTCCACGTGCCGTTTCATTCAAGGGAGATTCCCTACCTTGATCATTTGCCAAGTATGCCTGATGTGGATGCCCTCACAAGGGATCTTGACAAAATGCGGGCAGTAATTTGGGATGAATCTAGAGCAACAATGCTATCAAAGGGCATGCTTTTTTGTTGATAAAGCACACCTAAGCATGGCGGTACGAATGTACAACATAAAAGAGTGTCGTGAGATCATGGTTATTGAGTCACCTTCGGACGTATACGAGGTTATTTGTCATAGATGGTTTACATGTTCTAATTGAATGCTGCGTGCGAGGAAGCACAAAACAAATATATGGGTTGTGAGTAAATACATTGGCACCCACATTTGTGAAATGGACACATTCAATGGGATTCATTTTTAACTTGAATGTTGACTTAATTTCTCTTGTCTTGATTTCACATATTGAAGTGTCCCTAAGGTACAAGATCAACGAGTGTATAACATTTGTCCATCAGGTATATGGATGTATCATTAACAAAAGAAAGGCATTTCTCGGGCGCAAATGTGCGTTTGAAATTTTTATGGTAAATGGGATAAGTCCTTTGCCTCTCTAACCAGATACATGGCCACATTGCAACACTTTAACCCCGTGACTGTTATTGAATGGAAGGTTGAGTGGTGTCCCGGAATACCGGAACACATATTCAGATATGTGTTCTTGGCATTTAAACCAGCCATTGATGGTTTTGTGCATTGTCGGCCAGTAATATCTATAGAAGCCACTCATTTGTATGGAAAGTATGATATTAAGTTGTTGATCATCGTTGCAGTAGATGCTAATGGATGTATATTTCCCCTAGCATTTTCTATTTGTGCCAATGAAAGCCAAGAGACATGGAAATTATTTTTGAACCACTTGAAGGAGCACGTTGTTAGACAACGTTTAGGTATTTGTCTAATATTTGACAGGCATTGCGGTATTTTAAATTTTGTACAGAATTTGTATGCATGGCATGCCTACTGCCGTTACTATGTTAGGAACTTGAAGGCCAACTTCCAGAGGGCTCATCCGAAAAAGGACTTGCATGATTTAATGTGGATGGCTGCAACGGATCACCAAGAGTGTGAATTCATGAGGCGAATAGACTTATTCAGGAAGAAAGACCAAGAAGCCTATGGTTAATTGATGCGACATGAGCTTTACAAGTGGACTTTGCATGTGGATGGTGACAAAATATGGGAATTCTAACTACAAATGTATTAGTCTTTTAACGGGTTATTGAAATCTACACATGGATTGCTTGTCACTGCCATGGTGCGGATGTCAATAAACCAGATGGCGAAGAGTTTTGTTGAAATATCGAGAGGTGCATTATCATTCATGGAAATGGGTGTTGAATTTATGCCAATACCAATGAAAAGATTTGAGAAATACAGGAAGCGAGCACAGTGGCATTCATTTTTGAAGTATTGCAATGAGCGAAATATTTTTGAAGTTTGCATTGCTATTCATCACAACAGGGGGAATAATACACAGACCATCAATGAAGCTAGAAGGTTATGCTCCTGTAGAAAATGGTCCATCTATCACATGCGGTGCTCACATGCAATGAAGTGCTTTCAACATACAGTTTTCACACCAACTAGTTACGTTGATAAAGAATATAGTGTTGCTGCATACTTAAACATCTATAGTGGACAATTTTTGCCACTGGGTGCTGAACATTATTGGCCGAGACCATTCAAAATAGTGTGTAACAAGGATTATGTGCGTCAACGACAAGCGCAGAAAAGAACACGTATACAAAATCAAATGGATATTGGTGATACCGTTTATGCGCGTAAATATGACATATATTTCCAAACAGGAAACGGTCGCTATAAATGTCCTTCAGTTGGTTTGTGTAGTGGTGGAATTTCATCTTCCAGTGGAAGTTCATCCAATGTGCCCAATTATCAAGGATACGCATAGTGTTTTGTTGCAGTAATTTGTTGTAATAAATGTATGTAAATGTTCAGCTTGCAAAATGTATGAAATAAAATTATGTTTCCAATGAGGTTAAATCTAATTGATATTTAGCATTAATACTTCAGTACAATAATTTATCATACACCCCGAGAAAAAAATAATCATTATCATTCATCGTTATCGTTGCTGTCTGACACGATTTCAATTTCACTGTTTTCATCTTCTTTGTTAACATCGTGTACACACCCGTCAGGACCGAGGGCATCGTAATCTTGGTCCCAATTAACACACATTTCTCATATTTTATTGCTATCATCAATAAGACCACTTTCTTGATTTTTATAACAATATGAGACTCCTATGTCCAATGTCTTTGTTATAAACTTAGGCAGTCCCTCTCACCCAACAACTGTTGAGAAAATGGAACAATCATTGTCTCTATGCAATTTTTCATTTTCTAATAAATCCCAATACCGATCCTCTGTTCCTTCCAGGTATTTAAGATTATCCATTCTATTATGAATAGCTAGTGCCTTTTCTATCTCTAAAAGCTCCTTCATCAAATACCGAATCACTTCTGGTTCATCTTTGTATATATTTGTTACGAAGGTTGCAGACAATGATCGTGGAGCAACAAGACCATGCCAGCAACTTAGTACTTCATAATCACATCTTTTTTAATAAAGGGAACCCATTGTGGTTTTTCACTCCAAATTCACGTATCTTCAGGCTTTATAGAATGCGTTTTGCCCTCAATAACGTGCTCTGCAACTTTGAGATCAGTGTATATATTGATAAGCTTATTTCCAAGGGACGCAGAACACGATACCACTTGTCATCAACCAAATCAGTATAGCAACCTATCATATTTTTTTAAGGTAGGGATCGATAATGTTAAGACGTGTTCCATAGGGATCTGTTGAACTACCTTCACCCATTTTCCTCTTCTAGAACCACTTATTAAATGTTAGTGGCATTTATGAAATGGATGTTGTAATGTCTATTCAAATGGTGTTTGAGTACAAATCTCTTAGTTCTGCTTAAGAAGTTGTCTTGTACCCGAAAGAATCATTATCACGCAAAATATAATGCGCCTCCAATATGCGTTATGTGTAATGTCTTGTCGACCTGAAAAAGCTTCCATTCTGGAAAAGTTGTCTTGTACACTAAAGAATCATTATCACGCAAAATATAGTGCACCACCAATATGCGTTATGTGTATTGTCTTGTCGACCTGAAAAAGCTTCCGTTCTGGAAAAGGTGTCTTGTACCCTGAAGAATCATTATCACGCGATACATAGCACGCCACCAATACGAGTCATGTGTATTGTCTTGACTATACAATCCTAGGGAATTTTAGATATTATTTGTGCGTAATGAAACAAATAGAAAAGCTATCCATAAATTTTTACAGCTTTCGTGCATTAAGAAATGTCTGGACGCAATGACGTACCAAGGTGTTATTGTGGCAAACATGCGACTTTGAAGCCATGTTGGTCAAATTACAATCTGGGGCACAGACTGTGGATCTGTCAACAACTTGTAAATTATTATTTTGGAAAAAATATTTGTTAAATTTTTATATAACATGTTAATTAATAATGTTGTGGTATAATATCCATTGGTAGGACAGAAATCAATGTAGATTTGAAGAATGGTATAATGAACCCATTAACCGGGAACACTACAAATCATGTTTGCACTATGTTTGGAATATGATCAGTGCGAACTCTAGATCTTTAAACTACAACAACAACTTGCGGAAGTGAAGGAGAAAACTAATAGAGGCAGAAGAAGAAAAAATAGGTTGGAATATAAATATAAGTAGTTCAACCGTACGCAAGGAACTAGAAGATGAAGAGAAGAGTGAAAATCAACTCAATCCAGTTGGAAGTGGGCTGTGAGAAGAATGGAGTTAGAGGTTCCTCGCCGGCTTCAACTTTTAGACCTAGCTAAGTCCACAATACCAATTTTGGATGTTGTAAAAATCTCTATGATGGAGGATCAGGAACATGAACCAACGAATGAGAAACCCTACTAGAGGAATCAAAGTTCATAAGTGGGTAAGGCCTTTACCTACATTCCTCCAGATATACACGGGGATACATTCGTAGTTATGATTGTTGAAGAGGACATTAAAGAACAACAAGAATATTAGGGTACTTCTCTTATAGGGTTTCTGGGAGATACTCCATATTTCAAATCCATAGTGAATTATGTTAAAAATGTGTGAAATTTTGTTAACAAGCCCAAAATCCTATATCATGACGATGGCTATTACACATTAAGGTTTGACTCTGTGAGTGATAGGGATCGAGTCCTGCAATCTGGTCCTTATACATTCCATAACAAACCTTTTATCATGAAGAATTGGTCGATTGATTTTGTATTTGTTCCTGAATGCCTAACTGTAATTTCATTATGTGTGAGATTTCCTAGTTTACCTGTTGGCTTACTGGTCTGTAGAAGCTTTGAGTAAGCTAGCTAGTGTAGTGGGTAAACTTATGTACACTGACATATTTAAACCTGAGATGGACCGTATATCATATGCTAGAGTACTAGTAGAGATAGGTATTTCTCATCCCATTCCAAATGCTCTTGAAGTTCAAACTCTAGCAGGGATTATCCAACAGAGAATAGAGTATGTCTGGAAACCAAAGTATTGTACTGATTATGCTAAAGTTGGGGACATTACTGAGGAATGTAGACAGAGGAAGACCCAAGAGGAAAAAATGCTTTTCTAGAGCAAAAAAGAAAGAATAGAAGATATAGGAGGAAGAGGATGAGGAGGAGGAAGGTGGTGATTAAATGGGTGGCAAAAGACCATAGTAACACTACCACTGATCCAACTACTTCTACAACGAAGAAAACAATCATTGAACCACATGAGGCTAATCCTACTTTGGATGAGGAGGAATTCCCAGAATTAGTAGCACCGATAAGGTAAGAAGGGTCCAAAATCCAAGGTAAAAGAATTGCTGATGATAGAATGAACGATCAGACACAACAAGCTACAACTAGCTGCTCCACTAGCAAGTTTGGAATTACTAATAGATTTAAGGTACTGACTCAAGGATACACATCATCTGATATAGGGGAGGGTGGTACTGACCACCTCAAACCTACATGATTATAATTACTTTGAATATAAGAGGGATTAACAAGCCCTTTAAACAGAAGGAGATGACTCTCTTTCTGAAAAAGTACAAAGTAGAAGTTATGGGGATAGTTGAGACAAGATTAAATGTAAATAAAGCTAGGGGGATGACATAGAAGATAGCAAAGGATTTGGCAAGCCAATTACAACTATGACCATGCCTATAATGGTAGTATTTTGCTACTATTGAAACCTCATACAAGGCTTCAAATACTAAAGGTACATGCTTAGTTCATCCACTGTGAAGTGAAGGACCCAAACTGTCAAAAAAGGTTGTTACTCACTATGATCTATGTAAGTAATGACTTGGTGTAGAGAAACAACTATGGGATAAGCTTGCTTCTATAGGAGCTAACACTACAACTGAATGGCTGGTATGTGGTGACTTTAACAATGTGCTTCATACAGAGGATATGATTGGATCCTCTATAACATAGGCCTCTACCCAAGGCTTCAAGGACCTATTAGACTCCCTTCAAGAGCATAAGATGGTACTACTCATAGTGTAATAAAAGAGATGACAATGCAAGGTTATACAACAAGGTAGACTGGACATTTGGGAATTATAATTGGCTGATGAACTATGGCATATTGAAGCAGAGTATTTGAATCCTGGAGTTTCAGACCACTCACCTATATTGCTTAAATGCAATTTTGTAGATCAACAATAGAACTTGCATCCTAGACCCTTAAAGCTATATCAAACAATATTACACCACCCAGATTTTGCAAGGATTGTGAAAGAAGTATGAGCACAGGATTATAGAGATGCATGGTTGTCCAGAACATGGCAGAAACTTAAGAGGCTAAAGGAGGCACTGAGGGAGTTAAATACTTACATGGCCTTTTACCAACAAAATCTTAATCAAGCCAAGCAGAAATTGGAGCTAACACAATACAATATCTTCCTACAACCATTATGCCAAATCTATATAGAACAAGAGAAAGAAGCTTTAATGGAAGTGGAAAAGTGAGTAATATAGAGGAACATGTTCTAAGGCAGAAATCATGAGCCACATGGATACAATATGGACATGCTAATACAAAATACTTCCATGCTTAGTGGAAGATGCACACCGGTGCTATTACAATTCATTCTAAGGCTGGAATACTTGGTAGAAGCGGCTGTCGGTCTAGCAGTAACCTAAAGAATAATAAGATATTTTAGTATATGAAATGTATATTACTAATGTATGTGTTAGCTAAATAAAGTTTATGGTCTTGCCATAGTCTCAGCGTGCTCCTGAATATTATCATCCATCTCAAGCATGTTAGTATCGCACAAAGTGGCCTCCCTGATGGGCGAGGATGATGTCTTTAAAAAAAATAAAAATGCTTTACATATTGATGACTAATCAATGAGATAAAATATATAAATAATAGTAATACAAACAAACCTGCACCTATGGAAGATCCTAAGCATCCCCCGATAATAAGCAATAACTTAGTCGGTACCCACTGTGGACATCTCGTGTCGGATGATCATCAGCAGCCATCGGTGGCTCTAAGGGACTAGGAAAATACTGACTCTCAGTCTTGTCACGTAATGTCCATGCCCGTGATCAACATTGGAGCTTATGGGGTCACCTGCAAAATCCCTAGCGTCAGTTGAAGACTGAATGAAAACATATCATGAGGAGCATCGTATGGCTCAAGGTGTTCACCCAACTAATCATATCCCAAATCCTCAATAAATGCCTCAATTCCCCCTTGTTGGGGACCACGTCCTCGATGAACACCACGACCTCGTGGGACACCCCTTCCTCTCTGGGCAAATCTGCCACGTCTACTAGGTTCAGGCTCCACTGGTGGCCCATGATGGTATTTCTCTAGCGTTACATAATCAGCCTCGTATCCTAAATTCTCATCATCTCGGACATGCCTCAATTTCCGGGAAGCCAGATTTGTAACCTGCCGTCCATACTCGTGCAAAGCTGCTGCTCCCTCGCCGATATGCTGTTGTATTTGCAGTCCCAACTAGTAGAACATAGTAACCTAATACCCTGCACAACATGTAAAATATTTATTAAGGAACGATAGATTAACATTACAAGTAAATATAACAAATAACATACACGTGCCTCATGCCTCCCGGTATATGGAATGTATCGACCACCAAATTGAGGAATTGGATTCCCGATAAAAAGTCGGTTAACACTGCGATACCAACCCATATACTTATTCTAACCATCTGTACGTCCAGGTGGAGAGAGTGGTGGAATCAGGTCATACATATGGTCCAAAATCTCAATTTGGGCCTCTAGCTAGGCCACGTATGCCTGGTCAACCTTGGAATGATCATCCTGCTGGTTATGTGTCCTAAGCTAAGCAGGCGAAATAGGTACAAGATTTGGTTGACCACATGGACTCGCTCGTTGAAATGATGCTTGAAAATATCGAGACACATCAATAGGACGGAAGAGCTCCACATAACTTGTCCTTGGAAGCAATAATAGAGCAAAGCCATTAGCTCATCGTTGTATGGCCTTCTTATGAACTATTAAGTAAACACAGGGATCGTGAGTAAATACGATACATATAAAGCCAGGCCAAGTAAACTTAAGTATACATGTACCTGCGCGCCTTCAAAAAAATCCAACAAATCCTTGTAATAGGGCAGATGATGTCGAGCCTCGACCTCTCGTCCATAGCCTCGCCTATCAACCCGCATCCTAGCTAAATGTAGAAATGGTGGAGGTGGTGCATCCACAACGATGGGTGGTAAAGGTGGATGGAACTGCAAGAACTACTCCCAGGCCCAATCCTACTATACATTGTGCACGTAAAATTTAAGGTCTATTTTTACTATATATGTTATAATCATAAAAAGAGTTAACTATGTTTTCACCTTCCACAGTGACAAAAATCCGGCAACGTCTCTTTGGGTGCCCATGCTCTCCCGAAACATCTGCCTATACAGGTACCCTAGAACAGCTGCACCTCAGTTGTAACCAGGTAAATTATCTAGCCACTCATGATGATAAAGAAATCTCAAGCTGACTAGGTTTTCTGATGTGTTCGGGAATAATACACCCACCAAACATAAGCAACATCAACAATCTCATGTACCGATGCAAAAGAAGATCAGGTGAATCATACGTGATGTCAGCATCCATCGCCTCCAGTTGCTACCAGATGGGCATCAACTGCAAACGACTAGCCCCACTCAATGCAGTCTCATTTGTTGGCTGGAAATCGGTGAGCCGCCGCAACATCTCCAGGTAAGACAATCATGTATATTCTCTAAGAGTATACGTGTAAGCTACAGGTAATCCATCAACTGAAAACCCAAAGAACCTCCACGTCCTAAAGTATGATGGTATCCTCATTGATCGGTAGATGAAACGTGTGTGTTTCCGATCACCATCGCTCTATCATAGCGGCGATCAATGCTTAGTCGAACTGCAACTGGCTAATCTCTATGTTCCTATAGAAACCCACATCCTCAAGGAGTCTAGCTAAACGTGGATAGAGTGGATGGGCCCTAATGAACTCCTACATATCCTCTATACGTTTGGCGCAGAATATCTAGGAAAAACACTGTCCATACTATATGTATGATGACCTATGTTCGGTATGTAGCAACTGTATCTCTAGCGATGCAGGTCTAGGATGCACAGGCGGAACCTCCATGACGGCTATTGTAAACTGAACAATGTTAATTAAATTATTTTTCTTTTTAATTGCTTAACATCTTTAAATATATCACAATATCTTTAATATTGCAATTTATTCAATATTTTTACTATATTGTTAATTAGGTTGATATATTTTTTATATTATAATCTTATATTTTATATGTTTGTTTATCATTTTATATGTTAGTTTATTATTTTATATGTTTGTTTCTTATTTTATATGTTAGTTTATTATTTAATATGTTTGTTTTTCACTCACCTATTTTTGACTATAATAAAATTAAATAATTAATTTAATAGCTATACATGATTCAATAATTAAATATTCATATAATAATACTTAGTTGTACCGAATATTGTTATGTTTTAGTGCTATTTTCTTATGTTTGTTTACTAGAATTTGAGATAGCTTGTGTTTGAACTATCATATGTTTTCAACTATTTTTATATTTAACAAATAATTAAATTATTAATTCAATAACTACAAAAATACTATGCTAAGGACACTACATTTTACTACACTAAAAAAGCACTACATTACAAATACACCACTATATTAAAATTACGGGCACAATATAGTACTACAGAGAACTAGATAGTATTATAGTCACATAGTAATATATGTACACCAATAATATTAGTTATTCCTAAAATAATAGTTTAGCTATTTTATTAATCTTTTGGCAGATAAATAATCTAATCTAGATACAAAATAATAAATAAATTTAATCACAAAAAATCACTAAAATACATATTCCATAGTAAAAAGTAACTAATTAACATTTTAATAATAACTAATAAAATTAATTATTCATAAAATAAAATTTTCTCTAGTTTACTAATTTTTTTAGCATACTAATAATATAGTCCGGATAAAAAATAACAAATTAATTAATCACAACAAAATTACAAAATAACATAGAACATAGTAAAAAATGACTAATAGGTTTATTTTTATACATGAATTTTAACAAAAAATAAGTTGGAATACCTCGATTTTAATTTTTTGTAAAGTTGAAGATTTTGATGATTTGGAGTCAAAACGAGTAACCCACTATGGATAACACCTTATATAAGGTGTTAGCTTGCTTCAATATCGAGAATCTATAATTTTTGTGGGACCGTAAGCTCTAACCGAGCTTCTTTGTTCTGTTAAAAATAGGTTTTGGGGGAGGGGGGAGGCCACTAGCTTTTTAACAGGGAGCTGACTGGTTCATCTGGTGGGGATAGAGAAGGACACGTTTATTTATATAAGTATAGCACCCATATATGCCGAACTACACTATAGCGCGGTATACATGGACGCTATACCTTCCCGCCCATTTTAAGTTTAAATAAAGGATGATATTTTACCACGCTATACCTTAGCAGACAAACGTGCTGTTAAGATATGCGGTGAAATACCGCGCTATATGTTAGGATTTATGCCCTTCACTAGAGGGGGGATGAATAGTGAGGCACGAGAATATCGGTAAATTTTGCGGAATTAAAATTGCAGGAGTAAAGTAAGTGCAGAAATTAAAAGAGTAAGGAGAGGACACACCGAATTTATACTGGTTCGCCACAACGTGTGGTTAGTCCAGTCTCCTGAGAGACTCTCTCGAGTATACACTAACTCCGTTAAGCTTGCGGGTGCCTAACAAACCGTTACACTTGCTCGTAGATGTACGCTCTACAAGACTTCAACTTGCTCGTGGATACCGCACCACAAGACTTCTTGCTCAAGGATACCTCACCTCAAGACTTCACACACTAAGATTGAGGGTACTCAGCAAACCCAACGCTCAATGAGAAGATTTGGTCCTCTCAAGAACTTCTCTCTTTTACAACAATGACTCTCTAAGAAGAGTAGATAAAGAGATACAATATAAGCTCTATGAACAACACAAAGTTGTCTCTCAAATGGCTCAACAAAAGCTCTAAATATGATGCACAAATATTATCAATGTGTTTATGAATAATGAGAGATGTTGTTCTTTGAAAATAAGCCCCAAAGACCTCTATTTATAGGTTGTAGAGGTGATATGTCCGTTGCTCAATAGTTAAACAATAATTCTGATTTCTGACAGAATAATCGATTATCATATGTGTATAATTGATTATCTCTTAAAACGTTCAAAAAACTAGTCGTTGGATGGCAACGGATAGTAAGATAATCGATTATTATAAAGTGATAATCGATTACCATTGTAGGATAATCGATTATCACAATAGCATAATCGATTATCTTACCTTTCTGGACTTTCCAGTTTAAGCTGGAATTGCCAGATAATCGATTATCACTTCCTGATAATCGATTATCTTGGCCTTCTGGAATTTCCAGTTTTGCTGGAAATTTCAGGATAATCGATTATCATCCTAGGATAATTGATTATCTGGCCAATCTGTCCAGAAGTGAAAACTTACTCCAAAAACCATTTTGGTTAAAATGAAAACGTTAAAAATCATTTTGTTTTAAGTATATCAAAAATGTTTATGATATTTATGATTTGATAAAATGTTTTATGCATATTAATGATGACCTATGTTGAGCCAAAAATGAGATTACTTAAACGTTGCTCTTACATTGGTTCTACCTAACGACCTACGCCTTGGGTCTTCGGTCTTGAACTCTTGAGCTCGTCTATGCAATCTCTTCATCTATATGCTTCTTGGCATTCAATCTTGATTGTTTGATTCATCATAATTGATTTGTCAACCATCTTGATTGTTTGCTAATGCATCTTCATTGTTTGTCATACAATAGCATTGTTTGACAGTTGACTTTATTGTTTGTCATTCATCAAAACCTATACCTGGAAATCATGCTAATACAACCAAAGCACACATATCAAAGATATCAATGATTTCCAAACGAGGTCTTACAATTTCCCCCTTTTTGATAATGACAAACAATAGGAGATATGCATATCAGATTCCCCCTAAAGCCATGCTGTATTTCAACACATAAGTCATGCAAACTATTCCCCCTCAAATAAGGCATACTAGAAGGTAGAGACATTCCCCCTTATTAGATGCATATCGTCTATGCTCTCTTCCCCCTTTTGGCATTAGCAAAAAGAGAGTATACAAAGGCTACTTCTCCCTTTTGACACTTCCCCCTTTTGGGCATACAAATGTCAAAATAAAATAGAAAAGATAATGAGAAATATGCATGATGAAGATTGTCAAATAATTAAAAGCCATACCAATTGTTAGAAAAACATAACAAACATATCAAATGTTATTTTTATCAAAAAGATACCAAATTGTTATTTTTAGCAAAACATATTACTTATTCATATCAACTGTTAGTTTAACAAACCAAGAGTTGTATTCATCAAAACAAAAACATATCAACTGTTAACATATATCAACTATTAGGTTTTTATATATAAAAAAATGATAACTAACCGAACTTCCCCTTGATGCAATAAGGTTTCGTGCTTGGTGCATCTACTACAATATTGTAGTCTTCAAACACACCTGCAAATGTACCTAAAAATAGTTTTTAGGTACCCAAACACTTTTGGGTCCTTGGGGGTTAGGCAAATAATAATCATAGCCAAAAGATAAATTCCAATGTTTTGTAAAACATACGGGTGCTATGTGTCCTACCCGGTTGCAATAATGACATACTACGTTCGGGTTGTACATGTGCCTAGGTTGAACCAAAAACATTCTAGGTGATCTAAAGTCATTATTCCTAGAAGAGTTGAAATTCCTAGAGTCATTTCTAGGTGGTCTAAAATGATTAATTCTAGACTCATTAACAAAATTCCTAGAATTATTTCTAGGTTGTGCAACATCATTTCTATCATGATTCTTATTCTTTTTAGGCCTTTTATTTTTCCTGGGCTTTTTCTTCTTAATTTCTTCAAATGTTTTAGGTTCTTCTACACTATGTTTTTCTAGTGTGATCCTGAGTTCCATGTTCTCTAATTTCAAAGAATCACAAGATGAACAATTAGAACTTTGATCAATTGAAGAAGTTTCATTCATCTCCTTAATTTTATTTTTAAGATCGACATTATCATTTTCTAAGAACTTATTTTCCTCTTCTAAAATTTTAATTTAGCCTTGGCCTCTTTGGAGATTTTTGAAGTCTTTTTCAATTCACCATATAATTCTTGAAAAGATTCTTGTAATTCTTCAAAAGAGTAAGAGTTAGAAGTACTTACCTCTTCTTCCTCGTTGGCCATGAGGCATAGGGTGGCCGTTTCATCACCCGAGCTGTCCGAGTCCCATGTCACGCGCCTTTGGTGTTTGTTCTTCTTCTTGTTCTTGGGCTTTGGACATTGTGACTTGTTGTGGCCAAGTTTTCCACAATTATGGCATGAAGAACTTGGTTCTTCCTTCTTAATTTCCTTCTTCATAAACTTATAAAACTTTTCGATCAAGTTATTTGAAAGAGTATCGTCATCGCTTTCCGAATCACTTACCCTAAATCCGATATGCATATCTCCTATTGTTTGTCATTATCAAAAAGGGGAAAATTGTTAGATCTCCTTTAGAAATCATTGATATCTTTGATATATGTGCTTTGGTTGTATTAGCATGATTTCCAGGTATAGGTTTTGATGAATGACAAACAATGAAGTCAACTGTTAATCAATGTTATTGTATGACAAACAATGAAGATGCGTTAGCAAACAATCAAGATGGTTGTCAAATCAATGATGATGAATCAAACAATCAAGATTGAATGTCAAGAAGCATATTGATGAAGAGATTGCATATAGGAGCTCAAGAGTTCAAGACCGAAGACCCAAGGCGTAGGTCGTTAGGTAGAACCAATGTAAGAGCAACGTTTAAGTTATCTCGTCTTTTGGCTCAACATAGGTCATCATTAATATGCGTAAAATCATTTTATCAAATCATAAATACCATAAATATTTTTGATATACTTAAAACAAAATGATTTTTAACATTTTCATTTTAACCAAAATGGTTTTTGGAGTAAGTTTTTACTTCTGGACAGATTGGCCAGATAATCGATTATCCTAGGATGATAATCGATTATCCTGAAATTTCCAGCAAAACTGGAAATTCCAGAAGGCCAAGATAATCGATTATCAGGAAGTGATAATCGATTATCTGGCAATTCCAGCTTAAAACTGGAAAGTCCAGAAAGGTAAGATAATCGATTATGCTATTCTGATAATCGATTATCCTACCAAGATAACCGATTCACTTTATAATAATAGACTATCTTACTATCCGTTGCCATGCAACGACTAGTTTTTTTGAACGTTTTAAAAGAGATAATCGATTATACACATATGATAATCGATTATTCTGTCAGAAATCAGAATTATTGTTTAACTATTGAGAAACGGACATATCACCTCCACACCCTATAAGTAGAGGTCTTTGGAGCTTATTTTAAAAGAACAACCTCTCTCATTATTCATAAACACATTGATAATATTTATGCATCATATTTAGAGCTTTTGTTGAGCCATTTGAGAGACAACTTTGTGTTGTTCATAGAGCTTATATTGTATCTCTTTATCTACTCTTCCTAGAGAGTTCTTTATTGTAAAAGAGAGAGGTTCTTGAGAAGACCATATCTTCTCATTGAGCGTTGGGTTTGCTTAGTACCCTCAATCTTAGTGTGTGAAGTCTTGAGGTGAGGTATCCTTGAGCGGAAGTCTTGTGGTGCAGTATCCACGAGCAAAGTGAAGTCTTGAGGTGAGGTATCCTTGAGCAAGAAGTCTTGTGGTGCGGTATCCACGAGCAAGTTGAAGTATTGTAGAGCGTACATCTACGAGCAAGTGTAGCGGTTTGTTAGGCACCCGCAAGCTTAACGGAGTTAGTGTAAACTCGAGAGAGTCTCTCGGGAGACTGGACTAACCACACGTTGTGGCGAACCAGTATAAATTCGGTGTGTCCTCTCCTTACTCTTTTAATTACTGCACTTACTTTACTCCTGCGATTTTAATTTCGCAAAAGTTACCGACATTCTCGTGCCTCACTATTCACCCCCCCCTAGTGAAGGGCATAAATCCTAACACTATATATATTATGGTTCTCAATCTCTCTTTTTCTTATTATGGTCGCTTGATTCCAAAAGAACCACACTTTGGTTCTGAATTCATAGTTTCGAAGGAGTTTCCAATACACCTTTTATGAAATTGGTTCTTAACCCATGTTAATTTCTTATTTGCTAATCATAAAAAAACACAAGATTCAATATATAATATTAAAAAAATCAAAATCTAAACTATTTATTAATTATTGGGTAATTAATAGAGGCTATCTGGTTCAATGATGTGAGGTGGAAGAGGTCAAGGCCTTCAGGAGTGCAGTAATTTGCTAGGAATAAGCCTCTATGTCTTTCCTCATTTCCTCTCTAAGATCCTTTGTTTCCTTCCTTAGATAATCATTCTCATCTCTTAGCTTCTTTTTCTCCTCCAAGTCTAACTCCAGTCTCCTAGAAAGCTCAGCTGCTGCCTGGTATGAGTGTTGTACCACCATCTCTGAACTTCATATCACTGTTCCCACACTGCTTTAGAGTCACATTGTCCATTACATAATTATAGTTTCCACACTTAAGCTCGGGAAGATCCAATCAACAGGTACCCATATGGTATTGCATGAGAAGTTTTGGTTGTGTCAGCAACCTCCATATATTTGATCATCTATTGGTCTCCCAGTATCTAACAACTTCATCATAGTCATGTCTAGAAAAGTATCTTCATGCCTCCTTTCAGATTTACGAAGTATGCAAGAGTTCACAAAGTGAAACAATAGCTTGTGAAAAGGGATCATGTCGATTCTGAACATTATAGTAGGAATGTCCAATTCAAGGTCCTGAAAGAAATTTCTTGTCACATCAACTCCAACGTCCATATTTTCATCAATTGCTGGCTATTTCTTCTTCAAGTAGTTATCAAAGACTTTGGAGGAAATATCCAACAGTATCCCGTGTCTTCATTATCAAATTACAGATCAAAGCGTCCTAGTGAACATTTTTTTACAGTTTTACAATCAAACTAAAAGTTTCACTATAACTCCACTACAACTAGTTCACAGTTTGGAGGAAAAGGCCTCAAAACAGATGAGTCCAATCTTGCAACTCAATCTTTTCTTTTAAATAAACCATATCCGCTTCATAAGTATTTGCCAAAATCTTCCTATCCAAAACTTTTCTACTCCCAAAATCCTTAACTCTGTCAACAACTTCAGGCTCTGCTGATTCTGTTTACTCTTAAAATTGGATAACAATTGAATTTATATACGGTTTCAAGGATATGCGATATAACTTGATATAAATTAAGAAGACAAATAATACTGAAATTGACAATAATAAAGTAAATCCAAACCACAAAGTTGAACCACTTTAGCCTCTGAGTTTCATCACCCTCGATCCAAGAAATGTCTCAACTAGTATTAGAACTGAACAACAAGATGCCACGAATTAGAAATGACCAGTATATTGCTTCTTTTTGCATGTTACAATCTGTTCTACAAGTGGTCAGAACCCACTATATATAGTGGGAGTGTTTTACTTTTGGTACAATTTTATATAAGGTAAAAAATCTTGTGATTTGATAATCAATTGGTCCCTTCATGATACGTTCCCAGATTTTTGCCGTGATCCTCGATCGATTACAGATATTTTGGCTTTTCGTTATTTAGCTTGGCAAGTTTCCCTCAATCTTGATCAGTCTCGATCTTTCTTGGTCTACATCGTGCTGGATCTCGATCTTGCTCGATCTGGATGTTGATCGGTATTGCGGATACAAGCTCGATGATTTAATTTTACCATAGTTTGTTATAACATGAACTCGAACTTTGACCTGCCATACTTTAGCCTCGATTGGTCAAATAATGGACGAACCCAGTTTCGACCGTATACAGATAGTCCCCTCTTCTTTGATAAGTAATGACATAATTGACAAAAAGAAATTGGAACATCCCGTCGATTCAGTATTCAAGGCATTAAATGCATGTCAGTCAATGGTCGGCCATTATCAGATTTGAACTGCCATTTGAAACCTATAATATTCCCCTTTTCTTCAGTTGTTCAAGTTTTACTTTCCAATCTTTCCATTTTCACTTTCAAAGATATTTGCATTTCTTAGCCATTCTATCTTCAATTACCTTTGCATTTGTACCTGAGATTTTTGCAAGAGCCTTCGCCTATCTTTAGCTTTAAATACTAAGTGTTCCCTCTTAACTTTCTTTTATTCTCCATTATTAAAAAAAAAAGAAAAAATGTCCAAAACTTCTAAAACTGTTCCATGGAAAGAAAATCCAAACGGGCCGCCGATGATGGGACTGCGATAGAATCACCCTCTGAAGAGTTTGTTCCAGAAGGGTGCCCGATCGGTGCTGATTTTAATATTGAAAAGACTTACTCAGTGCCGGGTCGATGTGAGCCAGTCTACATATATATATATATATATATATATACACACACACACACACGATTACTGACAATCTCCTCCCCAAGGTCAAAGATGATTGTAACTGGATCAATAAACACGTGGTGGTGCCCTTGCCTGAGGAATTAATCACTATCCACGTGGAGGATTTTTTAAGTGTTGACAATTACTCTTTCATGTTGAGTGCATTAGACGTGATCATTACTGTCTTCTACAAGAGGTACAAAGTGACTCAGTCAAATTCACCCCTTTTTCTAGAGGATAGTGATCCTTCTTCATTTTTTTGTAAGATAAATTGAGGGATGTGACTTCACCCTCAATTATCTTATTCATCTATACAGTAGCCGACTATATTGAGGGGATGATCAAATTTTCTCGCCAGACCACCAGGGACGTGTTCTTGAGTGTAGATGAGGACTAAGACCGAGGCTCGATGGGCCGATTTATTCGAGTGAGGACTTCAGATTTGATCCCTGCCATTTCCCGAGAAATGGAACATGAAGCGTAAGTATAACTTCTCCTTGAAGACTTTATTTATTCTTTCTTCCCTATCCTTCCTTCTTATCAGTGTTTTTTTAGTGCAGTTGTGTCTCGGATGCCAGATACAGTTTGTTAGCTCAAAGAGTGGGTCAAGGTCCTTGTGTCACAGAGACCATATTCCGAGCGCGCATCGCACGAATTGTCGGAGGGTTAGAAGGAGGCATGTAATCATGGTAAGTTTTCTCTTTTTATGTAATAATGTTTAATTTCCTCCTTGTGATGTTGAATTATTATTAGTTCTATTTTATTTTATCGGTCTCCCCAAATATATTTCCATGAGGCCTCCATCCAGTGATGAGGATGTGCCTTTAGGGTCCTCTGCTCCGAGGCAAGGTGATGAGTAGAAGTGAAAAAAGGCTCCGATTTCCCCGAAATCAGAAAAGAAGAAATCAAAGAAGAGGTCACACAAGCCCAAGAGAAGCACCACCGCTCTATCCTCGGACTCAATGTACTGATTAAAGGACGAGTCCGAAGAGGAAGAAGAAGAGAAATCCAAGCTGGTGGCCCGTGTGTGGGCAAGTGTTGTGATATAAGGGCCCTCCAAATTGGCGGATGCCAAAATCGGACCAACCCAACATGAGGAGACCGATGAGGGAGTCTTAGCTGATGCTCTCGAACTAGAAACGGGTGAGGCCACTCCGCCCAGAGCTAGGGTGTCGAGAGAGAGACCAGGGCTGATACTCCTCGAGTAGACGAAAGTGCCCCAAAAGATGTGCTTGGGGCGATCGACCTTACTAAGGGGTCTCCCCAGTTCTCAGATGCCATGATTTGTAAGGCCGGTATGCTAGAAAGTTATTTTTATGAAGGGCCTCAGGGGGCTGCAGATATCTATAATTTCGTAGACAGGTTAGAGTCTGTTATCTTAGAGGACATCATTAGGCTCGGAGACTTGTGGTGCCAAAGAAGGTACCATCGTTGTGAGCTAGTGGGTTTTCCTCTAGCCCAAGGTTAGTGGTCAGGTTCCCGTCTCCATGCGTTGACCCTGAACAAAAGCGATCGATGGTTTTATCTATCCCGGAGGATTCTCGGGTCTTATCTGCCCCTGTAAGGGTCACTAGTTTGGCGACCGAAGAGGATCAATACATGATGGACAAGGTAGAAACCCCTAACTTTTGAATGAAGCTAAGCAAGTATTGAATTGGGTAACTTCGAGTATCTTTTTCATTGTGTATTTTGAATTTAAAGTTGTAAATAATCATAAGTCTTTCTTTCATGTTTGCATGCCTCGGTATTGCACCATGAGACATTCCCCCAATGCGGGGAGGAGTTAACCAATCACGAGGCTGAGGTTCGAGTGCTTACTAACCAGAAGGACACCTACAAGCTTTTTTGTAAGAAGCTTCAGGCTGAGTTAGAAGTGGCTTGGAGGGTGAATACCGAGATGGCCGAGCAGATAATTTGAGTACTTCACAATAGCGAAGATGAAATGGACATAGTGGCTAATGATTCATTCTTGCAGGTTTGGCAGAGGCTTGAACAGATCGGGCAACTCAAGGCACATGTAGATACGATACAAGCCGAGGCGGAGGAGTTCAAGAAAATATGGACATCATACCCTCGAAAAAGGAAGAGGTCCAAACACAACTGGAGTCAGCCGAGACCCAACTCCGGGTTGTAAAAGAGAAGATCTCGGTACATGCCAAGAAAATTGAGGAACTTCAATTCCAATTGGACTCGGCTATTTATGATAAAGAAAATTTGGCCGAGGAACTCGAGTAGGCCAAATCAAAGGTGGTTAAGACCAAGACTAGAGCTGACGCCAAAGTGGCCCAATTCAAGGTCGACGTAGAGACGATCCAAATTTAGGCTAGGAGTGTATTGGAGCATACAAAGTGGAAAACTCGAAGAGAAGTACCCAAAGGAGTTCATGATTAGAACTTTGACATACTAGGTCAACTCGAGAGTGCCAAAGTAGAATAAGCCATCGCTCGAAAATTAGCCTTCCCCGAGGAAGATTCTTAGAGCTTATGTGAGTGCGAAGATAGGGAAGATCCTGATGATGAAGATGCTTCCTCCGGTGGGGACAAGGCCACTTAGGCCTTTATTTTTCTTTTTTTGCATCCTTTAGAGGCCGTTTCATCCATGGTAGCTTTTCTATATTAGGCCATTATGGCTTTTGTGAAAAACATTATTGGAATATACGGAGGCTTTTATTTCCCTTTCGGCTTTCATATTTTCCCTTTACGTTATTACATATATTCACGAAGGTCAGGATGTCTTAGCATAGAATAACTTAGGTTATGTTTGAAATTTCAAACTAACCCCGCCTTTATATTGCTCTATCTTAAGGCATCTTGGGGGTTCAGTGTTACCGAAAACCTTTTCCCAAAGTAAATAGTCGAGATCATAGTTTGCCTAGAGTCGCCTTTAGATCTGGTTATATAAAAAAATTATTTTTCAAAGGCCTTGTTTTCACACGAGTTTTGAACGTCTCCAAACCGTGTCAATATGGTCGTAACCTTTTAGTTTAGGTGTCGCCTAGTAGGCTTGCTTTCTCGTGTTATCCAGGTTTGCCTAAGATAATAGTCCCCGAGCGGGTATGGTTGTGGCCTCTAAAGTTTGAGAGTTTCCTAATAGGTCCCATGCCCCCAATCTTTTAATTTCTTGATCTGTTCGAGTATTTTTTCGGACAGTAGTCCCTAAGTGAGGGAGTGACCATTCGAACTACGAAAATGCATAACAAATGCTTCCTCCTTCAGATACCCATTAAGGAAAGCACTCTTGAAAACTGTATGGAGAAAAGCGATTTTCATATATTCAGTAAAAGCTATCAACATTCTAATAGCTTCTACTCTAGTAACAAGAGAAAATATTTTTTCATAGTTAGTCCTTGCTCCTTGTTGTACCCTTGAACAACCAATCTAGTCTTGTTCCTTATGACATTTTCTTGCTCATTTGGTTTATTCCTATATATCCATCTGGTTCGTATGACTGTTCTATTATTTTATCCAGGTTTTGGATGCAAAATTTTATTCCTTTAAAATTGATTTTAGTTCTTGTGTAGCAATTATCCATTTGCATCCTCGAGAGTTTCTTCAATGTGTTTTGTCTCATTTTGTGACAATAATTCACTGAATGAACAAAAGTTTTTTTAGGAATGAACTGGTTTTTTTGTGCATTGAGATTAATAATGATGTTTTCAAGAGGATTTGAACTTTGATACTTCCATAATTTACACGTATCGTTTGTGACGATTCACCAGAGTGTAACAACCCTGCCGGTCGTTTTGAGTATTTAGTCCTATTTCCCACATTCGGTGCTTTATATATATGTATTTGTGATTACGTGACTTGTCGAGGAGGTTGGTTTGGCTTCAGGAAGGTTGTAGTGTGAATTAGGACACTTAGTCCCATGGTGGGAAGCTTAAATTGTAAAAGTTAATCGGAATTTGAATTTTATATTGATGAATTTGGAATGGAGTTTTGATGGATCCAATAGCTTCATATGGTGATTTAGTAATTAGGAATATGTCCACATATGGATTTGGAGGTCCGTAGGTTAGTTTGGTACTTTTCGGCAAAAGTTGGAGGTTTAGAATGATGATAGGTTTGATCAAGAGTTGACTTTTTTGATATCCAGTTTAGATTGTGTTTCCGGAAGTTGGAATAGGTCCTTTATGTTATTTGGGACTTGCATACAAAATTTTAGATCATTTGAAGTTGAGTTGATATGGTTCGACACGAGTTTTGGAATTTGGAATTTCATTAGCTCATTAAGCTTGAATGGGGTACGATTCGTATGTTGTTTGATATGATTTGGAGCCTTACGTAGGTCCTCATTATGTTTTGGGATTGGTTGGTATATTTGGAAGGGGTCTTGGGGGATCGGAGTGTGATTTGGTTCGATGTCGGATCATTTTGAAACTTGGTTGCATAGTTGATGGTTTTTGATTGCTAGGCTATGCTAGACGGAGTATGTGTGAGATCAAAGATGCAAGGTTATTTTTGCATCTGGGAGTCCACAGGTGCAGACAAGGAGTCGCAAAAGCAGATTGAGGCTGGGCAAGGCAGGATCTGCAGTTGCGGACGCGCAGATGCGCAGGTGAAGTAGCAGGTGCACTGTGTGATCCGCATAAGTGGAAGGTCGGGCTATTGATGGGGATCCCAGATATGATCTGTTGACTGCAGAAGCAATACCGCATGTGCAGTTAAGTATCCGCAGATGCGAAATCACTGGCAGATTTATATGTTGAGGAGATGGAATGTTTGCTCTTTTTAAGGATTTTGGAACCTGGTTTAGGGTGAATTTTGAATTGCTTTTCATTACAATTGAAGACGTAAGTGATCCTTACTCATTTTTGGTGTTAGATATTTATTACCAATTGATTATTACGCCTAATTTTTGATAATTCAAGGTGGGATTTGGGGGTTTTGGACTATGTTATTGGAGAGTAAGCTTTCTTAATTTGAGGGTTGATTTGTTGTTGGAATTAGATGATTTTTGTGTGGTTGGACTTATATTTGATGGGTATTCGGAATTTGTGAATTTGGTTGGGTTTCAAGGTATGTGCCTGGGGTTGAATTTTTGGGTTAATTTTTTGAATTGAGTTAAAGATCTTAGCTTTATCTTTTTGAATTGTTTTCTACAGGTTTTATTGATGGTATTGAGTTACTTTGACTAGATTTTAGCCATCGAGGGTTTGATACAAGTGGGAAAGGCTTTTTAAATGAGTGATTTGGATTGCTTATGATAAGTATTTTACCTTAACTTGGTTGATGACTAGTTGCCTGGATTATTTGTGATAGCTTCGTGCTATGAGTGGTGCATATGTGTGGGATTGAGCCCATATGCATGCACTGTACTATTTTATGCTCAGGGTAGTGCTTAGACTATGATATTCCTTGATTTAATTTCTAAGATGCATTTTGTGATATATCTCCTATTTGTACCCCTTTTATGAGCTATTTATATTGCATTTGAGGTTACATTGAGGTTATTCTCCTAACTAAACTTGATAAACTACTATTTCATGATAATTTTGTCTAGTTGAGTTGTGATAGCACATATTACGCATGTCTACACCATAGTATGCTATTTATACCAGTTTAGGAGTATGAAACTTGATATTAATTGACCATGTACATATATTCTTGTATACATTATTTTGTTGATATGGTTTGTACTGGTGGCCTGTGACCATGCCGGGTGAATTGTGATGATTGGCATGTGAGTTGTCCCTATGATTAGTATCTTTGGCACATGAGTTGTCCATGAAGCACCTGAGTTATCCATGCATCATGTGGATATGGATCCATCCCCCAAGGGTCACCCTCTCATGTGCCTTCTTGATGGTGTACACACGAAGTTTATACTCATTGATCAATGCTTGGTGTAGTTATGGAAATTCTGAGGAAAATCCGGCCTGTGTTGTTTGGTTATTGTATTTCATCTTTACTTGTAATTTCTCTGATTATTTACCAGATTTACTTGCATATCATCTTTATATGCTAGATTATTAACCCGGCATGGTACTTAATAAACAATGTAGACCCAGATTGTTCTATCAGTGATTTATGAATTGATCATGTTATCGTTATGTACTTGTTGAATTTATAAACTCTACAGGTTATATCGAGTATCGTTTATAATTCTTGCTGGAATTACCTCGCTGAGGTTAGTTATATACTTGATTAGTATGTGGGATTGGTTGTACTCATACTACACTATGCACTTAATTGTATAGATCTAGGTGTCGAACCTAGTCATCAGAAGTAGAGGTTTGCTTGTCGGGCTATCTGAGAGACGAGGTAGAGCTGCATTCTGACCGCAGTCTTGGTTTCTCTTATCGTATGGACTATTGCCCTTATTTAAGACAATATTTTTTTTATCCTTTTAGACTTGTATCTCCATTTTAACTCTGTATTTACCAGTTCTGGGGGATTTATGATGTATTGACTCTATTATGCTATGTTGAGATATTAGAATTGTATCACTTTTGTTTTTCTTGTATTATATTTTCGATATTGTTATGCTTGGCTTGCCTAGAAAGTGAGTTAGGTGCCATCACGCCCAATTGGTAGTTTTGGGTCATGATAAGTTGGTATCAGAACCCTAGGTTCATAGGTATTACAGGTTATGAGCAAGTTTAGTAGAGTCTTGGGAATCAGTACAGAGATGTCTATATTTATCTTTGAGAGGATACCAAATTGTTAAGAAAACTTCACTTTCTTGCATTCTTGTCGTGCTAGTTTGTTATTTTTGAAGTTTTATCCATAACTATTCTATGCTACCATAGATGGTGAGGACACGTGGGACCAGATCAGCCGGACATGCACTAGTACCACCAGCTAGGGCTCTGAGAGGCTAGGGCCGCGGTAAAGGCCGATGTGAGGCTCGCACTACAAATAGGGTAGCACTGTGGAGCCACCAGTTGCTCCAACAGAGGAGCATGTTCAAAATACTGTTGAATTGGTGGGACCAACTCAGATAACAACGATACCTGTTGGGGGATTTGTCTCATATTATGACTATGTGAATGAGCATGGATTAGGCGGTTATGGTCTCAATTGAACCAACTACCTCACAGGTTGGGGGAGGTACCCAGACTCCCGGTGTCCATTATCCAAAGCTGCTAGCTTAAGGTCATCACAAACTTGGTGTGTTACTAGTACAACCTGTTGTTGCTGCTCGGGCCGATGTTGGTCCACCTATGACCGATGCAGAGCATAGGAGGTTGGAGCATCTTAGGAGGGTTGATTCTCCCTGAGTTCTGTAGAGGAGAGTTAGAGGATGCTCAGGAATTTTTGGACCGATGTTAGTAGATTCTTCGCACACCGGTATTTAGGACACCATTGGGGTTTCATTTGCTATTTTGAACCTGAGGGGGGCAGTATACAGATCATGGAAAACTTATGAGTTAGGCAGGCTAGCTGGCGCAGTTCTACTTGCATACCATGAGTTCTCTATTCTCTTCTTAGAGAAGTTTGTCATAAACTCGTAGAGATGAGATGCGTAGAGAGTTTGAGAAGCTATGTTAGGGGGATATGGCTGTGAAATTTTACAAGATGAGGTTTGCAGATTTGGCATGACATGCGATATGGTTGATTCCCATAGAGAGGGAAAAGATCAGGAGGTTTATGGATAGCCTCAATTACGGTTACATTACAGTTTGGCTCGAGAGGTTCAGATAGATGCCAAGCTTGACCAGGTAAGTCGAGATTGCTAGGCATTTGAAGTAGGTTTGTAGACTTGAGCATGAGGAGTGGGAGGACAAGAGGCCTCATAGTCCAGGTGGTTTCAACAATGCCTTATCTAGAAACCTGTCACATTACATCAAAGGTCGTTCTTTTAGACCTGTTCATATAGCTCATCATGTTTCGCACGGTTCTAAATTAGCCATAGTTCATATAGTGCTCGCCCATATTAGTCATATGTTGGTGTGCTGATGGCATAGAGTTCTTACCATGCTCCATCTATTTATGGTTCTACAGGTAGTTATTCGGATTAGCAGGGCCAACAACTTCATTAATGAAAGGGTTTCTTTGAGTGCAGGGACTTGAGGCATTTGAAAAGAGATTGCCAAGACTTCTGAGTAGGGTTCCACAATAGATCTCACATCCTATGATATCAGCGCAATCAACTATACCATCCATGCAACCAGCTAGGGATGAGGCACATTCAGTTCTAGGTCGCTCGAGAGGAGGAGGTCGATAGGGTGTTGGACCTGCCCGTAGCTATGCATTTCAAGCTAGAGGCCATAGGCAGTTGCTTTGATGCTATGATCACATGTATTTTTCAGTGTGCCACAAAGATTCTTCAGTGCTATTTTACCCTGGTTCCACTTATTTGTATGTGTCAGCATGCTTTGCTCGTTATTTAGATATGCCTTGTGATTCTTTAGTTATGCTTGTTCATATATCTACATCGGTGGGGTATCTATTATGGTAGATCATGTATATCGGTCATATGTGGTTACCATTGAAGGTTGTAAGACTGGGGTTGATCTATTGTTTCTCAGTATGGTTGATTTTGACGTGATTTTGGACATGGATTGGTCGTCACCATGCCACACTATTGTTGATTATCACACTAATACCGTGACTTTGGCTATGTTGGGGTTGCCTAGGTGGAAGGCCTCATAAAAGTTTGTACATGAATTTAAGGTTTTATGATGGCTAAATAGTCTAATATGTTGGAAAACATTGTGGAATTTGTGGGATTTTTTGCAAAACGTGGTATTCTTCGGTCTATTATGTGACCACAGAACTGTTCCACTAGCTGTAGAACCGTCACAAAGTAGAATAGAAAAAGCTCAATTTATAAGGGCATTTCAGTGTCCAAATATGTGACCACATATCTATTTTGCGAGCCGCACATCCATCATAAAATCAACATGAGGAATTTCAGAGATCTGTCATAGACTGAATCAGGCCAAACTAGGTTTTTGAAAACTATTTCGCGGTCCATTCCACAATCCATTCCACGGAACTCATACGTGTTTTGTGGTCACGTCTGCACTCGAGATCTAGGTTTGAGGGTCTATTTTGGGAATTTTTCTATCCCGACTCTATTTTTATAAAAACCCATTCCGGTAATTTTGGAAGGCATCAGACGGTTGAGTTAGAGAGAGGGGGAGCTTTCAGGGAGAGAAGAAGAAGCTCTAACCAGCCTACTCATCCATTCTTGTGCAATATTGAAGAATCAAGGAAGCCACCCACTAGGCCATCACTTATCTGGTTAAGCACTTGTCCAAAGCTTTCATGCAAGTTATTATAGGCCTAAGTAAGTTGTGGAGTAGGAGATAGGCCATGCATTTTCCAAAGAGAGATGGTATGTAGGGTTTTTGAACTATTACATGTATAATCTTGTTGATATTGGTTGAGGGAAGAAGGTATTACCATTGTAGATCCTTGTAATCGATTCTGCATAGTAGGTATTTGATGAAATTCCCAAAAGACTTATATCATGAGAATCTTTCTAATTATGATTCAATTTTATCATCTTCCTATAGATTGAAATTGCTAGGATATTGGAACGTTGTAGTAATTATAAGAAAATCTCAAGCAAGGTATGTTGGCTAATCTCCTCCTTTTGAATTGAATTCCATGAATCCCTTGTAAGCCTCAAGCGTGGGTTTCCCAAGCTCTTTCTTATGTTCCGAGCTAGTTCCAATAAGTTGAATTATCCCTAATGAACAATATATAGAAGGTCTATATACTCAAAACTGTGTTCCAATTGCTCCTATCATATTATGCTCCCCTTCGGGAAAATGCTTCAAGCATTATTAATGTATCGAATACTATGAGTTAAGTTCATGTTTTAATTGTAAATCAGTATGCTCTATTTTGGAGAAAAATCCGGTATGTGTATGACTCTTATTACTCATGTATTTATAGTCGTAATTTCAAAATGCTCTTTATATTGATAACCTATTATGATCATTAAAAATGAAAGAATGAGAGTATGAAATATAATGAGGCCATCGAGCCAAGAACGAAGGTTTACATTATGTGGCCAAAGGTGTCGATGAAATGGAAGGTTGTATGAAAAAATATGATGTAAGCATTTTCTTTATATGATATTATTTTGGGAGTAATGTCAGGTTACTGAGGAAGGATGGGTTGAAAAGACCTAAACCCAAAGCTGTACATGTCGGTGTGAGAGTGACTGAGGGATAAATTCCCATGATGATGTGTTTAGATTATTCCCCTTAATTGGGATGCGTGGATAGCTAGAAAGGACCATGTCCACCGCATATATTAGGGTGAGACGGCTTAGTTGATTAAGCAATGGCCGATCACCAGGTTATAAGCATGGCGGTGAAGTTGTTTTTGTATGTCCTCTCGTATACACTTGGGAGAGACAATATAGCTGATTTGGAGATGATTGGTCCCCATGCCATAAGCATGGTGGTGTGTCAGTACCAAAGATCTCACAACCTAAAATATTAGTATTTACATGACGATTTACCTTGATCTTAACTTGGCATTTTGATATTATTTGAGTTTCTTATTGATTTCATGTTTCTCTTCTTTTATGTTGGTACTCTATTCCATGAGAGGGTATTTAACTTTATGTACTAGTGTTACTCCATATGTACTAACGTCCCTTTTTGTCAGGGGCACTACATATTTAATGGATATAGGTGGTTCCACAATAGAAGGCATTGATCATCGATAGCAGTACACCTTCTTTTCAGCTGATTTGGTAAGCCCCACTTCCTCTCGGGGCCTTGTGTCCTTTGTTCCTTGTACATTGTATTTAGTGGTAAAGCCGATGCCTTATTATTGATACTTCAATACTATACTCCTGATATTTACAGGCTCCATAGATATACTGTGGGTTGTATTTTTATTTGGGAAAAACAAACTAGAAATGTTGTAGCTGTCAAACATGTTTCCGCTTTTAAACCATAAACATGTAGTCATGAACTAAACTGGAGAGCCATGACTGGCACCCAGACCATACCCATCGAGCACCAATGTACATTTTATCTAACCTTTCTTATTATCTATAAGGGCCGATAAGATCAAAATGAATGGAAGACATGAATCATGAACAACCAAAAATGACAGATAATAGCATGAACATACATAACATGGGCCAATAAGGCTGTCATGAAGCTATATATAAGGTACGAGCTGCCATGCTTCCATGAGAGACTATACAATAGAAATCATCCGATAAGGCAATCCAAACTGTACATGAGACAACACCAGTCTATGAGCCTCTAAACGAATGTAAGTGCTGCAACATTGCTAGAATAAGGCCCCGACATACCCATAATGTTAATAACCGAAGTGCATACCAAGACCACGACAAGTATGAATAAGGGATCCCACCAATAACCACTGAATTGGGCAGCCTACTATGGTGGAAGAGCTTCACCTACCTATCTATCAGGACCTGTATCACGACATGAAGCGTCCAAAAATAATAGGGACATCATTACAAATAAATTGTTGTGTATGTAAGGCAGGAAAACATAAATAAGAACAATAATGTAAATAGGGATAGAGAATATATAACATGTAATATCTGAGTCCTCTGTGGTCTACCGGCATGAAATGCATGATATATATATATATATATATATATATATATATATATATATATATATATATATATATATATATATATATATATATATATATATATATATATATATATATATATATATATATATATATATTAAAATGTATGCCTCTATGGGCGTCATCATCATATTGTAACTGGCCATAATAGGGTCAGCAAAAACATACATGGCCATCATAAGCCTCGGTAGAATTGTACCTTGCCACGTGGAGCTCAGTAAAACCAAACTGATCAATGGTTGCACAATAGATATTTTACCTACCCAACAACAGCGTGACTTGGTAGATTAAAATAGCTATATATATATGATGCATGCTGGACTCATTAGAATCATATTCTGAATCTTTCGAAGTGATGTAAGGTCGGTATTCTCCGTTCACATTATTAGGACTAACTCTTCATCAATATTCTTATAAGAATCAGGAAGTTCCAATAACATTAATAACATAATAATAAGAGAAATAACATCAACACATGTCATTCCATAAAAAGGGAAACATTGTAAGTACTGCTAGCTTCTAAGAGTGGAATATCTTTGGAAGCTCGTTCATTACGTTATGTACAATCGGAGTCATGAAAAAGAAGGAAAGGATAGCCTCATATACCTTGTATATACTGCCCAACCTCAAGCTATGAAAGTGTCACGAATCCTTAGTCTATAATAAGATAAATTATACTATCATTATCATTTAAGCGTCATAACTATTATACATCGACCGCAACTTATTTTACAATGAAATAGACAACACCTTACCTATTTATATGACTTCCCAAAGGTAAAAAAATCATGAAATATCCCAAACAACATCAATAATAATCATATTAAGCCTCCCAAAACAGTCCACACCAACAACAGTACTAACAAGCCTCTCGATAGATAACTCACAAGTTCTAGCTTCAACGATATAGCTGCAACTTGAATAATATTATATGCATGTATAGTAAGAGGTTAATTACCTTTAGATAGATATAAAAACTCCCATTTGACCTTAATTTACCATAAAATATCCTTCCAATGCTACCACAAGAACAAGGACGTAAAACTAGCAATCAATTCAGGGTTTTCGACACTAAAATTACTTTGGAAGACTTGAAATCACCTAGGGTTGATATTAACAACTTGAGTGAGTATTTTAATGAATTTAAACAACCTAAAAAAAACCTCCCACACGAGCTGAAATCACACAAAAATCACTAACAACAAGAAGAACAAGAAACTTACAAGCGCTAATGTTGCTTGCCCTTTGTTTGGGTATTGTACGATTAGAGAATCTTGAGAGAGATTTTTAGGTGTCTAGGGTCTAAGGAGAGTAAAAAATAATGATTTAAAATGGGGTTAAGTCGTCTCATATATATCAATATATCTCAACCGCCTATGTGGGTCCCATAGAGAGCTGCTTGCGTAGTCTCGATAAGATGTGAATATCTCTATATTACTACATCATATCAAAAAATGGTTTAATTCATTGGTAATGGGACTCATATATGTTCAATTTAGTGGTTAGATCACCCGTAATTCCTAGCAAATTGGGAGAAAAGTTTATTAACGTTTGATCTAAAGTTGAAGTAAAATTATGAACATAAGTTGAGACAACTTTTGTCGACTTTTCTTTCATAACTCATTTGAATTAAGGACTTATGATATGAATATTATATGATTTAAATACCTTAAACACTTGCTCTTGAGAATATTAAGCACCTCCCGTTTTTACCCAAAAATACGGGTTACAACATCCTTGATTCATTTAACTTCTAATACTTGCTAACCACTCTTATACACTGTTGTATCATTTAATGCAAATAAGATTAACTTATTATCATTGCAAAGGTAATATCTTCTAGTATTTACGTTGACAAACTTACGGCGTGATCTAATATACGTAAACATGGGTTGTAACATATTTAATATTTTAAAAATCATATAAGTAATGAAATTTGTGTTGGACATGTTATTCTCTTGCTTGTCTAACTCTTGGTATTCATCCTTACATTATTAAAGGGAAAGGAAGGATTGAAGGCATCAAGCATGCTTTCTTGAATGGGATGCTGCAGTTTAGCGCAAGTTGCGCTACCCAACCTCTCCACTCAATCGTAGACCGTCTTATGCTATTAAGATTCAGAGTTTCCTTGGTTTGGATGGTTATTGTGGTCATTTTGTTGAGGTTTTCTTGTCCATTGCTGCAATTTTGACTAGATTGATCCCGAAGGGTGCCCTATTTAGGTGGTTTGAGGAGAGTGAGAAGAGCTTCCAGAAGCTCAATACTGGCTTGACTATAACTCTAGTTCTAGTTTACCGTCAGTATCGAGTTCTTATATGGTCTATTGTAATGCTTCACGAATTGGCAATGGATGTGTGTTGATGCAGGAGGGTTAGTGATTGCTTATGATTCGCGTCAGTTGAATCTCCATGAGAAAAACTATCCCGTACATGTTCTAAAGTTGGCAACCATTATTCATGCATTGACAATTTGGAGGAACTATATCTAAGGCGTGTCTTATGAGCTGTTCGCAGATCATAAGAGCCTGCAACACTTACTCAAGAAAAAGGAAGTAAACTTGAGTCAATAGAGGTGGTTAGAGATGCTAAAGGACTATGATATAACCATTCTTTATCATCCGGGGAAGACCAATATAGTGGTTGATGCTTTGAGTAGGAAGGTTGAGAGCATGGGGATTCTTCCTTATATTCCAGTTGGGGAGTGACCATTAGCATTAGATGTTCAGGCTTTGGCCAATAGATTTATGAGGTTGGATATTTCGGAGCCTAGCATAAGATACGTTTGGACCTTGTATGTAGATCTTGGAGGTTAGTTGCTTTGGATGTTTAAGGTTGGATTGATGTTGTAGTTGCATTGCATACTCAAGCGACTAGTTGTTCATGGTAGTTTAGGATTTCATTTCTGTTTATGTAAATTTCAAACATATTTGTATTTATTCTTTTTTCTACCAGTCCTTGGGATAACTGTATTAAATTCTTTTTCTATTTTAGGAATTATCACTGCTGGTTTCTCATTATAGTAGCGACTTGTGTTGTTTGGCTTATCTAGAGGGTTCAGTTAGGTTCCATAAAGACTTTATGAGATTTTGGATTGCGCGATAAGTGATTATTCTTTTACATTCAAAATTGCCTATATATTGTTCTCTGTGGGATTCGACCCCGACTCATAATTGGTTAAATTATATTGCATACGACTGTGTCCATTAGCTTTTTAGTAGTTGATTTGGACGTCATCAAAATTGGTGCTATTGCCGCGGAACAAATTGGCGTAATTTAGGTTGTTTGAGAAATAAGCATAAGTGCTTTGGTTCAAACTTGTGAATATTTGTGTAATTAATTTTTCTTGTTTGTTACTTGTTTATTTTCTTATTTTTGAAAAATCGAATCATTTAATGATAATTGGTCGGATGGTAGTTGTTCATACTTTGATGATCCTTGTCCTTATTGTGGAGGACCGCACTCGTGGCAAAATTATTTAAATTCTCCTAGGGGTGGATTGTGCGCACAATCTCAAACCCATGAGTGGAATATTTGAGATAAGTGGTGGTTTTCAAAATGGTTATTTGGATGATTGTCCTTATTTATCCGTCCCTTCCTCAAGCCTCCGCTATGATGATTCTACTTTTTGTGATGAAAATGATAGGGCTATGAAAATGGTGAAAAAGATGGCTGAAATGTGGAGTTCATGCTCATGTTGGAGTGCTTACTTGAAGGAGGAAACAAAGAGCAAAGTGCCTTGGAAGAGCTTTTGGAGAATAGTCTCCAAAATGACTTGGCACTTGAAAGGTTTCAATCACAAATGGGAGAAATGTTTGAAGCTTTAGAGGTCCGAAAATCCATGGAATTTAATGATAACCAATTATTTTCCTTAGATGTGGAAGCCGAAAATCCTTCCTTGGAACTCGAACAAAACCAAGAAGAACTCTCAAATTCCCAAAATTAGAAGATAATGCCCATGTTGGAGACCATTCTTGAAAATGAGAAAAAGCATAACTTTACACTCGAGGACATGATACAAGGCTTGACTCACAATGATGAACATATCCATGCTTTGGAAGCTCAATTGAAAATATTGGTTGAGGCTCACTATGCCCACCAACTTGAGAGTGTGGAAGGAAGCCAAGAAGAGTCCAATTTCGAGGAAGAAAGTGAGCTTTACTTTAAGGATTAAAGAACTGAACATCCGCCAACTGACTCAATGAGTACTAATGATGAAGAACAAAATATAGAATTAGAGTCAACCAGTGTAAATGAAAATCTGGTTGAGATTGATTCTAGTCCGGGGGAAGAAGAGGATGTCAAAATCCGAAAAAAATTGCAAGTTGGAGGTTTGAAGTCACATTGCAAGCATTTTTCAACATTGAAATTGTATGATGATATGGGAATTGAACTACACGAGTCAATGAGGGATTGCAGAGAGGAAAGACGACACCCATACATCTTACAATTTGAGGGAACAAGAAGGCAAAATGACATTGCTCACATGAAAGCAAAGAAGTGCAAAATGAATAAATTAATTCTTGACTTGATCATCAACTTACCACCCCCCATTGCTCGTGGTCACAAGCTTGATTCCAAGATAGGTGCCCAATTCATATCGTCTAAGTGGAGAGAAAAGTGGTAAAGTTGAGTTGCATCATGCCACGACATTAAATACGGCACTTGATGGGAGGCAACCCATCGGTTTTCAAATTTCTTTTAGTCATTTTTGAATTTTTTTTTAGAATAGATTAGTATATTATTTGTGACTAATCTTCCAAGTTTTAGATTTTTTGGAGTTGATTTGAATAGGTCGAAGTGATCCGGAGGGCCAAAACCAGTAGTTGGAAAATCTGTGCATTAATCTTCTGGTATAACCGTATCTGCGGATTTGTGATCGCAGATGCAGTCATGCAGAAGCGGGTTTAACGCCATAGAAGTGGTAGTCTCCGTAGAAGTGTTCATTCGGCCGCATATGCGGCTCCATAGAAGCAGTAAAACATCGCAGATGCGGAAGTCGAGCAAGTTTTAAAAAAATTAGAAGTCTAATTCCCCAGGTATTCTCTGCATACAGCTCCCCCAGCCCTAACTCCCCCTGGCTCTAACAATCTCCAAAGCATCCACTACTCCTGAATTCTACTGCACTCACACGAGACTCAGGTATTTTCTTTTAAGTCTTAACTTCTCTTCTCTTTTCTTTATATCTCTCTTCTTCTTCATTGCCAACAACCCCATGTTTTTTTCTTCAATTTGATGTTTCTATTTCCGACTTAAATGTTGTTAGTTTTAGGAAGTGAAGGAAATTGGTTGAGAGATTCATGTATGTGTGCTGTTAGTATTGAATCAAATTTTTGGGAAATCTGAGTACCCATATTCTGCAAAGGAGAAGTGATGTTGAACTGCTTGCAAGGTGTTTGGCGAATTGTTTCAAAGAAAAATTCTTGCTAAGTACCACAAAGCCAGTCTCATTAGAATCATAGTTTCATGTACTACACTAATTTAGAAGTCTTGAGTATAAATTAGGTGCCAAAATGGAGTTTAAAATTAAAAAATGAAAGAAATTCCGGGCAGTTGAACAATTTGAAGAACACTGTAGATGCAGTCAGCTACACTACAGATGTAGTCAGCTGTCTGCAGAAGCGGTCTCGCACCTGCGAAAGATTCAACACAGGTGCGGTGTAAAATGCATATGTAGTTGGTGTCCCACAGAAGCAAAACCGCTCCTGTGGTTTTTTTTCAGTAGATGCGGAAACTGTGTAAAATTCCAAATTCTAGTAGCTCTGCAACAGCCCCTTCTTGGGTCTGTTCAAGTTGTTTTTGGGCCTAATTGCAGTGATTTAACTTTCTTAACATGATTCTATTTCCCAACTGAATTTGTTTTGATTTTATGAAGGTACATTGAGCTAAAATAAAATCGAACATGAGCCAAGAACATGAAATTGAGGAGGAGGTTAAGGAACCATTTGATGAATCATGCTTCATGTTGGCAGACTGTCAGCGTAGGTAATATGACAACCTCGTCAACAAAAGGATAGTACTTGAAAAGGGGATCAACAAAGAAAAATTGGTCGAGAAGCTCCAAGATTTATATGCCCGTCTCCATACATCCACATGGTCATGCTTCATTCCCACTCCATGCAAAGCTAATGAGGAGTGGGTACACGAATTATATGCCAACCTTAAGCATACAGATTTTGCCAACCCACAAGTCATCATTAGAGGAAAATTGGAAAGGTTTGGGATAGAACAGATAAATGACACTCTTGGGTTTCACAACTACCCAATGGAGCCAGTGCAAGAGAAAGATCAATGTGTCAATAGGGAATGGCTTGTATCCCAACTCTACCCTCCAAGCATGAGAGCCAAATGGGGAAACAAGAGAAAACATTTGAGGTCAATTAACTTTAAACCTGAAGATAAAATGTTGATTTACATCCTATGCAATAGGGTATCTCCTTGAGGTAATGTCTCAGATATCTCTTACACCAGGGCATTGATCATTGCATGCATCCTAGACGGAATTCCTGTAAATGTCGGGTACTATATCCTACGGGAAATGAGGGAGTATTTGCGAGACAAGGATGCAGGGATGATGTTCCGTTCATTGATCACACAGCTATGCACGAGAGTAGAGGTTGAGGTGCGCAACACCGATTGATTGCTACCAGCTGATAAACCTTTTCATCCACTGCGAGTGACAGGAGAGGGTAGTGCAGTCAAAAGCAAGAAAAGGAAGGTCCCCACCACGGCTGCTAGTTCAGAGTCATCTTTACATGCAGCTGCACCTGAGGGACCATTTGGGATACTAAACTCCGAGCTTGCATCTATTTAGAGTTAGTATCACAACTTTCAAGTGGGCCTTCATCCTCCCAGCCTGGCCTATTGTAATTCTGTAGGGAAGAAATGAAGAGTTACTTAGATGCATAGAAGTGTCAGAAAGAGTCTCATGAGAAGATGGCAGCATCAGTGACCAAACTTAAGTCAACCTACGACAAATTGGCCAAGACATGCAGATCTCCAGTTAGACTTCCAGAAGGAGAAGGAGAGGAACAAGAAGAAGAGAAAGTTCATGACAAAAATGTGGAGATGCATAAAGGCCATTTTCAAATTGGAAAACCCAGTAAGAAAATACTAGTGGCAGACAAAGATGATAGTGAGGAGTCTTCCTTCATGTCAGAAGCTGCTGGTGATGGTGGTGATGATGATGATGATAATGATGAGGAGACTGATGATGATGAGGCCATAAGTTCAGCACAACATTGATCAGCTGTCCTCCCACAGTCAGCTAGTCTGATGCAGACCTCAGGGAGACCCTCAAACTATTTGTGCTTTATATTTGATATTTTGAAGTGAGGACACTGTAATGTTTTTAGTTGGGGGTGGATGTAAGAGTATAGTGTATTCATGTTGTGATATTCTATGCCCTTGCCGGGCTTATTTTGTTTCTTTGGATATTGTGTGCCCTTGCCGGGCTTATTTTGTTGTCTTGGATATTGTGTGCCCTTGACGGCTATTTTGTGTATTAGGTGCTTTTGCTTAGCTTGTGTGATTAGTCCAAATTTTGTCTTTCTTTTATTATTTATTTTCTGTAGTAACTTGTTGTTATTTATATTAGTCACTTTTATTTTTAGTATCCTTTTTATTAGTTTTGTTCTTTTAGTTTATTTCCTTAGTAGTATTTCTTTGGGTTTTCTTCATGCTACGGTTCTTTCCCAAGTAACATTTTTGACGTGAACGGGGGTGACTTTTCCCTATGATAGATGGTGTGACAACTTTCTTAAGGGAATTAGTCTTGTTTTGCTAGGAGAAGACTTTTGGATTATTTGGTACTAATAAAATTAGTCTCTTGTATGTTATATATGAATTAAGAATACCCCTCCGAATTTTGGTCTTGAACTAAAACAAGTAAGTTGCATGGTGAAGAATAATTTTTGCGATACATTTTTGGCTCTTTTAGTGACCCTTTGCCCACTAGTTTGAATAATATTGCTCTAGATGCTCTTATTAGAAAATGAAATTGATCCATCTTGATTAATTATTGTTCCATGTGTGCTAGTGTTTGTACAAATAAATCTTGTGTTTACTTCTATCATCTTGAACTTGTCCAGTTGGTCCTACAATCGCTAATGATAGTATGACTGGTTGGAGGGATGATCTTAGGCATTCTTTGTTTGATTTGCAAAACCTCTTTAGCCTTTCAAGCATACTATTGCATAAATAATATCACTAGTAACCTATTTGAGCTTTTAACCTTTTCTTTGGCTACCTCATTACAAACATTTCCCCTTTTATAAAATAATTCCCTCTTTTGAACCCATCACTCCTTGAACATTGAGAATGAGGCTAAAAGCCTAAGTTGGGGGTGTGGTGTCAAAGTGGAAATTGGTAAGGTTGTACATTGAGTGTAGGAGCATATACCTCAAAGTGTTCATATCAAATTATTCAAGCTCCAAAAAAAATATGTATATAAAAAAATATATATGTATGTTTATAAATTATAGAGTCTTGAAGAAAACTAGAGAGGTATTTAAGGTGGTTCTATGTTGGTAACTATATGCTAATGAGGCTATGTGGTTTGAAGAGAAACAAAGTGCAAAAAGAAAGACAAATGTGAGTAGTGTTCAAGGAGGGTGAAGTCACTTGTATCCAAATGCTTATGCGACCCCTCCCTAAACCTACATTACAAGCATAAAAAGACCTTATGGGACCTCCAACCGAATGCTCTTGAATAGGCGATGGATTAAAATAAGGGAAAGCTTATGGTATACAACAACAACAACTACCCAGTATACTCCCATCAGGTGGGGTCTGGGGAAGGTAATATGTAGACAGCTTACCCCTACCCAAAAGGGCAGAGAGGCTACTTCCAAGCGACCCTCGGCGCATAGGACAGAATGAAAAGCTGCATTGGAAAACAAAGATAAAGTTAGGAACCAAGACAAGACAAAACACAGTAACAAAACAAAGCATAAGTAATCCTGCAGAAATAACGTAAATGATTATGCAAACATAAGAAACATAAATACCGTCGCATGCGACAATAACAAGCGACAACTATCATATTACCAACCAAGAGGGGACCTACGCTAAAACACTAGTCATCTACGGGTAACCCTACTATCCCATACCCAACCCCGGGTAGGGCGAACGAAGGACTCTAAGAGCCCCTAGCCTGGAACCCTGATTCTAGACCTCCAGACTCCCCTATCAAGGGTCAAGTCCTCGGTAACCTGCATACTAGTCATGTCCTGCCTAATCACCTCTCCCCAATGCTTCCTAGGCCTCCCTCTACCCCGCCGACCACCAACAATCTCCAGCCGCTCGCAGCTCCTCACCGGGGCATCGGGACCCCTCCTCCGTACATGCTCGAACCACCTCAGCCTCGCTTCCCGCATCTTCTCGTCCACCGGGGCCACCTCTACCTTCTGTCGAATAACTTCATTCTTAATCTTATCTAGCCTGGTGTGCCCACACATCCACCTAAGCATCCTCATCTCAGCAACCTTCATTCTCTGAACATGGGAGTTCTTCACGGGCCAGCACTCTGCCCCATACAACATCGCAGGTCTAACCACGGCTCTGTAGAATTTCCCCTTTAGTTTGTGTGGGATTTTCTTGTCACACAGGACCCCAGAAGCAAGCCTCCACTTCGACCACCCTGCTCCTATCCGATGGGTGACGTCCCCGTCAATCTCTCCGTTCCCCTGAATCACAGACCCAAGATATCGGACACTGTCCCTCTTGGCGATGGCCTGAGAACCAAGCATCACATCCCTGCCCACCCCACTCGGCTCGTCGCTGAACTTGCACTCCATATATTCTGTCTTAGATCTGCTTATTCTGAAACCTTTAGACTCGAGGGTCTGTCTCCATACCTCTAACCTTTCACTAACACCGGCGCTCGTCTCGTCTATCAATATTATATCATCAGCAAAGAGCATACACCAAGGCACATTCCCTTGGATATGACGGGTTAGAGCATCTATCACTAAGGCGAACACCAGGGGGCTCAGCGCCGATCCTTGATGGAGCCCCATTACCACAGGAAAATGGTCTGAATCGCCACCCACCGTCCTCACCCTAGTCTTAGCCCCATCGTACATATCCTTGATAACTCTGATATAGGCTTCTGGCACACTCTTCGCCTCCAAGCACCTCCATAGCACCTCCCTCGGGACCTTGTTATACGCCTTCTCCAAGTCGATAAGCACCATATGCAGGTCCTTCTTCTTATCCCTGAATTGTTCCGCCAGCCGCCTGACTAGGTGAATAGCCTCAGTGGTGGAGCGGCCCGGCATGAAACCGAACTGTTTCCCAGATATATTCGTCGCCTCCCTCATTCGCGCCTCAATCACCCTCTCCCAAACCTTCATCGTGTGGCTCATTAGTTTAATACCCCTATAGTTGTTGCAGCACTGGATGTCCCCTTTGTTCTTGTACAAGGGCACCACTGTACTCCACCGCCACTCATCCGGCATCCTTTTAGTCTTGAAGATCACGTTGAATAGCCTAGAGAGCCACTCCCCTCCATGTTTACCCATGCACTTCCAAAACTCCACCGGGATCTCGTCAGGCCCGGTAGCTCGACCCCTACTCATCCTACGCAACGCCCCTAAGACCTCCTCCACCCTAATGCGCCTGCAGTACCCAAGGTCTCTATGACGCTCTGAATGCCCCAACTCCCCTAACTCTATGCTCCGATCCCCCTCCTCGTTTAGAAGTTCCCAGAAGTACGCCTGCCACCTCTGTTTGATTTGCGATTCCCCCATCAGAACTCTACCATCCTCGTCCTTGATACACCTGACCTGGTCTAGGTCACGAGCTTTCCTTTCCCTTGCTTTAGCCAGCCGGAATAACTTCTTATCCCCACCTCTCTCCCCTAGTTCCTCATACATGCGACCGAACGCCGCGTTTTTAGCTTCCGTGACTGCATCTTAGCTTCTCTTCTTGCCTCCCTATAGAACAACCTGTTCACTCTCCGCTCCTCCTCGCTTGTGCTCCCTGCCAACCTAGCGAACGCCGCCTTCTTCACCTCCACTTTTCCTTTGACTACCTCGTTCCACCACCAATCACCTTGATGACTACCTGAATATCCCTTAGAAACCCCGAGCACGTCCCGTGCTACCCCCTAACCAAGTTTGCTGTCGCTGACCACATAGCGTCCACTTCCCCATAACTTCTCCAAGCTCCGCCCTCCACTAACCTCCTTTCCAACTCCTGAGCTTTCTCCTTAGACAAAGCTCCCCATCTAATCCTCGGTTGACCCCGGGCGCCCCTCCTCTTCTTCTTCACCCAGAGATCAACATCCATCACTAGGAGCCTATGAAGAGTTGAAAGAGACTCTCCCGGAATAACCTTGCAATCCTTGCACAAACCCCTGTCGCTCCTTCTGATGAGGATGTAATCAATTTGAGTCCTCGCCGCCGCACTCTTGAAGGTGACCAAATGCTCCTCCCTCTTCCGGAATGACGAGTTCGCAATCAGGAGCTCGGAAGCCCTGGCGAAATCAAGCAGCGAAGTGCCTCCTCCGTTCCTGGCCCCGAAGCCAAAGCCCCCGTGCACCTCATCGTAGCCACCAGCCTCAGCCCCAATATGACCATTGAAGTCCCCTCCAATAACTAACTTCTCCGACTGGGGAATACTCCCCACCAGATCGTCCAAGTCCTCCCAAAAGCGCCTTTTAACCTCCTCGGCTAAGCCTGCGTGCGGCGCGTAGGCACTGACAACATTGAGGACCCCACCCCCAATAACCAGCTTAATAGACATTAACCTATCGTTCACTCGCCTAACCTCGACCACAGACTCCCTTAGGTCCCTATCAACCAAGATGCCCACTCCATTCTTACCCCTCTCGAGCCCAGAGTACCACAGCTTAAACCCATCAGCGTCCCGCGCCCTAGTCCCTTTCCACCTAGTCTCCTGGAGGCACGCTATGTTAACCCTTCTCTGTTGGAGAACCTTTGCTAACTCGATGGACTTACCCGTCAGAGTGCCTATGTTCCAAGACCCAATCCTTAATCTATGGGCGACCGCCGCCCTCTTCCCACCCTTATGGTATGAGATGTTGAAATAGTTGAAATTCTTTGTGAGAGTGAGTGTATTTGTAAATTTGTCCATTATGTGGTATTGTAAATATAGTGATTTTGGGACTTTGTTTCTTGTGAGGACACATGAATTAGGAAGGATTGGTGAAATTGAGTAAGTTGAGCATACGTAGTGGACTAGTGCTTTTGAGTCACTTCTTGAGATTTAATATTGTCGCTTGATTATTTTGAAACTCCCTTGCACATTCTTGAAGTTTTTTTTAAATGAGGGAGTCATTCGAGAAAAATGCACATACTTGAGCCTATTTATTACTACCAACCAAATCCATAAGTATGGTGCTTAATTGGAGAATGTGATTTGTAAATAATAGCAATACCACTTGTGTTTAAAATAGTAAATCCTCATTGAAGTGTTGGTTTTGAATTGCTTGAGGACAAGCAAAAGCTTTAAGTTGGGGTGTTGATGAGTGGTGATTTTACCACTCATTCTAGTCTCTTTTCTTTAGCTTTTATGTCCTTTACCTATAATACGAGGTCTTTTATGGTGTGTATTATTAGATTTACAGGTAACTGATGCCATGAAGTGATTTTAATTCAATTGGAGTGGAATTGAGCAAAACAAAAGGGTGAAAACCATGCAAAACTCCCTTGTGATTCCGCATTTGCAGAAGGTTGGTTGCAGAAGCGATTCTGCTTCTGCGAGAGAAGTCCCACATCTGTGAAAATGGGCAGCCTTGTAAGATACTGCACCATTTGTTGGTCTACCACTTCTGCAGTTACAAATCTGTGCTGGGTAGACCGCATCTGCCGTTGAAAAGATTATTTGGAATCTCGCATATGCAGTTAAACAATTGCTTTTGCGGTGGCGCATCTGTGCCTGGTGAACCACATCTGTGGTTACAGAGATTTATTTGGCATTTTGCTTCTGCGATGGAGTCTCCGCATCTGCGGAGCCTCACCTGCAAGAATTCTTTCGCGGGTGAGGTAAACGGGCATCAAATATGGACAAATTAGGCATTTCACATGTTTCATTTCCAAACCATTTTAATGCTTATCCAATCAGATATTTTGGGGATCTTTTGGCTTATTTTCATTTCTTAGGGCTAGAGAGAACAAGTCTTGAAGCTAGAATTTTGCGCACACACTTGGGTCTTGAAGATTTGAAGCTTGTGGTTAAGAACTTCTTACCCATTTATGTTTATTTCTTCATTTCCTTGCTTTGTATTAAATATTTAAGTATGTCGTATTTTATTCAACACTTGAATCTTGTTTATGGAAATATTCATGTTTAAAGTGTGGATTAAATACCTTGTTGTACTTATATATTGAATGATTTTTATCTTTTTATGAAATGAGTTATTATTTCTTTAATTATTCTTGTTCTTTAATATTTCCAAAGGGATTAGCTAACCCTAGGACTCACCCATTAAGTCTGAATTTATTTTGGAAAAGATAATTTGGGGTTGGGAAAGATTAATTAACAAGAACTTGAGGCGTTAACCCTCATTTTATAGATTCTACCTAGGGATAGGATTGAACTACTTGTAACCATATCCGGGAGTGCTTATTCTCTTAATTGTTTCAGGGATAATTTAATTAGGAAGTCTTGTTTGTCTTCGGAAGAAGCTAATATGGAATTATTACCCGTGGCTAATTAACATAAATTCGCTCATATTTGTAAAATCATGAAATACATTGGATCATTACTTGAGTGTAATTCTCGATGTATCCATACTTGTAGTCATTGATCATTTTACTTTCTTTCTAGGTTAGTTTATATTTTCGTATTTAGATATAAATATTTTCCAAAAACAAAATTCTATGTGTTTGGAATTGTGCGATAAGTGATAATTCTCTTACATTCCTAATCGCCTACATATTGTTCTTTGTGGAATTCGACACTGTCTCATATTTGGGTAAATTATATTGCATGCGACCGTATCCATTTACTTTTTAGTAGTAGATTTGGACGTCATCAATGACTCTTGAGAAGGTCTAATGGGTTCAAGATTCATATGTGGTATATAAGAATTTCCAGATCTGGGTGTCGCTAAGAATCGAGATTTGCATAAGATGGTACCTAGACTTGTAGTATTTCCATATCATTATTTGTTCTACATTGCAGTATTAGAGGGATGAAACAAAACAACTTAGATTCTTAGAGGGTCTTTTCGGAGCAAACATTTCAGTTTGAGTTACTTTGGGATTGGCATTCTGCGCGACTTGGTTGATTTTGATACATCCATTTCTGATGTCCGAGCTAGTTGAACGTGGGTTTCGAAGAGTTCATAATGGTTTTGACCACGACTTGAGGTTGATGTCTTCTATAGGTGTGGATAATTTGTTACCTGTTGTGTTATTCTCCTACATTGAGTTAAGTGGAAGGTTTCTCATGGATGGGAGGGGGGTGTCTATCCAACCCATGACTTGAAATTGATTATGAGATTCTGTCCCTTTCAAATGTTAACATGATAGTTGTGGTGCGCTTTGTAGTATTAAGATTTCATGGGCAAGGTTTCAATTCAATTTCGAAAGGAAGGTCATGAGTTCTAGACAACATGGGAGATATTAATGCTTAAGAGAAATGCCGACACTATCTAGTATTGCCTAGAAAATATGTGTTGTAGAAGATGGATTATGTTTTGACTCACGAATGCTTGACTAGTGCTACAAAGATTGCATGGTTGATGACTGTTGATGTTCAAGTTTTTGTTATGTGGCACGGAAATTATATGGGAGTACTTATCATAAGTTCATGTATGAATGATGTATCATCATTTTAGTGGGAGAGTTAGAGGTTAAATATGAAGATTTATTTTCTTGAGGTTTAGGAATGGGATGTTCTTGGGGGAAAACTATTCCTTTGTTGTAGACTTTGAAAGTATGTTAAGAGTTAGGCAGATGATGATATGTGCTATAAACTTTTGGAAGGTTATTTACCCTTTTCATAATAATTAGAGTTTATTTCGGAATCTATTAGGCCTAATGAGCATGTGTATTCTACAATGGATAATGTTTGCTTACTCAACAAGGCAATTTCTAGGGTGTGTCATCGTCTAGAGTTGATCTTATTCATGTCCTGATATGTTCTATGTGTTATTGTCTCATGCTACGGTGGGTTGTAAGACTACTTGACTATTTACAAGCATGATGTGGTTCTGTTCAGCCTAGCGGCGAGATTTGAGCGAGATGACCCTTGGGATGTTGGTTTACTTATTGCGCATTCGTCATTCTTTGCCTATCTATGGTATACTATGCTATTGGTTTCTCCATGGTTATGGTCATGCACTTCGCATGTTTGATTTTTATACACATGTGCTCATTAATTGTCAGCATTATCTCTCGATGAGTATTGTAGAATGGTATGTTTGGATCGGGTTACGCACTACAATGGAGTTATGTTGGTGTATGATTCTTAATGTATTCCGTGTGTTTATCTTCTCCCTTGTTGATTTTGCTGTTGTATTTGTCAAAGTAGTTGTATGTTTATCTTATTTGGTTCTTCTTCCATCTTTGGTCATATTCGAGTTGTTGCTTATTGGGTGTATAAATTGCGTCGTATCTAGATCTAGGTGGTACTAGGTATAGCCTGTCTATCGACTAGCTTGTACTGGGTGAGATGAGGTTATTGGATTTGGAATTAATGCAATCTCACTTGGATAAGGAATGTTTGGATTGGAATTTTATAAGTTAGTTTAGAACATTGCAATGGTTCTTGTCGGGTGACAGAACTCCACGACTTGTTGATTTGGTGGGTAGTTATGAATTCCTACAAGTTTCTTTTATCATTAATAGTATTGTGATGGTTTGGAACAACGTTTATTTGTTATGAGATGTTACCGGTTCTGAGTTTTGTAATAGGCAGCTAATGTGGTCGAAAGGTATTACTATGAGTATATAAGTTACGTGGTACATCGTGAGGTTATATCTTGGGGTTACATTTATGGCTATGTACAACTTATGGAAACATAGACATTGTACACATCTGAGAACCAGACCTTATAAGGAAGTCCGAATGTTGGAGTTTGGTTCTAAGGTTGATAGGCTAAGGTGGAAGAAAGAAATTTTAGTCCAGAATGTACTCATGAACTCATATGGATTGTGGTGAAGTGAGATCACTTAGGTATTTTATGATGAGTTTATACATTGATTAGACGACTTTGGTGGCACATTTGAGGGCGAACATATGTTTAAGTGGGGGAGAATGTAATGACCTGGATGGCTATTTTGAGTGTTAGCATTCCGTTTAGTATTTTGAGACTTTGAGTCGCTTCATATGATGTATTATTAGCTTCATTCATGGTTAGTCTTGATTTTCGAGTTGTTCGGGATTGATTTGGTAGAGTGATCCTAAGCTCACCAAGGCATTAAAGTAGCCTGAGTTCAAGGCTCAATCCCAACAACATATATTGCACAACACCAGGCCTAAAATGACGAAAAACTTCCCCAAAAGATGCCAGGTTTTTCGCCACAAAAGTGACAAGCTTCCTATGGAATTAATTACGACCTTGAAGACTACATACTTTAAATTGTAACTAACAACAAATTTCACCAAGACCTGTTAACAAGATCACACAAGGAATTCACAAGGCATACATAAGATGCTGGTATCTTTTAGAAGCAAAGTTAAAGTAACAGGATTAAATATCAAAAGCTAACAAACTTCTTCAATTAGAGTTTCAATGTAAAGCATAACCCAGAACTAGCCTAGAGGAAAAGATTTCAACATGAGGATCTAAGCAGAATCATAGACCAAGGCAAGTGAAATAGTAACCTTCACATAAAAGTTTCTAGCATGAGAGTCTAGTGAAAATAAAAAACAACATAAAAACAGGCAGTTAGCAGAGTCTACATTGATTGACATGCAATCACTTAGTTGAACATGGGAAAACTCAATCTTGCTAAGTATTAGTTGTGACCCAAAGGGTTCAAAACAATAACAACACATCATATATCAATTCATATATTAATAGGCTATACAGGCACTATGGCTTGACCACATACAAGATATAGGTAAATAATTTCATCATAAAGTTTTAGGCAGTATTAGAAAGCACAGAACTGAGGATAGAAAATTAGAGAGCACACATTAGGTAGGAGGAAGGCTGGCTTGGCATGGTAGTATGATAAAGTATTAATTTTAGGCAATGTCAAGTTGCACATGAATGACTCGACGGGGATTAGAATAAGGCAGAGCAGTAAACTCATGGAAAATATCATATATAAGCATTCGAGCACAAGCACAATAGTCTAAAAAAGATTAAGGGAGAGCTAAAAATCATTGAAAACATGTAACAGGAATATATCAGAGTTGAGAGTTTCAACCAAGTTGAAAGGCTAGAAAAAGCTCAAAGTCACAAAAGAACTTCAGAGCAAATTAGGCTGTAAACAGAGATGGCATGTTAACATATTAATTTACAAAGATTTCATCGACATGAGTGTACAGAGCGTGAACAAAAATAAAAAGAGGATGAAACTCCGAAGGCCAAGAACTCACCAGTTACCAATTGACAAACAAGAAAACAAAAAGAACAATTTCAGCAGTAGTTCCATCATCACTAGCAAAAAGAGTATCAGAACCTAGAATCTTAGTGCATCGGAGTTTCCAAGGATATTAGATGAACCTCGTCCAGTGCTCACACTAAGAAAGGTCAAACAATCATATTCCAGGCCTTGGATTTCAGCCGACCAAGAGCTCAGGTTTTATAATAGCATAAAATGTTTGAGAGTGAGAGAATCACAGTAATTCGTTCTGCCTTAGTGGAATTAGGGGAATGGTTTATATAAAGATCAATTAGGCAAACAATCTTGGAAATATTTCAGTCAAACATAAATAAGGAAAAGGAAAATTGCATTCAATCAGTGAAGGAAAAGGAAAATTGCATTCGAGTACAAAGCACATAGAAGACTCTGATAATTGCGCCAAACTAAGTCAGTGAGGGTTTACTATTAGAATATATTGTGTGTATCTTTTTATTATTGGTAGAATATTCTTTCATTATTGTACAGTCCTATAGTTGGTAGGATTTGATTTCTTTCATTATTGTACTGTCCTATAGTTGGTAGGATTTGATTTCTTTCATTATTGTACTGTCCTATAGTTGGTAGGATTTGATACCTCTCTGTACTCTATATATACTTTTGTGAGCAATACGAGAAAATTAATTCTCCCAAAACTCTCTACATGGTATCATACGCCAGTGGCTTATCGCCAAAGAACCCTAATTCTTCCCTACCCGCGCCGCCGCCGCAGCTGCACTAATCGGCAGCCCACCGCTGCCGATCTTCTCGGTCCACAGCCTCTCTCCAGCGTCTTGCCGCGCCACCGCTGCACTAACCGGCAGCCCTCTCTCTCTCTCTCGACGTCGATCAGCGCCTCCTCTGCCTCGCGCTTCATGGCCGCTACGACATCCAACGATCTTCTCCAACCGATTGCCATCAATGCATCGGCTCAGATCCCACTTAAATTGGATTCCACTAATTACCTGGCGTGGAAATTCCAATTCCGAACCCTTCTTATGGGTTACGACCTCCTCGGCTTCTTGGACGGATCGAAGCCGTGCCCACCAGCCACTATCGTCGACAAGGAGGTAACTTCCCCCAATCCAGCATATCCTTACTGGATTCGCCAGGACAATCTTATTCTCAGTGCCATCATCTCGTTGATCACACCGACGATCATCTCCTTTATTGCCGCTTCGGAAACCTCTAAAGAGGCCCAGGACATCCTCGCGCGCACATACGGCACTGCTTTTCGTGGTCGTATCATGGCTCTCAAACAGCAGCTCCATAATCCGGTAAAAGGTTCTAAATCTGTTACTGATTTTATGCATGGTATTCGCGTGATTGTGGATGAATTCTCTCCTGGGTGTTACTGTTGATTCTGAGGATCTTGTCATTAAGGTTCTAAATGGTCTTGATGATCCGTATATGGAGCTCTCTCATGCTATCCAAGCCCGTGAAGCTCCAATCTCTTTTGCTGAATTACATGACAAGCGGTTAAGCCTGGAGGCTTAGATTACTGCCCGTGCGCCGGCCACCTCCGCCGCATCTGGTTTGGCTCCGTCGACTGCCTTCGTCGCCGGACAGCAGTCAGGCCGTAACCGCTTCGGTGGCCGCGGCGCGCAGTCGTGGCAGCCATGGTTTATCCTTCGGCCATGGTGGTTACTCCAACAATGGCCAATCTCGCGGGTACAATGGGAAGTGCCAGCTCTGTAGTGAATTTGGCCAGTACGCGCGCCGCGGTCCGTCCTATCCTATTTCTGGCACAAATCAGCCCCCTTACGGTGGACCACTTCCGCGACCAGCATACGCTGCGTCATCTTATCCGGCTGCTCACACAGCCCATCACTCTCCATCTGATTGGATCCTGAACTCTGGTGCTACTCATCACATAACCAATGATCTTGCCAACATGTCTCTTCACAGTCCTTACACTGGTTTCGATGATGTGGTTATTGGTAACGGTGAAGGTTTAAAAATTACACATACTGGCCAACTTTTCAGTTATTCCTCTCTTTTGTTGCCTGGGGCTCTCTGTGTTCCACATATTCGCAAAAATTTGATCTCTGTTGCTCAATTATGTCGTCACAATAATGTTAATGTTGTTTTTTCTGATACTGATTTTCAGGTGAAGGATCGTCGCACGTGGGCAACACTCGTCAGCGGCCCACGTAGGAACGACGCCTACTACTGGCCGGCGGCTTCCCGTCTACCGTCCGCCCTCACGGCACAAAAGCTCCCTGCGTCATTGTGGCATTCTCGATTTGGTCATCTGTCAGTTAAAATCCTACGTAATTTAGTGTCTTCTAGCAGTATAACGTCCAGTAGTGTGTCTGATTTTGCTTGTGTCTCTTGCAAGCTTCATCAGTGTCATAAGTTACCTTTCTCTGGGTCAAGTTTATCTTCTACTGCTCCACTTGAGCTTATTTTTTCTGATGTATGGACCTCTCCAATTATTTCTAATGCAGGATTTAAATATTATGTCATTTTTGTTGATCATTTCTCTAAGTACGTTTGGTTTTTTCCTTTACACCGTAAATTTGATGTCTTACAAACCTTCCCCACTTTTAAGTCCATTGTCGAAAAATACTTCTCTACTAAAATCATTACTCTGTACACTGACAATGGGGGTGAATTCCTAGCTTTACGCTCTTTTCTTGACTCCCATGGCATCTCACATCTCACTTCACCTCCTCATACACCTCAACACAATGGCTATGCTGAACGCCGTCACCGTCATATTGTCAACACTGGTCTCACTCTCCTTCATTATGCCTCTGTCCCTCTCATTTATTGGCCTTATGCCTTTGCCACAGCAGTTTATCTTATTAATCGTCTTCCCAAGACAAATCTCTCGATGCTCTCCTCCTTTGAATCTCTCTTCCATCGGCACCCCAACCTTGCTAAACTGCGTGTCTTCGGCTGTCAATACTTCCCTTGGATTCGGCCCTACACCTCACACAAAATAGAACCTATATCTCGTGCCTGTGTCCTCTTCGGCTACTCATCTACTCAAAGCGCATATCTATGCTTTGATCCCTCAACGTCTAAGATCTTCGTCTCGCGTCATGTCACCTTCCATGAAGATATCTTCCCGTTCTCCAAAGTGTCTAACCCCGAGTCTCCACCCGTACCCATTCCGGTCACCCTAGAAGTCCTTCCACTGCCTCCGCCAGTACCTTCCGCTGCTCCCACTAGCGATCTTTCACCAGACGCACTGCCGGCGCCAATGCCCGAGCCACCAGCGCCTCTTATGGCACCGCAAGCGGCCCCCGCCGCCGCTACACCCACTATGCCGCC